>CM053593.1:203262193-203277897 GCA_028646575.1 Pseudocheirus occidentalis | reverse complement strand
CCAGTGGGGCTTCAAGCTGGAGGTAGGACCTGATCAGGATGGGGTAGGATGGGGTGGGTTGAAATAGACAGGAGGGGGGGAAATGAGCATAGTATGTGTGGGGAGAGATGAAAGGGGCAGTACACATTTATTTATTTTTAATATGTGTTTAAGGATAGAGCCAAAGGGCTTAATAAATCATTCAAATTAAATTATAATCTCTTTAAGGGTAGGTATTTTTTTGTTGTTGTTTTTTGTCTTGGAATCCCCATCATCCAACATAGTGCTTGGAACTAAAAGTAGGAGCTTAATGAATGATTGTCTAATAGAACTGAATTAAATTGCATCTAATCCGGGTTATTGAGGATTTCAGTCTGAACCCTGCAGTGGTCTTGGGGGCCTCTGGTGGGCCTCAGGGAAGGATGTAATGACAGGGATCTGCTGTCAGATCAGCCTTGGCCAACCTGACACCTCCTCTCTCTGTAGGCAACCCTTCCCAGTCTACTTCCTTGCATTATATGAGCCCATACCAGCTGAATGCCTATGCCCTGGCACTAACAGCCGTGGGAGAGATAATCCAGGACTACGACAGTGACAAGATGTTTCCAGCCCTGGGCTTTGGGGCCAAGCTTCCTCCTGATGGCAGAGTTTCCCATGAGTTCCCACTGGTACGTGTCTCCTCTGAGATCAGACTGGAAATGGGGAGAAAAGGGAGAGGGAAGGAGAGACTAGGAGAGAGAGAGAGAGAGAGAGAGAGAGAGAGAGAGAGAGAGAGAAGAAGAAGAAGAAGAAGAAGAAGAAGAAGAAGAAGAAGAAGAAGAAGAAGAAGAAGAAGAAGAAGAAGAAGAAGAAGAAGAAGAAGGAGGAGGAGGAGGAGGAAGTGGAGGAGGAGGAGGAGGTTATGGGGGCAGGAACAGAGAGCAGGAGAAGGACGGTAGAAGAGTTGGGGGGAGGAGGGCATGTTTAACAGAGGATGGTTGCCCCAGCCTAGAGGTCCCTAGGTCCTCTGAGTAACCCCAAGATCTACCAGACTATCTTGTTCTCTGACCCATCCCCTTACCTCCAGTCCCTTCCTCACATACTCAGTCTTCTGAGTTTCTCTGAAGCTGGCTCTGGGACCCATCCTAGCTCAGAGCTCAGTGGAAGGAGTAGAAATTTGGTTGAATTACCCCATCACACACACATACACATATTCACACAACCCAGAAAAGAGGACATGAAAACTTAAGAGATGTCTAGAAGGGTCCTTAGTTGATCCTGAGATAGGGATCAGGGAGCAAAGGAATTCGCCAGGTGAAGAAGTTAAGATTGCTGGAGAAGGGAGTAGGGAATAGGTTGTGAAAGGGCCCATGAATCAGCTTGCCCAGAATGGCAGAGTAGTAGAATCCCATTCAAAGACATACATCTCTCCCTCCCACCCCACCCCCAACCCAGTAGAATGTTAGCTCCTTGAGGACAGGATCTGTTTTTCATTTGGGCATTTAGTGAACACTTTGTTGGATTGGGGTGGATTAGACTGAGTTTACAAAGATGACCCCATGATGGTACCTCCTTCCTCAGCGATTAGAGATTCAAACTCTAGCCACTTTAAGGAAGATGGGGACAGGGAAATGAGTTCAGCTTCATGGCAGTTCTTCAGAACTGGGACACAGAGAACTCTTATGGTCTTCACCTTTTGAACTATCTGGAATATTCCTCTTCTACCTTCCTTCAACATGTGACAGGATTTGAAGCCAGTGACAAAGATTACCAAGCCAGGATGAGCATGGTCCTCTGAAACTACTGCAGGACTGCCATGTCCAGACAACATGTCCCCTATGTTGTCTTCCACCCATCCTTTTCCTTCCCACCACAGCATAAGGAGAGCCCACCCCACCAAAGAAACATGGTGGCCCTCATACTAGGGAGTTAGGCAACCCTTCAGCATTGTTGCCCCCACTATGTGATCTCCCTGAGACATTTCTCTGTGCCCTCCCCTTAGAATCCCCCCCAACTCCCACCTTGGGTACTTACCTTCTGATTTTGAGTTCAGGTGGGGTTAGTTCTAAATTCCAGTTTTCTTTTTTTTTTAATTGTCACTGATTGCTTTTGTTTTTATGTCACTTTAATTTTTGAATACATCTCTGCCCCTTCTCTCCTCATTGAACCATCCCTTGTAATAATAATAATAATAATAATAATAATAACCAAGCAAATAATTCAGCAGTGAAGTCTTGTTCTGCAAATAAGGTGGGGTGCATTTTCTCATCTTTGGGACCAATCTCTGTCATTACACAGTATTAAGCTTCAAGGATTTTTTAAAATTTGTTTTGGGGTTTTTTGTGAGTTTTTGTTTTTGTTTATTTGCTTTGCATTTACATTACTATAGTGACTGTGTATGTTGTTTTTCCTAGTTCTGTTTATTTTACTCTTCACTTCATAAGTCTTCCCATGTACCTCTGAATTCATCCTACTTCTTATTAATTCTTCCTAAGACATGATAATATTCCATTATATTCATTTTCCACAACTTGTTTTGCCAACCCTTAGTTAATGAGCATCTCTCTGTTTCCAGTTCTTTACTATTCCAAAAGATGATGTTATGAATATTTGGACCATATGGGACCTTTCTTTATGACTTTGACCTCCTTGAGATACACGCCTGGCAGTGGTATCTCTGCGTCAAGGAGGATGGATGTTTAGGCACTTTTTAAAAAGCATAATTCCAAACTAATTTAGAGTCATTCTGGAATATTTTCATGTCATCGCCTGGACCAGGTCTCAGACCATTCTTCCCATCTTCCTTCCCCCTGAAGTAGAACTATTCTTGTCCCCTTTTTGGCCACCTCAAGCTTTGCCCCTCCCTCCCTGCCCCTAGGTGTCTTGCCCTTTTGCCTCCAACCCCTTTCCCCATCTCCTCCCTTTGTTCCCTTGTCTCCCCTTCTGGGAGCCCGTTGATCCTCTGCTCCTAGAATGGCAATCCGGATAACCCCTCTTGCTGTGGTATTGATGGCATCCTCGAGGCCTATCACCGAAGCCTTCGCACGGTGCAGCTCTATGGCCCCACCAACTTTGCACCAGTGGTCACTCATGTGGCCAGGTGAGTCCCTTTGCACACCCTTCCAGGTACACCCTTCCCCTTTCCCCCTTCTCAAAGAGACCCACTTATCTCTGAAGAGACATTCTTTCCCAGTGCCTTTAGGAGAACTTCAAAAACACTTCCACCAATGTCTTGCTCCAACCTCCCTCGGGGCCTTCTCCGTCAGTTTCATATATAGAGTTCCTCTTCCTGGGTGGGGGAGAAAGGGAAGGTGATTATGTAGAGAGGCTACCCCATGCCCTCCTCAGACCCTGCCTAGACACAGGATTAGAGCTCTGCCACCTAACCCCCCAAAAAACCCCAAAAGGCATGCAGCAACTATACAAGATGGTTCCCAGTATTCCGTGCTGCTGATCATCACAGATGGGGTCATCTCAGACATGGCACAGACCAAGGAAGCAATCGTCAATGTGAGTCTGAGGGGACGGAATGGGCAGATTCTTGGGTGGGGATCTGGAGGAAATGTCATGGCAGTGGCTTTGGACCTTTTTTTCCTCACCCCCCTTCTTTTGTGGCCTTGCTGCTAGATACCCAGTGTTTGACCTGAAACTTTGTTTTGCATGTGGGTACAGAGTTCTAGGGAGAACCTGGGAAGGGGCCTGAGGTTCTTTGCCTTTTTAGCTTTGGACCAAATGCATTCAGACTGTTAAGGGGCCTGAATCTCCAGAGGAAAGGAAAACTCAGCAAAGGCAGTCCTAGAGGATGTGGCTGGGTCCTCTGCCTGGGGGGAGGTGGTAGCAGCCCTAGTTGCTCTCCCTGCCCTAAATAAAGTTTAGAAGGATCTCACATTGCTAACTCAGCAGTATCAGGTTTTTACTGAGTAAGATCAAGTTTGGAGAAAAAGGAAGAGGGGAAGAACCTCTCCTGGGTGGGTTCCTGCTACCCCTGGGTATCAGACTTTGGACCAATCCCTGCTCTTCCTGTCTCTCTCCCTGTTTCTGGTCTTCTGTCTGTCTTTTTGTCATCCCTGCTCTGGCTTTTCTCTGGTATTACTCTTTCTCTTACCTTGCCTCTCCCTTTTTCTTTCTCTTCTCTCTATTTCTCCTTCCCTCTTTGTCTTATTATCATTTTCACTCTACCTCTTTCTCTCTCTGTATCCTTTCTCCTGTTCCCTCTGGTTCCCCCCCCCATCTCTTTTTCTTTTCCCCCTCTTGGTGTGTTCTGTTTCCCCTCTGGCTTCCTATGCTGGTGCTCTTTGCCCAACAGGCTGCCAAACTCCCCATGTCCATTATCATCGTGGGCGTTGGCCAGGCTGAGTTTGATGGTAAGACCCAGTTGCTTTCCTTTTCCTTCTTCCTTTCCTATCATTCTATGCTTCCCTAGGGGCACCATGTTACCCATGGGGTAGGATCCAACTGCTCCTGTCCATGAGAGAGGAAGGAAGGGGGGGAAGAGACAGAGAGGGGGGAGAGAGAGAGAAGAGAGATTAAAAGAGAGATAGAGAAGAGAAAGAAGAGAGAGGAGAGAGAGAAGAGAGATTGAGACAGAGAGAAGAGAGAAAGGAGAGAGTGAAGAGAGATTAAAAGAGAGAGGAGAGAGTGAAGAGAGATTAAAAGAGAGAGAGGAGAGAGTGAAGAGAAAGAAAGAGAGGAGAGAGAAAAGAGATTAAAAGAGAGATAGAAAAGAGGAAGAGGAGAGAAGAAAGAGAGGGGGAGAGAAAAAATGGTGAAAAAGAAAAGAGAGAAAGAGGAGAGAGCACATGTGTGCAAGAGAGAGAGGAGAGGGGAGAAGGAAAGAAAAAGAAGAGAGAGGGAAGGAGGAAGAAAAGAAAGTGAAAAAAGAAAGAGAAAGAGGAGAGGGAATATGTGTGTGTCTGTCTGTCTGTGTCTGTGTCTGTGTGGAAAACAGAGAGGAGAAAAGAATGTGTGTATGAAGAGAGAGTATGTGAGAGAGGAAAGAGAGAAAGGTGTGAGAGAAATAGGAGTAAGAAAGAAAAGCCTGTGAGAGGAACAGATTAGAGAAAGAATATGTGTGAGAGAGCAAGTGAAGGAGTCAGGACAGAGAGAAGAGAGTGTATAAGAGGAAAGAGAAGGGAATATTCGAGGGGGAAATGGTGAGTGAGTGTGTGTGTGTGTGTGTGTGTGTGTGTGTGTGTGTGTGAATAAGAAAGAACAGGAATAGAGAGATCACCACTGGTTGTGTGGATGTGTCATCTTGTGTTCTGTACCACCAATGATGGATGATGTGATCCTTGGACAAATTTCACTTTTTTCTGACTCAGTTTCCTTATCTGTAAAGTGAGGATTAAAAACCCCTGCTCTGTCTGTCTCATAGGGATATTGGGAGGCTAAACTGATCTGTGTAACAGCTATACAGTGCTATACAGGCTGTTATTTTCATGTCCATCATCATTGGCCTGAGGGAGAACTGAATTTAAACACTTAAAGGAGATGTAGGGGACATTTCCTTCTTCCCCTTCTCCCCAAAAACTCTCAAGTTAACCTCTTCAGATGGCCTAGATAACCCCTAAGATCCCTCCTGGCTCTAAATTCATGTTCCTATGAATCCAGGTAAATTTTACAAACTGTGTGTTGCATTTACATGCTTCAAACATTGTGTGTTGGTCTTAAGGGGACAGGTACTAGTTGCATGAGGGTGCTTGGTTTGCCCAGACAGTCTTCTGGGAGGAAAGGAGTTTCAATCAGGCTGGCCGAGATGGGTAGGGGGCTGTGGAGGGAGGAGAAATTCAGGGTTCTGAGAATGACGTGGAAAGGCAGGATTAGGAAATTCACACTCAGGGGATAAGGAACAAGTAATTTATAGGATTTTAATTTAGAGCTAAAAGGGAATTCAGGAGTCAAGTCATCTAGAATACTTCCCTCATTTTACAGATAAGGAAACCAAGATTGAGGAAGGTTAAATGATTTGCCCAAGGTCACACGTGGACTAAGCAGCAGAGGCAGAATTTAAACCTGTGCCCTCTGAATCCAGAGCTGGTTGCCTCTTCACTGTAAATGTTATATAAACGTTAGCTATCATTGTGATATCGATTATTTTTACCTTCTGTCTCTTGTGTGCATGACTAGAGTGGAAAATTTACACTGGGAAGTAATGAAGTAAGATGTGTGTGGGTTGGAGAGTGAATGTGTGGGTATGTGTGTGTGTATGTACACACATACATGTACATATGTATGTATATATGTATATGCATGTGTGTCTGTATGTGTCTGTGTGTGTCTGGTTGGCTGGCTGTCCTTAGTGACAGGTGAGTGAGTGCAGAGAGTAATATTTGTAAAAGGAAGAATGTGGGGGGGGGTAGTTCCTAATGTCTGTGAACACACATACTGCTCTTATTCATTGGTCTGGGGCATGCAGAGCTCTCCCTCACTGCTATGCCTCGTAACCCCCCAAATCCCATTCCTCTCACTTGACTTTGAGAACCTCAGGGAGGAGGAGAGGGTTGGCAGTATGCTCTCAAGCAAAGACCTCTAAAAGGGGAGATCTAGAGACTGGCCCTCATTCCATTTCTGCCCTTCACCATGAGACCTTGGGCTAGTCAATTCCCTTCACTGGGCCTCAGTTTCCTTCCTTGTAAAGTGAGGGACTAAATTCCTCCTCTGACTCTTGGCCTTGACAATAAGAGGTAATCCTGGCTTCTCAAAGGCTCTGTCAACAGTCCGGCTTTAGGTTGTGGCCCTGGCAGAGGTTATATGTCTGTTGTTCAAGGACCAGTCTGATTAATGACAATGAGGCTGGCTCATCACTTGGTTGGCTTCCAGGTGGCCAATTTCTCAGTTACAGCAACCCTCAAGGTCCTCAACTAAGCTATAGGGAGATAGTGATTGGTGTCAGTGGTAAGAGTACCTACCCCAGCCAAACCACAACTCCTTGTGATTGTAGTTCTAGGTGAAAGAAAAACGAAGGCTTGGACTGGCTCCCGACTTGTTCCTTCTCTGTATTCCTTGACTTCCAGGAGAATTTCCTTGAATATAAAAGGAAATAAAATCCAGCATTTACTATGCATACACACAAAAGAAATAACTAAAATAAAAAGATTATTTTTCAGGAAGAAAACTTCACTCTATTATAGGAATATTTGTTCACTAGCACTAGTATTTGAAATATTTCTGTGGGTTAATAGAGCTATTTTCCATATATTCCCTAGACGCTCCTACAAGCTTCTCTATAGCCTAAAGGAATGTGTATCTCAGGTTGCCGGCCCCCAGACTAGAGGGTCTCAAAGGCCATATCCAATGCTGACATTCTGTGAATCTGATTGGGAGCAGAGATGTGGGATTCCATGAATTCAGGGGAAATCCCTCCAGGCAGAAACCCTAGTCAGGTTAGGCCTATACCTCAATTAAACGTTCATGATCTTTCCTTCTTGGTACAGCTATGGTTGAGCTAGATGGTGATGACATCCGGATCTCCTCCCGGGGAAAGTTAGCAGAGCGTGACATCGTCCAGGTAATGGCCCAAAGGCCCCATGTCCCTGAGTTACCCAGCCTGCCTGTCTCTAGTCTCCCAGCTGAGTACAGTACCCTCTCCTTTCCCATGGGGACTTCACTGGGGAGAGCAAAGGAAGAAAAGTACTTGGAACCCTCGGCTGATGTGGAGGAAGGTGGGGATCCAATTCAGGATTCCATGCTTGTTACCACCTCCCTGTCTTCATTGACATGTGTGTCCCTCTCTTTCCATCCCCCCACTCCATTCTCCACCTTTTCTAATCCTACACACATACACACACACACACACAATCACACTCTCCATCCTCATCCCCCCCTATCTATTGAAATTCATCTCATCCTTCCAGACCCAACTCAAGACCTACTTTCTCTAGAAAGTCTTCCCTATTTCATCCTTGAACAATCTTCCCCTTTCCTGACCTTGCCCATATAGCACTCCTAATCCATAGCATTTGGTTGGTCATTCTCTTGTTTTGTTCTCTCCCCATTCCATTTATCTATGTTTTGCCCATCCAGCTAGATTATAAGCTCCTGGAGGACAGTGGTCATGTCTTTACTCTTTCTATATCCCCTACAGGTCTAGTGTAGTACCAGGGACATAGTAGACACTAGCTATTTCATGACTGAATAATTGACTAGTTTATTAGGTACCTATGAGTATACACGACATTGTACCAGAAGCTCTGATGAACATATATATATTACAAAGGTAATAGTAGAAGCAGTACATGTCCTCCAGGGTATCTATTACTGCCACAGCCAGGGAGACAGGACAAGAAAAGTGAACTGTGAGAGGTGGAGAGCACAGACTTTTTTCCCATCCTAAGATAAAAGCAGTGGGAAAAGCCTATGTCTTTGGACTGGTGTTCCTAATCTGGCCCTTATACTGTATCCCTTGTACTGAGTGTGCTGATAGAATGGAGAGCAAGAGACCTCATTGTGGCACAGCAATATATCTCCAGGGAATCTGGTGATCTGAATGGCTTTCCTTATGTATCTGTATATTTCTGGGTAAGGTTTCTGTATTAGAGGCAGCTGGGTAAGTGGATAGAGCACTGAACCTAGAGACAGGAACTGAGTTCAAATTCAACCTCAGACACTTACTAGCTGTGTGACCCTGGGCAAGTCACTTAACCTCTGTTTGCCTTAATCCACCAGGGAGGGAAATGGCAAACCTTTACTTTGCATCTTTCCCAAGAAAACCCCATGAGCGATATTGGTATGCTGTGGTCTGTAAGGTTATGAAGAACTGGACACAACTAAATGACAATAAATAGGGAGCAGCTGAAGGTCTTTGATCAAGACAGTGACAGGATGAAAAGGATAAATGAGACGTAGAAGGGAATGGGAAATGGAGGCTAACTGGGAGGGAATTGCAGGAGTCTAGGGGTCTCTGACTGGACACAAGAGAGGAATGGGCAATGAGAAATGTGGAAGAGAAAGAATTGATAGAAATTGGAACCTCCCCCCTTCCCCCTGCTTGGGTTGGAGATCTTCAAGCAAAGGCTGGAGGATATTGGAGGGGGCTCTTTGTCACATACAAATTGGACTAGATGGTCCCTTCCGACATAGATGTTTGGTGGTGATTGGGTCTTTTTTTGTTGTTCAGTCATTTCAGTCATGTCTGATTCTTCATGACCCTATTTGGATTTTCTTGGCAAAGATACTAAAGTGGTTTGCCATTTTCTTCTTTAGCTCATTTGACAGAGGAGGAAAGTGAAGCAAACAAGTTTAACTGATTTGCCGAGGGTCACACAGCTAGTACCACATTTGAATTCAGGAAAATGAGTCTCCCTGAATTCAGGCCTGGTGTTCTATCCACCATACTACCTAGCTGCCCTAATTGGATCCCTAGACATGAATAAATACTGAATCAGAAACAGTTCTGGAAGTTTAGGGTCCAAAAGCAATAGGAGCAGTGGTGTCATAACAGTGCATGTCATGGGATGATCAAGAGAAGGCAACAGATTTGACAGAGAAAGGGGAGACAGGTAATCATTCCACATTTAAGATCTTGGTTAAATCTATAAAAGGAGCTTTCTTACAAGTACCTGAAATGAGGGAGACTAGAGAGAGGTCAGGGCCAGAGATATAAATGGCAGGGAATTATCCATGTTGAGGTGGTAATTAGAACCACAAGAGTTGATTAGTGTCAGAGGAAGAGGAAGAGGAACACCAGACCTGGGTCTGAGTCTTGGGTGGTGATAATGAACAGTAGCCAGTAAGAGAGACAGAAGGAATAGCCAGAGAGGTGAGGGGAGACCCAGTAAAATGGCATCCTGGAAGCAAATAAGAGAGGAGAATTTCAAGAGAGATAGGTTTGATTAATCTGTTAGTGATATCAGAGGCAGTGAAGAAGATGAGATGGACAAGAACCAAATCCCTAGTGAAGGGGTGCTTGCCAAAAGCTTAGGCCAGGGACCTTCAAAACTATAAGTCTATTGCAAAAAATCTCCAGTGTTCCTTTTAGAAATTATGGTGGTTCTTTGAGTAGGACGGCACCATAAACTTCATTCAAAAGAGCTGCAACAGCTACATGAACTCAAAAGAACTTTTAAGTAGTTGCAGTCATACTCAGTTCTGACCATATGAGAGGTCCCCACACCCTTAGGAGGTGGCTGTCCTTAGGACCAGTCTGTTTCCCTTGGCTAAGGGGGCAGAGTCAGGGGGTGGTCCGATTGGATGGAGGATGCTGCAAGTAGCCTGGTCTGACAACCTTTTTCTGTTTCTCCAGTTTGTGCCATTCCGGGACTATGTGGACCGAACAGGAAATCATGTGCTAAGCATGGCTCGCCTGGCCAGAGATGTACTTGCTGAGATCCCTGATCAGCTGGTGTCCTACATGAAAGCACAAGGCATCCGTCCCCGCCCACCCCCAGGACCTCCTGCCCACACCCCATCTCGATCCCCTTCGCACACTCCACCTGCCTCCCCTATGCTCACAAATATCTAAGGATGGGGCATAGGCAGGGTGGGGAGAGGTGGATTCCCTGGGACATGTGCCTGCATGCGGGGGGCGCACACACACACACACACACACACACACACACACACTACTGAGGTTCAAATTCCACCTCTGCCATTTACCTCTGGTGCGACCTTTGGTAAATCACTCACCCTGGTGGGGAGGGGGTGGAGGGTTTAGCTCAGTTTTCTCATTTGTAAAATGAGTGTTTGGGCTTGATCCTCTCCAAAGCCCTCTCCCACTTTATCCAGTGATCCACAATGGCCAGAAGGGGTAGAGTCTAAAGGATGAGCCTGGGATCCCCTGGGCAGAGCCCTTCACCATGCCTCTGACTCTCTGCCAGAGTCCCTGGCCTCCCATCTTGCAGGGGCCCAGCACCAGCCCAACTGCTCTCCCCACCCAGAGCCCTGAGTCTTCCCTTTGTTTCTCCTCACCCACCCTCTAGCCAGTGTCGAAAACATCTGGACCTCCTGAGTAGTAAAGCAAGGAAGAGGGACTGACAGGGTGGGGGAGGGAGGGTGGAGGGGGAGGACAGGGCTATATAGAATAAGGGGGAGACCCTCTGGCTTAGCATAGAAGAATCAAAGTGTGTCACATCAGGAGCCAGGCACCAGAGTAGCCCCCAGGAAGCTGGGTCTGTTCAGAGTCCCTGGGCTCTCTGCCTCCTGTCTCCCTTGCCAAATGAGGTACGGCGATTTGAGGGCACACCTCTCCTCTCAAGGACAGAGGGCATCAAGCCTTTCCCTTCCCCCACAAAGGATTTCCCAGGAGCTCCAGAGCCCAGGGCTCCTTCTGCTGGAGCTGAGCCAATCAGATGGGGAGCTTCTGCCAACCCTCCCCCCCACCCCCACCCCCCACCTGCCAGCTTACCTCCTGACCCAGCCCCCAAGGGGAACAGGAGAAGGGAGAGGCTCAGAAACCTTCCCACTCCCTTCTCTCTCTGGCTTCTTTCCTGGCCAATCTGAGCTTCAGGAGGATATTAAAGAATCTGCCAGCCAGGGCACAGGTGAACCAGAGGGAGGGAGCTGTGGGGCAGTCCACACTCAGGCCTGTGCAAAAGTGTGCACCTATTGTCTGAGGGGTTGTCAGGAACACCCTTTTACCTTCCCTAGTAACCTGACCCCTCTACTTGCTACCCACAGACCTGTACTCCCTCCTATTTCCATGGCTAAGATATTGCCTGACAATAACTTAGATATGATAATGGGATATTTGCATGATACTGGGGGGGTCGCTGAAAACCCCCCAAACCAGACCCAAAGAAATGAATCTCTAATAGTGGCATTTCAGATCCTGGAAAGAAGAGAGATTTGGATCATAGATTCAGCAAAATTTGTGCCTCCCTCCTCAGTGCCCCTGAAAACCTATATCCCCAGCACCCAGGCCAAGCAAATTTACCCTCAGTGAAGTAATGTCTTGTCAGTAGTCCATGCCAGATGTGAACCCCTTTGAGTATGAAGTACCCCAGCTGTATCCAGTCCTAATTCCCCTCAAAAGAGAAGTGGGCCCCACAACCCCAGATGCAGCTTTCCAGCCTGAGGGCTATCTCCACCCCAACCTGGAAAGGTGTTTTCTTTGGGTGACAGATGACATGAAGAGGTTGGCTCCCCACATGCCCACCCTGGACCCCCAAGTAGGTAGTCAGTGATGCATGCCAGTCCATCCTGCTGCATGGGGCTACCTGTGCCCACTGAACACTCAACTTCCCTCCAACCCCCTTTCGAGATACACCCTTGTCTGCCCAGCTCCCAAGTAATACATCTGTGCCCCAAGCCCAAGGCTCCCTGCCTGGGGCCGCCCACTGGACCCCTGTCCAGTTTTTCTTTGTTCTGTGCATGATAGTCGTGTTTCTAACTTGTGTTGTCCTTGCTGGAGTCTTTGGTGGGAGCTGCTATGTATTGACACTGCCTTAAACTGAAATAAATCGGATCCTTTTACTAAAAGTAGTGACCCTTATTTTTCTTCTGTGCTGTGGGTATCTCTCTGGGGCCTGTAGCCAACATGGATTAAGTCCTAGCCAGGTGGTAGAACTGAAGGGGAGGGGTAAACCCATTGCAGCAACTTGGGCAGAGCCAAGGGGTCAGCTGGGAGAGACCTTAGAGGTCACCTAGACCAGTGATGTCAAACTCAAATAGAAAAAGGGCCTCTAAACTAGACCCAAGGATCCCTGCAGGCCACCATGCTTTTACTGACTTTGAAAACCTCATAGTCAGGGCGGTTAGGTGGGACAGTGAGTAGAGCAACCAGCCCTGGAGTCAGGAGGACCTGAGTTCAAATATGGCCTCAGACACCTGGCACACTAAGTAGCCATGTGACTTTGGGCAAGTCAGTTAACCCCAATTGCCCTCCAAAAAAAAAAAAACAAAAGCAAAGCCACATAGTAACATCATCTCTGTTCTTCTAGTGGTGTTAGGGGTTTTTTTTGCTTTTTTTTTTTGAAGGGAGAAGGCAGGGCAATTGGGGTTAAGTGACTTGCCCAAGGTCACACAGCTAATAAGTGTTAAGTGTCTGCTGTGGGATTTGAACTCAGGTCCTCCTGACTCTGGGGCTAGTGCTCTATTCACTGCTCTACTTAGCTGACCCTTTCTAGTGTATTTTTACTTGTTTTGTTAAATATTTCTCAGTGACATTTTAAACCGGTTCAGGCAGCATTCCCCACTGGGGCCTCTACTGTAGACCAACCCTCTCATTTTTAGAGGTAGACACTGTAACCATGTCACCCCTCCTACTTTAAAAACCTTCAGTGGCTCCCTATTACCTCAGAGACAAAATGCCAGCTGCTCTATTTAGCATTTAAAGTCCTTCCCCATCTGGGTCTGGTCTTCATTTTGAGACATACATTTCTCCCCTTCATGAATTCTATATTTCAGTCAAACTGACTTATTTGTTGCTTTTCATACATGATACTCATTTTCCCATCTCCAGGTCTTTGCTTCATGACTTCCTCCTCATGTTGGTCTCTTGGAGAGGAGGCTCTTAGTCACATACGAATTGGATTAGATGGCCTTTGAGGTCCCTTCCAACACTGACATTCTGTGCTGATTGGGTCCCTTTTTGTGGTTGTTCAGTCATTTCAGTCATGTCTGATTCTTTTGGGATTTTCTTGGCAAAGACACTGGAGGGATTTGCCATTTCCTTCTCCATCCATTTTATAGATGAGGAAACTGAGATAAACAGGGTGAAGTGACTTGCCCAGGGTCACACAGCTAGTAAGTACTTGAGGCTGGATATGAACTCAGGAAGATGAGGCTTCCTGACTCCAGGCCTGGCAGTCTGTGCGTTATGGTACCACCTAGCTGTTCCTTTATAAACTGTAGCTTCCTTCCAAACTCAACTAAAATACCACCTCCTCCCTCCTAGAGGAGGCCTTCCCAGCTGCTGGCTCCTCCTTCCTACCAAACTACCTTATACTTACTTCATATATATTTGTATTCATATCTGTGTGAGCCTATTGTTTCTCCCTATAGAAAGAAAGCTCCTTGAGCATAAGGATTATTACATTATTTCATTTCAGTGGCATACTGGTATACCTGGCATACAGCAGGTACTTAAAAATAACTTGGGGTCTTTTACTAAATTATTAAATTAATTTTTGATGATCAAAATTTATTTTCTCTCGTCACCTACTTTCCTCTTAAAAGAAAAAGAAAACCCTTACAACAAGCATAGTCAAGCAAAACAAATTTCTATGTCACCATCTCAAAAATGTGCGTCTCATTCTGTGACTCCATCAATCATTTCTTGCAGGATGTGGGTAGCATGCTTCACCATCAGTCTTCAAATCCAGCGTCAGACATTTACTAGTTGTGTGACCTTGGGCAAGTCATTAAACCTCTTTGCCTCAGTTTCCCCAACTGTAAAATAGGGATAATAATAGCACCTACCTCAGTGTTGCTACGGGGATCAAATGAAGTAACATTTATACAGCACTTAGCATGTTGCCTGGCCTGTGGTTGGCACTACATAAATGCTAGCTCTCATTATTACCATTATTGGTTATTGTGATTGCCTATGGCTTGGAAAGGCTGATTCAGATGACTTTGAAAGCCACTTCCCAATTGTATGAGCTTGTAAATTAAAGGATTTGTTATAGCAAAAACACAAAACAAAAAAAAACAAAAAAAACCAACCCAATAGAT
This sequence comes from Pseudocheirus occidentalis, assembly GCA_028646575.1. NCBI lineage: Eukaryota > Metazoa > Chordata > Mammalia > Diprotodontia > Pseudocheiridae > Pseudocheirus > Pseudocheirus occidentalis. The sequence continues at coordinate 203,263,329 of CM053593.1, read as the reverse complement.
TAGGGGTCAGAAGTCCTGGGTTCTAATCCTGACTCTGCCACTGACTACCAGTGTGACCTTTGGAAATTCTCTTGCCTCCCTTCCACCTCCATGGGCCTCAGTTTCTGAATCTATAACATGAGAAAACTGATTTCTCTGGGTTGATCATTAACATCCCATCTGGCTGTAAATCCTATAACCTGGGTAAGCCCCTCTCAGTAAAGTCAGGCACAAAGCAGGGCTGGCACCTGGGGCTCCTGTCTCCCCATCTAGCCCTCTTTCAAGTGGCTAAGGCTCTCTCCCCGCATGGTCCACTGCCTTCTCATTATCTTCATTTTAAAGATTAAATGAGATTTGTACAAAATCTCCATTTTACAGATGAAATTAGGTCACCGAGTATCTGAACCATGACAGACATCAAGGGAAAAGAGGAGGGAAGTGCTGCATGCTGGCAGGGCTGGTGGGTTCAGTGGTTAGAGCACAGTGCTAATGAAGGCAGGGCTCCACCTCCTGTGGGGGGCCAATTAGATTGGCTCTGTTCCCAGGCCACTGGCAGCAAACAGCCCTGCCCCCCAACCAGCTGTCTCACAAATTCATCCTCAGGTCACAGGAGGCCCCACTTGGGAATGTGACTGGTTCGGGGCAGACCTGTCCATCCCCAAAGCTGGAGAAACAGTTCTGAGTGTGTGCCCTGAAGACTAGAGACAGGGATGCTCTCTTGAGAGCCTCAGTTCAAACACCAGGATGTGACCTTGGGCTAATCCTTTTTGCTCCTCCATGTCGAGGACCAACTTCTTCATCTGTAAAATGGGATGACTGAATTAGATGATCTCTCTAAGGACCTTTCCTGCTCCAGATCCTGTAAGGCCAGGCAGAAAGGCCAGAGAAGAGACTGGAAGAGGAAGGAAGAAGAGAATGAGAGCCAGGCTGGGACTGGGGAAAGAAGAATCAGGGCCTGTACTCCTCCCCGATGGCCCACATGACATGGAAGGGACACCTGGAGACTCGTCACTGATTCACCAAGCAGAAAAGGCCTGGTACTGGAGAGAGTGGTGTGTGTGTGTATGTGTGTGTGTGTGTGTGTGTGTGTGAGAGAGACAGACAGACAGACAGACAGAGGGAGAGACAGACAGAGAGAGACAGAGACAGAGAGAGAG
>CM053593.1:203233284-203253414 GCA_028646575.1 Pseudocheirus occidentalis | reverse complement strand
ATAGGGTACAGGATCAATTGAATAGGAAGGGATGATACTTTAAAAGGTGAAATTCTGAGGTGGGAGAGGACTAGAATGAGAGGAGACAGGGAGAGACAAAATGGGGTTAATCATCCCATATAGAAGAGGCAAGGGATAACTGTTACAACTTCACTTTCATTTACTCTAATTGTATTTGACTTAGGGAAGGAATGACATAAACTCTAAATTGGGTATCTTGCCACACAGGAGAGTAGGGGGCATGGAGATGAGAGGTGGGATGATGGAGGGGAGGGCAGGGGAGGGTCTGGCAGAGGGATGCTGGAAGCATACCCTTCAGTAAAGGGAAAGGGACAGGGCAGAGAATAGAACAAGGGGGGGCAGGATAGGAAGGAGGGACATATAATCAGTCTCTCAAAATATGAACACTGTGCAGATGTCCTATGTAATTACACATGTACAGCCTGTGTTGAATTGCCTATCCTTCCAGTAGGGATGGGTGATGAGGGAGGAACCAGAAGAATCTAGAATTTAAAGTTTTACAATCAAATGTTAAAATATATATATATATATACAGGCACTGGGGTAGGGAGACCCTCCCTGCCCTACCAGAAAGCTAGAAGGGAGTTGGAGGGGGACATAAAAGAGAGCAGATTGGGGGAGGGGCTTTACAATGGGATCGCTGTTTGGGGATTGGGGGTAGGGGAAAGACGGTGAGAAAATTTCGAACTCAAAAATCTTGTGGAAATGAGTGATGTAAATAAGAAAATAAATAAAAGAATTAATTTTAAAAAAAAGAAAAGAAAATGACCAGAGTTGGGAAATGAAATGTCTTTTTTTTTAGGAATAGCAAGAAGGCCAGTGTCACTGTAAAGAAGATTACGTGTATGTTTTTGTGAGGGGTGGAGTTCAGATAGATAGAGTGTAAGGTTTAAGAAGACTAGAAAGGTGGGGTGGGGCAGGTTATGAAGAGTTTTCAAAGCCAGAGGATTTTAGATTTGATCCTAGTGGCGATGGATAAGAAGCCACTGGAGTTTACTGAGGAAGAGGTTAAAGTAATGGGCCTGGTCTTTAGGACAATCCCTTCAACAGGTGAGTGGAAGATGGTCTGGAGTAAGGAAAGACTTATGGCAGGAAGACCAGCTATCAAAATAGTGCAGACAGGAGATGATGAAGACTTGCACCATGGTAGTAACAAAATCAGAGGCAAAAAAGGGGCAGCTAAGTGGTGAAGTGAATAGAGCACTGGCCCTGAAGTCAGGAGGACCTGAGTTCAAATCTGGCCTCAGACATTTGACCCACTTACTAGCTGTGTGACATTGGGCAAGTCACTTAACCCCAATTGCCTTGCCTTCCCTCCTCTGAAAAAAAAAGATCAGAGAAGACAAGAAGTTATTAGTTTGACTGTTAAAGGCAACACGATGATAACTGAGGGTATGGTTGGGTCAAGTTGGGTCATTTTTGTTGTTGTTTTTGAGAATGAGGAAGACTTGGATTGTTTGTAGATAGTGGGGAAAGAGTCTATAGACATGGAGAAACATGATTGGGGGGGGGCTGGGAGGCCTTGAGTGATGACTGAAGAAAGTGTGATCAAGAGAGCAAAAATGGGAGCTGTTCTTGATGGGGAGAGTCTTGATGTCAGAGACTGGCACAAAGGAGGAGAGAATACAGTATGGTATTAAGGGATATGGAGGGGTAAAACAGGGCAGGTCAAGGAACAGCACCTGTATTTCCTGCCTTTCAGAGGTCAAGTCAACAAACATTTATCATATGCTTATCGGGTGCCAGTCACTGCACTAAGCAGGTCAAATGCTATCCTGAGAGGGAGTGAGACAATGTAGGAGAGTCTAAGTGAAGAAAAGCAGACAGGGACAAGGCATGTCCAGGATGCAGAATCACTGAGACTTGGTCACTCATTGACTAAGACAGATAGACTTTAAGTCTCTCCCTTCTCCCATAAGAAGAGAAGATTTGGAACATTTACTGGGGGGAAGGCAATGGAAAGTCAATTAGGAAAGGATAAAAGGTCTCCCAACCCCCAAATGAGTGTTCTGGTCAGTAAACAGCACTGTCTCTTCTTTCCATTCACCCAAGAGTGGTTTGTCTCTGCTCTGAATTCTCATAGTTCCATACCCTAAGGCTAAAATTTGTGCTCAACATGTCATACAGATTTAATAAATATGGATTGGCCATCGGTCGGCTAGGACAAATAACCACTTCAGAGGGCATCCAGAGGGCACTGGAACAATGGATGTCCCCTAAATGCAAGCCCGTTAAAGCTATCAGAAGCTGTGGTTGGAGAACAGGGAGAAGGAATTGTGTCATAGGCTGCCATGACCTTCTGGGCCAGGATACACTAATTTGGATGAATTGGAGGGAGAAGGCCTCTTCTCACCAATTAGAATGAACACCAAGTCTGAACGGCAGAATATTTTCATGGAAATGCAGTTCGATTATTTTTAAGTGCATAGTAATAAGACTAACCCTGTGTTGCCAAGTAGAGATCCTTGGGGGACTTACTTTAATGAACAGGTAAGAATAAGATGTAATTAACTAGCTCAGGGAGGACAGGGACTCCGCCTTATCTAAACTCTGTGTGTCTCAGCTTAGGAAAGTGTTCCTCAGGGTAGGTGCTTAATGTTTGTTGAATAAATTAGCCTAGCCAGGTTAATGAGCATCCAAGTTTCAGTTCTTTTAAAACATTTGACTAGGTCTAAAAATGGTTTATTCCCTTAAGTGGTTTAGAACCATTTAATCCCGCAATTTCTTTTATGATATTAATTTGCTCAAACAAATTTCCTTTAAAGTACAAGAATGAACTTCAATCCAGACCCAGTCTTGATTATTAGGGCTATGGATTTAACCTGGGATTTCATCAATATAAGGAACTCCCGTGTGAGGAAATTCCCTCAACCCATGCAGGTTGGCACCTTCTCTGCAAGAGTTAAGTGACTTGTCCAGGATCACACATGTGTCACAGTTAGGACTTGAACTCAAGTCTTCTTGGCCTCTGTTTCCATTATTTTGTCATTATTATTCAGTCGTGTCCACACTCTTTTGTGACTTCATTTGGGGTTTTCTTGGCAAAGATACTGGAGTGGTTTATCATTTCCTTTTCCAGCTCATTTTACAGATGAGAAAACTGAGGCAAATAAGGTGAAGTGACTTGCCCAGGGTCACACAGCTAATAAGTGTCAGAGGCTAAATTTGAGCTCAGAAAGATGAGTCTATTCTTCCAATATTATAACTTCTGAATCCCTAGGAATCCAATTCAGTAAGGTACAGGATATATGTGTGTATATACATATATGTATATGTGTGTGTATATAAATAATACATATAAACATATACACATACATAATACATACACACATACATAAAATTTTTATTATGAATTCAAAATTAGCCAACATACAAACTTCAATATACAAAGAAGACTAGAAAAGAGGCTTATATATGAAACTGTGAGCTTGTTCCATATAATTCTTTTAAAATTTGTATTAAATTTAACACAAAAGTATACACATTGCCCTGCTCATCTGCATCCCCTTCCAAACATCCTTCTGCTATCTTCTGTGCATTTAAAAAAAATAACGCTTCATGAATACTCTTTTCTTTAAGCTCAAGATCATGGATTTTCTTGGTTTTCCTTGCTGTGGTGATTGTCAAAGTCAGATGGGGAGAAGGAGTTGCTGAAGGGATTGAATCCTGCCACCTTCACACACCACTGGCCCCTCCGAGCAGCTTAGGAGCAGCAGCCAGCCTTCTTCTTCGTCTCCTTCTTCTCCAGCTCCACCACACTTTGCTTCAATTTGGCATCCTGTTCTTGCAGTGCCCTGTAAGGTGACCCAGGTAGCATGAGTGAGTACGTGAGGGGTGGCCTTTAGATCTGCAGGCCTAGAGCTTAGAATCCTAGATTCCTGGAGCTGGAAGATCAGCTAGGCGAGTTCCCTACTTAACACTGGATTCTCTCTAAAACATTCCACCAAAAGTAGCCACCCACACACACAGCTCCTCTACTGCCCTGTTTCACACACATGACCATGCAGTACCATATATTTTACTTATCTGTATCTGATGCCCACAAGACGGGGACTGTCTTAACTATTACCTACATTGTGGCTCAGTCCTTTCAGTTGTGTTCAACTCTTCATGATCCCATTTGGGGTTTTCTTAGCCAAGATACTGGAGTGGTCTGCCATTTCCTTCTCCAGTTCATTTGACAGATGAGTAAACTGAGGCAAACAAGGTTAAGTGACTTGCCCAGGGTCACACAGCCAGTTAGTGTCTGAGGTCAAATTTGAACTCAGGTCCTCTTGATTCCAGGCCCAGAGTTCTATCCACTGGGACATGGAGATGCCCCCACCTTCTACTTATAGGATGAAATAAAAATTCCTTGGAGAACAGAGTTGTTAAGCCCCCAAAAGCACTGGCTTTGGAGTCACAGGACCTTGATTCAAAACCTGTCTCTGTCCCTTATTCCTTGTGTGACCTTCAGCAAGTTACTTATCTGAGACTCTCGGGGCCTCAGTTTCTTCATTGGTAAAATGAGGGAGTTGTACCAGAAGACCTCTGAGATCTGACGTTTAAAGCCTTCTACAACTGAGCCCTATTCTAGCTTTCCAAAATGATTATTCTCCTTTGTGAACTCTCCGGTCAGCCAGTCTGTCATCTTGCTCATTCATTTCACTCCATCTCCTGTCTAGGAACTTCTTCCTGGACTGTCTCCCATGTCTGGTCCACATGCCTTCCTTACTCTCACTTCTTAGCTTTTCTGCTTCCTTTCAGAATACCATTCAAGTACTACATTCTACATGAAGCACTTCCCAGTGTGCCCCCACACACACATTGGTGGTCCTCCCCCATTTACTTTGTATTTATTTTGCATATAATTATTTACATGCATGCTCTTTATCTCCATAGAATGTAAGGTCCTTGAGGACAGGGACTATTTCACTTTTGTCCCTCTGTTATCAGCATCTAGCACAGTGAACTGCATACAATAAGTGCTTAATAAATGCTTCTTGATAGAGTATCTAAACTTTGTATCTTCCCCAGCACCTGACACAGTGCTCTACAAACAGAAAGCATTTCCTAGAATTAATGAATGAATCCTTGAAGTTGTTTACCTAATGATAGAGACCATTTCACTTTGGAACAGCTCAAATTATTAATACATTCTTCCTCTTATTGAGCCAAAATTTCCCTTCTTGAAACTTCTACCTGTGGTTTATACCTCTGCTCACTGGGGCCACACAAAAGGACTCCTATCAGCTCAAAACTGAACAGAGTGATAAATTTTCAGTGTGAGGATTTATATCTCAGAAATAAGTAAATGTTACAAATTAAGGGTCGATTTATTGTTTTGTTGATTTCTAGATTGAAGAAAGCAATGGAGAAAAAGTTAATGATGCAGAATAAACTTGAAAGTACATCATAGATCCTTTTTTTCCCCTCCCAGAGCTGGTTGTAAAATATTTACCATCATCCCCCTACTTTGTCCCTCCTCAAATAAAGAGATCATTCATCTTTCCCCACAAATTTCTCTTTTCTAAGCTAAACATCTCTGGTTCCTTCCATTCATCTTTGTATAGTTCGGTCTCTACTTCCCTACTCAGATGTCCCAAAAACTTTCTTATTTTTTAGCCCCTAGAGCATTCACTTTTCAGCAGGTTGCTTCTCTTCTGATATTTCCCCAACCTGTACCTTTATGCTCCATTGTCTTGTCTTATTCTTTTGTGAAAACCTCCTTTCAGTTCCCAAATTGCTGCTATAGACTTGAATATCTACCATCTTCTTCGCCCTCCTCCAAATGCACTCCTGGTTGTCTCCTAAAATGAGAGCTAATCTTTTTTTGAAAATGAGATGGACAAAGCCTTCTCTGGGATTCTAGAGTGTCAACTAGGCAGGACAGATGGAGCAGCTGCCCAAAATCAGGAAGACCTGCATTTAAATCTTACCTCAGCTCCTCACTGTGTAACGCTGCTCAAACTCTCTGAACCTTCCTTTCCTCATCTTGAAAATAAGGCAGGAGTGGGGAGCTGGACTCAATGACCCCTAAGGTCTCTTTCAGGCCTAAATCTATATAACCTTATGAATAGGATGAGCTGTATGAGAACAGATGGGGGGGGGAGATAGGAGATCACTTCTCCCCTCTAGACCTCAGCATCTCCATTTCCTTATCTGTAAAATGATGGCATGTTATATAGCTTGTTATAAAGAACTACGAAAAGTCAATTTATATTTTTTAAATGGAATGAAGAGAAATAGCTCATAGAAGAGCATATGAGTAGTCAGAACTAGGGAGATAAAGTAAGAAATGTGAGAAAAAAGTAAAGTGATGATTTAGCAGGATGAGAAAGGAAGCTAATAGAGCAGGGCCCCGGGGATCTGTCCTTGGTGCTTTACAGTTTAACATTTTCCCATTGGCTCCGAGGAAGACATACCAGCTGTGTAGATGACACTGAACTGGGAGGGATAGCCATCACATTGGATGACAAACTTAAAATTGAAAAGGTCTCAGAAGGCTAAAATGATGGCCTGAATATAAGGAGATGACATGTAATAATGACTAGTATAAAGTCTTGCACTTGGATTTTATTTTTAAAAAATCATATCACAAGTATAAAATAGATTGTATAAAAAAGATCTATAGGTTTTAGTGGACTTGAGCCTCAATAGGAGTTAAGTAGTGTAACAAAGCAGTCCAAAAAACCCAATACAATCTCAGGATTAAAAGATGGATAGGGTCTAGAAAGAGAGATGTAACACCTCCTACTTTCCCCACCCCACCCCCACCCCTGCCACTGCCCTTGCCACTGTATTCTATGCTATCAGACCACACTTGAAATATTTCAACTAGTTCAAGTCACCACATTCTTCAAACAGCATAGAGAAACTGAAGGAAAGCAATCAGGATGTTGAAGGAACAGGAGAAAATGTTGGATGTAAAGTCAGAAGATCTGGGTTCAAATCCTAGCTCTGCTACTTTGCATCTGTATGACCTTGCAAAAGTCATTTCATTTCTCTAGTCCTCAGTAAAATGAGGGGCATAGACTTAATGGCTTCTAAGTTTCCCTCCAACTCTTAAATATATTATTTCATGATCCTATGATTTTTTAACTGGAAATGTTTAACACAGAGAAGAGAAAACTTTGGAGAGGAACAGAATGGTTGTTTTGAAATACTTGAAGAGCTTTCACATGGAGGGAGGGTTAAGAATTGTTCCTGAACTAGGAGCAATGGGTGGAAGTTACAGGAAGGAAGATTTCAGTTTCATGTTAAGAAAACTTCCCAACAATTTGTTGTTTGTCAGTCATTTCAGTCTTGTCTGATCCTACTTGGAGTTTTCTTGGCAGAGATACTGGACTGGTTTGGCATTTCCTTCTCCAGTTCTTTACAGATGAAACTGAGGAAAACAGGGTGAAATGACTTGCCCAGGGTCACACAGCTAGTATAAGTGCCTAAGGCAGGATTTATACTAAGGTCTTTCTGACTCCAGAGCCAGCACAGACCCATCAAATCATTTAACTACCCATTATCTCTGTGGAGCCTCATAATAACCTTGTGAGGAAAAGGGAAGGGAAGAAGCATTTACATTTTGCCCGTTATATTCCAGGCACTTAAAAATACTATATCATTTGGTCCTCAAAACCACTCTAAGAGATGGGTGTTATTGTTATGTTTGTTGTATTATCTTCAAGCAAATTGCTCAGTCACACAGCTGGTAAGTGTCTGAGCTGGGATTTTATTTCCGATCCTCCTGACTCCAGGTTCAGAGCTCTATCTACCACTGTACCACAGGCTGTAGGAGGAACTACAGATATTGTTATCCCCATTTTACAGATGAGGAAGCTAAGACCTGGAGAAATTAAGTTATTTCAATCAAATCAAATCAAACAAATATTTATTAAGCACCTACTATGTGCCAGGCACTGGGATATAGAGACAGTCTCTTGCCTTCAAGAAGCTTGAATTCTACTAGAGACACACATATTATATATGTACAATATAACATGTATATAAACACATACACATAAATGCAAACTCATCGGGGGCTCAAGGGACATTAATAAGGAGAGGCATCTTAAAGGATGTAGTCTTTGAATGAGACTGAAAGGGATCTGAGTGTTTCATGAAGCAGGAGGGAGGAAAAAGAGCATCCCAGCTATGAGGGACAGTCCACGTAAAGGTAAGAAGATAGCAGATGGAAAGTCATGTAGGAAAAAAAACAAGTAAGACAGCTGGGCTGGAATAGAGGGTGAATGTGGAGGAATCATGTTTAATCAAGTAAGGAAAGATAAGCCAGAGACAGCTTGTGAAGAGTTTTTAATGCCCCAAAAGAAAAGTTTGTATTTTTATCCTAGAGGCAATAGGGAGCCATAGAAATTCAAGCAGGAGAGGGCAGTATGGAGTAGTGGATAGAGGATTGGACTTGAGGGTCAGGAAATACTGAGTTCAAATCCTACCTCAGATACTTTACTGGACTGTGATCTTGAATAAGTCACTTAACCTTTCCATGCCTCAGTTTCCTCATCTGAAAAATGAGTAGGATGGCCTCTAGAGATAGCCTCTAAGGTCCCTTCTAGCCCTAAATCTATGACTTTATAGTGAGATCTGTACTTTAGGACTATCAATTTGTCAGAAGCTAATAAACATCTTAAGAACTGGAACCTAGGTCTTCCTGACTCCAACTATCATACTGTGTTTATTATGCTGCCCTTTGTTCCAGAGCCTCTCTTTTAATTTTAATTTTTATTTTTATTACAGATCCTCACCTAGGTCTTTGCCCTGGAGAAACAGCAAACATTCCTGCCCTGCCCCCCACCTCCTTCTTGTATCTCATACCTTGCTCAGAAGATGAGACTAAACAGTGAATGCTCTCAAAGATGCTACATTCTGTTGAGGGATACAAGAAAATTAGAACTCTAAAACACTCTATCAATGTAAAGTGTCATCTCAATAACATTATATTCCTAAAGATTTGATGGATCACTTTCTTATCTCCCTTAAATTTCCTTTAATTTGCCAGAACCCTCAAGCTTACTCTGTGCAGAAGTACTAAACACACACACACACACACACACAAGCACATGCACATGCACACAAGCAGAATATTAATGCCAGGATGGGATGCTGGGTTATGGGAATCAGGGGAAAGGTTACACTCACCTCACTAAAGTCACAATGGGCTCTAAGATGTTATGCCCCAAGACAGCACTGCATTCCCCAAAGATGACCCCGATTTCCTGCAAAACCAAACAGAAACACAGGATATACGTGACACAAAAGCAGACAATATCTGCTCTCAAATGGTCAGCCTGGAGTTTATCCAATAGGTTTTAGAACAGGGGGACCAGCCCTACAAGTAGGGTGAAGGGGAATAGGAGGCTCCACCTGTCATGTGCCTTGGGCATGAAGATAACCCTAAGCATCTCTCCTTTTAGATAATCATGGCACCTGAAATTCCATCATTAGAGTTATATCTTTGTGTTTGGACACTGACTACAGAAGGTCCCTATTAAATACATGTGTTACCTGGGAGGAGGAATAACACCATAGTTAGGATCTGTTGCTCATCTTCCCATCACCCAGAAAAGGGTTTGCCAAACTTTGGGGTATGGGATAGGGACAGGGAGTGGTTTGGATGTAGGCTAGTGGATGTCAGGCAAAGTCTGAAGCAAGGGAACAGAGGCAGTACTGGGTGGAGACACAGAGTTATTACTTTGAAGGATTCGCTACATAAATGTAAGATATCACAGAAGCCTCAACATTGGTTCAATCCCATTTGACTCTGGACTTAAATCTGATGATATATGCTTCTATTTTTTTGAGGTTTTCTATACTATTTTCCATACAGATAATTTTCTTCATTAAAATTTAATTAATAAATAAAATTTAATTTTAATCATTCTCATTTTTGTTTGTTTTTTCCAATTCTCACTTTAATTTTGTGTGTGAGAGAGTTTTACTTTCTTCAACTTTTAAACCGAGACCTTGTGGTTTCCTTAGCTTTCCTGGTTTATGTTTCATTTCTTTTAAAAGGGTGCTTCCTATTAACTTTAGAACCAACCTTTAGAATCCTCTGTTTGGCATTAAAAGCTCTTCCCAGCCTGGCTCCAGCCTACTTTCCCAAGCTTATTATATTTTACTTCCCTTCACACATTCCCTGATTAGGTCAAACTGAATTTCTCTAATCTCCCCACAAACAAGACTCTCATCTCTTTCTTGGCCGTGAACTGACATCTCCCATGCCCACACTCCCCTCTCCCTTTTCTCTCTTAGAAATTTTTACTTTCTTTCAAAGTTCAGCTCAAGTGCTATCTCCTACATGAAGCCTTTTCTGACTCCCCCCACAAGTAACCCCCAGCTCCTTCCCCAAACTGCTTTGTGTTTGCTTGGTAGATATAGGGTATCCCTAAAGTCTTGACACACAGGAAAACTCATTAACTATACATATTTTCAAGAAATGAAATGAATGAAATTTTCAACATTTGACTTAATTAGCATAAATGAGATTTCATAGAAAGACATAGGAGACACATAGGAAATTTCATTAATTAATTTAATTAAATTAATCTCATTAATGTGGAAAATAGTCCCCAATAGCTAATGAAAGTTTTTATTCTATATGAAATTGTCATGGCTAAAATTTATGCTAATTAAATAAAATGTTGAAAATTTCATTCATTTCATTCCTTGAAAATACACATAATGAGATTTCTTATGTGTCCAGACTTTAGGAACATCCAGTATTTTGTTTATATGCTCATGTTATATGTCATGTTAAAATGTAACCTCTGGGAGCGGCTAGGTGGTGTAGTGAATAGAGCACCAGCCCTGGAGTCAGAAGGATGTGAGTTCAAATCCGGCCTCAGATACTTAACACTTACTAGCCGTGTGACTTTGGACAAGTCACTTAACGCCAATTGCCCTGCCTTGCCCTCTCCAAAATGCAAAAAAAAAAAAAGCAAACTCCCTGAGTGCAGGGGTTGTTCCATTTTTGTTTTTATCCCTGGTCAACTAGCATTATGCCTGGGACACAGTAGGTGCTTAATAACACATATAAGGTTCCTGATTGATTGGAATATTTTGTTGACTGGGCATCTAGGTGGTGCAGGGGATAGTTGGACCTGGAGTCAGGAAGACCTGAATTCAAATATAGCCTCAGGCTAGTTGTGTGACCCTGGGCAAGTCATTTTACACTGTTTGCCTAGGTTTCCTCATCTGTAAAATGAGCTGGAGATGGATATGGGAAACCACTCTTTGCCAAGAAAACTTCAAATGGGGTCACCAAGTCAAAGGCTACTGAAACAACCAAACAACAAAATTGTCTGAAACATTGATTGATTGGAATATCTATGTCTGGTTTCTTTTTCCACCTCTGGTGTTTCTGATATATTAGCTGATTCAGCTAGTGTATAGCATTTTTTTAAAAGTAGAATTGCCTTCAGCCTTGCTCCTTTAAGTTTTTATTGGTTTTCCTTTTCCCTCGTTTGCTCTTTCAGCCATTTGTCTTCTCTTTGGTGTTTTCTACTGAGTGTGTGAGGAACTGGGTTTCCTCCTCTCTTTCTGACATCCTGGATCCACTCCTATGTAGGCTTTTTTTTCTAATATTAATCATCAAAGTAAATCTAATGGTTCTAGAATTGGAGGGAGTTCCTTAGTCCAACCCTCTTCCTCTGTGTGTAGCAGGGCGCTGGCCAATGAGAGCCCAGTCTTCAGCTACACACTTAGCTTGCCCTGCCTGATACAATTCCCCGAGCACGGAATCTGCTTCCACGCATGCATAATGGAGAATCCTCCTCTGTGGATAGGTATGTTTTGACTGTTTCCTGTCTGCTTGCTGTGTAGCAAAGACAGGCCTTTTGATTGGTTGCTAAGCTGAGACTTGGTGTGCACACAAAAGGCACCAAATAGTCAAACAGACCCCTTTTCTTCCCTGTCTGTATAAACTGCTGAGAGCTTCTGGGTCGGGGAGGAGACTTGGGTCCCGTTGAACCTAGGGAGTACATAGCCTCCTAGGCAAACCTGTGTCTGGGATGGGACAGCCTCATGTTTGTTTCTTCTTTCCTTTGATATATGGCCTTAAAAAATCTTGAAAGGTCAGGAGTCCATACCACAGGCCAATGTCCCATTACAAATGGCTGTCCCCTTTGCCTGGAAAGCTCTACTCCCCTCAACTCTCTGGCTTCCTTTGTCTCAACTAAAATCCCATCTTCTACAGAAAGCCTTTCCCAACCCCTCTTAATTCTAGTGCCTTCCCTCTGTTCATTATTTCCTATTTATCCTGTACATAGCTTGTTTTAAATATATTTGATTGTTCATTGTCTCCCTTGTCAGAATTTGTGTTCAGTCTATGGTAGAGCATTCTGAGCTTGTATTGGTCTGATCATCACGCAGTTGGACACATTGCACCTTGAACCCAACACGGTGATGCCATTTCAGTCTTCTTTGAGAATGAAGGACAACAACCAATCTAACAACCATTAGACTATTAGCTTCTATTAGCCATTCCTGTTCATATTAGAGCTTCGTATTCATATCAGAATATGAGCTAGCACTATTTCTAAACCTCTGTTTGTATCACTAGCACTTAGCATAATGCCTGGCATATAATATATGCTTAATAAATGGGTTTTTTTAATTGATTGATTGATATGGATGAAGAAACTGAAAACCAGAGAAGTATAGTAACTTACTCAAGGCCTACATGGGTAATTGGTTAAAAACAACCCAACCATGTTTCAAACTTAAATCTTATGATTTTAAAACCATTATGACTTCTACCACACCATATTGCCTCCTTCTCCTATCCCTTGTGCAGCCCTAGCTGCCTGGGTCCCCTGCATGTGGCTTCTGTTGAGATTGCCCCTAGTTTGCATGATTAAGGGGCAGGTCTGCCTCCATCTCACAGGAACTGTCCCTCCTCTGAGAACAGGTATTTCTGGGATGCTCACCAGGCCCCTTACCTTAGCCAAGAGCTGTCCAGCCTCTGTGGATACCTGCCTCTCCTCCACACAGTCTATCTTGTTCCCAAGGAGGAGGATGACAATATCATCAGGTCCTGCTTCCTGCAGTACAACAAGCACACTATTTTTGTAGAAGAGGAACACAATGTCTTTTCCATCCCAAGAACCCCAAAAGACTCTCTCTTCAAGACTCCATTCTGTAAGTTCAGAGGGACAGAGTTAGGAAGGAAGAGGGATTGGTCCTGAGGGGCTGAAGACTAGGCAGAAACTGGGTAGAATCTGAGCCTTTAAAAAGGTTAGGTTTATCCTACTTACCAAACCTGAGCTTCCACTCTTACCCATGTGCCCCCTCTGCTCTAAGCAGGTCTATTTCTTAATAGAATAACTAAGCTCTATCTATCTATATTATCTTTGCTCAGGCTTCTTGTCTACCTCGAGTCTTCAGTTATCTCCAAGGTCCTCCTGGTCTAAAGTCTCACTATTTATGGCAGGTATAGATAGAAAACATACTGGATGATAGGCAGCTGGAACTAAAGTGGTCACCCCTTGACTGGGCAATGGCTAAACAGCTGGTGGCATATTGGAATATTATTTCGCCATAAGATGGATATGAAGGGTTAAAGAAATTCCTCAAGACTTGTTTGAACTGACATAGAATGGAGTGAGAAGAACCAGGAGAACCACTTGTATGATGACCACAGTAATATGAAGGAAAACAGCATTGAAAGTCCTTATAATTCTGATCCACAATAACCTGTCATGGCTTCAGAATGCTGATGATAGAATGTGCCTCTCCCATCTCTTGCCAGAGACAAAATAGACTTGGGGTACAGAGCAAGACTCACATTTTTGGTCATGGTCAATGTGTTGATTTGTTTTCCTTGACTCTATTAACTTGTTACAAGGGAGGGCTACTAAGAGGTGGGAGTGGGGTGGTTTTATTACTACCTCGTTAAATTTAATATGCACTTTAAGAAAAACAAACGGTATGGAGCAACAGTTCACAGTTTCATACACAATTCTCTTTGTTCTTTGTATATCAGAATACCTGTGTTTATTGATGATTGCTAAATTCAAAATTTTAAAGTTGGTTTTTTTAAAAAAGGGTTCTGGACCTAGAAAAAGCTATCTACACTCACTGCCTCTACTTTCTGTCCTTCTGATCACTTCTTAGTCCATTGTAATCTGGCTCCTGAAACTGATCTCTCCAAGGTTACCAAAGATCTTTTAATGACTAAATCCAGTGGCCTTTATTCAATCCTTTTCTTTCTTTTTGGATTGGGGAAGGCAAGGCAGTTGGGATTAAGTGACTTTTCCAAGCTCACTTGGCTAGTAAGTGTTTGAGGCCACATTAGAACTCAGGTCTTCCCCGCTCTAGGCTTGGAGCTCTATCTACTGAGCCCCTTATTATCCCCCTACAAAGAAAGGCAACAAAGAGCAAAGGCAGAAAAATAGGCTGCAAGATGCACCAGAAAAACTCTTAAGTTTGGAATCATCATACCTGGTTCAAGTCCCTTCTCTGACACTCCTAAGCTATGTGACTTCGTAGAATTCATAACTGCTGAGCTATAAAATGGGAATATTGATACTTACACTACTGACTTCATTGGGTCAGCATGAGGAAAATATTTTGGAAGTTCTAAAGTGTCATAGAAATGTGGACTACTCTTACCCAGGCTCTGCAATATACCACCTGGAAATGTATGTATGCGTGTATAAAGATATATATACATAAAGATAGATATGTATGTATATGCACACATAGAGATGCACAGGCATGTATACATACTGTTTTATGTATGTATACATGTATGTATGTATGTATATATGCAATATCATACAGATGTGTATATAAATGTTGTTGTTGATGTTGAGTTGTGTCCGACTTTGTGACCCTATGGATCCATGGCATGCCAGCCAATACCATCCATGGATTTTTTGGACAAAGATACTGGAGGTGATTGCCATTTCCTTCTTTAGGGAATTAAGGCGAACAGAGGTTAAATGACTTCCCCAGGGTCACACAGCTACTAAGGATCTGAGGCTGGATTTGAACTCTGATCTTCCTGATTCCAGGCCCAGCACTATATCCACTCAGCCACCTAGCTGTCCCCATATCTATAAACATATATGTATAAGCATGTATGTGTACAGACATATATGTACACATGCATGTATATGTAAGCACACAAATGTTTGTGTGTATACATGCACATTATACTGCACATACTCTGTGAACATGTGCATATGTATACATGAGTGCAGTATACAAAGCAAAGTATTACGTTATATGTATACACGTCTTCATGTGCACATGTGTGCCTGTGTATGCATATACATGTGGGTGTGTTGTGTGTATTATATACACATATAAGATATACATATATATAAAATAAAATGTTTGTGAATAGACTGAAGTATGTATGTATCCTTTCTTCCCAAGTAGAACAGAACTTCCTTGAGGGCAGGCACCATGCTTTTTATTTCTCCTAGAATCCTCTCAGCAAATAGTACTGGGTTGGAGATATAGCAGACTCAAAAAAGTCTTATTGATCAGGTGATTAGGAATTGGGCAGAGATGAGCCTACCTGTCACATGACCTAGTGTAAGAGTTGAGGCCTCCATGACAGCCAAGGAGAGGGTATTATGACTATATCCAGGGTTGACATCAATTAGGGAAAAATCACAGGATATATAGGAAATAGTTTATGTCCAGGGCTCCACTGTGTGGTTGTGGCTCCATGGTATTGGATCTGCTTTCTCCTCACTCAGCCCACCACATCTATTTGGAGGGTGGAGCCACCTACACCCTCCATTGTCAAATCCATGCTCCTGCTAGGGAAAGGAAATGAACAGCAAATAGACAGTGGACCCCTGCAGCCAGGACCAGCCCTGGCAGCAAGCCCACTCACCTGGATGCAGTCCAGCCAGTAGCGAACATGGGTGAAGCTTCTTGGGCAGGTGACGTCATACATGAGCACAATACCATCAGCCTTCCGGAGAAACTGCTTGGTTATGCTGTGGTACCTACGAGGAGATTCCTAGTAAGACACAGGCTGCCTTTGGCAACAAAAAATCTTAGCTCTGAGAATTGGAAGAGCACATGGGAGATCATCATCAACATGGCCTTCCCCACCTGCTGTTGGGCAGACAAGTTGTCCCTGTGAGGACTCAGGCCTAGGGAATCTGTGACATATCATAAGATAAAGAGCAGGAAAAAAGCTATAGACAGACACAGACAGATAGACAGACAGACAGACAGACACAGACAGACAGACAGATAGATAGATAGATAGATAGATAGACAGATAGACAGATAGAAAGACAGATAGATAGCCTCCCCCCATTTTACAGAAGAAGGAACTGAAGCCCAGAAAAAGGAAGTGATTCACTTCTGATGAGGTAGGATATCACAGACCTTAGTGATTCCTCCTTCAGAGCACTTATTTGGAATCAAAGATTCAGTCGTGTCTGACTCTTCATGATCCCATTTGGGGTTTTCTTGACAAAGATACTGGAGTGGTTTACCATTTCCTTCTCCGGCTCATTTTACAGATGAGGAAACTGAGGCATAAAGAGTGAAGTGACTTGCCCAGGGTCACACAGCTAGCAGGTGTCTGAGGCTGGATTTGAACTTCCTAAGACAAATCTTGACTCCAGGCCCAGTACTCTATCCATCAAGCCACCTAGCTGTTCCTTAGACTCAAAGGACCTCGGTTCAAATCCCAACTTTTGTTACCTGTGTAATCCTGGACAAGGCCCTCTTTGGTCTTCAGTTTCCTCACCTATAACATGAGGGGGTTGCCATGGATGACCTCTGAGGTCCCTTCCATCTCCATTGTGATCCTAGGATCCTAATGGCCAAGGTTAACACCTCTTGTCTCCTATTATATAGGTCTTTTCCTATGTGTGTGTGTGTGTATCCTGTTCTCCCAGACCAGGGAGATCTCTCCTGTTTCTCTTTGCTTCCCTCCCCTCCCTTTCTCCCCATATCCCATCACCAAGCCCCATTGAGGTTCCCACTGAAATGTGACAGTGAAGAAGGATCATTACCTCTCCTGCCCTGCTGTGTCCCAGAGCTGCAGCGCAAACCATCTATTATCTACCACCAGGTTTTTGATCCGATAATCCATCCCTAGGATACATTGGAGAGATGAGAGACAGGATCCCTTTCAGGGTTCGGCCCCTAGTGACTAATGCATTAGACTTAGAGTCAGAAAGAAATGGACTTAACCCCCCCTCAGATGTGTGTTCATGTGGCCCTGAACAAATGATTAAACCTCTCTCAGCCTCAGTTAGCTTCTCCTTAAAATGGTTATGATAATAGCACATACCTCACAGAAGTCTGGTGAGAACCAAATGATAATAATAAATGATTTTTAAAACATTTTGTTAATATTATAACCCTATACAAATGGTAGCAATTATTATTATTCCAAAATTCCAAGACCAGGGTCACCTTTAGTGATCCTGCTTAGAATGAAATGACAATCAGTCAATGAGCATTTATTAAGCACCCTTGTACCAGGTGCTATGCCAGATGCTGACAACACAAAGGCAAAAGTGAGATAGTCCCTCTATTTGAGGAGCTTACAGTCTAGAGAATGGAGCCCACCCAGCTGCTAGTAATGCCCTCCTCCACTCCAGTGAGCTTGTGCTCTCTCTGTCTCTCCACCTCTCTCCGTCTGTCTCTCCCTCTCTGTCTGTCTGTCTCTGTCCATCTCTGTCTGTCTGTCTCCTTCTTACACACACACAAAATAAAAATATATTTATATATGTATATACACATGTGTATATATACACAATATATGTGGATATGCCTTATATCTATATACAAATGTATACACACAAATATTTACTTGTGTTCATATGTGTGTACAACAAAGGATCCCCACATAAAATATATACATGTGTGTATAAACACAAATATATTTATGTATGTACATGTGTGCATATTCAACACATGCATGTACATTTAAAATACATAAAGTCACAGCAAAATGTATTCATTCCCAGGTACACAACCTATACTACAAACATGTATGATATATATATATAAATGGATATATATACACTAATATATTTGTATGTACATGTGTAAACATATAATATATGTTTGTACATTCATGGTATATATAGAAGTGTATATACATGCAAAATACATACCTGCATGTGTGTACATACATGTGTACATACAATGTATTATATACATGCATGATGCACACATAAATGTGTGCATACAAATGTGTTTCTATGTGTATGCACACATGTAATAACACAATGAGTGTGTGCGTATATGGCATATACATAGATGTGTTACATGTGTGTATACATATACATGTGTGTATGTATATACACGTGTGTATTTATTAATAGGTACCAGATCACTGGGATGAGAGGAGGGCACTCCTAGCAGATGGTGGGATCAGGAAAAGCTTTAGGCCTTTCCAGCAGAAGACAGCCCTTGAACTTGACCTTGAAGGAAAGGGAGGAAGGAATTCTTCAAAGGGGGATGACATTCCAGACATTGGGGACAACCAGTACAAAGGGACAGAGAGGGGAGATGAATCCTCATGTCAGCCCTGGCAGAGATCTGATAGCTCATAGATCGGAAGAGACTTGAGAGTCTTCTTCTTCCTCTCCGGGCCCCCCTCTTGTACAGAGGAGGATACGGAAAGTGGAAGTGCTCTGGGGGTATCTCCCCACTGCTCTCTGGGCATCCAGTTCCTTCCACCTTTCAGGGCCCTGCTCAAGGCCTGTCTGCTCCAGGAGGTCTTCTCTGACTGCACTTGTATACCAAGGGCCTTCTCAGCTACCCGAGCCCTGACTGGAGCTCCTCCAAGAGATCTTGCTCATTCAGGCTTGTGACTGTCAAGTCAGGAGACTGAGTGTGTCAAGTCACTGTCCTGACTTAATTGCAACACCCTGATGGGACTGTGAACTCTGGCAGGCCGGGGACCAGTCACACTATTTTCCCCTGCAGAGAAGTGTGCTCCTACCACCTCTGTTGTAATTAGTAGGGGATGGGGGAGAGGAGATGGACTGTATCCTCTAGAACCTAGAACAGGCTTCCATACAACGTGTATATGACCCACAAATAGGATCCTAGGCTCCTGGGGCAGCTAGGTGGTGCAACAGATAGAGCACAGGCCTTGGAGTCTGGAGGACCTGAGTCCAAATCAGGTTCAAAACCTCAATTACTATGTATCCCTGAGAAAATCACTTAACTCTGCGTGCCTCACTTTCCTCATCTGTAAAATGAGGTATAGAAGGAAATGGTAAACTATTTCAGTATCTTTGCCAAGAAAACCCCAAAAGAGGTCACAGAGAGTCAGACATGACCGAAATAACTCAACAATGACAACAGGATTCCAAGCTGGAGGAAACCTTAGAAATCATCTCATAGATCATCATCTCCCATTATAAAGATGAGATGAAATGACTTGTTCAAGGTCACACAACTGAAAAGTCACTATTTCAAACCCATTTCCAAATCCAGTGGTCTTTTCAACAAAATTAGCCTGCCTAGAGTAATTACATAAATAAATAAATACACACATATACATATATATATAGAGAGGGGTATATAGATGTATATATGTATATATATATATATATGTATGTATGTGTATGTGTGTGTGTATAGATATATATTTTAAGGCCACCTCTCAACTTTGCCATCACGCCTTAGAGACCATTCTCATCCTGGAAGATTCCTGTGCCCCTGAGGCCCCCTTCTCCCATTGGCAAGCTCCATTTTGGAGAGGAATGCAGTGTAGCCTTGCTTCCTTCCCCTCTGGGCTCTGCTCTGACTCTCCCAACTTTACCACCAGGAACCTCACCACTAACCCTCCCCAACCTTTCAACTACTTCCAATGTATTCTCCTATTAGAAGGCAAACTCTTCTCCTAGTTGCATTCCCAGCACTTGGCACTGTGCTTGGCACACACGAAGCACTTAATAAATACTTGTTGCCTTGCTATTTCAGACACTTAGTCCCCCAACCTTTCTCATCCTCAGTTTCTCCATCTGTGATAATAATATCACTTCATTTGTAGTCTTGTGAAGCTCAGAGGAGATGATATGTAACAGCCAGCTTAGCAATGTTAAAGGAAGGAAGGAAGGAAGGAAGGAAGGAAGGAAGGAAGGAAGGAAGGAAGGAAGGAAGGAAGGAAGGAAG
>CM053593.1:203208251-203232784 GCA_028646575.1 Pseudocheirus occidentalis | reverse complement strand
AGATGAATACTAGATTTTCAACAAGGTCCAGTCCAGTCCTAAATGCAGTGGAGCATTGCAAAGTATTGTCCCTTTTGGGAGTAATTGTCCTAGCTAGAACCTACCCTGCCCTTGTCCAGTTTCATAAAAACATGGCTCTATTCCTAGCTTCTGTTAGTACACAATTTCAATGTTCAGCCCTGAATTTCTGGTAGTATAATAATAATAATAACAACATATATCCATGGTGCTTTTAGGATTACAAAGCACTTTCTTTCCAAGAGAGCCCTTGGAGAAGGTAGGTAGTGCAAGTGTTATTATCCCCATTTCAGAGATGGGGAAACCAAGACAAAAAACAAACAAACAAAGTTAGGTGACTCCTATAAAGTTACACAGCCTAGTATCCGAGGTAGGATTTAAATTCAGGACTCCTGACTCTACAAAAGAGACATTCCTAATTAGGGGAAGAGATTGCCATTGTCCCTTAAATCTTATTTTGTTGTTATTGTTGTTCGGTTGTTTTTGACTCTTTGTGAACCCATTTGAGGTTTTCTTGGCAAAGACACTGGAGTCATTTGTTATTTTCTTCTCCAACTCATTTTACAGATGAGGAAACTGAGGCAAACAGAGTTAAGTGACTTGTCCAGAGTCACATGGCCAGTAAGTGTCTGAGGCCAGATTTGAACTCAGGTCTTCCCTGATTCCAGGTCCAGCATTTTATCTACTACATCACCTAACTGCCCTCAGATCCTATAACAAATATCTATTTTCCTTACACATAAGGGCAGGCCTACTTTCGCCTTCCCCTCAGAAGGGATGAGGTTCTCTGAGATCCCTCTAGTCTAAACTTCCATCCCTTCCCGAATACCCAGGGCTAGGAATCTTACCTACAGTTGCTGTCAAGCCTGTGGCAAAGGAATCATGATGTAACAAGTGCAGAAATGATGTTTTGCCCACGTTGGAATCTCCCAGGAAAAGAACATGGAAGAGGTAATCAGGCTCAGGAGACCTTCCCCCTGAGCTGGCTCCAGCTGCCTCTGCTTTGGTTTCCTTAGTGACTCCTGACCTGTTTTCTTCCCTTGGTTCTGAGAAAAGGAGTGTGATTTGCTCTCTCAGGACTTTGGGTCCAGACTGAGCTCCTGCCTCCACCAGAATGGAAAGAACCTGTTCTGAATCCTGAGGGCCAGTATTCCCAGAAGAATCCTTTGGGAACAAGGACCCTTCCTGAGCTTGCTTCTGGAGTCCCCTGTCCTCCACTCTCCACACATCTTCAGGGTTCTGTTTCCACAGTCCTCCATGTTCTGGAATGACAGTCAGTATATCTGGCCTGGGGGACTCTATGTTGCCAGGTTTTTGCTCAGGAACATCCCCTAAACTTGGCTCAGGTGACTCTGGGAGTTGGATTTCATCATCAGAAAGAACACCCACTATTGGCCTAGAGGAGTCTATGGGCCTATAAGTTCCCTGATGACTATAATCACCCACATCTTGGCTAGGGGAGTACAAAATCTCAGTTTCCTGACCAGGAGCATCCTTCACATCTGGCCCAGGTGACCCTATCTGCCCAGACTGTTGACAAGGCCCATCATCCAAGAATCTGCTTTCCTGACCAGGAGCCCCTCCCAGATTTAACACTAATGACTTCCTGAGCCTAGTTTCCTGACCAGGAAAATCTTCCACCTCTGGAGAAGGAGAATGCAGAATCTTCGCTTCCTGACCAGCAGCATCACTCACACCTGGTCTAGGTGACTGTATAATTTCAGCATCCTGAGCAGAAGCATTTCCCACACCTGCCTCACATGACTCACTAATCACAACTTCCTGACCAGGAACATCACCCACATCTGTTTCAGGTGATGCCAAGACTCTGGCTTCCAGAATAGGGGTCTCACTTACATACAGCTTATGTAATTCCACAACCCCAGCTTCCTGATCAGGGGAATCACTCATATCTAGGACTGCTAAATACATAATCTCAGCAATATCAGCATCTCCTTCCATAAATTTAGCCTCCTGACCAAAAACATCACACTTAACTGAGCCAGGTGAGTGCATGGTCTCAGCTTCCTGACTAGGAATTTCACCCATTTCTGCTCCATATGATTCTATAAGTCTAGTTATATGATCAAGTCTAGAAGCATCACTCACATCTGGCTCATGCGTCTCTAGCATCACAATTCCTTGACCAGTCACTGCATCACCCCCATCTAGGCCAAACTCAACCTCCTTACACAATGCATCTTCCACATCTGTCTCATAAGATTCCCTAAACCCATCTTCCTGACCAGGATCATAATTCATGTCTGACTCAGGTGACCCTGTCTGCCCAGTTACCTGACTAGACCCATCATCCACACCTTCCTCAGGTGACACTAAAAATTTGCCTTTCTGACCAGGAGTCTCTCCCAGACTCAGCACTGGTGCCTCCATAAGCCCAAAAGCATCTTCCTCATCTATCTCACAAGATTCCCTAAACATACTTTCCTGGAAAAGAGTATCCATCACATCTGACTCAAGTGACCCTGTCTGCCCAACCTGATGATTAGACCCATCATCCACACCTGCCTCAGGTAGCTCCATGAACCTGCCTTCCTGAACAGGAGCCCTTCCCCAGTCTATCACTGATAACTCCTTGAATCCAGCTTCTTGACTAGGAGAATCTTCCACATCTGGACCAGGTGAATGGAGAATCTCAGCTTCCTGACCAGGAATCTCCCCCCCAACCACCTCAACTGACTCCCAAAACCCACCTTCCTGACTAGCAGCATCATTCACACCTGTCTCAGATGATGGTATGAATCTGACTTCCTTATCAGAAGCTTTTCCCACATCTGGCCTGTGCAATCCTGTGACCCCACCTTCCTGACTAGGAGAATCTCCCACATAGGGGCCAGATGAATGCATGCACTCAGCTTCCAGATCAGCAGAATCACTCACACCTAGTCTAGGTGAATGTAAAATTTCAGCATCCTGAGCAGAAGCATTTCCCACACCTGCCTCACATGACTCACTAATCACAACTTCCCAACCAGGAACATCACCCACATCTGTTTCAGGTGATGCCAAGACTCTGGCTTCCAGAATAGGGGTCTCACTCACATATAGCCCATGTAATTCCACAACCCCAGCTTCCCGATCAGAAGAATCACTCATATCTGGGACTCGTGGACACATAATCTCAGCATCTCCTTCCATAAACTTAGCCTCCTGACCAGAAGCATCACACTTAACTGAGCCGGATGAGTGCATGGTCTCAGCTTCCTGACTAGGACTATCACCCATTTCTGGCCCATATGATTCTATAAGTCCAGTTATCGGATCAAGTCTAGAAGCATTACCCACATCTGGCTCATATGTCTCCAGCATCAGAATTCCTTGGTCAGTCACTGCATTACCCCCATCTAGGCCAAACTCAACCTCCTTCCCCAATGTAGCTTCCACATCTGTTTCAGATTCCCTAAGCTCAGCTTCCTGACCAGGATCATCCCTCATGTCTGGCCCAGGTGACCCTGTCTGCTCAGTTACCCAACTAGATCCATTATCTATATCTTCCTCAGGTGATTCTAAGAATTTGTCTTCCAGACCTGTTGATTCCATGAGTCCAAAAGCATCTTCCTCATCTATCTCAAAAGACTCCCTAAACATACTTTCCTGGAAAAGAGTATCCCTCACATCTGACTCAAGTGACTCTGTCTGCTCAACCTGATGCTTAGGCCCATCATCCATACCTGCCTCAGGTAACTCCATTAACCTGCCTTCCTGAATAGGAATCCCTCCCATATCTAGTATGTATGACCCCTTGAGCCCAGTTTCCTGACCAGGAGAATCTTCCACATCTGTATGAGGTGAATACAAAATCTCAGCTTCCTGATCAGTAGCATCACTTACACCTGGCCAAGATGAATGCATAATTTCAGTGTCCTGAGTAGAAACATTTCTAACTTCTGCCTTATATGACTTACTAGTAACAACTTTCCAACCAGGACCATCACTCACATCTGTTTCAGATGACACCAAGACTCTGGCTTCCTGAATAGGAATCTCCCTCACATCCAGCCCATGTAACTCCACATCCGCAGCTTCCTGATCAGGAGAATCACTCCTATCTGGATCTAGTGAATATATAATATCAACTATCTCCTTATCAACCACATCTATCTCCCATGATTCCCTAAACCTAGCTTCCTGACCAGGAGCATCTCCCATCTCTGACCCAGGTGACTCTATTATCCCAGTTTCCCCACTGGTAACATCCACCTTAGGTGACCTTAGGAGCCTAATATCTTGATCAAAAGCATCTCCCACATCAACCTTAAACAATTCTGTGACCCCAGGTCCCTGAACAGTAGCATCATCTACATCCTTCCTGAGTGTCTCAATGAACCTAACTTCTTGACTAAGAGCATCCTCCACATCTGGGTCAGTTGAGCATAGAAAGGCATGACCTACATCAGGCCTGGCTGACTCAGAGAGCCCTGTTTCTGGGTCATGAGTGTCTCCTACATCCAGCCCAGATTCTGTATCTATGTGCTTAGATTCTTGAATAGCATATGTACCCACATCTGTCTCAGGTAACTCCATGAACTTGTCTTCCTGACCAGGAGAATTTACTAGATCTATCACTGATAAATTCATGAGTCCAGCTTCCTGAATGACCACATCACTTACATATGACTCAGCTGACTTTATATGCCCAGTTCCCTGGCCAGGAACATCACCCAAATCTGTGCCAGGTGAATATAGAATCTCACCTTCCTGAACAGAAGTATCTTCCATGTCTGTTTCACAGGACTGAACAAACCCATTTTCCTGACCAGGAGTGTCATCTACATGTAGCTCTACTATGAGCCCAGATCCCTGATCAGAAGCATTTTCCACATCACCCCTATACAAATCTGTGACTTTAGTTCCCTGAACAACAGCATCACCTGTGCCTGTCCAGGCTTCCTGACCAGTAGCATTAGCCACATCTGGCCCAGGTGAGTTCATGAGTACATTTTCCTGTCTAGAAGTCTCTCCCACATCTGGGTCAGGTGAGTACAAAACCTGAGCCTCCTTACCAGAAGCATCTTTGATGTCTATTTCCCATGACTCCATAAACTTGGTTTCCTGGCCAGGGACATCATCCCCATCTGTCCCAGGCGACCCTGTGAACCCAGCTTCCAGGCTAAGAGCATCTGCCTCAGGTGATGTCATGAATACAGCTTCCTGATCAGGAGCATTTCTCATAATTAGCTGGTGTAACTCTGTGACATCCCCTACATCTGGCTGGTATGACCCTAGGAGTCTGTCTTCATCACTAGGATAAATATCCACATCTGGACCAGGTGACTGAAGGAGCCTGATTTCCTGACCTGGGTGATTATCTCTCTCTAGCTCTGCTAATTCTAGGAGCCCAACTTCCTCACAAAGAACATTTCCCACATCCAACCTGACTAACTCCAGGACCCTCACTTCCTGACCAATAGCACTGTCTGCGTCTGCTCTGGGAGACATTATGAGTTCAGATTCCTTTTCAGAAACATTTTCCATAACTGCCCCAGATAGCTGCATGACCGTGGCTAAATGGATGAACTGGGTCTTCTGATAAGGAGCTTTTCCCACATCTAACTTAAGTGATTTTGAGATCTGGTCTTCCTGACTTAGAAAACCACTCACATATGGTCTGAGTGATTCTACATGGTCAGTTTCCTGTGCATGGTGATTACCTATATCTGGTCCAGATGACTCTGTAAGTCCAGCTTCCTGACTTGAAGCATTTTCCATGTCTGGCCCAGGTAATTTTGTGCTCCTGGATCCCACACCAGGAATCTCACCCACATCTGGCTCAGGTGATTTTGCCCTCCTGGATCCTTCATCAGGAACCTCACCCACATCTGGCTCAGGTAATTCTGTGCTTCTGGATCCCACACCAGGAATCTCACCCACATCTGGCTCAGGTGACTCTGAGCTCTTGGATCCCTCACTATAAACCTCACCCACATCTGGCTCAGGTAATTCTGTGCTCCTGGATCCCACACCAGGAATCTCACCCACATTTGGCTCAGGTGATTCTGTGCTCTTAGATTCCTCATCAGGAACCTCATTCACATCTGGCTCAGGTAATTCTGTGCTCCTGGATCCCACACCAGGAATCTCACCCACATCTGTCCCAGTTGACTCTCTGAGCCCAGTTTCCTGACCAGAAGCACTGATCTGTTGACTGGTCTCAACTTTCCACCCTTCTGTATTCATTTTTTCTTGTTCTTGCTCTCTCGTGGGAATGTTTTCTTGTATCAACACTAGTTCAGGAGTCTTAATGGGTACATCTGGTCCAGCTGTGAATACTTCATTTCCCCAAGACCCTGCTTCTTGCTCCAAGCCAGCTGGATGCAGACCTGGATGAGGTGTATCCTTTGGACCCACTTCCCAGGTGTTGGCGTGCACATCTGCAGAGGGGCCCAGTGTCTGCAGTGACTTCTCAGAGTTGTAACCCTTGGAGAATATATTTGAAATGGGCCCATTTCCCTGTCCCATCTCATCTCCATTTGTATCCCCGACTCCCTTGCCAGACCTAGCCAGGACCTGACTAGGCAGAGAATCTCCTAACACAGGACCTTCCTGTCCCCCAGTAGTGATTGCTGCCTCCCCAGAAGGTACTCTCTGAAAGTTCCACTGGAAAGTCTCTTCACGCCTTGGCTCACCAGTAACCTTGAGTTCTGACACAACAGTAGGGGCTGCAGATGGCCCTAGGGGGCTCCTTGGAGGCACTTCTGGATCTGAAGGAGACTCCTGATTGAGTTGCCAGGATTTCGGTTTAGTAATGGAGATCTGCCTTACCACTCGGGGTGCATGGTGTCCCTGCAGGGAAGTTGGGGTTGGGGGCGGGCTCCAGGAAACCTGGGTGGTATTCCCTGGCAGAGGGCTGGTGAAATTGGTCAGGAGCTGACTCCATTCACCTTCCTCAAACAGTGACGGCAGTGGGTTTTCTTCAGGAAATGAGATAAGGTGTTGAGAGTCCAAGGTATTCTCTGGGCCAACTGGAGGATCACTAGAGAGGGTGTAGAACAAAAAACATCAGAAAGAACAGGGAAAAAACAAGAACACTGACTACATGGCCTTCAGGTGGGCTTCCACAGTGTATTTCCCATACACTACATCCCTGCCAGCCTTAGTATCTTCACTCAATTAGTTCCCCCTTCAGGAAATGCCCTCTTTCTTCCCCTGGATCAAAAGCCTATCTATCCTTCAAGTCCTAGCTCAAGTTTCAGGTGTTCTCTGAAGACCTCACTAGCCAGCTCAGCCTGTGAGGAGGGGAGAAAAGGAATAAACATTTATATAGCACTTACTTTGTACCAGGTACTTTCTAATTACTTTTTTACACAAATATCTCATTGTGAACCTTACAACACTTTGAGGTAGATGCCATTATCACCCCCATCTTATAGTTGAGGAAACTGAGGCAAACAGGTTAAGTGACTTGCCCAGGGTCACACAACTAGCAAGTGTCTGAGACTGGATTTGGACTCAGATCTTACTGACTTGAGGCCCAGGGTTCTAGTCACTAAACCACCAGCTACTTCTATAGGGAATCTTTCCTCTCTCTAAATTCTTAGTGTTCCAGTGCCTAAGTATAGGACAGAGGAAAAGGACCTAGGGGTGTTAGGAAATAGCAAGCTCAGTATATATCCACAATGTGATATGGCAACCAAAAAAAAACAGATGCTTTTCATGCAGAATTAATTAAAATTAGCACTGTACTGAGAGACATCATTTCCAGGCCCAGGGAGGTGACCATCCCATGTACTCTTTCTTCTCTGGCTAGACCACATCTGGAATGCTTTGCTCAGCCAGTATAATCCATAGTAGGAAAGGACCACACTGGCCATCTAATCCAATGCCCACATTTCACATTCTGGGCACCCCATTTTAGGAAGAAGAAGAATGATAAACCAGAAAGCATCTAGGGGGGAATGAAAAGAGTAGTGAGAGGAGAGAACACTGCGTCTTATACAATTCAGGTGAAGAAAGAGAGGTTCTTCAGCCTGGAGAACGGAAGACTTTGGGATGCCCAAGAGTTGTCTTCAAGTATTGGAAGGACAGGTTTAGGAAGAGGGCTCAAATTTGTCCAGAAGGCCAAACTAAGAATACAGGGAGAAGTTGCAGAAAGTCAGATTCTATCTCCTAACAATTAGAGCCATCCTTAAATGGAAAGAACTGCTTGGGATAGAAGTTGGTCGGGCATAGAAACTGGATGACCATTTGTTGGGGACATCATAGCGAGGATACTTGGTCTGGGATGGGTCGGCTTCGGAGCAGGGTTGTGTTAGTAAATGTTTAACAACCAGCTCTTGGGGAGGGAAAAGTACACATTGCATAATTAACATTTTCCCCACATTCTTAAGTCCAGACCAGGGGCAGGGAACCTGAAGTCTCAAAGTCACATGTAACCTTGTTTTGTGAAGTTTGGATTCAGTCAAAGGATTGCACTTGAGGACCTAGAGCAGTGGCTCTCAACCTGGGAGTCGAACGACCCTTTCACAGGGGTCGCCTAAGACCTTTGGAAAACACATATTTCTGATGGTCTTAGGAACCAAGACACTGCTCTTCTATCCGTCTCCAGGTGGGTTCGCCCACATGCAGATACGGCCACATACGAGTATTAAAAGGTAACGGCATTAGGAAGGCTGAGGTGACCTAGAGGGTCACATGTGGCCTCAAGGCTACAGCTTCCTCACGCCTGGTCCAGACAATCAACAAGATAATAAATCAAGCCCTGATTTGTAATGTTTGCCAATTTCCAAGGTATAAACATTCACACTGAAAATTAAACAATGGGCTTTACCCAGCTTGTTCAATCTAGTTCCAGCACACACCCCTGCCTCTAAGTTCCCTCTGACTTCTGGGATTCTGAGAACTCTTCCTGACTGTTAGGAATCAGTAAGGATGGCCTGGCCCCATTCCAAGCCTAAGCTATATGCTAGGCAGGTATGGGATACACAGTCCCCAGTTGTCACACCATTTAGCACTTCATCAGGAGTTGGACTAAATGAAAAAAAGAACAGGATATGAGAAGGAATCAAGCATTTATTAAGTATCTACTTCTAGCCAGGCACTGTGCCAAGCACAACAATACTAAGTGGTAAGTACTATCATTAATGCCACTTTATAGCTAGGGATGGTCAAGTGGCACAAGTGCCAGGTCTGGAGTCACAAAGACCTGAGTTCAAATCTGACCTCAGATACTTACTAGCTGTGACCCTAGGCAAGTCACTTATCCCTGTTTGCCTCAGTTTCCTCATCTGTAAAAGCTAGAGATGGAAATGACAAACCACTCCAATGTCCTTCCTCACCAAGGAAACACCAAATGGGGTCATGAAGAATCAGACATGACCAAAATGATTAAACAACAAACAATAATTATTATTGTTACTGGGGAGGTAGAAAGATATATTGGTAAATAAAAGTGAACTAAAAACAAATCACATCACTAAAAATTTACATGCAAAAAAAGATCATTCTAGACAAGAGGTAGGGTGGGGTTGGACAACAATGTCTATTTCTATATATTCAAGTGAGGAAATCTAGGAGCCTGGTGTCAGAGACCATTTGGGTAAAAATCGGTGAAAGTAGAAACAGAAGCAATATTGTTACAGGGGTATAGACCACTGAGGCAGAAGGAGGAATTAGATGAAGATTTTAGAAAACGTATTGAAAATATGGCACAGGAGCATGTTATTGTGATAGGAAACTTTAACTATTCAGTCGTCTATTAGCACCCTGCTAAAAGCAGAACTAATAAATTTGTAATTTGGTTTGATGATAATCTCAACTTACTAAAGCCAGAAGTGACAAGGAACCTCTCTTCTAGACTTATCTCTCACTACCCAGGAGTCATGCATAGTCTGACATGGTATCCTAGATTTACAGACAGCAGACTTCAGAATGTTCAGGAAAAACAAATATGTATAATGGCTTAATATTTTGATGGAAAAGCCAACCAAAGAGGAAAAGGAACTTTTCAAGGATGAAATCCTGAAGACACAAACAGACACTCCCAATGAGGAGGAAAAAAAGAGAGCTGCCTAAAGAGATCAATGTGAACACACAGGAAACCCAGTGATAGAGAAAATGTTAACAATGCAGATAAAAAGTATGTTGTACCTACTTTTTAAAAAAAGCTGATTGTTAAACATTTACTAGCACACTAGTGGATAGTCTTCATATTGGATGACAGAGTCAGAATCCCAAAAGGGGCTAGAATGGGCTAGAATGATGGGTTGAGTCCAAGAAATGAAGTTCAATAGGAATCAATGTAAAGTTACACTTAGGTTCAAAAAATCAATTTAATTAAGTACAGGATGAGGGACACATGACTTAACAACATCTTATATATAAAAGATCTGCGGGTTATAGTGAACTGTGAGCTCAAATATAAGTCAACTGTGTGACATAGAAGTCAAACATGTGAAAGCAGTTTTGGGCTGCATGGTATCCAGAAAAAGGAGATGTGATAGTTCCTATTATATTCTGTAATAGTCAGACCATACTTCTGCAGTATTTTGTTCATTTCTAGGGACCAAATTTTAGGAAAGAAAACAGAGAAAGGTAACCAGCTTTCAAAAAAAAGTGGGTACAACATACTCTTTATCTGCATTGTTAACATTTTCTCCATCACTTTCTTAAGACTAGACAATCAACAAAACAAATCAAATTCTGATTCATAGCATTTGTTGAGGCACAAACACTCAGTAAAAGTTTAACAGTAAAGTTTGACAGTTGGTGTTAGCTGGCTCCAGCACATGACTACAACTATCTCTCCCTGAATATAAGTTGGACCAGAAAACTTTTGAGTTTCATGGAAGAACTTAGGTTCTATGATATTCAGTTCTGACCCTTACTTAGCCTAGATACATAATTTTATTTCTCTGAGTCTCAAATATTCCTCATCTGCAAAATGGGGATAATATTTACCCCACCTACCTCAAAAGGTAATTATGAGGGGAAGTGCTTGGTAAATATAAAAGTACCCTACAGATATACACTATTATCGTAATTAGTATTATCTTAATTAGCTATTATCACTGGCTGATTGGTTCTCTCACATGGAGCATATGGATGGCACAGCCCTAAAGCTCTGGGGCCTCTATTATGCTCCTCTCCTTCAATGTCCTCCTCCCACTCCATTCCCCTTGCCCAGGCCTAGCCAGCTCCTTGCCTGGTCGCCTCTTCCACCTGCCAGGACGCTTGACCCCTTGCTAGATGCAGGTGTCCCCTGGTCACTTGCGGATGCCCTTGGACCTGCTCCAGTTGATCAGTCAGGTCCCTCTGGGTTTCCTGAAGTCTCTGGTTCTCCACGCTGACCTCATGGCACTCACTCCTCAGCAGGTCGATCTGGGCCTCCAACTGTAGAGGAAAAAGAGGAGCCAGGAAGAAAGAAGCCAGCCAAGCCCAGACAGGAGGCTTATTCTCCTGGACAAGGCCAGCCCTCTGCCATCTTTCTTTGTGCTTTCTTTCCCTTTCCTTTATCCTCTCAATTTGAGTTTCTTTTGGAAAAGCGAAACTTCATCTTTGCTAAACTAAAAGAAAAGAGATTTTCTACCTTTCTGGCAGAGTAGGTAGGAAGAACTGTAAACGCTGATAGTCAGCCAGATGTGGGGATGGCTGCCCCAATCCAGGACCCAGGAAAACATAGCGGACCTGGAACAAGTGGGGTGTAGGGACTGCACAAGTGAAAGAATAGGGAATTCTTATCCCCAAATCTTAAGTCTCTGCACTGGTCATATGCGAATTCATCCCATTCACATTCAAAGTTTTAAGTGAATTTCCTTCCATCTTATTTTTACTCACTATTTTCCTTCTCAGCCTCTCTTTTTACCTTATCCCTGTTACTTTATCTTCTCCCCTTACCCTCTTATTCTTCATTTTATCCACCCCTTCAAAAGTCCTTCCCTTATCTTCCCCATACTCTCCTAAATCTTAATCTGTATACCCTTCTAAAATTCTCCCCCACCCCAATACCTGTTTTCTCCCCTCTTCCATTTCATGTGCAATCATCTTTTTTATTATGCTATGATATAGAAATGCTTGTTTTATTCCATAAATTAAAAAGGAAAGAAAAGGAAAAAGAAAGAATGGGGAGACAGATGTGGATGGTAATTAGAACTGTAGACCAACTAGGAATTTTTGTAGGTTGGGCTAGGATTTCAGCACAGAGCAATAGACACGTCCAGGAAAGAAGTAAAGTGTGCAAATCCCCAGAAAGGGATTTGAAAGGACACTTGGGGAACTTCCTTGGCCATTGGATCAGGAACTAAGGATAACCCAAGAAGTTGGAGAGCATTTAAAGGGAAGGATGAAAGGAACTTGTAAAACAATGGTCTAAAACCTCAACTGTGCAATTGCTCTTGCTTTAGAAGAGGGCCAGTGGGGCTTGTCACCCTCCCTCCCCTAGGAGACGCTGACAGAATCTTCTCACCTCCCTCTGGCCCTCGGTTAAGTACTGCATTTCCCGTTCCTTGGCCTCTAGAGCCTGGTGCATCATAGAACTGTGAGCCAGGCCCTGAGTGTCACTCTGGAAGGAGAGAAAAAAGAGGGAGTCCCTGTCAATGCCATCTCTCTGAACCTCCCCCTTTGTCCCTAGGAGGCTACATATTTTCTCTGGCCCAAGGCCATACCTGAGGCTGCCAGAGGAGGCCTCCCTATAGAGCAATTACTAGGTGAAACCCAAGCTCAACATCCTTTTTGGGATTGTACAGTAAGATCCGAGACTCCTAGAGCAGATGTTGAGTTGAAAGTAACCTTAGAAACCATTTAGCATTTTATTTTTACAAAAGTTGATCCCAAGAGAGGGGAAGTGATTTATTCAAGGTCATACAGCAAGTCGGGGCAGAGCTTACAAGAGAGCCCAGATTTCCTAGTTCTTGAGCCATTTCTATCCCCATTGTACCACTAGCCTGATAAAAGACCCTCCTGCTCTCATAGGCAATGTTTCACTCCCCCAATGCTTGGCTACTAGCCAGAACTGTGATGAAGCTAACCACTATATAGAGAAGGAAAATAAACTCTCCACTCCCAGGTGGGTTCACTGATGCCTAAAAAGCAGGCAGGCTAGGCCACCAAGTTGCCATGGCAACTTCCACCGGCTCCACTGAAAGGATGCAAGAAATATGTAGACATGATGAATGGAGGTAGAGGTCTTTATTGAAGGCTCTGAGACTCTCCAGGCTCCCACACTGTATCACATTGGGTGCCTGTGAGTAAGTCTTTGAACCTCAGTTTCCTCAGCTATAAAATGGGGTGTTATATATGCACTCTCTACCTTATGGGATTGTTTTTAGCAAAGGACTTTGTCGGCCTGAAAGTGCTGTAAAAACGTGAGTCATTACTGGAGACAAAAGGGCACCCCTTACCAAAGACGAAGGTCACTCTGATTTGATTGGGGCAGTTCCAGGGTTTTGGTAACCTCTACCCAGTGGATTTACAACCCCCTAGAAAATATCCTCAGGCAGGCTGGATTGAAGAGAATCCAGGGTGTGGCTGTAGATGGATTGTGAAATGCTTTTTGCTCCTCTTTCATTTACTGTAGTAAAACTGGGTGTAGGGGCAGTGTGGTCATTAACAAAGTCTTACAAGTTTAGCATAATTTCAGTTTTTGAATGTTTATTAGCCCAGCAAGAAAGGCTATATGTTTAAGGGAATCCTTTGGGAAGGGAAGGTCTGGTGTCCCCTTGGTGGTCCCCTTCCTCTGCCACCACAATGTTGTGACTCAGTCTGGGGGCTTCCCAGAAGGAAGAAGACATGAGCCCTCTTATCCTTCTTACAAGCGAAGGCTGACTTTTGAGGGCTTGTTGTGAGGGGGATTTTGTTCTGGCCATTCTCCAGGCCTACTCTGCCTCCAATACAAGTTTACCCTACTCCCCATCAGAGAATCACAGATCCAGAATTCAGAAGGGATCTCAGAGGCCGTGTTGTAACAACAAGGGTAACTGTGTCTATGACAAGAATGATGACGAATATAGACAGTTAGGTGTCTTTTTGTAACTTTTGTCTTGCCACTGGACTTGAATGACTGGAAGAGAGAGTGAGGCTTATGGCTTTGTGCAGCTTTGCTCAGTTAAATCCAATTCAAGATTGAATCCAGACATCACCCCATGATGTCACTGGTCCTCTTTGAAAACAAAGAAGCAACAACAACAGTAGATGGGTGGCTGTACCTGGAGTCAGGAAGACCTGAATTCAAATGTGACCTCAGATACTTAATCTCTGTGTGATCCTGGCCAAGTCACTTAATAGCTATTTCCCTCAGTTTCCTCAGCTGAAATGGGGACAATAACAGTACATACCACCCGAGGTTGTCATAAGAATCAAACGATTTTAAAATTTGAAATTGCTTTGTCAGTTTTCAAGTGCTATATAAACACTATTATTATTATTATCAATAGCATCTAATCCAATCCCTTCATTTTATAGATGAAGAAAACGAGGCCCAAAGAGGGTGAAACCCTTTTGCACAGCAAGTAGTAAGTGATGGGGCAAGATCTGAACCTAGGTGTAATGATTCCAAAGGAAGTAAGAAGGAGAAAATAAGCTTTTTTCTCTTTTATTAAGCACATGTTATGTGCCAGACAGGGCAGCTAGGCGACACCAGGCTTAGAATGAGAAAGACTCATCTTTCTGAGTTCAAATCCAGCCTCAGACACTTAATAGCTGTGTGACCCTGGGCAAGTCACTTACCCCTGTTAGCCTCAATTTCTTCATCTGTAAAATGAGCTGAAGAAAGAAATGGCAAACCACTCCAGTATCTTCACCAAAAAAAAAAAAATCTCAAATGGGGTCATGAACAACACAAACAACAATATTCCAAACTCTGTGTTGAGTGCTTGACAAATACGATCTCATTTGATAAGCCCATTGTCCCACACACAGGCAGCTCCCCAGTCACAGGGCTGCAGATCCCTTCTGCAGAGGAGACACCATGGGAGGTGAAGCAGATGCTTAAGAGTCCTAAGAGTCAAGCTCACCACTGCCTGGAGTTGCTGCTTCTCACTGTGAATCTGCTGTTCCATCTCCTCACAAAGCAGTTGGAGCTCATGGTGATGGTCGTCATCACATCTGGGGAGAGAAGGAGTGTCCATAGCCCCTTTTCGGTCTTTTTGTTGGTGGGGGGGTAAGGGGGTTCGTGGGCCATAGTGGGTCAGCGCTTAGAGAAGATCATGCTGGCTCCCTATGGCACGTGCTCAAACAGATTTGGGATTTCACTGATTTGCACATCCCATCCGCCCATCCAGAACACTACCCATCCAAACCTGCTCATTCAATGGAACTTTTATCTATGTCCTACCATAAGCTCACAACAAGGGGACATTCTGAGGGTACCAGAGGAACATTTTAGCTATACACCTGCCATCCCTCCCCTGTGCCCATATTACCCTGACCACCTATGTTACTCTTTTATCCAGACATTCCCCCAAACTACAATTCACTCATCACCCTCACCCCCATTCTAATGACTTCATCATACTAACATGCCCTGATCCCCATGTCACCTTGACTCTATCTTCACCCCAATCCCCTCCCAACCTGAGCCCCATATTACCTCAAAACCTCTTATTTCATCCAGGCAACATGACACGCAACCTTTGTTCATTTATTCCAGGAGGCTAAATTTGGCTTTCTTGGTACCCCTACATCATTTTGAGCCCCATAGTTCCCTGAACCTCTCCTATCTCTTGCCCTACTCACCATCTCATACAACCTTTGGTTCTTCCTTCCCCCTTCCTCAATCTCCACATGGCCCTGACCTTGATTCTTTGTCTCCTAAGCCTGGCATATCTAGTTCCTTTCAATGACTTTGAGACTTCTCATACTCGTGACAAACACCTGGTTAGACCCCCGGAAAGAGGCACTAGACAGGTCATTAGGTAGATCCACTTTTTTTTCTTTCTCAGTTTTTAAGAATAATTCACAAATTCTGAGTACTAACTCTTCTTTAAAAGTTTGACAGAATTCTCCCATGAATCCATCAGGAGCAGGATATTTTTTTCTTTCATAGTTCCTTTACAACTAGATCTACTTCCTTTTCTGAGTGGCTTATTTAAGATTTCTGTCTGGTCTTCTAGTGTTTTATATTTTACATATCTTTATATTTTTATATATTTCCATATGACATATAGGAATTGATTGTGTGACTCAGGAGACACTGGCACAGGACCACTCAGTATGGTATACCCACATCAGAAAAGGTGCTGTGCTCTATGAGCAAAGCAGAATTGAGGCAGCTCAAAGGAAACACAGGATGCACAAATTTTAAGTATCCACCCCAAATGTCTACATAGACTATTTGTGCCTGACCTGTGGTAGAGCATTCTGAGCTCATCTGATTAGCCACAGTCGGACACACTGTAACATTCTAAAATAGTGATGTCATTTTGGTCCTCTTTGAGAACCAAGGACAGCAACCAACCAGTCAACCAACCATATTAAGGTTTTTTCCTATGTTTTGTGGTCTTCGTTTTGTTAGTATAGCACTGCTAGCATTATATATTCTGATTATTCTTTTTAAAATTTCTTCTGGTTTGATCAGACTCACTTTCTCAGGGTCATTTGCAGAGCCTCCTTCTCAGCCTGAATCTCCTGAAGACGACTGGTCACCTTGGCCAGGAAGCCCTCCAGATTTCCCACGAGGTGGGGTTCATCCTGCCTCAGTTTCTTCCACAGTTGCCAGATTTCTGCCTGACTGAGGGGAAGAGAAGAACTCTATTGTAAAGGTTGAAATGGGCAGTGTTTGTTGGACAAGAGCCAAGAATTAGAAGAGATTATGTCCCTTGTTCCTTCAGGGCCCAAGATTTTAATCAGCTACTCTGGTGAACAATTTACAAAAATGGGACAAGATTAGAGAGTTCTTTCTCCAGAAACAACTGGTATACTTTCAAGGGGGCCTATTGGAGATAGGCCTGAAACCTTGGCAACTCTAAATGTTGATGACTACAAACCAGGAAGAACGGTTATGTTGGATAAAGAACTAAGTATTTGGAACTAAGTATTTTATCCAATCACATTGCACAGGTGACTAGCTATATATGATCCCTCACAGGCATGATCAGATTCCTTGTGAGAAAATGGATAGGGTACTGGACCCAAAGTCAGGAAGACCCAAGTTCAAATCTGGCTGCAGATACTTACTATCTGGGTGGCTCCAGGTAAGTCACTTAACCTCTGTTTGCCTCTGTTTCTTTAACTATAAAATGGGGACAATAATAGCACCCACCTCCCAGAGCTTTTGTGTGTATCAAATAAGGAAAATTTATAAAGTGCTTAGCATTGTTCCTGGCACATTTTAGGTGTTATGGAAATGCTTATTTCCTTCCCTTTCCAGAATAATGTTTTTAAATGCAGAAAATGCGGGGGCAGCTAAGTGGTACAGTAGACAGAACTCCGGTTCTGGAATCAGGAGGACCTGAGTTGAAATCCAGCCTCAGACATTTGACATTTACTAGCTATGTGACCCTGGGCAAATCACTTAGCCCCAAATGCCTCGGAAGGAAGGAAAGAAGGAAGGAAGGAAGGAAGGAAGGAAGGAAGGAAGGAAGGAAGGAAGGAAGGAAGGAAGGAAGGAAGGAAAGAAGTAGGAAGGAAGGAAGGAAGGAAGGAAGTAGGAAGGAAGGATGAAAGAGCATGAAATACACAGAATTACAAAGAAAACCAATTATATTGAAATGTAGTTACCAATTTATATAAATTATACATAATGCCAATATATCTATAAACCTATATATAATTTTACCTAATATTAATGTATTTTTAAAATATTTAATATATTTAATATGTATAGTTTGGAAAGGCCACAGATTCCAGGTTTCAGAACTGCTGATCTGGTGCAAGCCCCTCATTTCACAGATATCTGAGAGAAATGAAATAACTTGCCTGAGGTCCCATAGTAAGCAGCAGAGTCAAGACTTGAACCCAGGTCCTCTGACACCACCTCTCTGATGATAAACCTAAAGTGGACCTGTAATACCTTTACTGTCTCACTGTGTTGTTACTATGGGATTCAAAATAGGTTATGTATATAAAGGGCTTTGTAAATTTTAGCTTAAGAGCTCATCTAAATGTCAGCTATTACTCTTACTTTGGCATTATTATTTATGAGAGAGTAACCTATTAAATAGGTGACAGCTAGGTGGTGTAGTGAATAGAGTACTGGGCCTGGGGGGAAGACCTGAGTTCAAATCTGACCTCAGACATTTATTAGTTGTGTGACCCTGGACAAGTCACTTAACCTCTGTTTCCCTTGATTCCCTGAAGGAGAAAATGGCAAAGTGCTCCAGTATTTTTAGCAAGAAAACCCCATGGACGGTATGGTCCACTTCGTGTTGGATGCTATCGAATGACAACCTTTTAAGTTCCTAATACCTCAACCAGAGTAGGCATAGAAGCAAGGCAGTCTACATAGGTGAAAGAGGGGGATGGCCTAAGGGAGGGATAGAGCTCCAAAGGGTCCCTTCCACTTGACAGCTTTGCTTCTGGTTAGCCCTTCTATCCCCCAAGTCTAAGATTTCCCAGTGGAAGACAGAGGTAGATATTCTTGGTGTTGCCTTACTCAAAAAATAAGTGGTCGGCCCTCAGCTGTTCCATGAAGGACAGAAACCATCTCCTCTCTTCTGGGTCAGGTTCTTCCAGGTGCTGAAAGCTGGTAGGCTCCTTCTTGGAGAAGATCCATGTTCTGGTCTTCCGTTTCCTTGGCCTTGGGATCCTGGTTTGAGAGCTGAAGACACTCTCTAGGGGCAAAGAGAGAAGAGTCCTCAGCTCTTCACATCTTAAGTCATCCTCCCTGATCTTTCATCCCTTCATCCCACCCAGGCCCGGGAAATTGTCCCCTAGGGGGTAGCACTGAGGGGCCTCCTCCCCTAAACTTGTATCACCTCACCTTTGGAATGCTCATAGAATCATTGAACAGCTTGGTGCAATGGAAAACACTCTCTCTGTAGTCAGAGGTCCTGTGTTCAAATCCCACCTCTAAAACTATCTTGCAACCTCAAGCAAGTCACTTGTATTGCCTGAGTGTCAGTGTCTTTATCTATAAAATGAAGAGGCTGGAAATGATCTGTGAGGTCTCTTCCAACTTGAGAGACTACGAACTAGACTGTAAGCCCCATGAGGGCAGAGAGCATGTCTTACTTAAACCCTGCCATATAATATTGATATTATATATAGTTTATATATAGATAACTGAATTTCAACATAATTGGTTTCCTTTGTAATTCTGTGTTTTTCATTTCATGCATTTTAAAACATCATTCTGAAAAGGGAAAGGAATAAGTATTTACATAACACCTAAATATGTGCCAGGCACAATGCAATACAAGCACATTTTCCTCAGCACCCAGCACAGAGAGAGGTTACTGTTAGATGAATGATATTCAACAGGAGCAAGCATTCATGAATAAAATCAGATGAACATTAATTCAGTAATAATTTACTAAGTCCTTACTATAATTTGAAGATTAGACTAAAACCAGAAATTGAGGTCTTCTTCTTCCTCAGCCTCTTTCATCTCCCTTTTATTCAATGTCCTTTCCCTTAGAAAGTAAATTTCTTGAGAGCAGGGATTATCTTTCTTTTTCACCTGTATTTGCATTCCCACTGCTTAGCACAGTGTTAGCCACATAGTAGGTGCTTAATAAATCTTTTACCCATCCATCCATCTATCCATCCATCTATTCACCTATTCATCCATCCATTCATCTATTCATCCCTCCTTCTATTCATCCCTCCTTCTATTCATCCATCCATCCATCCATCTATTCATCTATCCATCCATTCATCCATCCATCCATCTCTCTCTATCTCCCTACCTTTATCTATCTATCTGTCTGTCTATCACTATCTATTTACCTATCTCTATATCTATTGATCTATCAACCCCTCTATCCATCTACCTACCTATCTCTATCTCTACATATATCTCTATCTATTTCTATCTACCTATCTCTGTTTATCCATCCATTCATCTATTTACCTATCTCTATCTATTTGTTATCTCTCTAGTCCTGATTATATTAGAAACTTCCTATATAAGCTTAGACAAATCTCTTCTTTCTCTGGGCCTCAGTTTCTATAAATGTAAACTATAAAATGAGATAATTAGACTACATGTTATATAAGATCACTTTTAGTCCAGATCTTTTGATTTATGACCTTCAGTATTTCAAGGATTTATATTTCATATAATTATTATGTATATAATATACCAGACCAGGATCCCAGGGCCAAGGAAAAGGAAGACCAGATCTACCACTGAGGCAGATCACCACCCATCCATAGCTTTGTAGATAATATTCCAGCGTTTCTATGACCAAACAGCTCATCATTCCCAGGTTCATCTTGTGATGAGTCTCTCTGAACTTAAGAGTCTATCACCAAGCACACACACTTTTAGCCTGGTAAGGGCCTGCAGATATTGGGGTTTCATCATCAAAACTTTTAAGAACATGGTGTCATCTCCATGACACAATAAGATATAAGAGGAAGATCAGTGATATAAGATCTGTAAAATTAAAGGTATGAGTAGATGGTCTCTAAAGTCCTTTCCCAAGCATACAGTAAGTGCTCAATAAATGTTTATTGATGAAAAATCCAGAAAGCCTCTCCCAACTGAGAAGCCTGGGCATGCATTGGTGTCCACTAGACACCACTCCATCTTGCCCATTGCCTTCCCACCCCTTTGATCCAACTCCATCTTAGGAGACATACTGAGGCCAGAGGTAAATTCCTTGGGTGTGAGGCTTCCTTTCCTCTCTGGGTCCATCCAATCAAAGATTAGCTGTAGCT
Source organism: Pseudocheirus occidentalis (assembly GCA_028646575.1). Classification (NCBI taxonomy): domain Eukaryota; kingdom Metazoa; phylum Chordata; class Mammalia; order Diprotodontia; family Pseudocheiridae; genus Pseudocheirus; species Pseudocheirus occidentalis. Next base: position 203,211,994 of record CM053593.1, on the reverse strand, counting down.
CTTCAGGGCTGCCCAGGAAGCTGAACTTTGCCTTCTGGAAGAAAAGAACAAAATGTGGGGCCAGTGCCAAGGATGGGGGTGCCATATTGCCCAGAGTTTAACAATGCCTTTCTTTGGAAAAATTATGAAACAATAGAACCCTAGGATTCCGGAACTGAAAAGAGACCTAAGAGATCATTGAATTCACCTCCCCCTTTATTTTACATATAAGGAAACAAAGGCCCAGAAATGGCAACTCTTGTAGCTGTATGCTTCCTACCACTGGTAGTGGTAGGATTTGATCCCAGGTCTTCTGATTCTAACTCAAGCCTCTTTTCCACTCTGCTACATTACCTACTCTTCAGTGCTCTTCATATTCCTTTCATGACCTGATTTAGTGGAAAAAGCACTGAACTTAAAGTCATGAGACCTGAATTGAAATCCTACCACTAATGCCCCAACCCAAAGGAATGATTCTAATGGTAGAAATTTTAGGCATAGTGGAAGGGCCCATGGAAGAGTTATTTTTGCAGCAATGTTCTATAGTCCTGCTAAAATGCACATATACAGTGTGCATTCATTCAATCAGTCAGTCAGTCAGTCAAGTCAAATCAGCAAAGATTTATCAAGCATTTATTATGTGCCAGACATTGTACTAAGTACTAGGAGTACAAATACAAGGGGAAAGACAGTCCCTGGCCTCAAGGAACTTACATTCTAATGGAGGAAGTGAATATATAAGAAGAAGAGAGGAGAAAAGAGTGGAAGGTACCCAGCTAGAAGACCTGGTAGAGAAAGTCCAGATGGTCAGGAAGACACCCTGGAGAAGGAAGGCAATCATGTACTGATTCATTCGTTTTTTTATCCCTGATTCATTCATTTATTCAATAAATTCATTAGACAATTTAATCAATCATTTATTCATGCATGCAACTGTTCATGCATTAATTCGCATCATATTATGTATGTGAATAATCATTTTCTCAGTCCATGCATAGGGCCAGTCTTGCACCTGCATATAAGAGACTGAGGCTTTTCTAAGATGAATATGACCCTCTCTGCAAATATCACACCCAAGCAGGGTGCCATGGGCATTTCTAGGTCCTTACCATTGCCAAACCACAAACACATTAGGGCCAAGTAGGCTTGCCCCTTGAATCTCTCAGAGTTAACTATCAGAGCTGAAAAAAAAAACCATATTAGACATCCAGTCCAACTTTCATTTTACAGATGAAGAAACTGAGGCCCATAGGAGAAAAATAACTCATCCAAGGTCACACAACACAGCGAGGGACAGCATTGGAACAGGAACCCAGGTCCATTATTGACATAAAATTCTTCATACCTCACCATGCTGTTTTAGAGGCCCCAATGCCATTTGCTAACTTAGGCTTTAGATTTCACCATTAAGAATTCATTCCTGGGGTAGCTAGGTGGTGCAGTGAATAGAGCACTGACCCTGGAGTCAGGAGGACCTGAGTTCAAATATGGCCTCAGACACTTAACATAACACTTACTAGCTGTGTGACCTTGGGCAAGTCACTTACCCCCAACTGCCCTGCCTTCCCCCCTCCAAAAAACAGGGGGAAAAATTAATTCCTTTGAGGACTCTATGTACAAAAATATTGATAGCACCTCTTTTTGTGGTGGCCAAGAACTGGAAATTGAGAGGATGACTATCAGTTGGGGAATGGCTAAACAAATTGTGGTATATCAGTGTAATGGAATACTATTGTGCTATAAGAAATGAGGAGCAGGTGGACTGGAAAGACTGATATGAACTGATGCTGAATGAGTAGAACCAGGAGAACATTTTACACAATTACAGATACATTGTATTTGTGATGACTGACTTTGATAACCTGAGCTCCTCTCAGCAATGCAGGGTTATAAAACAATCCAAAAGATTCATGATGGAAAAGGCTATCCACATCCAGAGAAAGAATTATAGAGTCTGAATGCAGATTGAAGCAAACTACTTGCTCTCTCTCTTTTTCATTTCATTTCTTCCTTCTAGTTATTCATTCCATTGGTTATAATTCTTCTTTACAACTTAATGTTTGGTGTGAAGGTATACATAGAGCCTATATTGGATTGCATGCCACCATGAGGGAGGGGGAAGGAGGAGGGAGAGAAAATTTGGAACTCAAAATCTTGTGGAATTGAATGTTGTAAACTAAAAGTAAATAATTTTTTAAAAAAAGAATCCATTCCTTTGGCTCAAAGTCCATTTAAGATGCAAATTCTCCTTGGGAGTAAGCCAGCAAAAGAGTTTATCCATCATTTGCATCTCAGAATTGAGTCAATTTCAAATTATTTCCTGAAAATAGGTTTTGAAAGAGGGAAGACTAGAATGATGAAAGCCTTGGGCAAGAGAGGGTAGGAGGTGGGAATGCGAAAAATAGAATGGGAAAGACTAGTGCCAGTGGTGGAAATATTTTTGGGTGCTGGTTTTGCTGAATCTTTCTAGGGGCAGTGACTGGGGGCAGGGAGAGGGAAGGCAGGGAAAGGACAGGCCTACCCCACTGGACATACAGGCATGACCTCACCCCCAGATCTTCCCGGGTGATGAAACCCTTATGTTCAGCTCCACATTCCCGAAAGAAATCTTGCAGCTCCTCTGTGGCATGGGAGGGCCACTGCTCAGTGTCTGAGGCTGGAGGAGCGGCCTCATCAAAGCCCGCGAGCATTTGATGCGAACGTCTGGATCCCAGCTTCCTGCTTTTCCAGCCAGCTCTTGGATTACTCTCCATGGCGTCTCAGCTGTGGGCACAGAGGAAGGAGATTTTGAGTGACCTAAAATAGTGGCAAACTCTAGCAAGGCCTGGTAGGCCATCGATGGGGAGAAAGGGAACCACTGGCAAAGAGTGGTTCAAGGACATTGTCACAAGACCATTTCTATGCCTCTAATTCGAAGACCATGGGATTACAGATTCAGAGCTAAAAGAAATTTTAGAGGCCATTTAGTCCATTCTTCTCATTTTACAGATGAGGAAACTGAGGCTCAATTAGAGTCCCACAGTAAGAATAGGATCTGAATCTAGGTTCATCTACTTTGCCATTATGTGCCACCCTTCAGTCATATGGGTGGCAAGACAAGAATTACTTGCCTCCTGAGAACGTCCTCCTGTTGAAGCCCTACTGAGCCTACCAGCTCAGCTCTAAGCTCAACTCTACACCACAGATTCTTAGAATTAAAGAACTGGATCAACAATAAAACTTAAAGGTAAAAGAGAATATGGAAAGCATGGAGGTCAGGCCGCTCATTTTGCAAGTAAGAAGTCAAGTAGTACCCTCTCCTCCCGGCTGCCATGGGCCCCAAGTGGATTATGCCTCAGTCGGCGGGCGGCCAGAACTGCAGTGGAGACGTTGACTGCCTGGCTTAGCTTGAAGGCCACCTCAACCCCGGCCACTAACTCTGATTCAGAGAAGATGGAAGCGGCCAGGGGGAGGAGGAATGGCTGACCCTCTGGAGAAACACACGGAAGGTGGGCAGTAGAGAGACCTGGGTTGGGAACTTGATTCTCCGGGGAGGGTAAATTCCCATCCAGAGGAACTGAGGAGCAATGTTGGGAATGGTCACAGCTGATTATGGAAGATTCCCATAAAAGTAACAGTTCATACTGTCACAATATGTCCACTATGAAGATGTCCTGTATAATCACACATCCACAGCCTATATTGAATTGATTGTCCTTCCAGTGGGGGTGGGTGACAAGGGAGGAATCAAAAGAATCTAGAATTTAAAGTTCTGCAATACCTGC
>CM053593.1:203181852-203207751 GCA_028646575.1 Pseudocheirus occidentalis | reverse complement strand
CAAGGGATAACTGTTACAACTTCACTTTCAATTACTCTCATTGAATTTGGCTTAGGGAAGAAATGGCATAAACTCATAAATAAAACATAGATGACATTACATTTTAAAACTAATTCAAAATGAGGCCCACAGCGATCCTTACCTACAATTTAATGGCCCCTATTTCTATTTGAGCTTGACAAAACTCTTAGAACCATAACAAGGACAGGGTGGCAGGAGCTTCACCCAAGGGTGCTGAAATTTGGAGGGTATTGCCGGTACTTGTAGTCTTTTAATAGGGATAAACAACTGAGTTCTGTGCCTGAATTTAGCAAGAATAGTTATTTAAAACCAGAAGCCAACATTAGGTGCTTCCTCCTACTACCCTGTGTTCACCTGGTCTGTTGTACCAGAAAATGAACTCCTACCTGATCCTACCTCATGGTGTCCTAAGATTTTTGCTAAGTCTTTTTAACAAAATTGTTGTCCTAAAAAGTTGATCTATAAACACCCTTGACCTGAATGCTAGAATTACTAGATAGTGCTCTGTGACCTCCAAAGGTTATTTTGAATAAAATTTCGCCCTCATAAACTCCTAAGACTGAAAGGGGTTGGGAGACATTATATGAGTCAAACTGAATTTCTCTTCCCACTTCCTTTTACCTGTCCAAAACTCAGATTTCTTTGGCCTAGAATTGAGGTCCAATACAAGTTCATAGCCCTTCTAAACTTCAACCTTACCACCAGCCACTTGATTCAGAACTGAAACTAGGGTTAGCTGCTGCCTGGGGTACCACACAAAAGGATGACAATTTTTCATATTTCTTTGTAGAGACATCCCTATTTGTAATGTCAGAAAACAAGGCTCTCCATAGCTGAAGTATTTATTGTGTTACAGCAAAGGTTACATTCTCCTGTGGACAATAACACACAATAATTTTATTCTCTTTTTCTCTAAGTTCTATTTATGCACCATTGAAAGACATCATATTTTTCATTAATTCAGTAACTGATCTTGACTTCAAGACTTCAAAGAACTTAGCACAGCGTTTGCCACATAGTAGTTACGTCATAAATGTTTGTTGATTGACTCTTCTACACAGAAAGATGTCAGATTATAGGTACGGAAAGAAACCTAAGTGGTCAGACATGGCCAACTTGTAGGTTTGTTCTGTTTAACTGGATTTATTTTTTTAACAAAGGGAGGATATTTCAGATAGTGGGGGCACAGCCATTGGTGAGTAATAGCAATGTGGTTTTTTTCTTAAATCATCATTAATTTTTTACATTATTGTTGCCAGGAAACACCATTTTCCACCTTTGTCTGGAACTCACAAATGCCTTATCCCAGTCTTATCCCAAGAAGACCTGAGTTCAAATTCAACCTCAGACATTTAGTAGTTGTGTGATCGTGAGCCCGTCGCTCAAGCCTGTCTGCTTTAGCTTTGCCCTCTCTACGATAAGCTGGAGAAGGAGATGGCAAACCGCTCCAATCTCATCTCTGCCTGGGGTCGTGAAGAATCAGACACGCCTGAAATGAACGAACAACAAAACTCACTTTACAGATACGCAAAGCAAGGCTCACACGGGTGAAACAATCACAAAACTGTATTCAGCTAGCGGATAGTAGAGTCAGGGAACCCAGGCTGTTTCTACTCTATCACAACGTCCCCAATAAATGGCTTTATTTACATGGTCCTTCACTAGACTGTAAGCTTCACGAGGGCACAGACTATGTCTTAGCTAACGTTTGCGTGTCCCCCGGTACTTAGCATTGCCCCACCCTCCCTTCCCTGAGGAAATACTGAGTATGTGCCGTCATTTTATCTTTATTGATGTGTTTTGTATTTATATCTTTGTTCTTGAATATTTCTCTCCCCACTATCCATCCCTTGTGATCAAGATTTAAAAAAAAAGAAAGAGAAAAGGAAAAGTAGTTTGGTAAAACTAACCAATATCTCAATTGAATCTGAGAGAACATACACTGTTCCACACCCACAGTCCCCCACCTCTGCAGAGACAGGAGGGAAAGGGGCATTTTCTCCTCTCTTCTCAGAGACCACACAAGTCCTTTACAATTACACAGACGTTCTGGGTCATTGCTTTATTCTTTCCATTTACATTGTAGTCATTTGTGTATATTGTTCTCGTGGTCCCGGTTACCTCATTCTGCTGCATTTCACATAAGTCTTCCCAGGGTGGTTGCTTTTTAAAATGTCTTCCTGATGCCTTTTGTTTTTACACCATGGTCATTTCTGGAAATACCCACAGCCAGTCCCTCGCCCCTCCCCCATCCCCTACTGCAGAGCTGAACTCCACCCTTGAAAAGTGAAAAATTGTTCTGCAAAAATACAGACTCTGCCTGACAATGGAGACATCTTTCTGCCCTAGTAACCCCTTCCTCTCTTCTGAGACTCTCATACGCTTTTTAAACTAGTCCAATGCCTTTGTCTTATTTTAACAGATGAGAAATCTAAACAGGCAGAGGTAGGACCTTCCTGGAATCAGAAAGACCTGAGTTCAAATCCCCCCTCATACACTTACTAGCTATGTGACCTTGAGCAAGTCACTTAACCCCGGTTGCCCTACCTTCCCCTCTCCAAAAAGCAAAAAATTTAAAAAATAATAATAAATGCTATTTTTCCCCACCTCCTTGTCTAATGTCCCTTTAGAGCTGGGAACTGTTATTGACTCCAAGCTCCACCTTTTGTGCTGGGATCAGCACTGTGCTATCCCAAAGGAGCCCCAACATCTGCACCCCACACACACACCTGTTCCGCTCTCTAGTCCTTTCTGGACTCTAGTCCCAAGAACATGACCTATATAGTCTATCTAGAAAATGGAGGGCAATGAATCAACATTGTGCTCTTGAGATTCCTAAGGAAAAGATAGTCCTACAATCTTAGCATGTCAGAGTTGGAAGGAGTCTTGTTGTTCAGCCACTCCATTCTGTCAAGCTCTACATGACTCCATGGAATTTTCTTGGCAAAATTATTGAAGTGGTTCACCATTTCCTTCTCCAGTATGTTCCCGTTTTACAGATGATGAACTACGGCAAATAGGGGATAAGTAACTTGTCCAAGGTCACACAGCTAGTGAGTATCTGAGGGTGGATTTGAACTCAGGTCTTCCTGACTCCAGATGCACTCTATCCACTACGCCACCTAGTTGGTCCTATGATTCAAACTATCCTTTATAAAGGTCTTCTGATATCAAATCCACCCTATCATACTCTTTCCCTACCTTGGAGTGGCCTGGCTTTGATACTTGCTAACTTATAACCTTGGGTAAGTCACTTGTCTCTTTGAGCCTCACATTCCCCACTCCTAAAATGAGAATGATATTTGTACCACCTACCTACCAGGGGATTGTGAAGAAAAGGCTTTACAAACTGCAAATTTCTATGATAGTTCTCCTCCTCCTCATTTCATTCTTATCATTATCATTATTACCAAAAAATATCTAGGGGCTCCTCCCATGTTATGCAGACAACACAGTGTTTCTCATCCTGGTCAGTGGTTCAGCATCCTGAAAGTCACAAGCCTCTCTTGCTATCTGGTTATCTTGGTAGTGCTAGACGGTATGCCTTGTGACACTGTCCTTGACAAGGAAATAACCACTTTCTGGACAAAAATTGATGTTGGGCTGAGATGATGGACAATGAAGATGTTGGTAGAAGGACATTGACTCAATGTCAGAAAAGCTGACTCTGCCCCGGCATTTTTTTTTCTACAATGGACTGAGTGAGCATAGGTGTGGTTAGAGAGAACCTGACATCTACTTCCTGCGAGAGATAACAAGATATGATTTCCAGGACCAAAGGTCGTTACAAATGATCTACTGGCAGAACAGAGTTTCAAAGTTTGAGTCATGGAATTCTGCTGGGCGTACAGAGGATCATGAACAGAAGAAGCAAAGATCCTCAAAAAATGTCATCTGGCTAACTCTGGGATTGCCAAATATACCATCCAATATCCCTGTTTGAATCAGGGGTTCCCAAGAGATTGGTGGTTGCATACTCGAATCACGGGGCTCACTATCACCTTATGCCATCTGAAGGAAAGGGCAGTCAGCCTCCAATCTCATCAGAGTCCTTCCTCAGCCAGTACTTTGGATCTCAGCACATCCCATCCCTCTTTACAATCCATCTACAACAGCACCACTACCCTAAACCCCCAAGGGTCAATACCCACTCTTCAAAATTTGTCACTATTCTTATACAACCAAAGTCTCCCAACGAGAACCTTTATAGGCCCTAAATGCCCCTACCATCAATACCCTCATCACAAGTCAATATTCCTATACAGTCTGTCAATGCCTACCCTTCATAATTTGTCAATATTCCTATATACAGAGAGTTGCTCACAAGATCCCTTACTTACTACTCTTTTCACAGTATAATTTGTAAATATTCCTATACATAGAGTCAGACATACAGTTTTTCAAGCTCTCAACAACTGTCCTTCACAGACTATTCGATAACTCCCTCCATAACTTATCAGTTATCATCACTGATAACTCCTTTCATAATTTTTTACAGTCTGTCAACACCTTACACAGTCCATCATCAGATACCCTCATACGCAGTCTGTCAGTACCACCTGTCACTCTAACAACCACCCCTCAAAGGTCCTTCCACATTCTACCTACTCACCCTTACCACACTGTTAACACTCCCATCTCAGTTGGCCCACCTTTCACAGTCCATCAAAGCACCTCCTCCAACAGTCTGATAACAAGACTCTTCACAGGCCTTCAATACCCCTTCTACCACTCAATCTATCATCACCCTCACCACAATGAGTCAACACCCACCCTTCATAATTTGTCATTATTCCTGTATGTACAATCTGCCAACACCTCCCTTCAATCTCTCAACAACCATCCTTCACAAACTATCAACAACTCCCTTCCTAATAATTTATCAATAACCCTGCTCAGACTGTGAATATCTACCTTTCATAGACCATCAAGACAGTACACACACACACACTCACAGTTTGTCAACACCACCTTCAGTCTGTCAGCAACTCCTCCCCACTACAACAGTCTGTCAACATTTTTGTTGTACTGTCAACATTATTTGCAATCAATATTCACATTTTACAAAGTCTATTTCATCAAGTCTATCAATATCTCTTTAGTCTGTCAACAAGACACCTCAGACGACCTGAACACTCCCTACTACTACACACATAGCCTGTCAACACACTTGTCACAATGTGTTGGCATCTATTCTTTGACATTTAGCAAAGTGTCTCTCAGGTACAATCTGTCAACTCCTTTCTCCAGTCTTTCCACACCTATCTCTATTAGCAACTCTTCCCATAGCCCACTATCGATAACCCTATCTCAGTCTACCTTTAACAGTCTATCAAGATATTCCTCCATTCAAAGTCCATCAATGACCTTTCAGTTTATTAGTCACCCCTCAACACTCCCCTCTACCATGCAATCGGTCAACAGTCAACATTCCCTCATTGATCAACATCCACCTTTCAAAGTCTACCAGGACACCCCAATACATGGTCTGCCAATAACACCTTCAGTCAGTCACCAACCATTCTTCACTCTTTACCACTGACTTATAGTCAGCTAGTATCACCATTCACAGTCCATCAACACCCCCCCTACACTCACAATTTGTCAGTGTCACCAATGTACACATGTCTGGTTCCTCTTAAATCTCTAGATAAGAAAAATAGCTTCAGTCCATCAAAAAGCTGCACACAATTTTTGAGGTACTCAAGAGATAAAAAGTAAACCTCTATTTCTTCTTTTTCTCCTTGACAATTTCCTAGACAAGTTGCGAATTTCACTAGCCTTTAGACTTAACTTTTTGAGAAGAGGGTATATACAACTACCTAGAACAAAGTAGGTGTCCTCTAATTGAGCATTAATTAGATTATAAGCTCCTTGAGAGCACCACCAAAAGAGGAACCAGATGAAGACACAAACGAACATAAAGGCACAGACCCATGGGGAATGGATTGAGACACACTAGGAACTGGAGGGGAGCACAACAAACATATGGCCCTCTCATCACCACCCCAAGAAAGGAGGAGCTGTTACTACATAGTGATGGGAGAAAAGGACATGAAGGAACAATATGGACTTATTTGTATGTGATTCATGAAAGTTGTGTATTTCCAGAACCTAGCACTGTGCCTGGAACATAATATGTCCCTAATAGTATGTGTCTGGAACATAGTATGTACCTTCACTGACTGAAAGCTGAACAAATTGTGTTACATGAACATAATGTACAATCCCTGTACTATAAGAAATGATGGTTTTGAAGAGTTCCAAGAAGCTTGAGAAGACTGCTATGAACTGATACAAAAAAAATTAGTAGAATAAGGAAAACAGTGCAAAATGATCATGCAAATGGAAAAAAAGAATGATCAAAGGAAACTGAACTCTGTGGAGAGTTCATATCTGGCCCATAGGAGCTGAGAAAACCAGTTCCCTCTTTCTCAGTTGCAGAGGTGGGGTATTACGGGTATGAACTATTGCGTGGACTATTGCATCCACTTTTGGAGCTGAACTTCTTTTTTTCCTCTTTCTTTAATAGATGTTAAATGAATGGTTACCAAAGTACCCAAAGGGGAGATAGAAATGAATGTTATATAATAACAAATTGCATCAATAAAGTTTTTTTTAAAGGAGGAGACACAATTTTTGTTAAAAAGGCATGATCATTTGGGAGGAGAAGGAGAAAACAATACCCTACCTAGAGTAGTACTATAAGTATTTAAGCTCCTGGACAAGGTAGAGCTCACCACAAGGTATAAAACCAGACTAGTTTCCCCTTGCAGGGAACTAAAACCAGCATAAAACTGGGCATTTACCAAGTAGTTCAAGCAAGGATGTACTGGTAAATGTTTAACAACCAGCTCTCGGTGGGGGGGGTTAGGGAGGGAGGGATGTACTCACAACATACTCATAAGTTCAATCTGCATTATTAACATGTTTTCCATCCTTTCTTAAACCTAGACAATCAACATAACAATAAATCAAGTCCTGATTCGCAGTGTTTACTGATTTCCAAGTTGCAAATAAATACCCACACTAAAAATTTAACAATCAGCCTTGGCACCAGAAGCACACCTCCGACTCCAAGCAAGCCTCCCTTCTGGTGGGCCCCATCCTTCCTAGGGAAGTCTGGACAATGCTATAGGTTCTAGGACAAAGTGGATGTCTACCAGAGAAGGAAGAAAATATATCTTAATTATTTGTGAGCTTGCATGTGAATCTTATACATTTTTGATGACTTAAATAAAATACACCCTAGTTGTAATACTTTGTTAGCCAAGGTGCTTTTAGGGAACTAGCCAAATTCTTATGTTCTCAGAAGAAACTCTGTGAGAAGACAAAATGAATCAACAAACAGAGAAATCATTGAAAACCTCTCCTCCACCCCTAAGATCGAACCTAGTAATTAGAAAGATGGGGCTTTTGTCTGTATTCTCAGCACCCAGCCTCCTGTTTAATAAATGTTTGTTAAGCTGAATGAAATCAAGCCCAGTTCTGGGGAGTTGAGAGCTGCAATCCTAAGCCACAGGACACATGTTTTAATTCCCTTGTCTTTTGCTTTGGTCAGGGAAGTCGAAGTTCCATAGTAGGAATGTGGGTAAGCACAATATACCATTAGAACCCCTGATTGGCTGAAAGTGATCCTGGGATTGTAAGGATGAGCTATGAGCCCCACACAGAACCCCCAGGCAGGTGAATCCTGTATCAGTAGTAATTCCAAGGTGTCAAAAAGGACATTCTCTTTGGGCTCAGCAAGAATCTTGGCACCAGGGAAATGTAGTTAAAGATTAGATGAGAAAGCTCAGGCACCGCCCAGTCTGGAACTGGGTAGTTTTCTTTTATGAGTGCTTCTAATTACCTTACCCTGGTGTGTTATTTCTGACTGTATATATTCTTTCCCCCCCTTGTAAATAAACACTAGAAAACCCACTGTCATCGTCTGGACTGTGTGGAGACAGGGGTAAAAAGAGAAAGAGTATGTCAGACTCCATGCAATTACAGCCGTGGTGACAGCAAGGACTGCAGAAAGGAAAAAAGATCATTAGGAATTCAGGATGGGGTGATGCAGCAGAAAGACCATAAACACGGGATTGGAGAAGATGGGCTAAATACCACCGTCACGACTCACCTCCCCTCGCTGGGCCTCAGTTTCCTCTTCTGTCAGAGTATGCTTTCTTGCTCTAAATTCTAAAAGCCTACACATGAATGATTTCTAAGGTCACTTCTATCTAAATCTTTTATTTTTATTTTTTTTTAATTTTAATTTATTTTCTTGGTTACATCACTTCTATCTAAATCTTAATCCGATCCCAAATCTAAGTCCCATCCTCTCTGAACACTGGGAGTCAAAGATGCTCAGGCACCAGGGAGTCCCCAGGGTTGGTACTAAGTCATCAGGAGATGCGGAGAAATGAGTAAAAGGTGAAAATTCTAAAGCCAAGAGCAAAGTCTTATGGGATGGGGTCCCAGTTTGGTGGTATGGTTGCTTGGACAATGAAGTAGTCAGGAAGACCTGAGTTTGAATCCTTCCTCAGACACTTAGTAGTTGTGTGATTCTGGGCAGGTCACCTAAAATCTGTCTGTTTCAGTTTCCTTATCTGTAAAATGGAGATAACAGCACCTACCTGCCAGGGTTATTGTGAAGATTAAATAAGATAATATTTGTAAAGTTTTTTGCTCAGCGGCTGCCACATAACAGGTGATTAATAAATCCTTGTTTCTTTCCTTCTTTCCTCCCTTCCTCCCTCTGTCCTTTCCTTTCTTCTTTCCTTCTTTCCTCCCTTCCTCCCCTCTCTTTCTCCATCCCTTCCTTTTTTCCCTTCTTCCTTCTTGACCTTAAATAAACATGAATTTGCCCTTACTAGAGGGCTATAAGGATACACAATGTCAATATCTAATCCAACATGGGGAACTTTGGGAAAACTACTTTCAGCCATGAATGACTCAGGGATCCATACTATATGATGATGAAAAAAAGCTTTTGATAATTCAATAGAGGGAGAATGCACTTACAAAAGATTTAAGTGTACATCTTGACATCTTGTTCACTCTTCCTTGACTGTTTTCAAGTGAGGAAGAATTACTATGAACCAGGGTGGAGCTACCATGTGTCCTTGATTGTATGACATCTAGTTGTGTGTGTGTGTGTGTGTGTGTTTATTCATTCCTGATCTAAGGTGAATGCATGTTTGTTGAGGGAATCAACCAAGTTATGACTTTCCAAGCTTCGAAAGGTCAGAAAAGACATTACGGCAACTGGGCATTTCAACAAGTGGAGTTGGTAGCCAATACTACCCTAGCTGATAGCAGCAGCAGCAATTGAGTCTGGCAAAGAACCAGTTTAGCAGCCCTGCTTGACCCAACTCTGCAGCAGATCAGCCTGACAGCTCAGATACCATGTCCTGGAAGAAGCCAGCCCCACTGATCAAGGGAGCAACACATCCATCACCAACAGAACGTCCAGAAAGGAACTTGGTGGGGATTCAGCAAAGGTGGGGGAGGCTTGCAAGGCCAGGTACCCATCACACCTACATGGGTGCCCAACTACCTTTGCTACATGAAGTTTGAGTCCATTTCACTTCTTCCAGGGACCTCATGTATGTAAGAGAAGCATGCACCACTAGTTTGGAGGGGGGAGGAATATTTTTGCAACTTCCTTCCTTGTTTATCTCTTCTCAGTAAATGCTCTCTTGCCAAAGCTAATTGATGTCAACTTGCCAATTGATATTAGAGGAAACTCATGGGATATGGACATGTGAATAAACAAGAGGATTAGAAATCGCAACTGCTCAGCATTACCCCTAGAACCCTGAGAGGAGGAGGAATAAGCTGCCCTCTGGGGATCCAATCTGACTAGGGAGTGTGAGTTGGGAGAATGGGGCACACACAAAATTACAAGATTGGAAAGGATTAGTTCAAACTAGTATTTGGACACTACAGGATCTATGATTTCATAAGTATGGAGATTTCCTGGTGTGGAAAACTCCCTCCACTGAGCAGATCACAAAATCCACCATGACAGAGTAGATAAATTCTGTACAATTGCCTGAAACCCAGAAAAATTTAGTGTCATCCAGAGATATGTTGCTTATAAGTCCAAAATACCATCAGCCATACCCTACTGTCCAAAACATCCCTGAACCAAAATTCCCTCCCTAACATTCCCAACAGGAGCCAGGTAGCCTTCCTCTAAAAAGAGCCAATGACAGGAAGAGGGCTGGCTTGGGAGCCAGTCCATTACACTTCAGCACAACTCTAATTCGGATGTTTATCTCTTTAAATCAAATCTAAACATACTTTTCTTCAACTGTAAGCCGTTGTTTGTAGTTCTAGCCTAGAGAGCTAAACAGAATGTACTTAATCACTCTCATGACAGTCCCTTCAGATACTCAAAGACAATTGTCATGTCTCCCTTAGTCTTTTCTTCTCTAGGCTCCTGGACCAATTCCAAGGAGGAGATAGAGTCCCCAAGGACTTGTCGGGTCTCAGCAGGGCCTAAGGCTCAGGGAAGAACCTTTCCTTAGGTGGACACAACTAGAGACCTGGAAGATATGACTTCTATGCGACAATTGCACAGGAATCCACACCTCCACTCCACAGCCCCATGTCAACTGGCTTTTGCAAGTGTCAAATCATCAAATCTCAATATGCCGCCAGAAACTCATTTAAATCAGAAGATTTAGAGATGGCAGGAACCTTAGGGACCGTCTGGTTCATCATCCTACAAAGGAGGAAACTAGGACCAAAAAAGCAAGTCGCACGGTAACATGATTTAAAAACAAAAGAAAAAAAGGAAAGAGCTGAACTTGGTGTCACCAGGACCTGAGTTCAAATGCAGCCTAAAACACTTATAAGCTATGTGACCCTAGGAAAGTCATTCTCTGGGCATCAGTTTCATCATCTGTAAAATGGAGGTGAAAATATTCCCTGGAGAATACCTTGGATAGAAGTGGCACTATTGCCGTGTGCCTTTCCCTAGGTCATAGAGTTATTGAGTAGCAAAGTCGGGATTAAGGCCTGCATCCTGTCTAAGAACCAATGTCCTTTCTAGTACAATATGCTTTGTAATTCTTAATAAAAGGATTTGTTCTATAAAACTTGGACTCAGTCAAAAGGCCACACCCAAGGACCTAGAAGGCCACTCATGGACTCAAGGTTATAGGCTCCCCACCCCTGGATCCTTTTTTTTTTCCTCATTATGCAGAGTTTGCTTCTAGCTGCACTTAGGATAACTAAGCTCCTTGAGGCCAGGATTTCTTGGGTTCCTTCTCCCTCAAACTACTGCTCCCCAGTAAAGCCCAGGCTCCTCAGTCTGACATTTACAACTGTCTGCAATGTCACCTTTTTTTTTTTTTTGCTTTTTAGAGAGTAATTGGGTTTAAATGACTTGCCCAAGGTCACATGGCTAATTGTTTTGTGTTAAGTGTCTGAGGCTGGATTTGAACTCAGGTCGTCCTGACTCCAAGGCCAGTGCTCTACTCACCACCTCTTTTTTTTTTACATTTATTTATTTTATTTTTAATTTATGGAATAAAACAAGTATTTACATAACAGTATAATAATAACAAAAAAGATGATTGCACATGAAACTGAAAGGTCCATTATGTACAACTTGCTATTCCTTTTAAAAAATACATAAAGTTATTGTGTAAATTTCTTTTTTTCCCCTTTCCTTTTTTTTCTTCCCTCCTTCCGACCTTTCTATGTACATGTCACACTTGTCCCTGTCAAGTGCTTTGATGCTCCAGCCAAACTGGATGACTTTCCTTCCTGGCTGCCATGACTTTGCTTACATAATTCCCTCTCCTTAGAAAGTCCTCCCTGCCTCCTTTCTTTACCTGCACAGTTGTTGTTGTTGTTGTTGTTGTTGTTTTTTACCAATCCTTTGAGGCCCAACTCAACTGCCTTCTCTCTCACAGAGCCTTCCTTCTAATCCAAGACACAAATGATCCCCTCCTTGGAAATCTCAAGGATTCTTTTATCTTGGGGTCTTAGGTACAGGAAGGGCTCTTAGGGGCCATTCTTAGTCCAACCACCTCATTTTATAGAAACTAGGGCCCAGGGACCTTACTCTTCTTGCCTAAGATGTTGTCACAGGCAAGATTGGACCTGGGTCCTCTTCAGAGCCTTTATTCTTTCCACTGTGCCATACTTATTGCCTGCCTTAGGCTATATCACATTGTAGCTCTTTTGGGCTATTTGTGAATATGTCTTACTTGACCCCCACCTCCAGATTGTCAGCTCCAAGATGGCAGGAACTCTATTTTGTTCATTTTTGTTTCTCCCACAGTGCCTTACCCTTAGTAGGAGATCAATAACGCTGAGTGGCCTCATGGCAGCATGGAGGTAATGTTGGGTTATCAAAGCTATACCATTTACCTTATGGTGGGAGGAATAATAACTCTTTAAATTTGCATAGCATAGTTTGGTTCCTTAACTAATTATAAGACCAAACCTCTATATATACATATATATACACACATATATACATATATACACATGTGTATATATAATTTTATACTCCTTAAAGAGCCAGGGACCTGGTAGGTGATGAAAAAAATGTCTGTCGATTGATTTAAGCACTCTCACCTCCTTCATCTCATTTGGGCTTTACTAAAACAGTTAGAGGTAGGCAGGGTGATTTTGCCTCCACATCTGGCAGATGAGGAGCCTAAGGACAAAGAGTCAAATTGGGCCTCATAACTCTTAGCATTAACCTTCTTCCCTTACCTAACCATCTGGAAGTCTTATATGTTCAGCAGAGGTCTCTGCCCTGGGGTAGCCCTCTTTCTCCCTAGGAGAGCACTGAAGCAAGGCAGCAATGATTCTTACCTACCACAGGGGTTCCATCCGGTGCACGGTGCTCACTGTGCCCTTGCTGTCCCAGAAGAGCCCTCTTGGGCCTGGAGTTGCTGTGGAAGGCTGGAGCTGTTAGCAACCTTGCTGTGGGCCACTTATCCCCTCTCTTGCTTAATTAACTACTCCTTCTGTTACAAAACCAGAAAATCTACTGCCCCAATCTAGAGGTTTTCCTGTTGAAGCAGCTTCTCTCTGTTCTTCCCCAATCCTGACTCATCCCACCATGGTACTTTCCAGACCACCTAACCCAAGGGTTCTCAGTCTAGGACACACATGCCCCTGGGGTACAAAAAGCTTGTCAGGGGGATACTAGAAATATTAAGCAAATAACTAAATTATCCTATTGAAATGAATTAACTTCATTTAAAAAAATATTCTTTTGTATATGTTCATGGTAAAAGCTAGAATTTATTTCCTTTCTATTCAAACACGCCTACAGGAGAGAAGGTTCCCTGAAATCCAGGAGATATGAACACTTTAAAAGGTCAGGAACCCAAGCATAGTCCGAACCCTTCATTTTACAACTGAGGGACTGATGTTTGGAGTGAAATGGGAAAGTCATCATTGTTGTTGTTGGGACTGATGCTCAGGGTAGGAAATGAATTTGTGGAGCTCACGGAGTCAGCTGTCACTGGAGCCAAGATTAGAATCCAGGCCCAACGATCCTCCCTCTAAGCCTTGTCCAAAAAAGGACAGTGAAGGGCAGAGTTAATTGTTGCTGGGGAAGGAGAGGGGAGCAGGGGCTCAGGTCTGCAAAGCCCTGAGCACTTGGGGTTCCACAGTGAGAACAAAAGTGATAGACACACACCATGACACTCCCAAGGGCTACCCAAGCCAGATTAAAATAGATTGGGCAAATATTTAACATATTTTATTAAAAATACAATAGAATCTACATAGTGTTAATATGATCTAAATCAATTATGTAGGCACATAAGGATCACATTATTAGTACAGAGGAAAAAGCACTGAATTTGGTATCAAATGTTTTGGGTTTCAAACCGAGCTCTGTTAGTACTTGTATTGTCTTGAGAAAGCCATTTACCCTTTCTAAGCCTCTTTATATTTCCATGCAATTAATTTCAACAAGCATTTAATAAGTACCTACTGTGTGCTAGGTCCTGGACATACAGATACAAAAAAATGAAGCAGTATCTACCCTCAAGGGGCTTACAATAAGGGATAATAAAGCTAACATTGCTAGAACTCTTCCTAAGTGCCAGGCACTATGCTAATGTTTTACAATTAATATTTCATTTGATTCTCACAACAAACTTGGGAAGTTGGCACTATTATGATCTTCATTTTACAGTTAAGGAAATTGAGGCAAACAGCAATGGAATAAGTGACTTGCCCAGAGTCACACAATTAGTGAGTGTCTGAGACTATTCAAACTCAGATCTTCCTGACTCTAGGCCTTACACTGCAGGTGGAAACAATACATAAATAAGTAGAAACGAAGGAATAAAAATTTATTAAGCATCCATTCCATGACAGGTATTAGGCTGAGTGAAGCAGAAGTAAAATGACTTGTCCAGAATTACACAGCTAATCGGAGGTCACATTTGAACTCAGGTCTTCTTTCTGACTCCAAGCCTAGCATTCTGTCCACTTCAACACTAGCTGTAAAATGTCCATCATGCAAGCAGAGTTTACATGAAACAGGCACTGTTTTTGAGAGCTATGACTCACTCAGCCTCTCTACCCAGAGTTCTGGACACTGCATCCCAGGCCACCACCAGTGGTCTTGACTTTTGCCTTGACTTTGGAGGAGAGTGAGGCTGATGGCTTTCCAAAGCTCTGCCTCACTAAGATCCCGTTCACCCCATGATATCATTGGTCATCTCTGAGAACAAGGGATGAACAACAACAGAACGATGAGGACTGGACCCGTGATTTCACTGGTACAAGGTGAGGAGACTCCCTTGAACAGTGCAAGTCACACTTAACTCTCCCACTTCAAATCTTAGAGAAATGTGTAGGGCACAGAGAGGGTATGTCTTGCCCAAGGTCACACAGCCAGTATGTGTCAAGTGTGGGACTCAAACCTAGCTGACTTCAGAGCCAGCCTGCTACCCCCAATGCCATACTGCCTTTATATGCAAAATATATGGAAAAAATTTCCAGAATCAGAAATATTTTCCATATTGTTACCAAGGATGGAGCCTTGACTCCATGTCAGGCCCTCTAGGTCCTCAAGTGCAGCCAGTTTCCCACACAATGCACAAATGCATTAGGGCATTTGAAAAATGCTTTCTATAGCTGGTAGTGTTTGAGGGATCCACGTATTACAAGATAAAGAGGTCAGGAACAAGAGTGTCCCAGGAATGAGGGTGAGCCTTTGAAAGGGGAAGGAGGGGAAGACGAAATGTCAGGCTTGGGGGTGAGCAACACGTTCTCATGGTTTACAGGGAACTAAACGGAATGATGAGAAATCAGGCTGAAAAAGAGGCTGAAGCTGGATTGTAAGGTGCTTCAATGGAAAGTTGACTTTGACCTCTTCTTTGGTCTTAGTCACAGAGGTGATGCCCTGCCCTATGATGCATTCTCAAGGGTGGCTCTGCCATTTACCTTGTGATAGGAGGAAGTCTTATATTTGCAGTTGTTTTTATTTCAATTTTCTCAAGAACTTTTCTATCCATAGTTTCATTTGGTCCTTACAACTAAGGTAGGCAGTGCCAGGATTATTATCCCCATTTTACAGATGAGAAAACAGACTTGTGCTTTTAATGATTTCGCTTAATAAGTTTTGGCAAATCGAGGTTAGGAAGTTAGTTTGCTTGACTCCTATTCCATTTTTTATTTATTTTTTTTTTTTTTTTTGCTTTTTGGAGGGCAATTGGGATTGACTTGCCCAAAGTCACATGCTCAGTAAGTGTGTCAAGTGGCTGAGGCTGGATTTGAATTCAGGTCCTCCTAAATCCAGGGCCGGTGCTGTATTCACTGTGCCACCTAGATGCCCTCCCATTCCATTTTTCTTTTCATTATCATTATTGATGCAATTGAAATTTAATATTTCCAATGATTGTACATGAATAGCCTATATCAGATTGCTTGCCCTCTTGGGAAAGTGGGTAGAGAGGGAGGGAGAAAAAAATTTCTAACTCAAATCTTATAAAAGTGAATGTTGAAAGCTATCTTTACATATAATTGAAAAAAATAAAATACTATAAAGTGGGGGGGGGGCCAAGAAATTTAACATTTCCATCCTATGACTTTTATTCTGGCATGGAGGTGACCTTGGGTTCTGGAAGGATTTGCCAACAGCGCATAATGTTTGGCAGGTCCTACCAGGATGGCTTTGAGTTTAGATCCAGTGATACAACAGTATGTCCGTGATATGCAGACCACTTCAGTGAAGTTCAGAGTCGTGACAAACTGAGGGAATACTTTTGGCTTTTATCTTTTTATCTGCAGCATCTGGCCTTGCATATATAGTAGGTCTTTAACAAATTAATATTTTAATTAAATATTTGATAAATGATGAATGTTTGAATTGACTTGCCCCCATTATATCAAAGTATTTTCATCTCATTCCACCTCATAAATACTTCAACAATTCCAAAGATCTGTGGTTTCATCAGTGCTCGTATTTTCTGTATCTATTGAGTATGTAACCCCTCCTTGTCTTCATAAACACTCTTCATAAAAAATGAGAAGGAAAGGAAAACTCAAACCCATTTTAGAGATGGGGAAAGTAATGCTCACTGAAGCTGAGTGATTGTGTTGCAGGTATTCCAGGTGTTTATAATCAGTTAAGTGAATATGCGTGTATATGGTGAGCTGTGAAGCAACAGCCAATCACCTTGAAGATGGGACCTGCCCAAGTGCAGGTCCAAGCTTGATTTAGGTCTTTTTTTTAACGTTTTATTATTCAGAATGATATGGGCTATGAAGTAGGGAGCTTAAGCTGGACAAAGTAGTGAGCCAGGGAACCTGGGTTCTGGTTTGGAGTCAAGAGGACTTGAGTTCAAATCCGGTCTCAGAGACTTACCAGCTGTGTGACCTTTGGCAAGTTATTTAACTTCAGTCAGTCTCATATTGCTCAACTGTAAAATCTGGTTAATAACAGGACCTACCTCAAAAGGTTATTGTAAGCATTGAATGAGATATTATTCATAAAGCACTTAGCACTGTCGCCTGGCATGTGACTGTTGTTCAGTCATATCTGACTCTTCATGACCCCATTTGGGATTGCCTTGGCAGAGATTATGGAATGGTTTGCCATTTCCTTCTCCAGCTCATTTTTACAGATGAGGAAACTGAGGCAAACAGGGTGAAATGACTTGCCAGGGTCACACAGTGTCTGAGCCTGGATTTAAACTCGGGTTTTCCTGACTCCAGGCCTAGTGCTCTAGGGACTGCAACACCCAGATGCCCCTGGTATACAATACAAATACCGGTATTTAATAAATGTTCTTTTAAAATAGTTCTGTTGATAAATGTACTTTTTTTTAGTAGCTTTGTCAATAGATGTCATTATTTTTTTTAAATAGTTCCATCTCTGCCACTGCGTGTTTGAAACAAAGTGACTTCCGCCATCTGAACCTCAGTTTCTGCCACTGTAAAACAAAATTTGTGATTCTGCAACCAGCCTGATCATGTACAGGTGTGATGCAGTCAAGAGACACTGAGCTGAACTGGTAAGGCTAGGACTGACAGATGTGTGATTGAAGGGTGGAAAGAGGAGGGAAAGGGTATAATTTATGGCCCCAAAAGCAAAAGCCCCTTTGGTTTGGCTGGACTGAATTGAATTGGGGAAACTGAAGGACAGTGATTGCCAAGATAAGGATGGAACCAATCAGATTATTCTTATTAAGACTGGGCCCCTAAACTTGGGTTGATGATGGTAGGATAAGCATTGGGCAAAACTAGTAGATTGTAAACTAAGTCTTTGACTCCCCCTACTCACTCCCTGCTCCTTCTCTCCTAGTACACCCCTGGGAATCCCAGCGCTCTCCCTTCTTTCACTCATGCAGGTCTAACTTCCTCGTGCCCCAAACTCTGAACTTTCTCCTTCTAACTTAATCCTCTCCCCGCCTTTCTCCTCCCACAAGTTCCCCCAAAATGCTCCTCCCAGCTCTTGGGACCTTTAAAACATTCAGATAAACTAATTCACACTGAGCTGTTAATGAGTAACAGCAGCTTAATGCCCTGACCCTCCTAGTAGCGTTTGACTTCTAACCTTATAAGACAACTCAAGGAATGAATTTCAATAGTGAAATTTTAGACATTTGCCAAAGGTCTACAGAGGTTATATTTGGGAAAGGCGGAGGAGGAGGCCTTTCTCTTGACAGTATCTTTGTGTAAATTACAGGGATGGCTTGAATACAATTACTAGGACATTTATTCCCATCTAAATCTGGGTAGTATTAGGCCCGGGCTTCAGCTCCTGCCTCTGATGTTCACTACCTGTGTAACTGAGCAAGTGTGTGCAAGTGTCTCCTCTATTACAATAAGAGCTCACTTCCTGCGGTGCTTGGTATTTAATAAGTGCATGTTAACTTGACAGCCTTTCTAGGACCGTTTCCTCAAACAATTGGCCCTTCTAGCTCTGCATCCATGATCCTTCTTGGAGGTACAATCACCCTATAACGGAATAAATCTTACCCTGACGTGCTCCATTCACTTAATGGCTGCAAGCCAAGCCCTTTGCTTTAGTCACTGACCCAGCCTGCACCACACACACTCCCTCATCTTCAGCTCAGGCTTAGCACCAACTCACCCAACTCCACAAGCCTAAGATACTTCTCCCCTCCGTCTCCCCACAACACTCTGGTCTCCCCTCACTAGACTCTGTCCTCTCCTCCCGCCCCAACCAAACCACATGCCCACCACATTCTGACCCTTCCCCATCTCCTCTGCCTGTCCTGTGTCTTGTTCTGTAATCCCAGGCCCTACCAGTCTGGTCCCATTCCTGTTCTTTCCCCACCAAACCCAGTCCCTCCCTACCACACCAAGCCCCTCCCCACTTCTCCTTACCTGACCCATTCCCTCCCCTGCTCACCCCATCTCTCTCTCTCTCTCTCCTTGACTCCTCTCTAGCATTTCCAGTGACTCCCCAGCTACTCCTATGGGATTTGACAGCTGTCTTCTAGTATTTGGAGAACTGTTTTATGGAAGCTTGTTCTGCCATGCCCTACTGATAGAAGCTGGCTGAGAGTTAAAGACAACAGTGTTGGGCTTGATGTGAAAAATACGTTCAAGCATGGAATGAGTGGCCTATGAGCATCTGCTGGGAGTGCTACTGAGGGCATTCCTATTTCTAAGCTAGACTGGAGCGTGACCTTTGAGATCCTTTCCAACCCTGGAACTGTTTCTTCAGTATCTTATCAGACTGCATCCCTCCCCTGTTCTCCTCCCACCAATTGCCCTCTCCTTTCCCTACCTTCAAAGTCTCTTTCAAGAAGCCATCCCAGAATGACCCTGACAGCTCTGATTCTTCTTGATGCTAAGGATGCTGGTTACCCTGACAACTCTTCCCACACTGAGTACACCCAGTTTGCAACTGCTTTGAGGACAGCCTTGTGGTTTTCTCCTGCTTATGTGTAGGAATGGATATCTTGTCCCCAAGCTGCCTTAAGGTTGGGTCTTCCAGGATTCAGAGTCAACAGGGACCTGAGATCATCTCATCCAAATCTTTTATCTTACAGATGATGAAACCAAGGCCCAGAAAGGAAACATGGGAATTCTTGTCTTCCAATTCCCAAACTAGTCCATTTTCCACTTTACCCAATACTGAGGTAAAACCACATGTTTGAAAAAATAAAAGCAAACCCAGAACCCACAACTGACACAAAACCCAAGGGATAAAGAAGGCAACAATAACATCAAAGGAGTGTGGTTAGGTCAATAAGTATTATTTACTGAGCACCTGCTATAATACCCAACAAATACCCAACCCTGTGTTAGGGGAAGTGTGGGATACAGAGAAGTATAAGGCACTGTCCCTGCCCTCAAAGAGCGTACAGTCTAGCTGAGACCAAGACATACACATGAACCAGAATAAGAGAAGAGAGCCTAGAATCAAGAGCTCAATTGTGTGGTACAGTCTCCAAGTGCTTGCTATCTACTCTCCCCTCTAGGGTCAGTGCCCAGGCTGGGGTTTTGTCCACAGGACTTTTAGGACAGGGAAAAATAAGGATGGAATGAAACCTGTTGCCTTCTGTATGCAATCAGCAACAGCCCCTCTCACCTGCCCCAGAAAGGCCAGAACATCCTCATCACCCTGCCTTGCTTCCAAACCACTGTCACCTTGTTCAGCTGCTACACAAAGTACAATGGGAAGGGAGGGGACAAGGGAAGAGGAAAGAGGGAATAGGGCTGGAGGCAAGGATGGGAAAGGGATGGCAGAGAAGGGGAGCGCTAAGAGGAAAACCTCACCATGGAAGGGTAGCTAGGTCTCTGTAGAAAGTGCAGGGCAGGACAGCACCAATAGGGACCTGGGATCCTGAGCAGCTTGGCTGGTCCACCTTTGGGGAACGGATGCCCATCTGCCTACCCAGTGCCTGAGGGCAGGCAAAGAGGAGCATGGGGGGGGGGGGTGGGAACTACAAGAACCAACTCTCTCCCCAACCTCTCAGTTAAGAGCAAAGCCCAAAGGTCAATGGGGTGGGACCCCTGCCCTTCATCCCTTGGCTTTGGCCATCTTAGAGGAGGACAGTCACTTTGTACCCCTAACAATCCTACCCCCACTCCACCCTCCCAACAAAGTGCCATCTGTTTTTATTTTTATATATATATTTTTCAAATTAAAATTAACTTAAGAGAACCCGGGAGAATTCCACAACACCTGATGGGAGAGAACTGCCCTTGGGCATGTCGCCTAACCAGGAGCTCCCGGATACGGAAGGAGAGGCAAGGAGGTTAGCAGCATTTTGTAGCTACACCAATGTCTGGCCTGAGGCCAACTTCATTCTATCTTATAGGATAGAGGAAACATAGGGACAAGGACATTTTAAATAAGGTTTCAAAACATAAAAGTACCCGACAGTCCGACTTATACAGCGGGGGTGCAGCTAGCTTTCCACTGTTGTTTTTTTGTGGTTTTTTTTTTTTTAAATATTCTCCATGCTATACAGGCCAGGGCCCACCCAGCATGAAGAGAGCGTATATATACAAAGAGGAGTTTAAATTAAAATACAAACAATAATTAAAACACACACACATACACACACACACACACACACACTGACAAACAAAAAGCTAGAGTATCTGAACTGGGGTGGTCACCATCACCCAGGCTGGAGAGAGAGAAATTGGAACGTCAAGTCACGGCTTCCTTTTGTAGATGAGCCTTCGCTTTGAATGGTAGAAATCTGTTAAGACACGGGAAAAAATCAAGTCCAAGGGTGGTCAGCATAGCCTTGCAAAGAAAGATAATAGCAAGTTTTTGACTTAAAGTGTTTTTTTCCCAAAAAAGCCCTGGAAGCCAGGGGGTGAAAGTATTTCTCATTCCCACTTTACTTGGGCCCAGAGAGATTTGAGTGACCTAGTCATTGTCACAGGATTCAAACCCAGTTCTCAGGATTTTAAGTTTGACATGCTTCCCTATCCGGCCTCTCGCCTAAAACAAGTAATTGAAAAAAAGAACAGGACCCCAGAAGTGTGCCTGCCCTTCTAAAGAGGACTTGATGGAGAGCTTCATAGAATCAAAGGCTGGAAGGGACTTTAGGGGCCATTACTAGGTCTATTATACTAACCGTATAGCCCTCTCTTCTTGGTCATAGTTTTCTCATCTGATTTGGGTCTGAACCAGATAATCTGAGTTAGAAGGGGTCAGGAATTATTTGGTCCATTCCCATCTTTTTAAAAAAATATATTTTTGGAGGCAATTGAAGTTAAGTGACTTGCCCAGGGTCACACAGCTAATGAGTATCTGAGGCTGGATTTGAACTCAGATCCTCTTAACTCCAGGATCAGTGCTCTATCCCTGAGTGACCCTATAATTTTACAGAATAAAGTGATCCCCACAGAGGTTAAGGGACTTAACAAACAGCATAAGTCTTAAGTAGGAGACCTGGGATTCAAACTTGGGTTTTTCACTCTAAACCCAGAGCTGCCTTCATTTTCTCACACTGCCTCACTGAATAGTTATTTCTAGCTCTGATATTTGACAATTATGGGGAGCTGAACTCAAAAACCATAAGGTCTCCTTGAAGAATAAGATTCTATGGTTCTAATTAGTCCCTCACTGCCCAACCAAGCCCATTCACCCAACTCACCAGTCATGCTGGTCTGCTTGTGTTTTCGAGTTGGCTGGGAGGTCCCAGCCATAGACCCTTCCTCCTGCTCTGGGGTCAGTGGTACTACGGTGCAGGAGAGGGATAGGTCCACATGGTCTCCCTGGGTGGACATCTGTAGCAGGGCTGGAGAGCTGGGTCGGGGTTTTGGCCTCTTCCCCCCCAGGTCCTCCCTGCCCCACGGCCCCGATGGATGATATATGGAAGGCAGATCCAGGCCTCGGACCCTCTCCCAGGCAAAGTCGCCCTCCAGGGGGGTCTCAGTGATAAAGTCGAAGTTCCATCGGCGCTGGGCCTCCTGGGTACAGCTCTGCATCAGGTCTTGGCAGTCTCGCTTCAGCTGCTCATGGTCCACAGGTCCAAAGAGGTTCCGGCAAAGTTTCCCACTGCAGGGAATCTGACGAGTTCTGCTTGGTGACTCAGACATGGTAACGACTCTGGCTGGGAGACAAAACGACATGTAGTTGACTAGGGAACTCAAACACAGATTGAGAGCTGTACAGAACCTTGTAGAAGCCACCTAAACTCAACCCCCTCTTTTGCAGATGCAGATGGGACACCTGACAAGTTTAAGTGATTTGCCCAGGGTCCCAAGTCAGTAAATAATACAGCTGGGATTTTGACTCCAAATCCAGCATTTTCCCCAATGTGCCACGTTTCCTCTCCAAAGCTCCCCACAGTCCTGACATAGACACCTTCCTCTACCCCCACCCCCAACATACACACAGCAACACTCACTCACACAACACAAGAACAGAAAAAGTGACAGAAAAACTGAGTCCCCTTCCCAGCTCTGTCATTGACTCCCCTGTTATGGGCCAATGCAAGTTAGTTCCTGTTTCTGGGCCTCAGTTTCCTCTCCTGTAAAATGATCATAATAATCCTTACATTACCTACTCTCTGAGGTTTAGGGGAAAAAAGAATTTTAGAGACCCTCCAAGCCTTACAGAAGCAAGAGCCATCATTACTGTTATAATTTGAGGGGTTCCAAGAAATCACTTTAGTCAGGATGTTTATGTTTATAAAAGTACAGTGACATTATGACATCATCTCACTGGATCTTCCCAGCAACTCTGGGAGAAGTAAACAAAGATTGTTATCTCCATTTCACAGATGGGGAGACTGAGGCCCAAAGAGGCAAGAACAGGAGGAACTGAGGCTCAAACTCAGGTCTCTCTGTCACAACCTCCCTAGAGTTGGCTTGAATACAGTAGCAGTTAACAGATCATGTTTACAGAATTGCAACTAGAATCGATTTATTCCCAGCTATCTCTCTTAACTTATTGCTCAAACAAGCTTGAAATTTACAGGTATGCATGAATTACACCAGTGTAAAATGTTTTAGCAAGGGCCCAGCCCCAGGAAACATTTTTTTACTCATTTCTCAGCCCAGGTCTTACTTCAATTAGACACTGGTACTCTTTCCCTGAGGAAACTAAGACCAGAAAGACCTTTACTAGGAAATTTGTAAATCGCTCTTCCCCTTTGGCCTTCAGAACCAAGTTCAATGTCCCAACTTCCTTTTGCCAGCCCTTCACTTACACATATTCATAGACCACAAGCAAACTGGTATAAGCCCACAGACCCACAGTTATATTAAATAAGTTAGCATATATCAGTGTTTAATACTGGTAGATTTGTGAACTACTCCAACCATTCTGAGAACAATTTAGTAACTACAGGAAAAGGGCTATAAAATTATACATACCCTTTGACCCAGCAATAGGCGTGTATCCCAAAGAGATCAAAGCAAAAGGGAAAAGATCCATTTGTACAAAAATATTTACAGCAGCTCTTTTGGCAGTGGTAAAGAACTGGAAATCAAAGGAATGTCCATCAATTGGGTATGGATGAACAAGTTATGGTATATCATTGTGGCAGACTACTGTTATGCTATAAGAAATGTCAAGTGGTTTCAGAAAAAACTGGGAAGATTTGTATGAACTGATGTAAAGTGAAGGGAGCAGAACCATTGTACACAGTAACAGAGCAATATTGTAACAACAATCAACTGTGGAAGACTTTAGCTACTCTGATCAAGACAATGATCCAAGACAAATCCAAAGCACCTGTGATGAAAAATCCACCTTCAGTGGAAAAACAGTGTTTTACAAGACCTTTATTTACATACAATCTAGTTTTACATTTACAATTTACATACAATCCCTCATTTGACCTTCACAATAATCCTGTAAAGCAGGTGTTAGTGCCCATTTTACAGAGAAGGAAACTGAGGATCAGAGAAATTAAGAGGCTTGCCCAAAATTAGACAGCTTGTGAGAGACAGGAGTTGAGTCCAGGTCTTCCTCTCAAGTTCAATGTTCTTACTGCCACACTATGTATGGGAAGAATAGGAAGCCTTTGCCCATGACTCTAAATTCTAGAGTTCTCCTCCTGTTAATTATTTTCTGGTTTTCCTGTATATAGTTTGTTTGTACATGTAAGTTTACAAGTTGTCTCCCCCTCTGGACTGTGAGCTCCTTGAGGGCAGGGCTGTCTTTTCTTTCTATCTTAAGTCCTTAGCATGATTCCTGGCACACAGGAGTTGATTAATAAATGTTGACTGACAAACCTTAACACATAGACACACAGGCACAGAAGGGAACTTAAGAGGACATCTCTATTTTAGAAACGAATAAAATGAGGCTCAGAGTTTACAGTGACTTGCCCAGGACCCCACAGGTAGTAAATGACACTGGGGAAGGAAGATGAAGGGAACAAGCATTTTTATAGCACCTACTATGTGCCAGGCATTTTGTTTTTATTTTTTTTACTTTTTGGAGGGGAGAAGGCAGGGCAATTAAGGTTAAGTGACTTGCACAAGGTCACATGGCTAGTAAGTGTTAAGTGTCTGAGGCTGGATTTAAACTCAGGTCGTCCTGACTTCAGGGCCAATGCTCTATTCACTGTACCTAGGTGCCCCATGTGCCAGGCATTTTGACAAATAACATCTTATTTGATCCTCACAAAAACCCTTTGAGGTAAGTGCTATTATTACCTACACTTTGTAGTTGAATAGAGGCTAAATGACTTACCTAGGGTCACACTACTTTTTAAGTCTTTAAGGCCACAACTCAGGCCCAGCTACCTCTACAACGCTAAATTTGAACCCAGGTTCTCTGATAGCAAAGCCAGTACACTCCTTCCCCTGCCTCTAATGCACAGAACACAGGGCACAACCTGGCCCAGATTCAGAAGCACACACGAACACTAACACAGGCCCACAACCACAAGGACCCATGTTCTTTCTTGGGGCTTCCCCAGGCTGGGATCTACCCTCCCAAGCACCTTAGTGCCAACTTGCCTCACCCAGAGTTTCTGGTTCTCTGCCCATAACCTAGACAGCCCTACAAGGAAGTGTTGAAAATAACCTTTGGGCCATGGGGGTGGGGTGATGACTGGTGGAGCACAGCTGTGTGTGTGTGTGTGTGTGTGTGTGTGTGTGTCTGTGCCTGCAGATGCCCCTGTGACATCACTGGCAACAGGCACTGTTCCTTGACAAAGTCAGCTCAATGCTTTTCCTAAAACCACCACCACTACACCCCTATCCCTCCAGTACAGAAGAGAAGAGCCAGGAGCTAGAAGTCAGGAGACCCCTAGGCTCTAGTCCCAGCTCTGACCCAGTAACTTGCAACATGACCCTGCCCAAGTCATTGCCTTTCTTCAGGCCTCAGTTTCCTCATAAGTACAAAGTCTCTCTCACAAGGCAATGGTGAGGATCAAGAAAGGCATGAAAACCCTTTGAAAAATATGAAGGATTACCTTACCCACTTCTGTGTGGCTC
>CM053593.1:203161842-203181352 GCA_028646575.1 Pseudocheirus occidentalis | reverse complement strand
GAGCCACACAGAAGTGGGTAAGGTAATCCTTCATATTTTTCAAAGGGTTTTCATGCCTTTCTTGATCCTCACCATTGCCTTGTGAGAGAGACTTTGTACTTATGAGGAAACTGAGGCCTGAAGAAAGGCAATGACTTGGGCAGGGTCATGTTACAAGTTACTGGGTCAGAGCTGGGACTAGAGCCTAGGGGTCTCCTGACTTCTAGTTTCCTGGCCCTTTTTTTCTGTACTGGAGGGATAGGGGTAGTGGTGGTGGTTTTAGGAAAAGCATTAAGCTCAATTTGTCAAGAAACAGCGCCTGCTGCCAGTGATGTCACAGGGGCATCTGCACACAGATCAGATTGGGAGAAAGGAGGAAAGGGTTTATTTTCAGTGTCCCTATAATTTAAAGGGTATGCCAGGTGGCTACAATTAGGACTTTGTTAAGTAGTAACATCAGAGAAGTTGACACTTAATGTCACTGCTGGAACAAATGTTCCACAATAACAAGTTACAGGGTATCGATGCTCCACCCCAATTTTCGCCTTTAAGTTTGAATCCCAGTTCAGACATTTATCAGTTGTGTGACCTTGAACAAATCACTTCCTTCTGGGGTCTCAGTGCTCAGTACTACTATGGTGGCAGCTAGGTGGTGCAGAGGATATAGTACTGGGCCCGGAGTCAATTAGACCCGAGTTCAAATGTGACTTCAGACATTTACTACCTGTGTGACCCTGGGCAAGTCACTCAACTCTGCCTCAGTTTCCTTGTCTGTAAAATGCGCAAACACTCCAGCATTTTTGCTAAGAAAATCCCAAAAGGTGTCACGAAGAGTCAGACATGACTGAACAATGACACATCCTACTTGTTATAACTCCTTGAGGGCAGGGTATCTCTTTTGCCTAGCACTTAGTGCCTGGGATGTGATAGGCACTTCCTAAGTTCTTACTAAAATCCGACTGGTATGTGTTTAATAAATGTTTGTCTACAGATCAGTTCTAGAGTCTACAAATTTCAGGCACCAGTCTGGTAAGGAAAGGGTTACTTTTGCAAAGTGGAGCAAATCAGGAGAAAAGACCAGAGTAGAGTGCGTGATTCAGAAATGCTGGCTAGCTGTACACGCCTGCTGAGCTCAGGACAGAAGGTTCTCTGCGAGTGAGACACATGAAACAAAGGCCCCTAGGCGAGTCATTTGGGTGGCTGGGCTATGCAGCCCCGGGGCCAGGAGGGGGCGCCTGCCTCTAGGAAATCCCCCCTCACCCCCCCCCACCGCACACCCCACACCCCTGCCTGCAGCCTGCCCTAGTGCCTAGGGCAGCGGGACAAGCCAGAAGGGAGAAGTTGTAGTGAGTCAATTTCCTGAACAGCCAGCCCGCCAAAACTTGGAGGGAGGCACGTCACAGACTCCTGGGGAGGGGCAGGGGGAAAGGAGGTGGAGGGATGGGAGAGGGATGTGAACACGTCACGCTGAGCCAGCCGGGCTTCCGAAACTGCACATGACACTGTTGGGAAATAAGCCTCTCTCATTCCACTCAGAGACACAAACAAAGACAGAGCCAGGCAGAGGCACGGACAAAGACAGACACAGCCAGGAGACAGACAGAGTCGCACATATCTGCCACGGCCTCAGCTCCACACCCAATCCACCCGGAGACAACTGGTTAACTGGGGAATAAAAATAGCAATGGGAAGCAAAACTCAAACGGCTAACAACACCCCGCTACTCTTTAGGGCGTGCCTGAAGCCGAGATGGGAGGGGAAGGGAGGCGAGGGGGGGGGGGGGGCTGCAGAGTATCTAGGCTTCGCCGTCTACCTAAAAGTATTCAATACAGTGTGAAGCACAGCAAAGCAATTCTATAAGTATTTGCTGCTGGGCGGGCACACACGTGACCTCCGTGTGTGTGTGTGTGTGTGTGTGTGTGTGTGCGCGCGCGCGTACACATTCTCCAGGCTGGCCAGGATCTGGAGCCAGGAGCCCTAGTACACAAACACACACGCCTTCGTCGTTTGCATACACACACCGGAAATACCCAACTAGGAAAGGTGCCTTCGCTGCCTCCACTACCACTCCCCATTCTGGTCACCGGGTCACCGACAGTTCTAGAGACTGGGAAGAGTGGGCCCAGCATCCAACATCCCCTGAGCCCACTAGGAAGAGTACGGCGAGGCTCCCCCGACTCCCCTTCTCCCTCAGGTCTCCGCCCCCCTGGATCCGGGAAGGGCAAGGTCCAGCTCCCGGACCAGGACCGAGACAAGAAGTCCGCAGGGGTCCAGATTCTAGAGGTTGATGTCAAAGAGAAAGGAGCCGTCCATCTCGAAAAGAGATGGCCACCTCGAGAATGCCTCAGAAAAGTGAGAGAGGATAGCTGTACCCATTTTTCAGAAGAATAACCAAGGCACAAAGATCGCAGGCACCCAGGTGCCCCGGCTTTCCAAGAGCTTAGGTTTCTCCTCCCTGGACCGAGAGCAAACTCACAAAGCCGAAACCTAGGGGAGGTCTCTAGCCACTGTCCCCTCAACCCCTCTCTGGGGCCAGCCTCTTCCTCCCCCCATACCCGCACACACCTCCCTTTGTTAAGGGGTAGCTCCGGAGTCTGCGGCTCTCAGAAGCCGCGGAGCTCTCCCCACACTCCCCCCGCCCCAAACCCAGCTCTCCTCCCCGGGGTGGGGCTCTGACCTCACCCCGCCCCACTCCCCGGGGTCTCCGTGTCACCCGTGAGTCACCTCCTCCCCCTTCCTTAAGGGACAAGTCCCCGCACGTCCCAGGGGGCCGGTGACACCACCCTCCAGACCCGGAGCTGAGCTAGCCAGACGGGCCAGGAGAAGGGGCTAGTCTGCGGGTGGGGCTCGGGGGACAAAGATTCCGGGCCGGGCGGGTAGGAAGGGGTGCAGAGGAGGTGGCCTCGGTCCCTGTCTCTCGTGCCAAAGGAAAAGATCAGGGGTGGTGCCTGTCGCTGAGAGAAACTGCGACATCGCCGTAGCCGACTGCGATCCCTCCACTTCTCCGCGATCTACCAGGGAGCCGCCCTCGGGATCCCGAGACATTCTATTCCGAACCTACCCGGATCGATTAGCCTGGGGATCCCCGCCCCGGGGCGGGCCTAAGCTTTTAACCTGCCGGGCATCACCGACTCCCAAGCAGGGAAGAGTCCGAAACTCGCCTTCCACCCCTAGCCCGGGTCCGTTTTACATCCGGGAGTGGGGGGCGTCTTCCTCAAATTCCAGCTCCTCGCCCTCCTCAGTTCCCCCCCCACCCAACTATACTGGTGAGAAAGCAGGAAACGGGCGGGGTCCTAAATCGGGGGTGAAACCCCCTTCCTAACACGGATGAGCTCTAGGCATATCCTGGTCCCCCCAACCCCTTCCCCTTCTCTCCAGCCTCTTCTTCGGGTCCCAAGGAGGTTAAGAGAAAAAGCGCTACACGGGAACCAGGGCTGGACCGGGCCGGGGCCATTCAGTAGCGACCAGAAGAGAAACCGGTGGGGAGGGTGCGCTCCAACAAGAGGCCCCTTCTCCCTACCCCAAGCCGGGAGAATCGGGCCCACCTTCCCCGGGCAGCATCTCGGACAGCCCCCTGGTCGGGAGGAATACAGGACCCCCTACACACACACACACACACACACACACACACATACACACATACACACACACACACACACACACACACACACACACACACTCTACAGTAACAGTAGAATTAAGAGCCTCTCCAACCCTCAAATCCCGCCTCCTTCCAGTCCAACTTCAACTCCAAAACCCCTCTCACCTCCTCTGTATCCCCTAAGGATGTCTCGATCAAGCCTTGCCTGCTCTGCGTCCCTGCCCTAGCCCCAGCTCTCGAACCCGATTCTTTGGCGTAGCTCACACCTCCTCTTCTGGCTGGGCTGCCCGGCTTCGGAGCCTATTATAGCTGCACAGTCTCCGCCCACCGCTGAGCCTCAGCAGAGCAGTCCACCCAAACCACGCCCTCCGGGATCAGCCGGGGAGCAGGGCGCGGCGCCAGGCTCGGGGAGTGAGTGAGTGACAACGGGGCTGGGGACTGCGGCCGCCGGTCTCCATAGCCTAGCCTGAAGGCTGGGGGCAGGGGCGCAGCTGGGCCCTGGCAGCCAGAAACTCTCCCTTACCCGATCCAGACTCCCGCGCGCACGTGGACGCGCGCGCACGCATACACACACACACACACACACACACACACACACACACACACACACACAGAGTCATACACATATACATACTTTTGTAGTTCTATTTTGTCGTCCATGTCGCATTTCCCAGAGAACTTAAGCTATAAAATCAACATTCCTGCTGGGAAAGGACTTAAGGGTCCTGAAAGGAAGGCAATGAATTTCTTAAAGCCATCTCTGGCTAGCTGCACGACCCCTCTGAGTAGGAATTTACCCCTAAATAGACAGAAGAACATTAATGTCAGTGCTTACCTCTTACAGTTGCCAAACATCTTGCACGAATTAATGCACTTTAATTTTCTGTATTTTTTCTGGCCCTTTCTTAAGGCCTCCTCTGTACTCCCGGGGGTCCTAAAGGACCTGGGACAAGGACCATCATGATACCCTCATAGATGTGTGTGATTAGAAGAGGACCTGGGCAGGTGATGTACTGACAATGAGGGATAGTCCCAGTGTCTAGAGAACCAGAGACAGATTTATCAGACTTTGGGGTAAATGTCTGTGCAAGATTTATGCAAAAACATGAACAAGAATGGCACAGATTGGGTTCAGAGCACCTCTGACTAAGGAGGTACCTACCTCAATTAGATTTCAGATCTAAGATATTGATTGCTGAAGGAAGAAATCATAGCATCAGAGAGTGGGACCATGCAGACCATCCTCATTCTGTGGATAACTGAGGTTCAGAGTAGAGACCTAAGCATAACCAATGGTAGTACTGGGATTGAACTTAGGTCCTCTGATTTCAAATGGTGGTCTTTCTGCCACCCTCTGCCCTTTGACCCCTAATTTGAGGGTCTTCTCATTACTTGGGTTATGTTAACCAAGGATTCTGGGATGAAGGAGGCCACATTCCTTACAAGTCCAATCCAGGCTAACCCACTGACCAGGTCATTGGAGGGAAACCAAACTCCATTTCCATACCTTCATCCAGGAATTTCACTGTACTCTACCCCTCGCTGAGGTTATCCCTAGTTGTCCTGTGACAAAATTACTGATAGAAAGTTGGTGGGTCTATGAAGATGAGGATCAGATCTATGTAAGTAAACTACCCTTCCTCTGTCTAGCTAAGTCCTGAGCTGCTCTGAAATGAAGAACAATATTGGGAAACTAGCTCAGGATGGGGCTGATTCACCTGAGCCTTCCATTCAAGAAACTGAGGCCTGTAGTGGATGAGACTTTTCCCAGGTCACACAAAGTGGACTGAAAGGCCAGAACTTGGACATATAGCATTCACTTTTCCAGCCCACGGTTTTACTTTGCTGTATCTTTTTCTCAATGTGTCATCACTGGAACAGAAGTAATGTGATAATGTCCCATTATCTTATGGTCCTTTGTTTGGGAAGCGAGAAGGGGAGGAAGAGAAAGATATTATCAATATGTTCACATTAGGGCATTTTGAAAACACTAATCAGGAAATTTTTCCCTAAATTACTGCTCTCTTGGACTGCTGGGACAGACAGAAAATAACCATGCCTTCCCTTCTCCCTTTCCCCACCCCAACAATGAATTCTATAATTCTTTTCTCACCTTAGATCCCTGAAGCTCCTGCCCAAGAAACAGCTGAGAACTGAGTAGGGAATCTGGACAAAAACTCTCAAAAAAACAAAATAGAATCCAGGCTTTGCCATAACAAGGACTGGAAGATAATGTTGGTTCAGTGACTGCAGAGTTCTGCCCAGACTTGTCTCTTCCTCTCTCCTTTGCTCTCAGAAAAAGCACTGGACCCTAGGATTGCTGACCCCAGCTGAAGAGAAGGGCTTCTTCATTCCTCCTGTCCTTATTAGAGACTCTGCAGCAGAAAGAAACAGGCCTTACTGGTAAGGATCACAGCCCCCTACCCACCCTCATCTCCTCCAAGTGGCCAAGGAATCTGCCCTGTGGGGTCACTAGACCTGAGGAGTTCTACTGGGCTGAAGACCCATCTCAGGGATGCAAATTGCTCACAGAACTTGGACTCCTCCCTTGGGCAGGAGGGAGTCACAAGGGCTGAATTGGTCAAAATGATAGCCAAAGGGGGGCCTGTGGAAGAAATACTGCAGTATACTATGAGTCCAAAAACCACCATTCAAACCCAGGCTCTGTTCCTGTCTCCTCTCTCCTAGCCAGGTGACCCTGAGCAAAATCACCACTTTACTCATCTGTAAATTATCTCCTCACAGGATTGTTATGAAGGAAAGAGCTTGGTGAACCTTAAAACGCCAAGACTGAGACATGGAGGTTTTTTGTTATTGTTACCGCTCGTGTTATTGTGTTTGTTATTATTCTTAGCCCTCCTAGAGCTGTAACTAAGAATATTTTCAAAGCAACTGAATGGAGGTGGGGGAATGGGGAGTGGGGGCTGGGGGAGAACCATGGCAGTGGAGGTGCAGAGGACAATTTGACCTCCACTGCTGAGGACAATTTGACCTCTGGTACACTTGTATAAGGAGAAAGGAAGGTCTTGTTATTGTCCCTAGGGTTGGGATGGGGGGTGGGGAGGTAGAACTGGGCAAGAAGACTCTGGAGATGGTGTGCTTCTCCTAGAATTCATCCCTCCCAGAATCCTTTCAGGGGTAAAAGCCAGGCAGCCCCCTGTCACAACACAACGGAACCTCTAGCAACCAAGCCCCCAGACAAGTTTGAAATTGGGATCACTTCAAGTAGGAAACATACTCCCAGGGGGCAAATGCACCCCTCTATAGGTAGGCACCTTAAGGCAAAGCTCCATCTACCCCATGGAGTTTACAGCTCATAGCTGGCCAGAATTTAAAAAAAAAATACTTGAATTTGTCTGGATTCTTCCTTA
The DNA here is from genome assembly GCA_028646575.1 of Pseudocheirus occidentalis. Lineage (NCBI taxonomy): Eukaryota > Metazoa > Chordata > Mammalia > Diprotodontia > Pseudocheiridae > Pseudocheirus > Pseudocheirus occidentalis. Next base: position 203,174,401 of record CM053593.1, on the reverse strand, counting down.
GAGATTAAAAAATAGTAGGGATTTTCATGAATCTGGATGGTTGTAGAGCTGTGATTGATATGTTTTGTCTGAAGGGAGAAAGAGGATCCTCTCATTTGTACCTGGCTCTTGCAGTATGACACCCGCCATTTACACTACTGTGTGTTCAAGATGACAATTTCAAGGGACAAACCTTAATAGGACTTGGTCCCATGGTAGAGCTATTGAAGAGGAAGGGCATCAAATAATAAGAAACCAGCTCTGCTGTGCCATTTAATGGGAGAAAATGGTCTTCCAACTCTATTTGCCTCTTATAATAGCATCTAACTTACAGGGTAGTTGTGAGACTCAAGCAAGATAACAATATGTTGCTGGGTCAGTTGTTTCAATTGTGTCAACTCTTCTTGGCCCCACTTGGAGTTTATCATTTCCTTCTCCAGCTCATTTGACAGATGAGGAAACTGAGGTAAACAAGGTGAAGTGACTTGCCCAGGGTCACAAGGCTAGTATCTGTGGCTGGTTTTGAACTCAGGAACTTCATAAGTCTTCCTGACTCCAGGCTGGGCATTCTGTCCATTGCAAAACTGAGGTAGATAGAGGAGGACAGACTTGCCCAAGGTTATAGAGCTCTAAGTGTTTGAAGCCACATTCAAATTCGTGTCTTTCTGACTCTTGGCCCATTGCTTTATCCACTGTTACAGCTAGCTGCCCAAGTACTTTGGAAACCTCCCTGCCTAACCATTAGCTCTTACTTAAGTATTATTATTATCATTATTAATCACTCCAGACCAGCATTTTCACTGACCCCAGTCAAAATATGCCAGCTTACCTGAGAAAACTTCATATGGCAAATTGAGCCCTTGCACACTGGAGCCAAGAAAAACCTGAGTTTAACCCCAAAGCCAAGATTGAGATTTGTGTAATCCTGGCTAATCTTTGACTCTGATTTCCTCATCTCACATTTCCTTGAAGGTAAGACATTTATTTCCATCCCCTGCATTATTTTGCACTTCATTATTTCAGCTAGTTAACTTGAAAATGGAGAAAATAAACTTGTGCTTCCTAATTCAGAGAGTTGTTGTGAAAAAACATGTAGGAGGTGCATGCTCAGTGTTTGTGTTTGCAATCTGAAGATGCTATAGAGAAATGTGAAAAATATTCCTCTGCCTTTTTTCAAATTGCTCATTTCATGTCAGTTGCTAGAAGGATGATTAAGTACTGCCTTAACATAAAAAAATGCACGTTGACTTGGCTCCACCAGAATCCTCCTCTGATGTTATGTCATGGCCCAGAGGTGACTGTGGGTTTCCAAAAGCTCTGCTAAGCTAGCACAATCCCTAAGAGCCCCTACCAAGCTATGTACCAACACTCAACTAGTCGATCCAGTATGTTCCAGCCACTATGTAAGACACTGGACAGACAAAAATGAAACAGTTCTTGCCCTCAACCGGCTTGTATTCTATGGGAGGACCGGCCCAGTCAGAGAGGCTCATTAATAGAAATTTTGACAGCAGAAGATATATTGATTTCTCCATGATCACTCCCAAGGATGGCAATGACCTAACTATAAGGCAGGGACAGGGCATCTTTCCCTGGTGAAACCATAGCTCTTTTGGCATAGTGAAGGAAAGCTCTTTTTTTTCTGGTGATAAGTGGCAGTTTGGCATTATACTGTTTCTCAATTCTATGTGCCCTATGTGTCCTAAATTAGAGTTTTCCTTCTTCCAGAGATATCCCTCTCCTTCCCTTATCCCTGAAGAAGCAAATGGCTGTTCTTTTTGATAGCAACAGGTCCAGTGGAGAGGCAGCCCACTCAGGTAGCCCCCAGGATAGACCAGAATGAATCATGAGTCTGATTAGACTCTGGCTGGTTTAGTGCCATTTATTCAGGACTCCATCAGCCCAGTACAAGCTGAGACATGCCTCAAAGGGCCTGGTAGACCACACCTAAAAACAAAGCCTATGAGGTATACATTGTCAATCAGGCTCTTGGTCATCTGTTTAAGAGTAAAAATAGGCCTTTGGGTAGGAATGAGGTGTAGCCAAGAATAGGGGCAGTTGGTAGCTCAGTGAATAGAACACCAACCCTGGAATCAGGAGAACCTGAATTCAAATCCAGCTTCAGACACTTAATACTAACTAGTTATGTGACCTTGGGCAAGTCACTTAAACCCATTTGCCCCACCTTCCCCCCTCCAGAAAAGCAAAAAAAAAAAATTTAAGAAAAGAAAATCTCAAGAATAGAATTGTAGTCCTGACTGCCATTAACTTAATATGTTAACTAATTTTTAAAAAGGTTAGGTCCCCTCTCTGGGCTTTTGTAATATCCTTTGGAAAGTAAGGGGGCTGAATGAAATGATCCTTAAAGTCATGATAGGGTTATGGGGGGAAAAAAAAGCACCAAATTCAAAAAGTCAGGACCCGAGTTAGAATCCCAGCTCTTCCATCTACTGGTCTGTGCAAACTTGGCCACATCACTTAACTTCCCTGGACCTCAGTTTCCAAATCTGTAAAATGGGGGCGGAACTGATTGACTTCTAGATTCCCTTCCAGATCTAGATCTGTGAAGCCTGCCCTGACATTCTAGGGTCTTATGAAACACAATTTATTTTGGCGAGTAATTTCCTTGTGTCAACCCAAAACCAGGGGAATGAGACAGATGCAGAGAGAAAGTGGAAGTCTTGGGGCTGTGTAGGAGGATGTGAAGATTTTCATAGTGAAGAAGGGAGTCTGCCTAAGAGAGGAGAGGAAGTATTTGGAAAAGGCTGTCACCATTTCTAAGAATGGGCTGGGAGAGTCCCAAACAAAAAAGAAACACAATTCTGAGCCACCAGATTTCAGGGGAATCTTCTTCTCTATTCCTAACCAAAAAGTCCCCTATGAGGAAAGAGAAAAGCCATCTTACTAAAGGACCAGGGCCTGAATTAAATATGGGCACAGCACCAGAAAATAGAGTACCAATACTTGAAAATATCCCATCCCTGATAAAGACCACTATCCAAAACAGATGGCACAGCCAACTAACTACGCGAGTGGCTTGACTTCAGATTTCTCCCTGCTACCAAATCTTTCTTCTTATTATACCCTTCCCCTACCCTTTGGTAAGTAAATAAATAGGAGTGTGTCCTAAAATTAATTTTGTGGGCTAGTTTCCTGCTTTCTTACCCAAAGCCCAGCCTGGTAGGCTTGCTATCCTTTGCTCTTGGGAGCATGTCACTGGTAGAGGTCCACAGTCCAAGGATAGGAAGCTTACTACACCAGGCCTTGGTTAGGAGACAAGGAAGCTAATGTTGGAGACTAGCCAAAGGATACACTTATTAAGGTCCATCTTGGCAAGTTTCCTATTTTTCCATCCCTACAGCTTGTCAGTGGTGCATGGGGCCTGGGAGGAAAGAACTAGAGCCAGGGATAGGGAACCTACAGCCTTAAGGCCACCTATGGCCTTCTATATCTTTAAGTGACTGATTCACAAGGCCACACTAAAGTATTTAGAAGGTCACATGTGACCTTAAGGCTGCAGGTTCACCAACCCTGGACTAGACTTTCAAATCAGAGAATCTGAGTCGTGGTTCCATCTAGGCCACTGGCTTTGGTGTGTGACCTTGGGGAACATATTTCTGTCCTGTGGCCTTCATTCCCTCTCTGGTAAAATGAACAGATTGTACCAGATGACTTCTAAAGTTCCTTCTAGCTTCGACATTCCAATTGCTGTTAGCCTAGGTAGGCTCATAGGAGCATAGATTTGGCATTGAAAGGGGTCTAGTCTGACCATCTCCCCTTCCAGAGGATGAAACAGTGCCCAAGGTCACACAGGTAGTGAGTGAAGACAGCCAGATTTGATTTCTTGCTCTGACTTCCCAAGTCTAATGTTTTTTCCCAATGTGCCATACCTAATTATTTCAACTGAAGCATCCTCTTCCTCATCCACAGGAAGTTGGCAAGGACAATCCAGCTTCTGGAACACTGAGCCTTTCCCAAATTATACCACCCTTTTCAGTCTCCAAATTATTTATTTTTCTTCTTCTGTTTTGATTAATGAATTTATTTTAGTCTTTAACATTCATTTCCACAAGATTTTGAGTTCTAAAATTTCTCCCCATCTCTCCTCTCTCTTCACCCCAGGATGGCAGGCATTCTGATTACCTCTTCCCCCAGTCTGCCATCCCTTCTATTACCCCACCCTCTCTTATCCCCCTCCCCCTCACTTTCTTAGAGGGCAAGATAGATTCCTATATTCCATTGTCTGTACATCTTATTTCCAAGTTAAAAACAATTTTTAACATCCAAATTATTTTCTACAGCCATGACTCACCACTACTAGCTCCCTGGCTACATGATATCTGATGTAGTGCATAAAAAGAAATGAGATGTCTTGGTGTACTTTAGGGTGAAATGAATGAAACATAATTCTCCATAGCAATGTTTCATGCTGGGCTGTGGTAATCATAGGGCTCTAGAGATGAAAGAAACTTTCAAGGTCACTCAGTCCAACTCAGTTCATTTTACAGAGGAGGAAACTGAGGCCTAGAATCAGCAAAGCCAGGATTGCCACTTTTATTCCCAAGTGTCTGATAAAATGTATGCCCTGAACATAATGAGCAATTTAATGGACACAAGGAGGGGCCTGGGATCAAATAAATGCTTCAGCAAGATAAGTGTTTATACAGTTTCAGTCTTCAGTAATCACAGAGCAGGCAGGAGTCAAGAACTGCTCCCAATCTAGCTGAACTAAAATAATTCTTTTCTAAATTCTTTGTGCCTCAGTTGGTCCTTCTGTAAAATAAGGCCAGGCTATAGCTAAATCTCAGGGAAGTTTTCTAGGGTTCTAGGTAATTGCAAAGCATCACAATTAAAATGTCTTTCTTGAGCCTCTTACTAATCTCCTCAGGTTTCTGTAGCTTAATTTACCTGAACCTACAAAATTGGGAATATTCCAGATTTGTCTGCCAGCATTCCTCCAGCTGGGGTTTTCATCCACTCTACAGACTACAGTCAGAACATTACCCTTAGCAAATGGTTTCATTATCGCTTAAGGAATCACATGGAGATGCAGGCAGCCTGCCAAGACCGGCCAGGTATCAATGTCTCCTATTGATTGGCTGGGCCCATGGCACATATTGTTACCTGACCAATGGGGGAGTCAGGCAGAAACTGAAGGCAAGCAGAGCCTGGGGCCCCAGGCAGAACTCCTAGGAGAGAAGGAGGCCATTCGAGTTTGGAACATTGTAAAAGTGTGCTGTGGCAGGCTTGGGGAGGAGGATGAGCTCCTGTTTCAAGCAGGATAGCCTCCGAGTGGTCACTTGGGGCTAGAGTCCAAGTCAAGATTGGCTGGAGACTAGCTTTGAATTGTGAAGTATGATACCAACCAGCTTTCACTGGTCAAATAAACTTTAAGCATTCTGTTTAGCTCTATAGCACCTTTCCTTTTATATGTGTTTCTGTTTCCTTTGCATAAATTGTGATTGGTTTGGGATTGTGGACAGATAGAAGAATGACCGGGGCTTAGGGTGCCCCTGACTTGGAAGGAACCTCTGAGGTCATCTAATGCAACCCTTTCATTTTACAGATGAGGAAACTGAGGTTGGTCAGGAAGGTTATGACCTATCCACGGTCATATATGTAGAAAGCATCAGAGCCAGGTTTCGAGCCTCCTCTGACTGCAGAGTCTGAGTTCTTTCCCCTGCACCACTCTGATTTCCATGCACAAGATTCAGGAAGGGACTAGACCACAGTAGGACTTTAAGGAATGGAGTGATCAGATTGTCAGAAACTAAGAGTAGAAGAATTCGGGATAGAGACAGGGAATATAAGCTCCTTGAAGACAAGGACCATTCCTCACTTTGTATCTGTATCCCCAGGACCTAGCACAGGGCCTTACACATAGTAGGTACTTGATCAGTATTGGTCACCTCAACTGAAATAGAGTTCCCAACCATAGATCCAAGTCTAATTGCTGATCCATTCTATTCTTGGGATTGCTGTGGGAGTAGAGGCAGCTGGATCCTTTGCATTTCCAACATTATATGTCCTAAATCCCTTTGAATTTTGACATTCTGTGTCCTTAAGGTCCTTTCCAGGGCTGACATTCTTTATTCTGAAGTTCCTTGCATTTCTGATAATTCTATGCCATTTAAGCTATGTGACTTTCTATAACCTTACATTTATACAGCACTTCATACTTTTAAAATCACTTTCTAGATCATCATTTCATTTTTTTTCTCATAACAAACCTATGAAGATAGGTAGGAGACTGTTATCATCAAAGTCCAGGTCAAAAAAATATAAGAAATCAAGGCCCAGAAAGTGAAGTGACTTGCCCAGATTGACACACTTGGTAAGTGGTAGAGCCAGGATTAGAACCCTGATTTTCTGACCTTCCAGTGCAGGGCTCTTCCAACCATCCAGGAAGATGGTGGCTGTGAGATCTGGCGAAATACCTGGCCATCCAGTAGTTCCAGGATGTCAAGATATTAAACAGGTTTGAAGAATCTGTTAGGGTCTTGGAAGAAGTGCCTTTTACCTTTGAGAAAGCCACTTAAAGGAGGCCTAATAAGGAATTACTGTGTTACCCCAAGTTCAATGGGCATGTACATACGAGAACAAGGCCTTCCCGAAAGCTTGGAATTGTTGAGGGTGGGGGTGGAGGTATGGAATTGGATTTGAATGAGAGGACCTGAATTTGCAGCTGGCCTCTACTACTTCCTCATTATGTGACCTTGGGCAAATTGCTTCCCCTCCCTAAACCAGAGCTCCTCACATTAAAAAAAAAAACAACAATAACAACAAAACAAAAAAACAAGGGATTGGACCAAATTAGAGATTGCAAACACAGACTATAGTCTACATGTGGGGCCATAAAACTCTCCAGTGGGAATGAACCAGACCAGATTAAAATGTAATTGTGAAATATTTAACAAAATAAATATATGGTAGAACACAAATAACATCAGTGTACACTTTTTCAAATCAATATACACCTCACATGGATACTTATGCACAATTTAGTGGCCTCTTTTTCTCTGATCTTGATGCCCCTGAGCTAAGTGATCTCCATCCCATGATCCTAGAGGAGGTGATTTCAGGAGCTTGGGAAAGTCCTGTTCCTTTATCCTCCACCCTTGACTGATGCTTGGGGCAAGACCACCGCACTATAAGCTGCATAAGGGTCAAGACACCCTGTCACATAAAACTCTGCATGTCTCTCTTTGCCTAGGACAGTGCTGTTCTCATAATGAGAGCTTTAGAAATGGTTGTGGAATGAAGGAATGATTCAGGAGAATTGGATCTGAATCTTGGCCTGAAAACTAAGCCAGGAGCAGGCCCTTTCCAGTCCTTAGTTCCCCCAGCTATGTAATAGATCAATCACCCTGCCTATCTCAAAAGGCTATTGTGAGGAAAGCAATTTGGAAACCTTCACCTCTATAGAAATGAGAGCTATAGCTATTAACCATTTGCGCTTCATCAAAAGCCCAGGGTTAAGAGGTCATCACTTGTCTGTGGCTCAGTGTGACTGGAGGAGGTAAGAGAAGCTTCAGAGAGGTGTCAAATGGAATGGAATAGAAGCTCCTTGAGGGTATGCATTTTTGGTTTGTTTTGAATAAGTGCCTTGAGCGTTTAATAAATGCCTGTTGGATTGGGCCAAACTACTAAAGAAAAGGGGACAGAAGCAGAGGGTACTACCTCATGGGGACAAGTAGAGAGAGAAATGGAGTGCTATTGACAGGGGAAGTAGACATTAAGGCTGAAAGTGCCTGAACATAAACTTCTGATGTCTCCCAATTTTGCCCAGGACCGAGATGGCCTTGGCAGTGGGACCCCCATCAGAGTAGCATCAAAAACAAGCTTTTCTTTTATTCTCAGTACCCCATATCCCCACTCACACACAATACACCTTCTCCCTGGCTAGCCCAGTTACTGTCCAGAATATGCTCAGACATGTTTCTGATTGCATCATTGCATAGGGCGGTCTCAGAAATGTCCTGCTGCCAGATGGGCACCACCCACACACCCGTAGATGAAGCTAGGGAATTGGATCCTTCAGAAAAGCCAGGGGCCACAAGGCGAGGACAATGGAGCATTTTCTATTTTACTGGCCAGGTTTTCCTAGCTCTGTGTGATTTTTCCTTTTGTGAAATAACGATAACAGTCAGAATGAATATGAAAAGGGATACAGATGGAGGTTTGCAACTGTTATTCCAGTAGAATCTGACAATCACTGGACTTTGGAGTCCAATGGACCTCAGATAACATCTATTCCAAGGGCATTTAGCCTTTTGTGTCCTGGACTTCTTCAGCAGTTTGGTGAATGAAGACTCCTTCTCAGAATAAGTTTGTTGCCTACATTCATTATTGAAGGAAATGACAAATTTCAGTTAGAGGTTAGTGATAATCACGATGTCACTTTTTTGCCTTTTTCTGGTTCATAGACTCCCTAAAATTTATCCATGGACTTCTAGATTAATTTCCGATTTAATCCAGCTCCTCTTTTTACAGAGGAGGAAGCTGAGCCAGAGAGAAGGAATGACTTGAATACAATCAGCTAATAGCAGAGGTGGGACCTGGGTTCAAGTGTTGCCACCATTAGTTTGTAAGCTTGGGCAAATGATTGAACTTCTCTGGGTTTCAGTTTCTTCTACTATAAAATGGAGGGTCTAGATTAGAGGGCATTTGAGGTCCTTTCCAGTTCTAGATCAACAAGTCTAGAACTTCATAGCATTACTTCCAGGGCAGTGCATAAAGCTCTCCATTAAAAATGGTGACTTTGTGCACAACAGAACCTTTCAGTAGATCAGAGAAACTCTATTTCTTTCATGATAGCAATAATGATGATAGTACTTCCTCTCCATTTTGAAAATATAAGTCACAGAACGTCCCTGAGAGAATTTTTCTGGGGGGGTGGCAGACCTGTGATTTCATTGAGGTGAGGAATTCCCATTTGGGAGGCTCTCTCCGTTACAGCTCAGCCAATCTCCAACATCTACTCTCAGAGAGTTGGCACTTAGAGGATCAGAGGCTTCCTGACTCCAAGGCCAGTCCTTTTGTCTACCTCCAAATGCAAATAAAACAGTCACCCTTCTGGAAAAAAAAGACCTCTTTCTGCTATACACCCCTCCTCTTTTCTACTCCTGTGAATGTGTGTTATAGATGGGGACACTGATCCTCAGAAAAAAGGAAGTGATTTGTCCATGGTCAGTGAGGCAATAGCAAATTTCCGGTTCTAGATTAGAGGGTTTGAAGCATCTCTGCTTCCATCTGGGAACAATACATTTGCTCTTTCCACCACACCAAGGGAAGCAGCCATAAGTTTTCTATACATATCAGAGAAATCTTAATTTAGAGACAGATTTTAAGCTGAAAGGAACATTAGAAGCATCTAAATGAATCACTTCATTTTATGAGTGAAACTGAGAACTAGAGAGGTGAAAGCTAATAAGTGGCAAAATTGGGATTCTAACTCCTATCCTCTGACTCAGCATTCTTTCTGTTGTTCCAAGCTAAAAATGTAGGTGCAGTTGTCAAAGAGGTAGGAGGAAAACCAGAACATTTTTATTTTTATGGAAGTCAAGGAGTGGATTTTAAGAAGGAAGGGGTAGTCAGTAATATCAAAGGTTAGAGAGAGGTCAAGATAGACAAAGATACCAAAAGCAAGGTCATCCGTGATGCTCAAAAAGGAAAATGTAGTAAAGTGTTAGGCATAGAAATGATGGAGGACTAAGATGTATATAGCTAACAGCCTGAGGCAGCTAGAATACTCAATGGATAGAGCCCTGGGCCTGGAATCAGGAAGCCCTGAGTTCAAATGCAGTCTCACACATTTAGTAGCTGTGTGACCCAGGGAAAGTCACTTTACCTCTGTTTGGTTTAATCTGCCAGAAAACGAAATGGCAGACCAGTTTATTTGCCAAGAAAACCCCATGGACAGCATTAATGAGCTGGTTCATGATAATGGGTCATGAAAAATAAGACACAAGTGAACAACCAAACAACACAACAAGTTAGCAGCTTATTTGAGAAGTCTTGGGGAAGAGATATAGCAGAAAAAACAGAAAAGAGACATGAGAAGCAGAAATTATGGTCTCCTTTACTTCTTAGTGTGCATTCCTAACTAATGTTTCAGTGTAATTCCTCCTGGAAAAGCAGGGCTGGACTAGATCACCACTTTATCACAGAATAACAGTGTCAGAAGACACTTTTGGCATAATTCAGTCATTGGATGAGAAGATCAGATAGTTAGAGCCATAAGGGACTTTAGAGATCACCTAGTCAAAAAACCCCCTTTTGCAGATGAGTAAACTGGAAGTCCAGTTTCTGGAAACCTCAAGAAACTAAAATGACTTGTCCAAGGTCACATAGGCAGTAAAGGACAGAGCCTGAACTGTCAACTCAGGTTCTCTGAGTCCAAGTGCAACATTCTTTCCACTTCGTGCTTCTCTCTCCACCAACCTCTCTTGTTTTCATAAGGGAAGAAATTAAGAGGGGGGTAGGAGGACTTTGACCAACTCACTTAGCTAGAAGGCAGCACAGCTGAGATTTGAACCAGAAACTTGTGACTCCCATTTCTAGAGGCTTTCAAGCACACCAGGTGAGATTGCCTCCAGCATTCTTATTGAAGTTAGAGTCAACTAGATTTTTCTTTCTAGTTTGTACATTCTGCTACAATTTGAAATTATGCCCAGAGCAAGGGATGGAAGCAGTTAAAACACAGACTCAATCATGCAGTCTCTTAACAAATCATCACCTTAAAGCAACCAAGATGCACGCATGTGCACGCACGCACCGCGCGCACGCGCACACACACACACACACACACACACAGCTTATTACAATAGGGATCCCACCCCATGAAAAGTCCCTAAGAAGGTGATCCAAGAAGCCACAGGCCCTGTGAACTCTGTGTCTAAGCTGTGGACCAAATGTATCTTAGACTTTAAAGATAATTATGCTGCAGATGGAGGGGCATTGCCCAAGATCCCACATGATTTGCCTGAGATGAGATGAGGACACCTTTTCTTTAAAAAATAAAAAAGAAAGTCATCCCTGATCACTCTAGTACATATATATATATCAACATGATACATAAACACATCCAGATGGAAAAGGCTGTCTTGTCTTGTGTGTCCACTAATTGGTTTTCATGTGAGGAAGGCTTTTCTCACCACCATCTAAAGGTGATACAGTACAGTACATACAGACCTGAGTTCAAATCTGGCTTCAGATAATAACTGTGTGACTCTGGGCAAATCACTTCACCCTGTTTGCCTCTGTTTCCTCCTATGTCAAATGAGCTGGAGAAGGAAATGGAAAACCACTCCAGTGTCTCTCAAGAAAACCCCAAATGGGGTGGGGGCAGAGCCAAGATGGTGGTAGAAGCAACAGCATCCCACAGCTACCACGCAGCCACCCTAAACACCCATAAAAATATGATGCTGAACAAATTCTAGGACTCTCAAACTCAAAAAATACAGAAAACACATCTCTCACAGAAGGCAGCTCGGCAGCAGGCGATCATCACGGCAGGACGCGAGCCCCAGGCCAGCCCAGTTTGAAACCAAAATGGCCAGGCCCCGTAAGAAGGAGCTGAGCCACAGCCAGTCCACAAGAGAGAAGATCTACAGCCTCTAGCACCTCCACATCTACCAAGGTGTGAAAAATAGGGATTAAAGAAAGGTGTGGAAAATAGGGATTAGAGAAAGGCAGCTGGCTGGAGGGACTCATGCCAGGCCAGGAGCTAAGACTAGCCCAGCCTGAAACCACCATGTGTCCAGGCTCCAGGGCAGCCTGGAGGAGTCGAGCCTCCCAAGCCACAGCATGAGTCTACTTCAGAGAAGATCTAAAGCACCTGGAGCAATGTGCATAAGCCAGGATTAAGGTCAGTGAAAGTGAGTGAAGCTTTCAAGCTAAATTTGGGGGAGGGAAAGCAGTTCAGCCAGTCTACCCCCGAGGCAAGAAAGCAGTGGGGGAAAGGCAGAAACTGCTGTAACTGGCAGATGCCCCCAGTGGGCTGCTTCAGAGCCCCTGGCCTATGGATCCTGCAGGGGGGCTGAGTTGATTGATCAGGGCCAAATGCTCTTGTTTTGAGAGGCCTGGAAGCAGATCATGGTCTTGGGTGGTGGTCCTAGGGAGCTCTTTCAGCAAGCCAAAGCTGGGAGGGCTTACAACACCCCTCTAATAGCTACGGCAGCTGGGAAAACCCCAGCGATTTGGAATACAGGTTTCCCCCCTGGAAGCAGAGTTTCACAGAGCTAAAAAAAAAACCCAACCAATTAATTGACTGGCCAACATAAGGAAAAAATGCAAAATAAGAACAGCAACAAAACTTTAGAATCCTTTTTTGTGGACAAAAAGGATCAAAGCAGGGAACGGGAGGAAGACAACCCAATCAGAAATCCCACACCAAATGCTTCCAAAACACTTGAAGAATGCCTAGAAGCTATACATCAACTGAAAAAGGACTTTGAAAACCAAATAAGAGAAGTGGAGGAAAAATTGGGAAGAGAAATGAGAACAATGCGAGAAAATCATGAAAAGAGAGTCAACAACCTGACTGAAGAAAACAACACTTTAAAGAATAGATTAACTC
>CM053593.1:203090583-203161342 GCA_028646575.1 Pseudocheirus occidentalis | reverse complement strand
GCAATACCTGCAACTAGGAATGAAGATATACAGGGGCTGGGGTAGGGAGACCCTCCCTGCCCTACCAGAAAGTTAGAGAGCAGACCAGGGGAGGGGCTCCACAGTGGGATTGCTGTTTTGGGGGTGGGGGCGGGGTAAGGGAAAGATTTGTAACTCAAAAATCTCATGAAAATGAAAGATGTAAACAAGAAAACAAATAAAGTTTTAAAAAAATAAAAATATATATATAATTGGGAAAAAAGTTTAACAAAATAAAGACACAGTAGAACACACACACACACACACACACACACACACAAAAAGAAAACCCCAAATGGGATCACGAAGAATAGGATGCAATTAAACAACAAAGATCATAGGTTCTTTTCTGCCAGAAACTATGCTTTCTATCTCTCTGCAGCCTCCAAGGTTGGAAGTATCCAGCAGATTACAGTATAAAGAACATGGATCCCACTCAAATCCCAGCTGGGTTATTTGCTAACAGCATGATGAATCAGCTCACCTCTGCTATTCTCAGTTTTCTCATCTGTTAAATGGGAGTAATGCCATTCCACCCACCTGATAGCGCCGTTGTGGGAAAGTGTTTTGTAAACCTTGAAGCTGGTTATAAATGCCAGCTATTATTAATAATCTATACTTTCTTGGCTGAGTGGTTGATGCAGGGCCCTATTTGGTCTAGGGAGTGCCCAGCCAGGGGCACTGGGTAGACAGCCAGATGCTGAGTCTGCCTATAGGGTAGGGCTAGGTGTGGCCACACCTCATTAGGTACTTAATAAAAGGTTTCTGATGTCGAGATATAGGTGGCTCCCTAATCCAAACATCTCAACCAGGGAAGCAGTGTGGGGAATTAAAGGGAGGGAGGGCTTTGGAAGGAGAAAAATCTGGCTGGAATGCCAGCTACCCCTGCTACTTAGTAACTTCTTGAGGCTGGGTAAGCTGTTTAACTATCTGATCTGGGGGGGAAACACTGGGTTTGATGCAGGTTCAAATACCCCCTTTGTCACTACTTAGGACAAGTTAATCTATGGGGCTTTCTTTCCTCATCTGCAAAATAAGGGGGTTGAACTCATGGTTCCCTTTAAGAGACATCACTCCTGTGAGGTCTTCCTGTGCCTTAGTTTCCCTGTTTGTAAGCAGAGATTATAATAATATTAGCATTATCCGACTCACAGGAGCCTCATGTCATCAGGAACTAGGCTTGCAATTTCACTAATATAATGAACTATACTATAATTAACTAATATAATATAATGAATATAATATAATATAATGAATATAATTGAAGAAACTACCTTTACCAATGTAGGTTGACAACTCAGGCCTAGGTTCCTCCTTGTTCCTGCCCTTGGTGGATAGATTTCTAGGGGTCTATGAACTCGGGTGGGGAAAATTACATATTAATTTGCTTTAATTTCTAACTGAAACTCGTTCCCTTCAATTATTTGAAAAGATTATTCTGAGACATGATTTATTGGTTTCCCCTGACTGCCCAAGAGCCTCATAACACAAAGGAAAAGCTTAAGAACCCCCTGGTTTAAAGCAACGTCTAGTTGTCTAGAGATTAAATAAATTGCTCTATAAATTTGTTGTTGTTCAGTCATGTCCAACTGTCTCTGACCCTGTTTGGGGTTTTCTTGGTTTGCCATTTCCTTCTCCATCTCATTTGATAGAAGAGGAAACTAAGGCAAACAGATGAATGACTTGCCCAGAGTCACAAAGCTAGTAAGGGTCTGGGGCTAGATTTGAACTCAATTCTCTCCTGACTCCAGGGCAGCACTTGAACTGTTTCACTACCTAGCTGTCCCTCTTTGTAAATATAAAACACTAAAGATCTGTGAAGTATAAGAAAAGAAAGGTCAAGGAGGGAAGGGGAGGGTATCTACCTGTTCATACATCTAGTTGCAATCATTGTGTGTTTAGAGTTTCAGAGCTGGGGAGAAAAAGTCTTTTTTTTTTTTTGCTTTTTTGGAGGGCAGTTGGGGTTAAGTGACTTGCCCAAGGTCACACGGCTAGTTTTTGTGTTAAGTGTCTGAGGCCGGATTTGAACTCAGGTACTCCTGACTCCAGGGCCGGTGCTCTACTCACTGCACCACCTAGCCGCCCCGAAAAAGTCTTTTGAGACGATCTAATCTTAATTCTCTAATTTTACAGTCGAAAAACTGAGGCCCAGAGTGTTTAAAGATTGTGGTCAAGGTCACTCAGTTAACGACTCTCAGAGTCCTCCACCTTTTTCCCCATTCTATGGGATAAAGGTTTCCTGGCCTAGAGAGGCAGCTAAGCCTGTAAAAGCAGTCTGTCTCCCTGTTTGGGAGAGGGCTGATCACTGGATCCCCAAGTCTCTCCTCCTCTTTGGGCCTCAGTTTCCACTCCTGGAAAAAAAAAGAGGGTTTTAGAAGAGATGGTCTCTTAGCTCCTTCCCGGCTCTGGCATTTTTGTTCCAGTGATAGTAAGTAGGGGGTGGGGGAGAAGGCGGGAGCCACAGTTGAGGCTCTGACTTTGGCTCCAGCTGATCTGAAATTCCAAGTGGAGGAAGCTGTCAGACCGTGTGTTGGAGGCTGTGAGTCACCTCAGCCCAGGCTTCTTCGAGGGGGGCCCCCGGCTGGGGCAGGGGGCGGGGCCCAAGCAAGGGCAAGGAGCCCGCTATAGGGACATGCCCAGGCTTATATCCTCTGCAGTACCATGCTGGGGTGTTTACAAGCCTCTCACATGGATTTCTGTTTTCCCTGTCTGGAGGACACCGGGGCCTCGGAAAAGACAGCATTCTGGGACATGTGGGCCACACCTGCACATCCATCAAAGCTGCTGGGGATGGAGTGGAGTGGGGGAGGGCATGCAGAGATGGGGACTGAAGAGTGCCGTGGGCTTGTTTGGGAACTAGAGACAGGAAAAGTCAGACCAGGAGGGTGCCCTGCTTTAAAATAAACAGGAACGGAAGTGAGGGGCTGGGGAAGCAACCTAGAGGCCCCGGCTCAGGTTTCCCCTCCCCCTCCTTTCCCTTCCCCCAGTCTAGTCACATGACCTGGGGCCAACACCCTCTCCCACCCTCCCCAGCCTCAGCTAAGGATTTTCCAGTTAGAAGGGACCTTAAGAGATCTGTCTCTTGCCAAGCCCAAACAGTCCTTGTGCCTTCCCAATTGTGCAGGGGAATTAGGGTTTTCAGAGGGCAGTATTTACAATGCACATGTTTATTAAGCATTTGGCTGGTGCGTAGCACCACCATGCTAGGCCCTGCTGAGGGCAAGACAGACAGACAAGAGAGGACGGTTCCTGCCCTCTTACAGGCTTACGGTTTGGTGGGGAGACAAGTTGGCCTTAGGTGTTATGGCTAGGCAAACAGTTACAAAGTGACATATGGAAAATTAGAAGATGCAGTTGAAAAAGTAGCAACTATGGGAGGCCCGGCGCTTGAAGGAGGGAGTCGCGCTTGAAGGAGGGAGTCTTTCTTTACAGAAGGAGGTGGTGTGGGTGCAAAATATTGCATACATTAATGGTCAGTCACAGTTAATGTATTTTTTTCTTCCTCTTTCTTCTTTGTTCTCTGTTACAAGGACCCCTTGCTGGGGTGAGGGAATGGGGAGGGCTGGCTGCAGAAAAGAAAATGATATAATATCCAAAAATGTCAATTACATTAAAAAATAACCAAAACAGAAAGAAAGAAAGCAAGAGAAAGAAAGAAAGAAAGAAAGAAAGAAAGAAAAAAAGAAAGAAAGAAAGAGGAAGGGAGGGAGGGAGGGAGGGGAGAGGGAGGGAGGAAGGAAGGAAGGAAGGAAGGAAGGAAGGAAGGAAGGAAGGAAGGAAGGAAGGAAGGAAGGAAGACCTGGGCAGTTTTCTCATCTGTAAAATGGAGTAATAATCTTTGCACCCACTGGATCACAGACGGATTGTTCGGAGGAATCTGCCCTTCTAAACTTTAGATGGCTATAAAATTATGAGTTATTCGTAAAGCAAGACAGATATAAAATAGGGGGTTCACAACAAAAAGGAGGGAAGAGGAGAGCAATGACTAAAAAAAAAAATAGAAAGGTGTGAGCAAAGACCTTTCCAAATGAGAGGAGGAGAGTACCCTGTTTGGAATGCAGCCTCCGTGGGCAAGGCATGCAAAGCCCACCTGAGGAAGACTGTTCAATGCCCTATTATGGGACTGTCCAATTTAAAAGTGGAAGGAACCTCTGAAGCCAGCTAGTCTAACACTTTGACTTTGGAGATAATGAAAACAAGACCAATAGACAAGGGGTGGCTAGGTGGTGCAGTGAATAGAGCACCAGCCCTGGAGTCAGGAGTACCTGAGTTCAAATCCAGCCTCAGACACTTAACACACAAAAAAAAAAACTAGCCGTGTGACCTTCGGCAAGTCACTTAACCCCAACTGCCCTCCAAAAAAAAAAAAAAGACCAATAGACAAAGGGTTCTTAACCAGGAGTCCATGAATGTATCTTGAAATTATTTTGATAGCTATATTTCAGAATAGTTGATTTCTTTTGTTCTCCTACCCATTTTATCTCATCCACTTCAAATGTTCTGAGAAGAACATAGCTTTCATCCAAGATGGGAGGGGGGTCGTTCATGACATGCAAAAAAAATTAAGAATCCCAGCAATAGAGGTTCACAAAGTACACGGCAAAAGAGGTGGGAGGTGAGCCAGTATTTGCTCAGACACCAGACACAGCACTCTTTCTACTATAATACACCCTGCTATTAGGCTGAGACATTTGGATCTTATCCCATAGGCAGTAGGGAGCCATCTTAGGATCTCCAAAAGATAATATTAAAGCTGGAAGAGATCAGGAAGATCACCTGGGTCAACCCCCTCATTTTACAGATGAGGAAACTGAGGCCTAAAGAAATGAAATGTCCTAGCAGTGATCACACAAAGAATCAGTGACATAGCTTGGACTTGAGTCCTAGGGGAAGAACTGCAGACTCATAAAAATATTAGGACTAGAAGGAACCTCAGAGGTTATCAAGCCTAGTGTCCTAATTTTTCCCTGTCAGGAAGTGACTTGTTAGTGGCAAGATTAGAATCCAGATCTTTAGACTCTCAGTCCAAAGGAAGACAGATTCTGCCTTGAGAAGAAAGGATGAAGAAGGGAGACCCACTGGGCATCTTCAAGTAGCACTAAGGAACTCATGGGGAAGAAGGGAAAGGAAAAATAGCTGAAGGGGAGATGAATCCAAAGATCTGGTTTGACTCCCAACTCTGCTACTTATTAACTAGTTCAACTCCATTTTCAATTCAACAAATATTTATTAAATTTCCAGCCCTGACATTCTCTGATCGCCTATGCCTCCTAGAGGGAAGGAGTGTGTGCCTGAGGCAGGGGGCAGGGGATGGGATGGTGCTGAAAATAAACTTCTCTGATTTCACAGTTTTGCCCTTGAATGATGTGGGGCCAACCAGACAGCTGTTCTGGGGATTACCGGCGCTCACAGAGACACTCCCATGCAAAGGCTGCAAGTGGCCTCCCCACTCCCCAGGCTCAAAGGTTGTCTTCGTTCAGCTGAAAACACACTGCACCCATTCTCCACGGATATTGTGACGCCTCCTCCATCATCCCCCCAGGGATCGTCATCAGAGCAGGGTGCCGCAGCTGGTATCCCTGCCCTACCCAGCCCCACCACACCACCCTGACAGCTCTTCTTGGCTGTGTATATGAGAGAGAGCCTCCCATCCACCTGCCAAGGCCCAGTGGGGCCCTCAGCCAGATTCCAAAAGTCTGAAACTGGTCCAACTGCTTAGAAGGTGCCGGCTGCTTTCATCAGGAATGCCAGTGCCTGTTTCAGCAGCTGGGAGGGCAACCAGGGAGCATGGCTTGGGTGGTTCTGGGTCACTTCATAGGATGGGAAGATGTCAGAGCTGAACCTAAGGGACTGTCTGGTCTCCCTCCCTCATTTTCCTGGAGAAGAAATGAAGGCCCACGTAAAGGGCTCACTGGATAAGGAAGTGGAAAGTTTTGGACCGGAACCCAGGTCCTCTGACTTTGCAGTCCAGTGATTTGTCCACTATAAGCAAACTCTCGAGGGAGAAGGCCATTTGTAGAGAGAAAAAAAGAGCCACCAGCCCTGAAATTAATCAGAGGCAGGGCACTGGGCCAAGAAGGACCTTGCACCTGTCCTAAAGGCGGGGTTATGGATCCATCAGGAATTTCAGCTATTCCAGGGACCTCCAAGTCCTCAGCCTAGGAGTGGTTTTGTTTGCCTGCTTTGGGAAAGAACACCTCTCAGAAAAAAAAAAGGGTGAGGTCTAGCTTGGAGAAAAACAACCTGACAGAGGGTGTGGTGTCCAGAGCCCTCCTTCCCCTTCGAGGAGTGGCAGCTTTGGTACTGGACTGGGAGTCAGGAGATCTGGCTATACCAATCATCACTCCCCTCTCTGGTTTGGACCTCCAAATGAGCAATTTGCAGTTGATTGTCTCTGTGGTTCTTCCCAGCTCTGATATCCTAGGAGTCTATGATTCTAGGAACTGGGGTGCTAGTCTTGGCTCCAGAAACTAGGAAGACTGTACTCCACTATGACTAGGCAGCTAGGCAGGTTTTAGCCAGGGTTCCCAAAGGAGACAGCCAGAAGGGAGAAAGAAGTCCTTGTGTAGGCTGGTGTTTAAAACCCAAGACTAACAGTCTGCCCCAAATTCAGCTCCACCCATCCAAACCACTATTATCAAGGCAGTTAAGTCTTATTATAGACTTCGCTTTTACCTTATTTTTTAAGTGTGATACACAAACATCGGCAGATGGTTTTAATTGCTAGAGACACATAAAATAATAAACACACACACATACACTGTATAAAATTGCGTTTCCCACACTGTATTTTGAAGAGCCTGGTGTTCTACAAAATGTGAATAGGGTTTTCATGAGTATTTCCATGCTCGTGCTATTTTTATCTTTAAAAACAGTATATATAAATATATCAAACCAAGTATCCTCAATACTTATTAAGTGGGAAAATTTTTCCAGTAGGAAAAGAGGCTTAACTGTATTTTGCTCCAAAATGTCCCCCAACCAAGCTACACCACCCCCAATCCCATCATCCTTACATGGTTCCATATCTCTAGCCCTCCCCAAACCAGTTCCTTAAAGTGAGGAACAATTTCATTTTTGTCTTTGTAACATCAATGCTAGCACAGCACTTTGGTACATGGTAGGTACTAAATAAAGTAGTTTTTAAAAATGGATCACTTTGATTTCAAGGCAGTTTGGCACAGTAGAAAGAGCATTAGCCTTGATTTGAATCCAGACTCTGACTATTACAACTTGTGTGTTCTTCTTGGTCAGGTCATTCATCCTCCTTGGGTCTTAGTTTCCTCATTTGTAAAATGAAGGGGGCTGGACTAGATGATTTTCCAGGACCTTTCCAGCTTCATATTTATGACCCAATGAACTGTTCCTCTCAAAGCCACTGCAGTGACCTGTGTGAAAATGTCAAGAGTCAGGAAATTATTTCTGACATGAGTTCATGTCTCTGAGGATGAAAAAGCACTTCCCTAGGACCACAGCCTTGTGGAAGTGGAATTACTATTTCCTCTATTTCACAAATGAGGGAACTGAAATCCAGAGAGGTAAGTGACTTACCCAAGGTCACACACAGCTAATAAATATGTATAATAGGTTCCACGTCTGCACAGTGAATAAAAGAAGATTTATGTTTAAATCCCAGCCTCGGATACTTATTAACTGTATGATCCTGGGCAAGTCACTGTTTGCCTCAGTTTCCTCATCTGTAAAATGAAGGGGTTATATCTTATAAGGATCAAATGAGATAGTAATTGTGTCATGCTTAACTACAGTACCTGTCACATAGTAAGGTAAGCATTCTATAAATGTTATTACCATTGTCATTATCATCTCCCCATGATGCTTCCAGCCTAAAGAAATGAGTCAGGATCCCTTTCCCACACATGCACCTACTCTGTGGCCATTGGTAGTCTTTCTCTCTCAGCAGAAGTGAAGAAAGTACAGGACCAGTTGGAGAAAAAAGACCAATCTGGTTTCCAGACCTGGTTCTCACCAAAATTTCCAAGAACTTGAAGTCGGGGACAACAACGTGCCCTAGATTTTTCAAGATAGTCCCAACTCAAGATAAAACAAGTGTACCCTCAAGCAACATTTTGCAGAAGGAATATCCTTTGTCAGATTTCAGGATACAATTTTTGGTTCAGAAAGGATTTGTTGTTGCAGTTCTCCACAATCCCATTTGGGATTTTCTTGGCAGAGATACTGGAGTGGCTTGCCATTTCTTTCTCTTAGCTCATTTAACAATTGAGGAAACTGAGGCAAACAAATGTGAAGTGACTTACCCAGGGTCACACAGTAAGTGCCTGAGACTGGATTTGAATTCATCAGAATAAGTCTTCTTGATTCCAGGCCTGGTGCTCTGTCCACTGTGACACCTAGTTGCCCTAATCAGAAAGAAGAATCACCATAGAATCAGATTTAGATCTAGAAGTGACTGTAGAAGCCACCGAGCCCAACCCCCTCATCTTTAATAGATGAGGTACCTAAAGCCCAGGGAAGGTTAAGTGTTTTCCCCAGAATCATACAACTAGTAAGGAGCAAAGGGGGGGGGAGGGGCTGGCAAATGTTTAACAATGACTGGGGAAGGGGGAGGGGGAGATGGAGAATGTATCCATGACACACTTTTAAGTTTAATCTGCACTAACATTTTCTCTATCACTTTTCTTAAGTCTAGACAATCAACAGAGCTGTAATCAAGGCTCAATTTGCAGCGTTTGTCAATTTCTGAGATCTGTGGGGCATCTAGGGGAAGTCAGACACAACGGAAATGACCAAAGAAAAATGCTCACACTGAAAATTTAACAATCAGCTCTCCCCCACTAGAGCAGTTTTGGCACATTGCTCTGTGGGATTCTGAACCCAGAACTCTGTGATTCCAAATCCGATAGCCCATCCACAAATCCTTCTGGGCCTCAAGGAGCTGGCCAGTGAAATTAGGTATTATTACAACAGCCTGGGGACATGAGGTGTGAAACTCTGAAACACCTATGAGAGAATATTATTCCCTGCTAAATTTTATGGTCCAGACTAGGGCACTCTTTCATGGGAGAAGAACAGTGAGAATGGGAACAAGAGGCCTTGGAGAGGCATTGTTTGAAGGAGTGCTGGGGGGGGGGGGGTTAAGGGGAGGGGTAAGAAGTCCTCTGCATGTTTGGAGCACAGCAAAGCCTGTGTGGTCTCAGGCAAATCCCTGAACCTTTCTGGGCCTTGTTTTCTCACCTATAAAATGAGGGGGTTGGACCATTTCAGTTCTAGAGCTTTAATCCTATGAGCATAGGATTTGAGTTTCTTGTCCCCATTTGGGGTTTTCTTGGCAAAAATACTGGAGTGGTTTGCCATTTTTTTTCTCCAGCTCATTTCACAGGTGAGGAAATTAAGGTAAACTGGATTAAGTGACTTGCCCAGGGTCACACAGCTAGTAAGTGTCTAAGGACACATTTGAACTCAGGTCTTCCTGACCCTGAGCCCAGCTCTCTAGCAGCCCCTCACGCTATTATTTATTTTTCTCCAAGCCAATCTGGTCTTCCCAATCAGATTTCAAGCTTCTTATGGGTAGAAACCATGGCACTACCATCTTTTGTATTCCCTATTATAGATCCAAGCACAGGACAGCTGGCTGTACTGACCTTTGCATTTTAATAAGGGGACCCTGAAGATACAATGCCTTAACTTGAAACGATGAAACACAACGGTGGCATTTCAGGCATCAGCAGTAGGTGATCTGGGGCCAGAGGACTGTGCATTTGGCCTTCAGTAAGGTCAGCCTTGTGTAGCTTCTCTGTGAGACCTGACCCAAGTTAGCCCACCCTTCAGTGGCTCTACT
The DNA here is from genome assembly GCA_028646575.1 of Pseudocheirus occidentalis. Classification (NCBI taxonomy): domain Eukaryota; kingdom Metazoa; phylum Chordata; class Mammalia; order Diprotodontia; family Pseudocheiridae; genus Pseudocheirus; species Pseudocheirus occidentalis. Next base: position 203,151,507 of record CM053593.1, on the reverse strand, counting down.
CTATCCTGTGCCTATGAAACATCCCTTCCCCATGCTGAAATTCAGTGACCTGGAGGAATAACCCTGTCATCCATGAGCCCCGTGGGGTTCTGAGGCAGCGGGAAGAGAGTCCCTGTGGCTGCTTGCTCAATAGAGTGGGTAGTATCCCAGATGGGGACACCAGCCTAAATACCAGCATAAACAGTGTATTGTGAACCCCCACTCCCTCCCCCTCCCCCCAACTCCCTGGAAGGGAAATTCAAATCATATTCATTAAGCTCTTCTGGTCCAGCAGATAACCCTCTTTCTCCACCAGTCCCCACTGCAGATTATACTGAATCCCCACATTCATGGGAATAAGGGTGGGGGGGAGACTTTCCCTCCCGGGCAGGCTCCCGAGGTGCCCTATTAAGTGTTTTTTTCTCCTAATAAGATTTTCCCAGGAAAGAAAGATGAGGATGACACAACTGTGAATGCTTGATTAACTGGGGCCCCTTGAAAACTTGGACACTTTTCATGGACCCTTTCACTGCCAAGCATCTATGTGCCCCAGGGCTCTAGACCCACCAGGGAGGCTCCCAAGGGCAGCAGAGTAGAGAAAATGACACACAACCCCCCATCTCAAAACTAGGAGAAGCCCCGAATCCCTAGTGGGCCCTTAGTGGCTGGCACCGAAGGGGCTTAGGGCCCTAGATGGAAGGTGGCGGGGGTGGGCAGGGAGAAGGGGGCTGCTAGCACTGCCAGGAGAACGAACGGTCATTACTCTAATTGCTTCAGAGTGGAAATGTTCCAGAATCGGGAGCCAAAGGCATTTTTGTTGTCTGCAAACAGGGCATCTCTGTGGCTGGGAGGGCCAGGATTTTTCCTTTTTTTTTTTTTTTTTTTTTGCTGATTCATTGCAAAGCCAGCCTCAGCCCCTGGTGCACCTGGGGGACCAGTCCTGGGATATCTGTTTTGCCTTTGCCCAGACTAAGAGACAGGTGAATGGGCGAACTCCACTATGAAGAAACAAAAGCAAGAGAAAGCCTAAGGAAGCTTCTCAGGTCTGGTTGAAGCTGGGTCTTGGAATGAGGAGGGAGAAGAAATGTAATGATTGAGTTTATTGTTTCTCTACCAGGCTATAAATTCCATGAGGGCACTATGTCTTAATCATCTTAATATTTCACAAAGTGCCTAGTGTGGTGCTGAACACTTAGAAATAACCATAATCATTATCATGATATTCACTTGTGCAATAACCCATAGACCAGTCATTATAAAAGCGTGGCTAGGTGGTGCAGTGGATAGAGTACCAGACTTAGAGTCAGGAAGACTCTTCTTTGTAAGGTCAAATCTGGCCTTAGACACTTACTTAGCTGTGTGACCCTAGGCAAGTCACTTCACTCTCTTTGCCTCTGTTTGCCTCCGTTTCCCCATCTGTCAAATGAGCTAAAGAAGGAAATGGCAAACCACTCTAACATCTTTGCCAAGAAAACACCCAATAGGGTCACAAAGAGTCTGAAATAACGGAACAACAACATTAATTATAAAAGAATAATTGCAAGAAAAGATTTGTTCCAGACCCATTTCTATCTGAATCCCACTGAAAAATATGAGAACCAGTTAATAACAATTGTTATTCTAATAACTATATGATATTAATAAAATAAAACACAGAACCCGCCAGAAAGACTGAGACTTCTTTGCCAGAAAGGAGGAAGAAGATTGGTAATTTTTTTTCAGAGGGGGGGAAGGCGAGGCAACTGGGGTTAAATGACTTGCCCAAGGTCACACCGATAGTAAATGTCAAGTGTCTGAGGCCATATTTGAACTCAGATCCTCCTGACTCCAGGGTTAGTGCTCTATTCACTGTGCCCCCGGCCGCCCCCCCCCATTGATAATTTCTTAAAGCATAAAGATAAACAGGTCAAAAACCCACAGAAATATTTTTTGGAAGAAGCAGACATCACTTCACCATTAGACTTCAAGTTCCTTGAGAGCAGAGATTATTTTTTGCCTTTCCTTGTATGCCTCTCGTGCCTGGCATATGTTGTTTTGTTGTGGTTTAGTTGTTTTTCAGGTGTGCCTGACTCTTTGTGACCCCATTCATGGTTTCTTGGCAAAGATACTGAAGTGGTTTGCCATTTCCTTCTCCAGCCCATTTTACTGATGAGGAAACTGAGGCAAATAGGGTAAAGTGACTTGCCCAGGGTCACATAGCTAGTAAATGTCTGAGGCCTGTTTTGAATTCAGGGAGATGAGTCTTCTTGACTCCAGGCCTGGTGCTCTAACCTCTGTACCACCTCTCTGCTGCCTGGCATATAGTAAGCACTTAATAAATGCAAGTTTGTTGATTGATCCACCAAGCATTAATAAAAGCAAGTCTGTGCCACTGAATTGATCTATTGTAACCAAAAGAGATTTTCCTCCAAATGTAAACAGTTAAGATTCAACATTGAAATCAAAAGGCCTTCTATGGGTGACATCTTCATCAACTCAGCCAACAATAACTGGCAAAGAGAGGCCCAGCAAATGGTTATTATCATTAGGATTGTTTGTGGAAATGGAGAGGTTTGTAGTGGCAATTCAGGACTTTGTGACAGCTTCCAGAATTTACAGATTAAACCTTAAGGAGTCTAGATTTGTCTATTAATGTAAATTATACACAGAAATCATAGAAACTGTGTAACACATTAACTTCAGGCTACAAAAATTTGGCTGGCTCCTTCTGCATACCTAATCTGATGGTTAAAATTATCTACCAGAAGTTTACTATCTTACACAGACTGATAAAATGCTATGGATTTAGACCTCAAAACATTCTGGAGGACTGAATTACATACTAGAAGGAGACTATTATCACCACATTTAATACTCCTAATCTTTAAAGTTCATGGAATGTAAAGCTTTCAAAATATAGAGACTTAGTGAAAGATGTTAAAACCATATGGGAATGAGACTAGGTACATGTAATCCCTGTCACGCTGTCTGCTTATGTGGGTTGTCCTGAAAGATGCTGTTGGTGGGCTTCCAGAAAATGAGCTTTCATCACAATACTCTTATTCAGATACAAAAGCCCATGCAATTTGTTGTTGTTCAGTCATTTCAGTCCTTTGCAATTCTTTGTGACCCCACTTGGGATTTTCTTGGCAGAGATACAAGAGGGGTTTGCTATTTCCTTTTCCAGCTCATTCTGCTGAGGAAGAAACTAAGGCAAATAGGGGTAAGTGACTTTCCCAGGGTCACACAATTAGTAAGTTTCTGAAGTTGGATTTGAACTCACTTATATAATAATTTCCATAATATGAAACATAAAGACAATAGGATAGCAAATTTTCCTCAGATCTTACTATCTGAACCCCATCTAAAAAGGAGAGATCAAGGCCATTACTACTACTACTACTACTACTACCACTACTACTACTACTACTACTACTACTACTACTACTACTACTGTTTGTATAAAATTTTAAGATTTATATAATACCTTCCTCATAGCAGTCCTGGAAAAGATGTGACCAGCACTCAGTTTTTTCTTTCTGAATTAGAGAAATGAAGCAGACCATATAGTTAACATAATTTTTCATTTAGAGAAATAAAACACTATGTTAGTTCATCTATAGGTTTCTGGGTGAGGCACTTAAAAAAGAGTCAAATGGTTTCTGTCTTTCCTAGAAAAAAGAGTTCATTAGTGCTGTACTCTCAGAGTCATTCAAGAATGGTTTCATTGTATGCAGAAGGGATTATGTTTAGCCTGCTTTCCAATTTGTTGGTTTTAGAGAGCTAAAAGAAGGCCATCTAGATCTACTCCCTCATTTTACAGATGAGGAAACTGAGGCTTAGATTGATTAGGTAATTTGCCAAACTACAGATGGGAAGACTGAGGTTAAGTGATTTGTCCATTTCAGATGGAGAAACTGAGGCCAAGAGAAATTAAGTGACTTGAAAGAATTTGTCGTCTGACTCTCAATGGGATACTCTTTCCATTTACATCAGATGATCTCCTGTATTCTGATTTTTGGGTGAGTTGCTTATGGTCAAACTGAGGTCTACGAGAACTGAAGTCTGCCAATTGACATAAAAACCCTACCTCGTTGATTCCTAAGCTGCTGCCTGAGAGGTCAGTATCCCTCTGCTACCTCCATGGCAATCATAAAACTTCTTCAGCAGAACTCAACAGAAAGCCTAGGCATGCTTGTTATATTACATACTCTATAGGTATCCTAACTTCCTAACTTCCCTTTTCCACGTTACCGCACACCACTCCCCTTCACGCTTCCCACCCCAACCCAATGCTGGACTGCTTTGTAATTCCTTCATTTCATACTGCCCTCCCAAGAATCCCTAAATTTGGACAAACTGTATCCCCATACATACTTACCCACTACCCCCTCACCAAATGCCTGGAAATAGTATCTCCTCACATCTCCGCTTCCTTCCTTCAATGCAGAGTCCAGGGATGACCTCTACATTGCCCAGAACAGGGCCTGAAGCTTTGCCTGATCCCCTCATGAGGAATGAACTCACCCCTTCTCTCTCTCTCTCTCTCTCTCTGTCTTGCTCTGTCTCTGTCTCTTTCTCTTTTTCTCTCTCTGTCTCTCCTTTCTCTCTCTCTCTCCCTCTCTCTCTCTCTTTCTCTGTCTTGCTCTGTCTCTGTCTCTTTCTCTCTCTGTCTCTCTCTTTCTCTCTCTCTGTCTTGCTCTGTCTCTGTCTCTCTCTCTCTGTCTCTCTCTCTCTTTCTCTGTCTTGCTCTGTCTCTGTCTCTTTCTCTCTCTCTGTCTTGCTCTGTCTCTCTGTCTCTCTTTCTCTCTCTGTCTTGCTCTGTCTCTGTCTCTGTCTGTCTCTGTCTCTGTCTCTCTCTCTCTCTTTCTCTCTCTGTCTCTCTCTCTCTCTCTCTCTCTCTCTCTGTCTCTCTGTCTCTGTCTCTGTCTCTCTCCCTATTCTTGAGTTTTCCTAGGCAGTTCTCAAAGTATAGTTGCAGGACCACTTGTGGTCTCTGTGATCCTTTCAGTGAATCCTCAAGGTCAGTTATTTTCTTTATCATCATCATCATCATAATCATCATTATCATCATCATTAAATTAGAAATTTAAATACTGATAAATATAACCCACATAAACAAAAGCTCTTTGGAAGGGATTCTCCATTTTTAAGAGTATAAAGGGATCCTCAGACCAAAATATTGGGGAACAGCTGATTAAGACCAACCACTTCATTTTAGCAATGAAGAAACTGAGGCAAGAAAGGTTAAGTGATTTGCCCAAGGCCACACAGCCTTCTAGTGGTAGACGCAGGAGTAGAAGCTGTGTCACCTAAGTGCTAGCCAGTTCATTCATTGTAATCATCTATATTTTTTTGCTCTTTTTTTGGAGGGGGGCAGGCAGGGCAATTGGGGTTAAATGACTTGCCCAAGGTCACATGGCTAGTAAGTGTTAAGTGTCCGAGGCTGGACTTGAACTCAGGTCTTCCTGACTCCAGGGCCAATGCTCTATTCACTTCACCACCTAGCCACCCCAAATGTCTGTATCTTTTGCATGACCTCTCACCCAACTTGATTGTAAGTTTGATATCAGGGACTGAGTCTCTTATTTCAAGTGGGGCAAACCACTGTCTCCCAAATGCCCTTCTACCTTTCCAGCCCTAATCAATCAATAAATATTTATTACGCACCTACTAAGTGTCAGGTACCATGTAAAGTCATGGTACAAAAGGAGGCAAAAACAATTAATGGAAGAGACAACAAGCTAACACATGTGTGTATACACATATACATATAAACAGGCCATATATATAGCACATTATATATGTATATATATATACATATATATATACATATATACAGAGAGAGAGAGAAAGAGACAGAGAGAGAGAGAGAGAGAGAGAGAAAGAGAGAAGGAGGGAGGGAGGGAGGAAGGGAGAGAAGGAGAGGGGGAGGGAGAGGGAGAGGGAATATAAAAGGAAATGAGCAACAGAAGAAAGGCCTTAGAATTAAGAAGGATTGGGAAAGGCTTCCAGTAAAAGAAGGAATTTTAGCTGGGACTTGAAGGAAGCCAGGAAAGCCTGGAGTAGGAGATGAATAAATAGAACATTCCAGGCTTGAGGAGTAACCAGAGAAAATGCCTTGAGCTGAGAGATAAAGACTGGAGAGTTCAGCAAGGTTCAGTGGAAAGGGATCTAGACAGCAAATCAAAGCCTTCAGGTTCAAATTCTAGTTCTTCCCCTTCCTCCCTGTGTGACCCAGGTACAAGTCACTTCACCTGTGTAGACCTCAGTTTCCACAACTATAAAGTGAGGAGGCTATGACCCAGGAGACCTCTAGCCACACTAAATCTATGTAGTCCAAATCTTGCATTTTCAGTTGAAGGAAAGGGAATCAGTATTTATTAAGCACCTACTAATGTTCCAGGCACTGTGTTGAACGCTTCTTAAAAAAATAAATACTATTTCATTTGATCCTTCTTTAAAATGGGTGCTTTTATTATCCTCATTTTATAGTTGAAGAAACTGAATGAAGCAAACAGTTTTTAAAATTTGCCTAGGGCTGCATAGCTAGTAAGTGTCTGAAGCTGGACTTGAACTCAGCTCTTCCTGATTCGGGGTTCCAGTATTCTTTCTATTCTACCCACTACCAGCTGCCTCTGGTTGAAGAATCTGAATTTGGGGGGTGGGATGGGAGATGACTAGTTCATAAAGTTAGTCAGTGGTAATATCTTGGGGCTGATCAAACAGAGCTGAAACTTCAGGATGGGTAGTGTGGAAGGAGGCAGGGCAGGAAGTTCTGAGACTGATTATATATGAAGACCTAGGGTCTTTTTTTTTAAACACCAGCTGTTAGGGGCTGTGGACACCACTTGTCTTTCTCCCATCTGCTATCTCAGAGCAACTTTAGCCTCCTGATCAGCCAAGAGCCTCTCCAAATTCCAATTGCTCATGCCTTAGGAACAATTCATTTGGCAGTAAGAAAAGGGATTCTGTTAACTAGTGTAGTGGGATAGGGTAATGTTAATCAGAACACTTCTAATCAATTGATTTCCCCAATCTGTTTGATGTAGCTATAGAAGGTAAAGGGGCAGAAAGTTTAAGTTTACACTTAACTGAAGTGTTAAAAAAAGAGTATATGCTTTGCTACACCTTAGAAAGAGTGAAGATGTTCTTCAGAGCAAAGCTGATGAACTTATATAGGGATCAGCTTGCCAAAGGCTGACCCAAGATCAGTCATCACACCTCTGGTGGTCTTTAAAAAGCAAACTTGCTAACTCTTGAGTCAATGGAGTAAGAGAGAGCTCTGAGGAATCTGACCCTGGCAGCAGAGAAGAGAACCAACCCCAGAGGAAGAACGGGGCTTTTGAGAGGGGAGTCACTCTTTTTATCTTCCCTAGTGCTTCTGCCAGAGGGCAACAAAGGAGGTAGGAGAGGTTTCTTTTCCATTTTTCAGTAGAACTACTTGATCAGTAGGAGACAATACATACAGTCAGGAAGAAGGTTCAAAATGAGAGCCTTGGTTGGAGACAGACTTGAGGAGTGGGTCTCCAGCAGCAGAGAAGAGAGGAACATATGGAATCTTTCGAGAATTATTCCTTGCTGTTGAGAGTTGAGCAGCAGAGAGGATCAGGCCTAGGGGTTCCAGTTGAGTGACCTACCAAGCAAAGACACTTAACTCAAAGGAGAGCAATGTGAGGATACCAGAGGAAGAGAAAGGACAATCAGGGACCTGCGGTGCCAGAGGCATTGTTGTTGTTCATCCTTTGTTCTGCAAGAGGACCAATGACATCAGGAGGGTGATGTCTTGACTTGCAAGTGAGTTAGATAAGTTGCTTTGGGTACATGTGTTCCTTAAGAATATGCCTCTGTACTAATGTACTCTATGCAGATGCCGACTCTTCTCACTGGAACTGTGTCGATTTGTGGAACATTGTGCCCCAGGTTTATGGGGAAAATGTTTTACATCTGCTTTTATTGTGGCCTCTTTAGTAAATATCTCTGTTTTGAGTTAATTGTGTCTACTAGCCAATTATTAAAAGTAAGTTCACTGGTGGGGGCTTGGGAGCTACAGTTTTAAGACTGTGGACCCATAAAGGATCTTGGAACCTGGAAAACCCAATCTTCTACTTTTGAAATTTGAATTGGGGAGTAGCCCAAAGTATTTGCTACACCAGGATATTTAAGTATAGCATGATAGAACGTCTAAGCTGGAGGAGAACTAAGAGGCCAACTAGTTAACACCCCTCATTTTAAAGGAAGGGGAAACTGAGACACATCTAGACATTGAAGGTGACTCAAGGAAACAAAACTACTTAGTGTTAGAACCCAGGATGTGATCCAGGTCTCCAGACTTTCAGTTCAATGGTGAGTCTGCTACATCTGAACATTTCAAAGTCAAATTCATCCCAGGGTAATGATGAATTTAATGTCTCTTAGGGGCATTCACATTTTAACTGGAGAACAAACAGTGCCTTAGTTAAGAGAAATGAATCTAGTGACTAGATTCTAGTCTAAAAAAGTCTGAGGAAGCCTCCACAAGCCAAGGGGAATGCTCCTCAGAATCACACCTCATGGGTGTCTTTTTAACAAGATTAGAAAAATTTTCTTTGTGTTGACAAACAGGAGGGGGGTGGAGTGGGTAGGATGGGAGGTGTTTTGCCCCAGTGAGAAGGCTGTGGGCAAGAATATGCTGGATGTCACTGCAATGGGCTGTTCAAATTTAAATTTTCAGGGTGAAAATTTACACCTTAGAAACTGGCAAATGCTACAAAGCTGGGCTTGATTTGTGGTTTTGTTGATTGTCTAGAGTTAAGAAAGTGATGGAGAAAATGTTAATAGTGTAGATCAAACTTAAGAGAAATGGCTGTTAAACATCGAAGGCTATGGGGTGCAATATAGTTCCCCCAAAACATTTTAGCATCCTCAACCTCCACCCTCAGGAAAACCTCTGGTTCTTTTGAGGGCCATAACCACTCTGCCCCCTTGTCACTGGAGCTGAGAAGCCCTGTGAAAGTGCCTCCCTGGGCTTCAGCTTTCCTTTTCCCTGGCCTGTAAAATGGGCCTAATCATACCTTTCTTCTATTTAGTCAAGGAGTGGGAGTTAATTGGTGTCTGCTCAGCCTTAGAGATCTCAGATGAGGTCTTGGGGATGGGTTACCCAGGAGCCTCTTAATAATTAGAGTCCATATTTACATAGCGGTTTATAGCTGCTAAATGCTTTCACATAAAATATTTCATTTGATCCTCCCAACAACCTTATGAGATAACAATAATAGCATGCACTTCCACAGGTTTGCAGAGCACTTCATGCACATAATCTCACTTGTGCTTCACAATGACCCTGGGATGTAGATGCCTACTGTTAATACCATTTTACACATGAGGAAACTGAGGCTTAGGTGGGATGGCTTGCCCAAGCTAGTAGAGCTAGTCAGCGCTGGAGATGGGATTGGAACCCAGATTTTGAGCCCATCCCTCCTACCATCAGTCCCAGAGATCCAGATTCCTTGATAGGTCAGATATCCCATCATTGTTTTTTGGTTTTTTTTTTTTTGGTTGGGTTTTTTTTTTTGAGGGGGAATGCAGGGTAATTGGGGTTAAGTGACTTGCCCAAGGTTAGGCTAGTAAGTGTTAAGTGTCTGAGTTCAAATTTGAGCTCAGATCCTCCTGCCTCCAAGGCCAGTGCTCCATTTACCACCTAGCTTCCTCTGATATGTTGAATGAATAAAAATAATGTTCCTTATGAAAGCGTATTCAATAAAATAAAAATAAAATTGAAATGCCTTTTAAAATTTCCTGAAGTGTACACTCTAATGAAATATTACACACATGTGCACACACACACATGCCCAAATGAGTTTTGAACCTAATTCCTCTGAATTCAGAAACAATATTCTTTCTACTGTTCGATGCTGTCTTCTCATTGTTCATAGCAAGTGGAATAAAGATCCAGAGAGGAAAGTGCCTGCCCCAGGTCACAGAGTAAGGAGCAGAGCTGGAATAGGAACCCAGGTCCTTTGACCCCAAACTTCACCAACTCTACTCACTCACTGAGATTCTTTATTCATTCATTCAGTAAATATTTCCCATTTACCTCCTTTAGTTTCCCAGAGCATGAAATGAGGAAAAAATAAGCAAAACTCTAATTCTGATTATTAAGCAGCTAAACTGAAGCTTCAGGATTTAAACCAGAATCAGAATCTCTCTCCACCTTCTGCAGGACCTAGCATCCAATCTGGACAGTTTCCAAGATCACGCCCTTAACTATGAGGAGATGAGGGGCAGCTAGGTGATGCAGTGGATAGGGTGTCCAGCCTAGAATCAGGAAGACTCATCTTCCCAAGTTTGAATCTAGTCTCAGACTCTTCCTAGCTGTGTGACCCTGGACAAGTCACTTCATTCTGTTTGCCTCAGTTTCCTCATCTGTCAAATTAACCGGAGAAGGAAATGGCAAACCAGTATTTTTGCCAAGAAAACCCCAAATGGGGGTCACAAAGAGTTGGATAAGACTGAAATAGCTGAAGAACAACAACAACAGGACTCCACACTCATCTGATGGATCCTGCTCAGGCCCCTGGTGCTGTAAATCAAATCCAGGCCCAAGAAGTCACGGACTTCTCACCTTGGGTTAAGCCTGGGATTCCCCACTCCAAGTATCTGATTCTGAGGGACTGGGCATGGGAGGGTATGTGGCCTCACAGGTTAGGGACTGACCCTCAATACCCTTTGTTGCTACTGAGATCAGTGGCCTTTGAATATTTAACTCTTTCTTGAAGATATTTTCACTTTCTGCATCAGAGTAATGAATGCCTGAGATTTTTCTCTCCATTGTACAAAATAGGCCTATCTTTTGTTGCTTGTTCTTCCTTCAGACTTAAATGAATCTCTCTCTATCTCTTTCTCTGCCTGTCTCTCTTCCCATCCTTCCCTCCCTCCATCTCTGTCTCATTCTCTCCTCCTCTTTCTCTCTGTCTCCATCTGTGTGTGTGTGTGTGTGTGTGTGTGTGTGTGTGCACTAGAGACACGCCCATGCATCTCTGTTACTCTGTGTCAGTGTGTCTGCCTCTCTCTATCTCTGTCTGTCTGTCTCTGTATCTCTCTCTCTGTCTCTCTCTGTCTCTCTCTCTCACTTTCTCTCTCTCTCTCTCTCTCTCTCTCTCTCTCTCTCTCTCTCTCTCTTTCTCTCATTCCAGGATATGGAGAAAAAGTCCAGGCTTCCAAAAGGGGAGCTCAAGACTGAGAATTCAATCAGTCAATCAATCAACGAATATTCATTAAGCCTTTACTTTGCACCAGGCACTTTGTGAGACACTGGGGATACCAAGATGAAAAGGAAAGTTCCTGCCCTCAAGAAACTTCCTTTCTATAGGCATAGATGATATAGGTACCCATAGAAGTCTACATAAAATAGATATAAATGAAGGTACAGGAGATAAAGAGCTAGCCTCAAAGCCAAGAAAAGCTGACCAACACCCATCTCTTACATATATTGTCTCTCTGACCCTGGGCAAGTCAATCAACCTCTCTGTTTTCTACTCACCTCTCTCTAAGACTAAATTGCAGAGAAGGTGCTGGCCTACATTGGCAGAAGGATTTTCCTCCCCTGGAAGTTCCTTATGCCAATGAAACTGCACTCAACATCCCCTAGATACAAAATAAATACCAGGTAATTATGGAAAGGGAGTGATAGAAGTAGAAACGCAGCCCAACTCCCTGGACTTTAATAATACCTTACATTTGTGTATCTGCTCATAAATGCTTGTTGATGATGGTGATGGTTAACAAAGCACTCTCACATCCATTATTTCCTTTTGATCCTCACTACCCGACCTGAGAGGGAGGAATCATTATTCCCATTTTACAGATGAGCAAACAGAGAGGAGATTGCAACCTGCCTCAAGATCACAATGCTAAGTTAGTAGAGCAGAGCCAGGATTAGAATCTGAGTCAGAGAATCGAAGAATTTAAGGAATTTTTAGGGGGTCATTCAATCCCTCTAACTGAATTACAGATGAGAAAAGTGGTCCAGGGAAGTAGGTGACTTGCCTGTGCTTATACAGCCAGTTAATAAGGAGCATTTATTGAGAGTATGCTCTGTGGAAGGAACTAAAAATATAGAAACAAAAATGAAACAGTCCCTGTTCCCAAGGGGTTTCTATTCTACTGGGGTAAAACAACATGCTCACAGAAAAAAAAACCCAATACAAAATATAAAGTAAAAAGTAATTTTAGGGGTAGGAGCAGGGGCACTGACATTTGGGGTGGGGTGGGGCTGGGAAGGTCAGGGAAGGTCTCTGGTTGGAGGTAGAGCTAAGCCAAGGAAGCCACCTGGGTGTCCAAGTCACAGGTAAGGAAGCTGCACATTCCAGAAATGGGTACAAAGGCAGAAAAGTGGAATGGAGTGTAACATCCAAGGAATGAGTAAGTCAGTTTGGCTGGAACTCAGAAGGTGAGAAAGGAGGTGATGTCAAATTAGTCTAGAATCACAGGTTTTAGCCCAGTTTGTGTAGGGCTTTAAATACCAAACCTCCAGAGAGGTTTATATTTTATCCTATCCTACAGGCAACAGGAGCTACATGAGAAGACAAGTGACATGATCAGAACGGTCAATGGCAGAATTGAGTCTATAACTCAGATCAGTTGATTACTTGCACAGAGCTCCTGTGTATGATTTGGCTTTTGTTTTAAGCACCCAGCACAAAGTGGGTGCTTCTCCTATGTGGGACTGTCTTTGTGCCCCAGGTACCCAGCACGTAGTAGGTGCTTCTCCTATGTGGGACTGTCTTTGTGTCCCAGGTACCCAGCACATAGTGGGTGTTTGATAAATGTTTGCTCTAAGGACAGGGACTGGTAGAGTTCCCAACGGGAGTCTTGGTTTTAGAGATTAGGAGTCAGAATAGGGCAGTTTTCAGGATTCCCAAGTGGCCCCTGGAAAATTTGGGTCAACAGCTAAGCCAAGTGAACAAAGGAAACCCCAACCCCACGTGCTGCCAATCCCCTTAGGGGAAAAGCCAAGACAAACATTATTCTGTTTGTGTCAGCTAGGCTTGAGAGATTCCAGCTCAGCAGCCTCAGAGTTAGCCTCAGGAGGAGGCAGGGATCTGACCAAGTTTGCCGCTACCTCTGATGTGTGGAGTTCCAGGCACTCTGATCCTCTCTGGAATTTTCCCAGACACCTCTTAGTGATCCACACCTCTCTCTCTGTTGCCCTGTCTGTAGCACCTCCGGTTTCCTTTGACTGTTTCAGAATTCCTTTGTCTTAAAATTACAGAAGCAGGATCTAAGTTTTAGACCTAGAGCACCCTCTCTTCTTCATCCTCCCTCCCCACTGAGCATTGGTAGGGGAAAGAACGCTGGATTTGGAATCTCAGAGGCCTTGGGTACAGATCCTCTGGATCTCACTTTCCTCGTCTGTAAAATGGTCTCCAAGATCTCTCCCAGCTCTAAATCTATGATGGCTTCTCAGGTCCCTTCCAGTTCCAAAATCCTTTGAACAGAGGCTCCAAATAAGTCTCTGGTGATGGATCAGTTGGGCTGATAGGCACTCTTGAGGCCAGCACTGAGGTCATCCCGCCCCAGCACACACACACACACACACACACACACACACACACACACACACACACACCCCTCTCTTTTTTTCTGTCTCTGTGTGTCTACGTCTCTGTCTCTCTCTGCACATGTATCTATCTCTCGAATTCTCTGTCTCTCTGTCTCTGTCTATGTCTCTGTGTCTCTGCATGTGTCTATCTCTCTGTCTCTGTCCTTGACTTTTTGTGTTTGTGTCTTTTTGTCTCTGTCTCTCTCTCTGTCTCTGTCTCTGTCTCTCTGTGTGTGTGTGTGTGTGTGTGTGTGTGTGTCTTTCTGTCTCACTCTCTCTCCCCCCCTTCCCACCAGGCATTTGAAATGTCAGCTTGAAATTCTGCTGAGCACTAGGGAGTAGAGCTGGAGGCAGCATCCCTCCCTACAATCCATGGGCATTTGAAATGCCTGTGGAGAGGGAAGCTGCCGGTTGACATTTCCAAGGTCCGTGGGCTAGAGAGAAGGGATGTGACTGGAGCCAGCCCCATCTCTCTGGAGTTTCTGTCTGAGACCATGGCATGACTGGACGCTGCTGTGGCCGCAATGGCAGTATTTCCCCCAGGGTTGCCCACACAACACAATTTCCCATTTCAACAGCAGCCCCTTGCTGGCTCCCACTTCCTGGTCAGCTACCCTTCTCTCACTTGGGAGAAGCCTGAATCTTTAGGTACTGAGCACAATCATTAAGCGTTTTCAAGCTGAATGGTCACTTACTTCCATCCCTTCATAGTTTCTCTCCCTCCCCACAGAAGTTGCAGACCTCGGCCCCATTCAAGAAATTCAGGGAAAACCACCACTTCGTGTGACACAGTGAGTCACTAAGAGTCAGGAGACCTGGATTCTAATTCTGGCTCTAGCCACTATGTTGTTATGTGCCCCTGGACAAATAACTTCCTCTCTCTGCTTCAGTTTCCTCATCTGTAAACCAGGCAGCTGGACTAATCTCTCAGCTGTTCTTAATCTGGGGGCCAGGAACTTAAAAAACAAACTCCAAAACCTTTGACAACAGTCTTTCGTAAAAATGTTTTTCTTTGTAATCCTATGTATTTATTTTCTGCATTAAAAACATTGTCTTGAGAAGGGGTGCCCACACTTCCAGACTACCAAAGAGAGATACAAAAGTTAAAAATCCCTGATTAGGCTGAGCTAGTTTCACCAAGTTTGAAGACCCTATGTTCTGAACCTCTGTTTCAAAGTGACTCTGTTTAAACACATTTTAAATATCAGAATGCTTAAAAAAAATAGTAGTCTTTTAGATAATCAAGCTTGTGAGAACTGTTGGGAACTTGCTAGGGTTAATAGCAATTTGAGCAATTTGACATTAATTAACTTTTTCCCAAGGCTGGCCTCAAATGTGGGGGCTTAGGCAGGATAAGCAGGTGTCAGGTAGAGAGAAAAAAAATTGAATGGAAAAACCCAGGGGTTCCTGTTGCTGCTGGGGAGGGGGATGGAAAGGGGGGGATGGGACACATTCAGCCTGAGGACAATGGCCAGACGCTGCCCTGCTATTAAGGAAGGGGGTGGGCTGAGGGGGACTCAGCTCCTCCTCCTTCCCCTTCCCAGTCCCCCTAGTCATTTTCCTGCCCCAATCTTCAAAGGGAACCTCCCAGCCGCCAACACCCAAGCAGCAGGCAAGTCGGCTGGCTTTTGCCATCTCCTTTGTCTCCACATAACCATTGGCTGGATGGCATAGACCATTCCCTGATTTTAAGTGTGCGTTGTCCACATCTTACAAGCTCTGGTTCTTCCTTTCCCTGCCCCTCCCTTGATCTCCTACTCCTTTGTCCTTCATTCCACCCTGACCCTGGACAGCGGCTGCTCAGCTGCTCATTCCTCTCAGCCCCTTGAATTCCTGGCCCTGGTTTGGGTGCTACGGAGGATCCTGGTTATATTTCGGTGGGTCAGCTGAGAGGGACGGGGAAGGTCAAGTGCTGCGGAAATATTCTTTGTGGTGATGGTCCTATTTCAGGGGAGGGGGGCTTGGGTTTGGTTATAAGGAGAGAACAGCACAATAAATTTGAGGTTGAAGGCAGAGCCCCACCCAAAAGGGAACATTCATTCGTTTATCCATTCATTTTGTGTAGGCTTACAAGAAGAGTTTATTAAGCTTCTACAATGAGCTGTCAGTGACTACAGAGCTAAGCACTACAAGAACAAAGACAAATAAAAAAAAAAAGAACAAAGACAATACATGAAACAATCCTCACTCTCAGAAAGCTATTCACAAGATCGCTCAATCAGAAACAGACTTGGAAGAGACAGACCTAGGAGGTCTTCTAGTCCAACTCCATCATTTTACAGATGAGGAAACTGAGGGAGGGCCCAAATTCAAACTCTGTCCCTCTGTCTCCAAATCGAGGGCTTTTTGCCACTGTCCCTCAAAGCCTCGAAAAGAACACATAAATAAAAGAAATGTGTAATACAAAGTAATTTCTGAGGGAAGGGCTTTAACATTCTCCTGTCTTAAAATAACAATAGCCGACCAAGATTTAGAGTCTTAAAGTTACAAAGAGTTTCGCATATATTATCTCATTGGAGTCTTGAAACAACCTGGTCAGGTAGTTTTTTTGTTTCCATTTTACGAAGGCTCCAAGGCTTGAGAGGCTCCAAGAGGCTCCAAGAGGTTAGGGGACTTGCCCCAGGTTCCAGAGCTAGTGGATGTCAGAGAAACGATAGGAACATAAGATTGGGACGCTGTACACTATACCACCTTTGTTCCAAAGAAAACAGTATTTGTTTGCAATAAAAATAAAACCCTATTGTATACACAGAGAGAGGTATGTGTAGGGTTAGTGATCTCAACTGTGTGGGGCATGCATATGTCCAATGTCAAAGGCATGTAGGTGGCACAGCAGAAAGAATGCCCAGTCTAGAGTCAAGGAAACCCAAGTTCAAATCTGGCCTCAGACAAGTGAGTGATGTGATTCTGGGCAAGTCACTTCATCCCAGTTTTCTCATCTGCACCTACCTCCCAGGGTTATAGGGCTGCAACCTAACTTTTCTTTCAGGAGAGTCCTTTAAATATCCAAAGAGAATAAAGGTGGATGAACTAGTAAGTGGAAGGGAGAAGTGAAATTGCGATCTCGTAGCATATTGGGCACATAGGTGACATAGTGGATAGAATGACTGCTCTGCAATCTGGAGGACCTCAGTTTCCCCATCTGTAAAATGGGCCAGAGAAGGAAAAGGCAAACCACTGTAGTATCTTTGCCAAGAAAACCCCAAATGGGGTCATGGAGAGTCGGACAGGACTGAAAATGATCAAACACAACCCAGGGTTGTTGTGAGGTTCAAATGAGAAAATGCATGTAAAGCACTTTGCAAACCTGAAACCGATTTATAAATGCTAGCTGTTATTGCCATATCTGTATAACACAATAACATGTAACATATACCTCTCACAGAGAAGTCGTGTGGTATACCGTGCTGTAGCTGTATGAACATGGGAGTCACGACTAAGTTCTCTCTGCCCTGAGAAGTAGGAATGACAATAATTGCATTATCTGCTACGTAGTATGGATGGGAAGACAGAACTTTGTAAAACTTTAAAATGCTATCGAATTGTGAGTTTTTCTAGAACATATACACACATTTCTTTTGGTTGCTTTTTGAACAAATGGGTTTTGTTTTTGTTTCTTTTGTTTTGAAAAAAGGACTGGCTCCATCCAGCACAGGAAGCTACTTTGTCAACTTTCTCAGATTCAACAAGACTCAGGGACAGCCCTGTCCCCTTCTCTAACCTTGCTATAGCAATGGCGGGGGAGTGGGGGAGGAACAGAAAGGAATGATTAGTCTGATGGAAGGAAGGCTTTGAAAGTCAGGAATGCTAATGATGGATGCCTCTAATGTGACAAATTTCAAACCAAGAGTTAATGGCTTTTGATATGTAACCCCTCTGAAGCTGCCCTCCAGCCCAAAACAGCCAGAACTACATTGAAGGGTTTTATTCTTTTTCTTTCTTTTTTTTTTTTGCATGTTTTTTTTTTTAACCTGAAGCATAAAATGAGAGACGCTTGAAGATTCCTCCTTGAAGCATAGGTAACCTTGGAGTTAGAGTAAGTGGTGATTAATAACTGCTGAAGTTTAATCAGGAAGATATTTTTTTATTTCTTTGAATCTTCCTCTGTGATCTCTCTTCAAATGTGTGTACAGATGCTGATAACTATGGATTGGGTAATATTAATGCTTTCTTTTTCAATTGAAGGGTCATTTTTTTCTTCAAAAAGGTATAATTTGACTGAATCATAAAGTTTCTGTTATAAGTTCATAGTTATACCTATGAAAAGCCTGACTGGTTTGTCACAGAGCAGCTAGCCCCCAGATAACACCATTCTCTTAGGGTCAACTCATTCAGCTGTAAGCATTGCTCACCTGCCTCTGAAACCTTAGCTTAGAAAAGCCAAAATGAAAACCAGTAGCATTCTATAAAACAACCCTCACTCTCTTCATACTATGGAACCTTCTTGGAACTCTCTTCTTGGTGTTATAATGGGGAGCAGGGAGAAGAGAAGAAGGGTTGGAAAAGAAGCAATCTCTTTGTGCAGGAGTGGCATTGTTGGTCATAGTTTGAGGGTGGAGGGTGGCCTGGGCTCAGGAATAGGATGTGATTATGTCAGTGCCATAGTCTGCCATAGTAGACTCATGTTGGCACTCGTTCCTGGGTATGTCTTCGGAAGAAGTCAGCACCACCCTCTCTGGGAGTCTGTTCTCAGGAAAATTGTTTATGAGGAGCTCTGGAAGATTCTCATTTTACCTAGTTCACTTAAGGGTGAGAGCACTGACCCCCACACTGCCCACAGATGCCCAGGCCTACCCACAGTGCTATCTTGCCTGGCTCTTCCCTGTCTGGGCAAATAATCCATCTCCCTGACCGGTAAACTCTAGCAAATCTTTAAATACCTCCCTTTCACTCAAGCCTCAATTCTTTAAGTGGCAGGGAGCTCAGTCGATCCACCAATCAGTGCTAGCTACTGGATTAATGTGTAACACTATAGGCTGGAGGGATGAGAATGAAGGGAAAATGTAAGGGGATGGGCAACCTCTCCTTTTACCCAGTTTCCCCCACTCCCACACTGTGGCTACTTCCCCCTTCCCCTTAGGTAAGCTCCAGTCTTGGCTCCCTGATGCCCCCTACTGGTGTCTAGCTGTCACCACCTCTCTTGCTTGGACCAGGTCGATGGATGCCCAGCCTGTAGAAGAGGTCTGACTTTTCCTTACCCATCCTTTCCAAAATAGATGTTTTTAAACAACATTATTGGGGGGGAGGGGAAGAGGAGGGGAGGACACAAATAATGGAGCTGTTTTAGGTCTTATTAACCAGCCCCAGCCTTTCATGCTCACTCAAGAGACTGTTTCTTTTTAGATTTCCTTTCCCTGGCTGACCCTTATCTGTCCAACTGCAGGGCTTGTCTCCAAAGTCTTCATGCTAGAGTAGAGACAGTAGAGTGGAAACCTAGTTAGATCTGGAGTCAGAAGAGCTGTGCTCAAATCCCAACTCATGTGACCTTGGACAGTTTGCCTAACCTCTCTAGGTATCAGTTTCTTCATCTGTGAAATGGGGATGTCTACTTGGACTGCCTTCCCACTAGCTGCAGGGATCTGTGATTTCAATGGCAAGTTGCAAGTAAGGAAATCCCCTCTACCAGCACAGGTCACACCCCCTCTGCAATGTACAGTCTTAGCAAGTTTCCTAGAGCACCGAGGAAGATAGGTGGCTTGTCCAGGGTAATATAACCAGTATATGTCAGAAGCAGGCCTAGAAGCTAGGTGTTCTTGGTTTTGAGCCAGCTCTATATCCCTTCTGCTGGGCTGCAGCTCCAGCTGTGCAAAGGAAATTACTTTGCAGACAAAGCACTACAGAAATGGGAGCCCACTTGGGCTATCTCTGTTTCCTGTCTCCTGCCCATCAGCTCAGGTCAGTGTCTCTGCTGTTCTGGAATCTTTCTCTTATGCCTTAGCACTGGTTCCAAAGAGTCCTCCTCATTTTACATAGGAAGATACAAAAGCCCAGAAAAGATTGGCAACTTGTCCAAAAGTCACACAGCAAATTAGCAGCACAGCCAGGACGGTGGCTGCTAGACTCCTGAAGCTCAGTCCAGTACTCTTTCCAGGACCTTACATGCCTTGATTTCTCCGTCTCAGCTAGAGTCTTTAGCTGTTTACTGAAATGTCAACTAGGACATTCTTAATTACGAACAAGTCTTAAAGAAATGTGATGAGCATTGCACTCCTGGGGAAGGTAAAGGGGTGGGTGGTGGTGAAGAGGAGAAGGACCAGGAAAGAGAAAGGTTAGAAATGAAGCTTTGGAAAGTTATGTCTTTAACCAGAATGCTCAGAGAGAAGATGGAGGTTTGGGGGATGTAGAAGACCAGAATGAGAAAGTATGATTTTGCCACTGAGATGAATCACCTGGACAGTGTGGAAAGTTGAGGTAGTCCTTGTCTTAGGAGAGAATGAGAGACCCCCAAAGCCCTAGCAGAAGCTTCTAGGACATTAAGAGTTAGCCCTATATGATCAAGGTTAAGAATCAGCCCAGAATACAAGTCACTGATGGTACAAAAGGCTTTGGGAAGGTATATCAAGAACAGGGTGTATGGGAAGGAAAAAGCCAACATCTATCAGAAGAGTAGAGGTTTCCATCCATCAATTACCAAATATTTAATAAGTGATGACAGGTAGATTTATTTCAACCAAACTACTAACGTGATAGAAAGGTGAGATGGATTGTCTTGGAAGGTAATGAGTTCCACATTACTAGAAGTCTTTAAAAAAAAAAAGAGCCCAGTTGTCCACTTGTCAAGGTTATTGTAGAGGTAAGTTTTGTTTATATACAAGTTGGACTAGTTGGTCTCTGAAATCCCTCCACCTCTCAGATTCTGTGATTTTTATAATACTCAATGTTAAGCTATGAGCTACGTGCTCTAGGAGAACAGAGAATGAGTATAAAACAAGCCATGGTCTCTGCCTCCAACAATTTACAGTCCAACTGGGAAGATAAGAATAATATGCAAGAAGCAACCATTAGTCAGTATGTGCTAAGTCTGTGAGACTGACCATAAAGCAGTTAAGCTCCCAGTGGAGCAAGAGACCACATTGTTCTGGAGTAAGTTTGGAAGGAAGGTCTTGCGTTGTAAAAGCTGAGCTTCAGAGATACATCAGAATTTGGGGAAGGGTGGAGCCACACTACGCTATAAATTTATGGTGATTTACCAAATGTATTACAATTTTAAGCTAAGGTATAGGTGAGCACCTTGCTAGAGGCATAAATAGGGGAAAATGAGTAGGCCTTTGTCTCAGGGCATCAGATTTAGGGGGTGCTAACAGCACATTTCTTCAGCAGCACAGAAAGGAGCTGAGCACCTTACTTAGCATGCATTATTAACTAAACTAGAAAGCTATCAGATGGTCAGTTGGGGTGAGTTTTCCAGTTCAATTTATTTTCTGAACATGTACTAGTTCCCTTCTCCCACCCCCATCTCTGCCTTGCTCTGTTATTCTGTCTTTCCTGACTTTAGTTTTATTGGTAATAGCTTTATTTCAGTAACTGATGTTAAGAGATTTTGGGACTTTTCAGATACATAGGATCCTTCAAAGTAACTGACATCAATCCCAGTAACAGCCTTTGTTATCTCTGTCTGCTTTTTCCCACATTGTTATGTAGCTACTATAAATGCATCCAAATGAATGGGAAAACAAACATTCTTATAATCTACAAGTTTTCCACACAAGATACATTATTTGTGTGATTCCTTGTAGGGATTTTCCATTGGAACTGACAGGTCTTCATCTGTTTTATACTGGGAACTATTTCTCCCAAATACTATAACTCTCTGTCATCCTCATCTCACATTAATGCTTCCTCTTCCTCCAGGATTTCCTTTTTCATGCCTGTCTCACATGAAGAGATGGACCATCTCTTTGCCAAGGCAAACTTCTCTAAATGTACAAGTGATCCTGAGAGTATAAAGGAGGGAGGAGAGTTTCACAAGACTGCAGCAATTCCCGTCTTCCTCCTCCTCCTCCTCCCTCTGCAGCCTGAGGCAGTCAAGGAAAGAGTCTCTGTTGCAAAGAAAAAAAGGCAGGCTCCACCCCTGCAGCCCCCCCTTTTTTTTTAATGTATCCCTCTGTATATTCTCTGTTTGTGCAGCCCCTATTAGATTGTAAACTCCAGGAGGGCAGAAACTATGTCTTACTCATCTCTGAATCCCCTTTCCCCATGCCTGGGGCAGTGCCTGGCAAATTAAAAGGTCTACAGATGTGTTGAATGAAATTGAATAAATACTCACTGGATAACGGATAGTTAAGGTTTTCTCTCAAACTCAGCATTTGGTCTCACTATATTTGTTTGTTTCCTTGTAATGTTTTTATTTTATTTTTGAGAGTTCAGGACCTGTGATTTCATTGGTGCAGGAGACATCTTTTTTCAAAAGCAGAATTGCAACTATTCTGCAACTTGTAACTTGGAGTCTTTGAGAATGGCCTGGGGGGGGGGGCATTGAGAGGTTAAAGTGACTGGCCCAGGGTCACACAGTCAGTGTGTGTCCAAGGATATCCTTGAACGCTGGTTTGTTCTTTTCACCACACCATCTTGACTCTCAGTGCTTTGTTTTGTTTGGGTTTTTGTTTACACATTTTTCCCCAAAAACAGATACCTAAGACAAAGACAGTCCAGATATCCAAGGGGGTGGTAGTTCTGGCATCCTTGTATTCCAGCACTGAGTTTCCTTTGGTCCCCTAATTTCGCTACATAATTTGCACTATAAATGAAGTGCTCAAAGTATTTTTTCAAAGGTGCCTAAAATGAAGTGAAATCCATTAAGAAAGTGAAACCTCAAGGATTTAGCCCAAGACAGAGTCCACAAAGGAGAACCAAACAATCCACCAGGCACATGAGTACAATGTTATCATTACTCCTTGTTAACATTTGTTTTGCTTTGCTTTTTTAAAAGTTTTATTGATGCTCTTGTCAAAAACACCCCAAAGCTTCCCCACCCCTAAACCCCAACAGAGCCCTCCTTTGTAACAAAGGGAGGTGGTGGGGCGGGCTGATAATTTGAGCATTTACTGGCAAGCTTTTGTTGCCTCAAAATAAAGTGTATCCTTTAAAAAAAAAAAAACAAACCACCAGGTTTGCACAGACCAAATAGTATGATAACAAATGCCCTTGCAAAGAAAATCTTTCAGCCTTTAAGACTTGCAAGTTCCAACAGGTGGTTCACATATTTCAAATATTAGATAATAATAGATAGTCCATAATAATAATAGATCAGTCTAAGTTTTTTTTTTTTCTTGAAGCCACTTTTATTTGAAACATATAGATGTTCCTGTTACCAAAATCCTTGGCACTGTCAAATGGTTCAACTTCAGACATTTTCAGATTTTATCAGAAGGACGTCAAAGAAGCATCATTGTCTGCTCTTGTGTCCCCCTAATGACCCTTCATCTGACTTGCAGCTGAAACCACCCATGCGTCATCTCCCCCGTTAGAATGGGAGCCCTGTAAGAACATGAACTGTCTCCCTTTTTCTATTAGAATCCCCAGTGTTTAGGGCATCATTAATCCATATAAATTCAACTATTTAAAGTGGTATAGTGGGGTGGCACCATGGGAAGAAACATTTGGAACCAGAGAACCTGACCTCAAGAACCAGACACTTAACCAGAGGTGTGCTAGTAAGGAGAGCTGATTATAAAATTTTCATCTTGAGCCTTTATACCCTGGAAACTGAAAATGTTACAAATCAGAGATTGATTTAATGTTTTCTCTAGACATGGAGAAAGTGCTAATAATGCAGACATGTTGAATAGAGGGATGGGCCTGAAATCAGGAAGACCTGAGTATGAATCCAGCCTCAGATACTTACTAGCAGAGTGACCTTGTGCAAGTCACTTAAGTTTAGTTTGCCTCAGTTTCCTTAACTATGAAATAGGGTAATAACACCTACAGGGGCAGGTAGGTGGCACAATGAATAGAGCACTGACCCTGGAGTCAAGAGGACTTGAATTCAAATCTGGTCTCAGATATTTGACACTTAACTAGCAGTGTGACCTTGGACAAATCACTTAACCCCGATTGCCTTGCTTTCCCCTTTCCAATAATAATAATAATAATAATAATAATAATAATAATAATAACAATACCTACTTTGAAGAGTTGTTGTAAGGATCAAATGAGATAGTATTTGTAAAGTGTACAAGGTTTGGCATGCTGTTGGTGCCACATAAATGCTGCTATTATTGTTAGTCTTTCTATGGCTACCCATAATTAATAATATTTATTATTGTAAACTATTATATAAATAGAATCATAACTTATTGTAAATGATAATAAACATTTACAGTATATGCCCCTGAACCTATATGGTCTTGGGCAGATCAAATCGCATTTTACAGATGGGTTTCATCTTCAGTAAAATAGGTGGGGGGATCAGACTGGATGGTCACAGGTTCCTGCCAGCCCCAAGTCAGTGGTCCTGTGAACATTATATGGGCTGGCAATTTGGGTTACAAATCTTTCAGATTTTAGCACTGGCACCTAAGTGGAAAGGTAAGAATATTAAGAAAAGGCAAGATATTCTGAGCTCGGTCTTGGGCTCAGCATTCTGGCTAAGACTTAAGAACTCAAGAATTTTACTTTCTACCTTCAGGACTATTTGAGTCATAACTGCATTATCTCCAGCTGTCAGCGGTCAGCAGAAGGCAACGTTCTAGAAACGGTCATGACAAAACCACCCAGCCTGGGCCTGAGCTTGGAGGGACTCAGGGCCCGGTTCCCCAGGGCAGTTAAGGTACCCATACCTCTTATCACGGTATTATTTAATCCTGTGGGACTTTAAGAAGGTGGATGCTTTCAAGAGCCTCTCAGAGACTATCCAGGCCACATAGATTCACTAAGTAATGCAGCCTCACCCCTCCTCTCCCCTGGGATAATTGGGCCTTGAATCATTTCAGAAAGAATTCTAGGCCACAGACTCAGTTACAAATTGGCACATCAGGGTATATTCAGGTAATGGTGTGGTTTGTTTGTTTGTTTTTTTTCTCTCCCTGGAATGTCAATTGCTATAAAATCCTCTGCTGGGGCCACTTTTTGGAAACCTAACACAGATTCTACTTTTTTTTTTCCTCCTAAATTCTTTTAGAATCATCTGTTTCATCAGCTCCACTTAAAGTTCAGACTGAAATCGGTGAGAGCCTGTTTCTTTGCTTGGCACCACTGGCTGCCATTGAGAGGCATTCATTAAATACCTTTCTGTGGGCCAGGCACACAGGTAAATGTGGGCTCCTGGAGGTCAGGGTTCACTGGTTTACTGTTACATTTGTATCCCTAAGACCCAGCCCTGGGCTTGGCACAGAGCAGGCCCTTAGGAAATAAATGCCTGGTTGATTTGGGTGAACCTTGGGGTGCTCTGGCCATACTCCTTTTGTGTGGTCCATGTTGGTATCATCCACGGTGGCTTTATGGACCAAAAGAATGACTTTATAGCACAGTTTTTATTCCTCTCTCATTTTCAACCATAGAATAGTCACCTTGAATGCAGAATTTTCTTCCAAGGATAGACCTTTCTTTTTAAAAATTTTTATTATCACTTGTTTTTATGTCACTTATATTTTCTAATATATCTTTTTTTGCCTAAAAAGTTATGATCTCTTTTTAAAAATTAGTATTTTATTTTCCCCCATTTACATGAAAAACAATTTCAACATTTGTTTTTAAAACTAAGTTCCAAATTTTCTCCCTCCCTTCTCACTCCCCTCATTGAGAAAGCAAGCAATTTGATATAGGTTATACGTGTGTGGTCTTGGAAAACATCCAATATATTCTTTCTGAAGTATCCAGGGGGCATCTAGACTTAAAGCAATAATGCAGAAAGTGTTAATAATACAGGCACATTGGATAGAGTGCTAGAGTCAGACCTGAGTTCAAATCCATCCTCAGATACTTTCAGAAATGTGACTCTAAGTAAATCCCTTAACCTCTGTTTGCCTCAGTTTCCTCTGCTGTAAAATAGGTATGAGGACAGCTCATACCTAGCAGGATTGCTCCGAGGATCAAATGAGATGCTATTTGTAAAGAGCTTAGCACAGTAGGTGCTTAGCATATAGTAGGTGCCATATAAATGTTTATTCCCCTTCCCCATTCAGAGAGCCATCCTTGATAACAAGAACAAAAGGGAGGAAGGGGGAGATCAGCAAGACTAATCAACATATCAGATCTTCCTCAGGCCTGCAAAGAAGAGAGGGAGGTACTTTCTCCTGCCTCTTCTTGGGGCCAGGCACAGTCATTATCATTACACAGTATTCACTTCCCATTCTGAGGTTGTCATTGTTGGGACCACTCGGCTAAGCTGTTTTAGAATCCCTGGCTTACTTCTGACATGCAGCCCAGGCGTCTGTCTCTGGGCGCCTCTGCTGATCTTCCCCCAGTTGCTATGGCCTTGCCTGTTGTCTATTTGTGTGTGACATCACCCACCCCCCTCCCAAGGCAGAGACATTCACTTTTGTCTTTACATCTCTAGGACTTGATACTGTGTCAAGCACACCAATGGCATTTAATAAATGTTTTGTTGAATTAAATCTAATCACAAGAAAAAAATATTTTCGCTTTCCAGATTTCCATAGATAGCATCTGGGGATGTGCCAAGGTCTCTTAGTTGCTGTACAGTCGATCTATTTAGTATTCTTCCCCACCCCCACTCCCAATTCTTTGCTTCAGAATTTGGCATCTCATTCCACCCTCACAACAACTCTTGAGGTAGGTTCTATTATTACCCTCATTTTACAGACAAGAAAAGCAAGACAAAGAAAAATTAACTTACTCAAAGTCTCACAGCTAGTCAGTGTCTGAGGTAGGATTTGAACTCAGATCTTCCTGACTCCAGTTCTAGTTCTCTCGTCCATTACATCCCCTAACTGCCTAAAAACCAAACCTTTGGAAAAGGCAAAATGATTTCCCATGGAACTGCTCACCATCAACAAAAGAGCTTTCTGCTAGGGCTGAGGAAGAGAATTTTCCCATAGTCCTCTGGGAGAGTTGTCTGCCCTCTCTATGCAAGGGGATGCCTTTAATTCTCCTGCAGTGTGACTAAGCCTGGCTTCACAAGGCAAACACTGAAGTATATCCCATACCTCTCAGGAGCAGGAGGTAGGCCACAGGTATAAGAATGAAGCCTAACTTTTCAGACATGGCCAATGTGTTCACTTTCTTTGCTTGACTGTATTTATTTGTTACCATATGTAGACCTACATACTTATATAGATATATGTATATCTATATATCTAGATATAGATATATAGATATACATATATAGATATAGATGTAGATATAGATATGGATATGGGTCCTGAAAGAACAAAGACTTGAGTTCAAATCTAGCCTCAGATATTTCCTAGCAGTTTGTTTCTGGGCAAGTCACTGCCTCCTTTTTCCTTACCTGTAAAATGGGAGACAATAACACCTACCACACAGGGTTGTTGTGAGAGTAGAATGAGATAATAAATGCAAAGTATTTTGCAAACATTAAGGGCTAAATAAATGCAAACAATTGGTGGGAAAGGAGGAACATTAGTAGACCCAGTGTACAAAAACTAGGATCTTGTGTATCCCCAGGTCCTGTCTATGGAAAGCAAGCTGTTATTATTATGACCTTGGAGGGTTTTATGGGGAGAACGGGGTGATAAGTTTCTGGGATGTGATGGTGATGTTTCAGAAAAAAAGAACACCAATAAAACATTTTAAAGAATATTTTCTTTCAAAGCCCAGATCTTCTGTGGACACCGCTAGCTAATCTGAGGACCACATACAGAAATGCCTATTCTTAGGAAGAGTCATCTATAATTTTTCAAAAGAAGCTCTGAAGACCTTACTAGGCCTCAAATTTATATAGCAAATTTCTTTGGTAGCATTAAGGAGTAACAGTGCAGAGACACTGTAGAGAAGACAGGGACAGGCCAGCAGAAGTCACTGGAAAGAGTGATAGCTCTGGAGTCAGAAGTTTGTTGTTGTTCAGTCATATCTGACTCTTCATGACCCATTTTGGGGTCTTCTTGGCAGAGATACTGGAGTGGTTTTCCATTTCTCTCTCCAGTTGATTTTACAGATGAGAAAACTGAGGCAGCCAGGGTAAAGTGACCTGCTCAGGGTCATACAGCTAGTAAGTGTCTGAGACTGGGATTTGAACTCAGGAAAAGGAGTCTTCCTGACTCCAGGCCCAGCACTCTATAGACTGTGATCCCTAGCTATATTCAGAAGACCCAGGTTCAAATCCTGCCTCTGATCATTACCTGTGACCATGAACAAGTAATGTAAAAACCCCAAAATGTTAAAAAAAAATATTCCTCATCTACTAAAAGAAAAAAGAAAAAAAAGAGGGGAGGGCTGGAATAGATGGACTCTAATGTCCCTTCTAAATCAATGATCCCAGGATCTAAGTCATGATGTATGATGAAAATCTTTGCAATTCTCTTTGTTCTCTGGAAACTTGGGAAGGAGGGTGAAAAGAGAAATGGAGAGAGGCTGGGGAACCAACAGATAGATGAGCAGGGACCCCTAGACATCATAAGGGAGAAAGGTAGGGTCCCCTGTACACAAGAAGTCCTTAGTGTGGCCTGACTCACTGTTTTTGTATCAGGCCTCATTCCACAAATATTTATCAGGTGACTGCTATGTGCCCAGGCTCCTCCAAGGGCCTCCTCTGATTGACGTCTTATCATGGTAGAAAAATGACCCTGGGTCCTTGAAGGGTATGCCAGTGGATAACAGCTTTGGCTGGTTCCCACAAGGGCTTTCAGGATGACCTCACCATGGCCTGAGTGTCAGGCTTAGCTAGCTAAATGCCCACCAGCCCATCGGCTAAAGGTTGGCCACCAGGAAATGATTATTTTTTTTAGTCACAACAACTTACAAAGACCATTGTCTAAGTTTGGGTTGCCATCTGTGCTGGGGGAGGAAGTGCACATGTGGAGGGGTTTATGGAGTGTTCAGGGAGTACTAGCACGTCTGGTGTGAGGGTTTGCTGAGACCCTTTCAGGTCTGCTCATCCCCTTTCTATGTCTACTTGGCACTTAACTCTCACCTGTGACTCCAAGAAGCGTAGCCTGTGCAATGGCCACACCCTGGCAAACCAGCTAGGCAGACAGGCTAAACTAGGTTGAGGATAACCCACAGGCCTCCAACCCATCAGTGAGTTGGGGGTGGGAGGGAGTGTCTACTCCAAGCGTGTGAAGACTTTCCCTGGCAGAATGGGCAGGAGAGAACAATTTGTTGCAATGGCCATGAAGGTGGCTGAAGCAGGTACCAAGCTTAGAGCTTGATCAGACATTGAAGATGCCAAGGACATCCACTGCATCCCAGGCTAGCCTTCCTGACTTTTGTTTTGCCA
The DNA here is from genome assembly GCA_028646575.1 of Pseudocheirus occidentalis. Taxonomy (NCBI): domain Eukaryota; kingdom Metazoa; phylum Chordata; class Mammalia; order Diprotodontia; family Pseudocheiridae; genus Pseudocheirus; species Pseudocheirus occidentalis. The sequence continues at coordinate 203,122,609 of CM053593.1, read as the reverse complement.
CTCTGGAAGATAGACTGAGGCTGATGACTTTATGTAACTTTGCCTCACTTAAATCCAATGCACTTGAAAGTCAAGGTATCACCCTGTGATGTCATTAGTCCTCTTTGAAAATGAAGGACAAACAACAACATATGTGAATGAAATCAGAGAATATCAAAGAAGATGCAGAGGGAACTGGGCTGGGTCCTGTCCTCATGGGGTTTGTGGTTCAGCTGCTCAACTGTAAAATGAGCTGGAGGGGTGGCTAGGTGGCGCAATGAAAAGAGCACCGGCCGGCCCTGGAGTCAGGAGGACCTGAGTTCAAATGCGGACTCAGACACTTAACACAAAAACTAGCCGTGTGACCTTGGGCAAGTCACTTAACCCCAACTGCCCTCCAAAAAGCAAAACAAAAACAAAAAAAAAATGAGCTGGAGAAGGAAATGGCAAACCAGTCCAAGAAAACCCCAAATGGGGTCGGGAAGAGCTGGGCACGGCTGAGACTACACAACAACACCACAATATGATTAGCACTTAGGGCCTCTTTGGGCCTCCTCTGAAGTCTAGGACAGCTCAGGTACCCATTCCCTTTTCTTTTCCCCCACTTAATAATATTTTATTTTTGCCAATTACATGTAAAGATAGTTTTGAACATTCATTTTTATAACTTTGAGTTCCAATATTTTCTCTCTCCTTCCTTCCTCTCTACCTTCCCCAAGATGGTAAGCAGTCATATATATATATAGACTATATGTGTACAATCACATTAAATATATTTCCTCATTAGTCATGTTGTGAAAGAACAATCAGAACAAAAGGGAAAAATGAGAAAAAGAGAAAGAGAGAGAGAGCAAATAGCATGCTTTGATTTATGTGTAGACTCCATAGTTCTCTCCTCTGGATGTGAATAGCATTTTTCATCATGTGTGTTTTGGAATTGTCTTAGATCATTGTATTGCTGAAAAGAGCTAAGTTTATCAAAGTTGATCATCAAGCGGTGTTGCCGTTACTATGTGTAAGTTCTCCTGGTTCTGCTCACTTCACTCAGCATCAGTTCATGTAAGTCTTTCTAGGTTTTTCTGAACTCTGCCTACTCCTCATTTCTTATAGCACAATAGTACTCCATTACATTCACATACTACAACTTGTTCAGCCATTCCCTAGTTGATGAGCATCACCTCAATTTCCAATTCTTGGTCATCACAAAACGAGCTGCTATAAATGCTTTTGTACATGTGGGTCTTTTTCCCTTTTTTATGATCTCTTTGGGATACAGACCTAATAGCGGTATTGCTGGATCAAAGGGGTCACAGTTTTATAGCCATTTGGGTCTAGTTCCAAATTGTTCTCCAGAATGGTTGGATCAGTTCACAACTCCACCAACAATACATTAGGTTCCAATTTTCCCACATCTTCAACATTTATCATTTTCCTTTTTTGTCGATCTCGTAGGTGTGGGGTAGTACCTGTTTCAATTTGCATTTTTCTCATCAATAGTGAGTTAGAGAATTTTTTCATATGACTATAGATAGCTTTATTTCTTTCATTCACTTTTGAGGCTGTCAGTTCGAGGTGACCCTCTTGCTGTTGGCCACTGACTAACAGAGTCTCAACTGGCCATGCCAAGTTATCCAAAGCCATCAAGAAGAATTCTCTTTGGGCAAGAGGGTTAGGTAGCACAGCAACCCATTCTAAAGGAAAGAATTTCATTTCTTGAATTCAGGATTTTTAAGTTTCTACCAGGCAGTAGTGATGTGAAGACAAAAGAATGAAAGCCACATCAACAACTTGTTTTGGCACTGAGGTAGGAGACATCAACTGCTCAGCCCTCTTATTTACCCAGTTTAAAAAAAAAAGGAAGAAAGAAAAAAAAGAGGTTTCCTTGGTAACCAGTTGACTCAGGTTGGCTCCTGGCTGAGAGGTTATAAGTTTAAAAGCAGCCCATGATGCTTTTAGACCACTCCCCTCCCTTTCCATAATTCAAAAGGAGAAAACAACCAGGAGTCCACGAAGAGCCCATGACATGAGTAGGAGTGTGGATGAGTCAGCTTACTAAAAATGGCCTGGAGTAATTCATAACATCACAGAAGCCAGAGTTGGAAGAGACCACAGAGGTCATTTAGTCCATCCTCCCCTTCTCAGGCCTTCCGCCCTACACTGCAGGAATTCCTTCTGCTACATTCCTGATGAGTGGTCATCCACCTGCTCAAACACTTCCATTGACAACAAACTCCCCACCTCCCCAGGAGGCCACTCTGAGGCTGGACAGCCCCCGTTATTTCTGCTCGCACAGTATCGTTCACATCTGTCCTCTCTTTTCTCCTCATTACCTCTCCTCTGCTCCATTACCCTCTTCACTGGTTCTTCTGCCTCCAATCTGTCTCCACCTCCAATCCATCCTCTACAAAGAAGCTCCAAAGAATCTTCTAATACAGTAATCTGATTATGTCACTCCTCTACTCAAGCACCCCCAATAACTGCCTGTGGCTTACTAAAATAAATAGAAATTTCTCATCCTGATATCAGAAGCCCTATGCAAGGTCCCCTTGATGCCTTCTGTATGCCAATCATGCTAAAATACTTGGTGTTCCCTAAATTTCATCCTGTTCCCTCTTGCCTCTGCTTTTCACTGCCCGTTATGTAAGGGAGCCCCTATGCCCTGTTTTTTTTTTTTTGTTTTTTTTTTTGCCTCTCCCCTCTCCTCATTCAAAGCTGCACTCAGATCCCATTTCTTCTAGGGAGTCTTCTCAATTTACCTCCTTGCTTGGAGGGGATCAGTCAACCTTTGAATCTCTCTCATACCAAATCACTTTATATTATAACTGTAATATAAACAAACTATAATAAATAATAAAATTATAATATAAAAACAACTTTCTAATTGTATTTCATCCTTTATCAGTCTGATTTCATATAGTAACCTTTCACAAACTCTTTGTTCTAGATGAGGAGTGGGGAACCTGTGGCCTCGAGGCCACACGTAGCCATCTAGGTCCTCAAGTGTGGCTGAGTTTGGGTTCAGTCAAAGAATCACACCAACTGAAATAACTCAACAGTACCAAAATGGATAGGATGTTCTCTGCTGGGTGCTGAAAAAATAAAAATGGAAAACTTACATAGACCATGTTCTCAAGAACTTTTCAGCATAGTTGGAGGATGAGATGTATACAAAATCAATCAATTCAGCAAACCTTTATTAAATTCCTACTATATGTCTGGCACTGAGAATACAAAGATGAAACATTCTCTGCCCTCACCTTCTGTTTCTTTCATCTGCTAAATTAATTACTGTTACACAGTCTTGTCCAACTTTTTATGACTCCATTTGGTGTTTTCTTGGAAAAGATACTGGAGTGGTTTGCCGTTTCCTTCTCCAGTTCATTTTACAGATGAGGAAACTGAGGAAAACAAGGTTAAGTGACTTGCCCAGGGTCACACAGCTAGGAAGTGTCTGAGGCCAGATTTGAGCTCAGGAAGATGAGTCTTCCTAACTCCAGGCCTGGTGTTCTAGCCACTGTGCCGTCTTGCTGCCCTTCTTATCCTTAGTGAGAGCTTAATAAATACTTGTGAAACTGTGCTCAGTTATTCATCACTTTCTCCCTACAGTGAACCCAAATGAGTCGTTTTGTAACTTAGGCCCATAACTCTGCAGCTGGAAGAGACCTCAGAGGCTGTCTAATTCAACTTTTTCATTTTATAGATGACTTACAAGATTTGAACTCAGATCCCCTGCCTTTCCACTATACCATGATGCCTCCCACAAGCCTTCGTTCTGTCCTCTGGAATCCCTTAGAATATATCTAACTTTTCTTTCACATGAGAACACTTCAGATATCCAAGGGAATAAAAATTGATGAGCTAGCACTTAAGTGAAAAGATGAAGTGAAATTGAGAACTATTATAGAGGGCAGCTAGGTGGCACAGTGGATAGAGTATTGGACCTAGAATCAGGAAGACTCCAGTTCAAATCTGACCTCAGACATTCAGTAGCTATGTGACCCTGGGCAAGTCACTTGACCCTGTTTGCCTCAGTTTCCTCATCTGTAAAATTATCTAGAGAAGGAAATAGCAAACCATTCCAGTCTGAACCACAACAAATAATGGAGGGGAAAAACATGCAGCCAGAACTCAATAATCAGATTGAGATCTTTAGAGGCAGCTAGGTGGGATAAAGAACTGACCTAGGTCAGAAAAACCCAAATTAAAATTTAGCCTCAAACTCTTATTAGCTGTGTGGCCCTGGGCAAGTCACTTAATCAGCTTGTCTCAGTTTTCTCAACTGTAAAATGGGGATAATAACAGCACCTACCTCTCAGGATCAACCGAGGTAATATTTGTAAAGTGCTTTGTGAACCTTAAATTAAGGTTAAATTAAGCTATTAATTAAGCTTAAATTAAATAATATTATATTAATATTAAATAAATATATAAATATATTTATAATATATAATATTAAATAAATATTAAATTAAATAGCTTAAATTAAGCTATTAAATGCTTATTATTATATTAGTTATTATTGTTATTAGTCCCCTGAAAGTGTGTTTACTGAGCTTGGGATTAGGAAACCTCACAGACAATTCTTAGCACTGGGCAAGTCATTTTATTTCTCTGATCCTCAGTTTTTTCACTTTTAAAATGGGGATAATCTTATTTTCACTACTGACTTCACAGGATGGTTATAAGGAACCAAACTAGAAAGCTATTTGGCTGTAAGTGTGATGTTAGGGTCAATTATTTTTTTTCCAAATTTCTATAAGATTTAAAATTCATAAAATATTCTACATACACTATTGCATTTATTTTGTATATAATTATAGATGTACACATCTTCCCTGATAAAATATAAGCTCTTTGAGAGTAGAAATTGTTTCTTTTTTAATTTTTGTATCCCCAGTGCCTGGCAGAGTGCTTGGTACATTTTAGGAGCTTAAGAAATGCTTGTTTGATTAATTAGCTAGTTTGTTTGATCCTTACAGCAATTCTTTAACATAGGTATAAAAAATTATCTCTATTCAACTGCTGGGGAAACTGAGGCTCAGACAAGTTAAGTGACTTGTCCAAGATCATTCAGCTAGTAAGTATATGAGGTAGGATTCTAACGCTGATCTTCCTGACTCCAAATTCAGCACACCAGGTACAACAATAGGTTGCATCTCTCTAGTTATAGGAAAATACAATGTTCAGTGAAACAACTTTATGGGGTAGGGGGGGCTGTTATCTCTGTAGGAACAGTGTTATAAAGATAACCCTAGTATGGCATTTAGTTATAATGTATTCATAGTAATACTGCTGAACTATATCCACCAATGGCAACAACACTATGTAGGATATGCCAATGTTATTTCTTTTTCCAGCTATGGAATTCTACTATTCTGCTTGCTAAACATCCCCGGTTCCTTTTGGCTGACTTTCTGTAAGACTTGTCTGCCCACAAGAAAAGGTGATGTCAGCTTTGGTCAGAAGCCAGGGCAGTCTTGACTTGAGCTATCTGGGTGTATTTCATAGTCTTGACTTTGTTGACTCAGGAGGACTCACTCACTGATAAAGGTTGGGCTAGGCTGGGCTAAGGAGTTCAAGTCATTCTCCTCTCAGTTCCACCCTTCCCCCACCCCCTTACTTCTTCCTGTATGAATTCAGAACTTTAGACTGGGTGACTTTTACTTTATAGCAAGTCACAACCTTAATAATAATAGCTGATGTTTTTATGGTGTGTCCCGTACATTTTCTTCTTTGATCCTCATTACAACTCTTTGAGGTAGGTACCATTGTTATGCCACTTTATAGGTGGGCAATCAAGGCTCAGCGACATTAAGGGCTTGTCAGGATCACACAGTTACCAAGTGCCTGAGGCAAGGTTTGAATTTTTTTGATTCCCAATTCAACAAGCTGTCTCTACTTTCCATCCTCAGCAGGTGTTGGTATTAAAAAGTCTCTGTCCCATTATGTATGTGTGTGTTAAAAAAAAAAAACAGGGGAAAAAAGTTTCTTTCTTAAAGAATAGTCCTTAAAGCACCATTCCAGTGTGTGGGAAAAATACAATATAGTTGCTAATATGTCACGATGCCTGTTCTAAAAGTTATAGTTCCTACCTCTCAGAGTTGTATTCCTGACATGAAATATATATAAATTGCTTTGTAAGTCCTAAAGTACCATATAAATCTTGGCTAATATTATTATGTTCATGTATATTACAAGATGTCTATACTTAATAGTCTTAGAGAATAGACTGAGGCTCAGAGAATGAAAGAGGCTTGCCCATGGTAACATAGCTAGTGAATGTGACTTGAATGCAGGTCTTAACTCCAGGCTAACAAGCAATACTGTGTTGTCTGTCTTTAGAAGTAGTAAGAGGAGTAGCAGCTACAGCCGCAGTAGGAGTAGTAGTGATAGTAATAGTAGAAGGAATGGTGGTGGTGGTAGGAGTAGAAGTGGAGGTAGAAGAAAGAGGAAGAAGAAGAAGAATAGTCATGGTAGTAGTAGTAAACTAATTATTAATTGATTTGTATTCATCATCATCATCATTGAAACTGCATGCTAGTGAGGAAAGAACACTAGGCTGAGTCTCAGGAGTCCTTGATTCTAGTCTCAAGTCTGCTACTATTTGTGAGTGTCCATAGTCCCTGGGTCACTTCCCCACTGTAACTTCAGTTTCTCCATCGGTATAATTAGGGACTTGAACTAGCCGACCTGTAGGGTCTCTCGCTGTCCTAACCATCCTTGTGTTTCCACAACTGCAGGTGGCCTTGGCCAAATTATTCACTCGCTCTCTCTCTCTCTCTCTCTCTCTCTCTCTCTTTCTCTCTCTCTCTCTCTGTCTGTCTGTCTCTCAGCCCCCACCCCATGTGTCTGCCTCTGTCTCCCTGTATATTTCTCTCTGTGTCTCTGTGTGTTTCTCTCTGTCTCTGTGTCTCTATGTTTCTCTGTATCTCTGTGTGTTTTTGTCTCTCTGTCTCTGGGGATCTCTCTGTCTCTGTGTCTCTCCCAGTTTCCGTTTCCTCGGGCTCAGGAGATGGACTAGAGGATTTCTGAGGTCCCTCCAGCCCCGTTCTTGAGTAGCCTGTGACCATGGGATTGCTCTTAACACTGGAATCCAAGTAGACTTGTTATTCTGCCACCTTGTGGTATGGGTATGACCTCATCAACATATTTGAGTTCAGGACTCGAAGGGAGCATTTATTTGAAATATTTATTTAGTTTTGTAATACCGTCCACTACAGAACAGCTTAGATTAGCTGAGTTGACCACTGCGCTACGAAGAGAAGTTTGTGGCAGCTGAGGAAAATGTTTACTGGTCAGCCAGGTATAAGGGAAGGGGTCACTGGGCCAGGAATCTGGGTTTTAATACCTGGATTTTAATCCCAGCCCTGGCATTGACTTGCCAGGTAGTCTTAGGCAAATCATTTCTCCTGTCTGGGATATTGTGTGGTTATCTGAAAAATATGGCAATTGGACAATATGGTAATGCTAAGCATTGGAGGCAACTAAATAATGCAAAGGATAAAGGTATGGCCCTGGATTCAGGAAGACTTAAATTCAAATCTGACCTCACACACTTATTGGTCCAGAAAGTGGCCTTACTGGCATAGACCTGATGTGGATACAGGTAACACCCCAAAATTTTTGTTCAGTCATAGCCAACTCTTTGTGACCCCATTTTGGGGTTTTCTTGGCAAAGATACTGGAGTAGTTTGCCATTTCCGTCTCCAGTTCATTTTACAGATGAAGAAACTTAGTCTAACAGGATTAAGTGACTTACTTGTCCAGGGTTACACATCTAGTAAGTATGTGAAGCTGAATTTGAACTCAGGAAAATGAATCTTCCTGACTGCAGGCCTGGCCATCTATCCACTGTGTCACCTAGCTTCCCAAAGCTACCAAATTGCATTTGCTGTTGATTTGAGTTAACTGATGTTAATCCAGAAGTCTGCTTTTCAAATGGGCCTGTGATTTCATGAATATAAGGAATTCCTAGTGAGGAAACACATTTTCTCAATGCCTGTCAGCACCTGCTTTACCGTGGAGTCTTAGAAAGTTCCCCTGAGACACTGAGGGATTAAGTGACTGGTCCGTCTTTAGAGATATAGTAAGAGGTAGAAAGTGAGCCTAGATAGTACTGACTCTAAGGTCCCACACTATCTACAATGACGTACTGCTTCTTCATAAGAAGGATAATCTCTCATTTATATAGCATTTTCCCCAAGAAGAGCACTAAGCCTATTTTTACAGAACATTCATTTGTTCTTCCCAGTCCTTTACAAAACCTAAACGTTGCTTGACAGACCTATCTATCCCAGTGAGAACATGCCGGGTTGGGGAAAAGATGAGTCACAGAACAGGTCTTGAATCCTGGCTCTGATACTTAGCTGTGTGACCTTAGGCAAGTCACTTAAAAATTCTCTGGGCCTCCATTTATTTAATATCTTGTGTGGAAGGCAGCTATGACTCTCTTTACAAACCTGGTTTCTTCTTTGAGATCCAATGCTGCCAGGGTCCTCACTGCCTGTCAAGAACCAATGTGGATGGTACCCATCACAGGGCAGTTGTCCTGATCTTTTTCTATCCTTGGCCTTATAGCAGATGGTAGCAGGGAGCACTGGGATGATGCCCTTAGGACCGCCACTTGTCAGATTCCATTGATTCATAGGGATTTCTGAAGAGGATAGAATTGGGCTAGATAACCTCTGTCTGAGGTTTCCTCTGAGGTCAGAGAAGGACACTGACATTCCAAATTTTTTCAGAAAACTAGGAACCTAATGCCAACTCCTACTTCTATATCGTTATATGTACATTAGTATATTTGAAGCACAAAACTAGCCTGCAAAGGCAGCACTACAAGAATTATTCTTTCCATTTCACAGAAGAGGAAACTGAGACTCAGACAGGTAAATGGACTTGCCCAGGTACTATGTGGTAGAGGTGGAATTTTTTTAGGAGGTTAAATGATTTGCCCAAGGTCACACAGCCAGTGTCAAGTGTCTGAAACCAATCTGAACTCAGGTCCTCCTGATTCCAGGGTTGGTGCTCTATTCACTATGCCATCTAGATGCCCCCAGAGGTGGGATTTTTGTCCTGGTCTCTCTTGATTCCAATTGTAGCAATCTATGAGCTACCTCACAGAGCTGTTGTCGAGAATCAACTGAGACAATTCAAAGAAAACCTTTGTAAGTGTTTGCTTCCCTTTTTAGAAAGTGAGCCTTCTGAGGGCAGGGACTGTTGTTCTTGCCTGTTGTGGTATCCTCCGGTAACAGGGAGCACTTACTAAGCACCTGATGCTTTGTCTTGTTGTGTGAATATTGTTGTTAATAGTATTACTATTATTATTCTGAGGCCATACGACATAGTGGAAAGTTAGCCTCAGGACACTTACCAAGGGTATGACCCTGGGCAAGTCACTTCACCTTTAAGGGCTAGAGTCTAAGACAATGAATTACAGATGAGGCCCATTAAGGTTGCTGCTAGCTCAGAGTCACAGAGATGACAAAGTAAGACTTTAAATTAAGTGATGGAATCCTATATTTGGAGCTGGACCTCAGAGGCATCTAAATCCATTCATTCCTCTTATTCTAGGGATGAGGAAACAGACTCCAGAAGTATTGCCGCAAAGCTTCTTAATTCAGGGAGGCCTGAGTTCAGATCTTACCTCTAACACTGACTGCTTTTCTCTTCTTTGTGCCTTAAAGCAACTCCACAGGTCCCATGTGAGAGGTTGTGGTGGGCAGGGTGTTGAATTTAGAATGAAAGGCTCTGGCTTTGAATTCTTCTTCTGCTAATTACTAACTGTGATATTTCAGCTATTTAGACCCCAGTTTCTTCATCACAGGGGCAGCAATGGATATAACACTAGGCGTGGAGTCAGGAAGACCTGAGTTCAAATCCAGCCTCAGACACTGACTGGCTATATGACCCTGGGCTAGTCACTTCACCCCGTTTGCCTCAGTTTCCTCAACTGTTAAATGAATTGGAGAAGGAAATGACAAACCACTCAGTATCTTTGCCAAGAAAACCTCTAATGGGGTCATGAAGAGTCAGATATGACTGAAATGACTCAACAAAGTTCCTCATCTGTAAAATGTAAAATTGCAACTCTGCTACAATCCTATGAGGCAGCTGGGGTGACTGGGGCCAGGTGTGTGCCAGACACCTATAAGAGAGAGTGAGGCTCTAAGGACCTATACTTGGGGGAGGAATGCCCCCCAAAGAGAAAATGGGCAGACTTGTACTTCAATTTTTATTTTATTTGCTTTTGTGAGATAGACTAGGCTGCTTCTGAAGTCCCTTCTTGTCCCTACAGCTATGATCCTAGGAATCTAGCACTCTAACCATTATACCACATTGCCTTTCAATCCTCCAGACTTGTTATGTTCAGAACATCCATTTAGCCTCTCCTAGAGCTCATGTCATCTTACTTCAGAGATCTCTGATTTTCTTGGTGTGGGTATGTACTTCCTCCACCAGCATATATCACTACCTTTCTGAACCTTTAGTAGACAGATTTTGTGAATTTTTGTGGCGCCCTACCTCTCCCTACCCAAATTTTAAAAAAAACCAAAACATCACCTGGAGGTGATCCCTGTGATAATAAGCCTTCCCACCCACACTTAGGTAGGTCAGGCCTTCACTGACAGTCTATCACCAGACTAACTCCTCAGCCTTTCCAAATTGGTTGGACCTGCCAAAGCTTGCCTTTTGCTGGCATAGGTTTGAGCAGTTGGGATTACCTACTCATCACAGTGAGACATTCCAGGAGGATTTAAATGGGAAAATGATCCATGTAACCTGTATTGCTAGAAGTTTAGTGTCTAGAGTGAAGGAGGTGATGGTGCCATTCTACCATGCACTAGTCAGACTACATCTGGAGTTGGGGGATAGTACTTTTGAGGAAGGATTTGTGGCCCAGTGGATAGAACAGCAGGCCTAGAGTCAGGAAGACTCATCTTGCTGAGTTCAAATCTGGCCTCAGACACTTATTAGCTGTGTGACCCTGGGCAAGTCACTTTACCCTGTTTGTCTCAGTTTCCTCATCTGTAAAATGAACTGGAGAAGGAAATGACAGATCACTCAGTATCTTTGCCAAGAAAATCTCAAATAGGGTCATGAAGAGTCAGACATGACTGAAATGACTAGACAACAACAACAAAAATGAACCAGCTGGGGCCTGCTAGCTGGTGCAGTGAATACAGCACTGGCCCTGGAGTCAGGAAGACTTGAGTTCAAATCCAGCCTCAGACACTTAACACTAACTAAGCACATGACCTTGGGCAAGTCACTTGACCCCAAATTGCTATGCCTTCCCCCCTCCAAAAAAGCAAAAAAAAAATGAGCCAGTTGGAATATGTCCGGGGGAGGGGACTTGAAACCATACAATATAAAAACTGGCTGAAAGTAGTGGAAAGAAGTAGCCTAGAGAAGACATGAGAGCAGAGGCAAGTACGTCAGCACCCTTAACATATTGGTAAGGGCTGTCACACAAAGAATACTTGATCTAGGAAAAAAATAACAGTATTTCCCATTTGTATGATGCACCTTAAATTCTGCAAAGTGCTTGTACATATCTTCCTTGATCTCAGAAGAGATCTGTGAGGAAAGTGCCCTGAGTCACAGAAACACAGAATTCTGAGAGTTGGGAGGCCCCTGGGGCTGTGTGGTGCCAGCCATGCCAGGAAGGAATCCAGATGGTCCTTCAGCATCTGCTAGGGGACCTTCAAGGAAAGGGAACCTACCATCTCTTGAGGAAGTCCAACCTACAGGTGGAAAGCCCTAATTGTTAGGATACTTTTTTTGTCAAGCCTAAATTTGCCCTATTTTTGCATCTTCCATTCGTAGCTCCTGATTCTTGCCCTCTGGGGCCAAACAGGACAACTCTTCCATATATGAGCCCTGTAAATACTTGGAACAAACCGTTTGTATGACTACACACATATAACAATATCCAATTGCTTGCCTTCTCAATGGGGGGGTGGAGAGGAAGAAGAGAGGGAGAAAATTTGGAACTCAAAATTTGAAAAGACTGTTAAAATTGTTTTTACATATAATTGGAAGAAAATAAAATATTAAATTAAAATTAAAAAATACTTGGAATTCAACTATCATTTTTCCACTGAGTTTTCCCACACTGTCTCTAGCCTCGTTGTCCTCCTTTGGATACTTTTCAGCTTAAAAATGTGCTTCTTAAACTAGTACCCAGAACTGGTCTGCATGGGAGTTCTGATTGGGGCAGAGAGAGGAGCTATCACTTCCTCATTCCTAGAAGCTATTTCCCCTCCTTACCCCCACCCACTTAATGCAGCCCCAAACCATATTAGCTTTCTTGACTGCCACATCACACTGCTGAATCATACTGAACTTGCAGCCCACTAAGACCCTCAGATCTTTTTCATTCAATCAACAAGCTTTTATTAAATACTTGCTACGTGCATAGTACTGTGTGCTAAGTACTAGGAAAACATGAAAAGTTAAAAACGTGATCTTAAGGAGTTCACAGTCTGATGGTGGGAGACAACATGCAAATAACTATGACTATATAACTATGGCTATGTGCAAATGAGAGGTGATTCCAGAGAACAGGCACTAGCAGGGGGAGTGGAAGAAGGATAGAGGGAGGGGAGCAGGCAAGGTCTCTTCATGAAGGGTAAGATATAAGCCAGGGAAATCAGGAAGCCCGAATTGAGGAGAGAGGAAAGGAAAGTAGGCTTGGGGGCCAGTCAGTAAAAAGTCAGAGTCAAGAGAGTATCAGGTTCAAGGAACAGACAGAAAGCCAATGTCCCTGAATCAAAGAGTTTACAGAGGGGAGTAAATGAAGTGGAATAAGACTGCAAAGGTAGGAAGGGGCAAGGTCAAGGAGGACTTTAAAACCCAAACAGATTTTATATTTGAGCCTGGAAGCTGTTGGAGTTTATTGATTGGGGTGGGGGTAGGGGGCAGGTAAGGTGGGGAGACATACCAGAATTCTATTTCTGCTAATTACTACCTGTGTTACCTGGGGCAAGATATTTCAGTCATTTAAACCTATTTCCTCATTGTATGGGCAGCTAGGTGATACAGTAGATAGAGCATGGAATCAGGAAGTCCTGAGTTCAAATGTAGCCTAAGATACTTTCTGTCTGTATGATCCTGGGCAAATCACTTCACTCTGCCTCAGTTTCCTCATTTGTAAAATGAGCTGGAGAAGGAAATGACAAAACACTCCAGTATCTTTTCCAAGAAAACACCAAATGGAGGCGGCTAGGTGGCTCAGTGAGTAGAGCACTGGCCCTGGAGTCAGGAGTACTTGAGTTCAAATCCGGCCTCAGACACTTAACACAAAAAAACTAGCCATGTGACCTTGGGCAAGTCACTTAACCCCAACTGCCCTCCAAAAAGCAAAAAAAAAAAAAAAACAAAACACCAAATGAGGTCACAGAGAGTTGGACATGACTAAAAAAGAACTGAAAGGGGGCTGCTAGGTGGCACAGTGAATAGAGCACCAGTCCTGGAGTCAGGAGGACATGAATTCAAATTCAACCTCAGACTCTTAAATACATGCTAGCTGTATGACCTTGGGCTAGTCATTTAACCCCAATGACCCTGCCTTCCCACATCTTTTAAAAAATTTTAAAAAGAACTGAACAACAAAAGTAACATGGTCTGTCTCACCTGCACTTTCAGGAAAATCACTTTGGCAGCTGAGTGAAGGATGAATTGAATTTGCAAGAGACAAGGCCTGCAAACCAAATACCAGGCTATTCCTTACTATAGTTGAGGTAGGAGGTGACAAGGGCCTATACCAGGCATAGCTACTGTGTCTCTGGAGAGAAGGGGACAAACATAACATTTCCTGTGAAGGCAGAAACCAGATGACAACTTGTATGAGGAAGTGAAGTTTGTGGAAGGCGTCACAGAAGATACCTGGCTTGCAAGCCTGTGTGACTGGGAAGATGGTGGCCTTCTAACCAGTAATGAGAAAGTTTAGAAAAGGCAGGCTTCGGTCAGAGAAATAACAAGTCCTGTTTTAGGCATATTGCATTTTAGATCCTTATAGGACATCTGGTTCAAGTTGTTTAAGAGGTGGTTGTTGTTGTTTGTTCTTTTTTGGAGGGCAGGGAAAATGGGGTTAAGTGACTTGCCCAAGGTCACACAGCTAGTAAGTGTGTCAAGTGTCTGAGGCCAGATTTGAACTCAGGTCCTCCTGACTCCAGGGTTGGTGTGTTATTCACTCTTTTCCTTCATTTCTGAAGAGGACCAATTACATCCCCGAGTGACGTCTTGACTTTCTCGTGAATTAGATTTAAGAGAGGCAGAGATGAGCAAAGTCATCAGCCTCACTTTCTCTCTTTGAATCATCAGAGTCTAGTGGCAGGACGAGAGTTAGGAGGATTCAGTGATGGCCTGAGATGCAGCGTTGGCCCTGGTGTCTGATATCTGACAGAGCTTTAATCTCTAATCTCACCAGTCTGTGCTTCAGACACCTTCTTAGCCATTGAAACAGAGAGTTCTCATCCACCCATTTTGCTTGGAGAAGTCTTCACATGCTTGGGGTAGACATTTTCCCTCCCCTAATTCACCAATGGTTTGAGGACTGCATGTTGCCCTCAACCTGGGCTAGCCCATCTGCCAAGATGAATTTACCAGGGTATGGTACGTGATTCACCCAACTCTCATCTATCCAAGAGGTAGTTGGTAATTCAGGACTGTGATTTAGGAGAGAGGCTAGGGCTGGATGTGTATCTGCATGGAGATGACAATTGAACCACAGGAGTTTGGTGAGAGCTCCAAGGGAGACAGAATACAGGATGAAGAGGGGGAGTCCAGGATAGTGCCTCAGGGTCCAATCATTGTTGGTGGAGGTGACCTGGATGAGGAGCCCAAGGAGACTAAGGAGCTGTCAGACAAAGTAGGTTGAGAACCATGAGAGAACAATGTCACAAAAACCTAAGGAGAAGAGACAAACTGCTGCCATCGTGAATTGGGAAATTGATTATTTAAACCCAAGGGTAAGACTTTACAAATATTATCTCATTTGATTTTCACAAGAATCCTGCAAAGTGGGTGCTATTATCATCCCCATCTTCCATTTGAGGAAATGGAAGTACAAAGACATTAAGTGATTTGCCCAGAGTCACATAGCTAGTAAGTTTCTGAGGCAGGATTAGAATTCAGGTCTTCCTGACTTCAAGTACCACTCTATCTACTGTGTCATCCAACTGGAATGATATTTACATTTCCCCAGTCTTATGATGGGCAAGTTAAGAGACTTGATGAACTGACTGCCAGACCTAGTCAGGAAAATTCCTCTTCCTGAGTTCAAACCTGGCCTTGGACACTTATTTATTGTGTGATCCTTAAGTGAGTAAAGAAAATGGCAAACCGTTCCAGTCTCCTTGCCAAGAAAACACCAAAAGGTGTCATGAAGAGCCGGACCAGTCAGAGAGTCATGACTGAAAAACAACTAAATGTGTCTTATGATACCTTTTCATAATCTTTCCGCGGCCTCAGCATTAACATCTGCCAGCTCCTTCATTTTTATTTTTCTGCTTAGTAGCATTTTAATTTTTTTCCAATTACATGTAAAGACAGTCTTCAACATTTACTTTTACAAGATGTTGTGTTCCAATTTTTTTCTCCCTCTCTCCTCCCATCCCCCCTCCCCCAGACCTGCCAATTCTTTCAGGACAGATACAGCTCCAACATATCTGAGGTGAGATTCAAACGCAACTCTTTGTGACTCAAAGCCCAGGACTCTAACCACTAGACAACACTGCTAGCTCTAGGGTAGAAAGTTAGACTCAATGGCTGGGAGTCATAAAGAGGCTAATTCTAGTAGAAAATAAAGAACATAGCATTCCAGCTGCCCACCAGTGGAATGGACTGCCCTGTAAGGTGATGATTTTCCCATGACTTTAAGTATTCAAGCACAAACTGGTAGGAGCTTGTATGGGAGCTACTGGCAGAGGGGGCTGGACCAAGTGACTCCTAGCTGGTCCTGGACATTGCAGTGTGAATATGAAGTCACTGGAAAGGAGCCTCACCCAGGGATGTTTGCTCTTGATGCCACCTGTCTAACCATGAGAAGGAAGGCTTTGTCTATTGTTCCAGGAGTTCCACACTTCAGTGAACAGGTGGAGGAAGCTACCCTTTACACAGGGGAACCTTTCTCACCCCTTTCAGTCTCCCCCTCTCCAGCCCCTGCAACAACACCACTGATATTTTCTAGGAGGCCAGGCCGGCTAGGGTGTTGCCACAGGGAGTTGGTCTCCAGAGATCTGCTTTGAATTATTTTAAGACCAAGCAAAACAAGGGAGAGCCTCATCACAGAAAGAGTGGCCTGCCCACTTGTAAAAGTCAAAATACAGCCCTATGTAGACGAACAGGGAGACTCCAAGTAAGAGAGACTGAGTCAGAGGCACAGAGAGAGAAGCAGGATTTCTCTGAATCCGTAAGGGGGTGAACTTGGTGGTCTGTGGGTTCCCTCACCACACACACACACACACACACACACACACACACACACACACACACACACACACACACACACACACACACACAGAGGAGGTTTGTACCAGGGGAGATGAGTCCGTTCTAGAACAGCAACATCTTGGCCAATCTGCTCCACCCCATCTGCACCCCGCCCTGAAACTGCAGCTGATGGGGAAATAAGAGACACCGGAGGAACAGGGTGTCCAGGGCAGAGATTCCCCACGGTAACTGGAAACAATATTTAAGAACCTTGATGCTGCTCACACCCTCACGTGCTTTGCTCTCTTGCTTAAGAAGAGGCATTCACTCCTTGAAAGGCCTTGAAAGCATAGAGGAAGAGCTCATGCTAAGTCACCTTCTATATGGCACTTTATTAAAGCAGCAAGAGTTATAAGGGAGAGGAGAAGAGAGAAAGAGAAAAAGAGACAGAGAAGAGAGGAGGGAGAGAGAGGGGAGGGAGACGTGGAGACAGAGAGAGGAAAAAGGAGGGAGGGAAGAGAAAGATGGTTGGGAGAGAGAAGGAGGGAGGGAGAGATAGACAGGGAGGGAGAAACAGAGACAAAGAGAGACAGAGAGAGAGAGAAAGAAAGAGAAAGACAGAGAGAGGCAGAGACAGAGACAGACAGGAGAAAGGTGGAGACAGAGAAGGAGGGAGAGAGGCAGAGACAGAGAATAAGTGAGAGAGGGAGAGGGAGAGAGAGAGGGAGAGAGAGAGAGAGAGAGAGAGAGAGAGAGAGAGAGGGAGGGAGGGAGGGAGAATTCTTGTAACAAATAAGGATATTTGAGGAAAAGGAATCCACAGTAGCTATGTAATAATAACACTTAAAAGTTTACAAAGAGCAGGGGTCAGATCTAGCTTCTGGCAGCTAGATCTGACTAGGGTAAGTTGTTGACTCATCTGAAGAACAGGGATGCTAATACTCAGATCCCCCACCCCATTCCCCTCAAAGGGCTGTCTGTGCTGAGGAAAGCCTTTACAAATGCTCTTATTGCCATTACTATTGTCCTTCTCACTGGCGACCAGAGAAGCCTCCCCTGGCACTGATGGGATGGCCCTGGCAGCAGAGTTCTCCAAGCTTGATGAAATTCCCCGGGGCTGAAATTGCCTGGTGAATAATTCACCTGGGAGATGTGCTGGAGCCATTCACTGTTTGCCATCATCTGAGTGTTTGCCATCCGTCCGAGGCTTTATCTGCCAGAGCAGAGACAGGCACAGGGCCAGCTCCCCATTCAAGGTAAATGACTGGGCAGCGAGGAAAACAAAGAGGCCGTCATGGGCAGATGCCATGGCTGGGCACTCAGAAAGAGCTCTGGCCTGGGGTTTTCATCTCAGCTCCATCAGGCGACCCCAGTGTAACCTCACAAAACAGGTTTCTCTCATGGAGCCTCAGTTTCCTTCTCTGTCAAATCCTCTCCCTAGCTCAAAGGGCTTCTATATCAAGGATCTGATGTGATTATGGACCTTCCAGAATGAAAGGGTTGATCTCAGTATCATGGATCCTAGGTTTGAATACTGGCTTTGCTATCTATTTGGTAAGTTGGCCTCTCTGGGCATTGGGTTCCTCATTTGTAAGAAGAGAGGGGTGGACTAGATGACTTCTCAGATCCTTAGCAGATCTCAGTATTATGATCCCTAAATGCCATGAAGTTTAAAAGAAACTCTAGGTATTTATCATCATCATAAGGAGAGACGCTGGGCTAGCCCAGCACTCAGCCATAGGAAATGTGCAAAGAGCTCTAGACCAAGAGAGAATCAGGGGACCTGGATTCCAAGGCCAATTCTGTCCATAGTCTGCAATCAGCTGCCAGCAGCCATGGGCCAGAAGGGCATCTCTCTGATTGTGCTTTGAGGGGCTCAGTGCATGGGTCCTATCATCTGGACTGCAGAGAGCATTGAGTTAGCTGTTTTGAAAGCTCTCCCTTAATTCCTTATATGCATGCCAGTCCTTGTATACAAAGCAGCAGAATAAAGCAGTTTGCATACAAAGTGCTTCAGCTGGCTAGAGTACACATGCCCAGAATGGTTAAAAAGCACTTCTTAGTTGAGACTCATATAGCATCAGTTAGGGTAAGGAGGCACTTCAGAGATCTAACCTACACATCTCTTCTGCCCTCTGCCCCCCCACCCCCGCCCCACAAACCCTTTTCAGATAAGGATATTAGGTCCAGAGGGAAAGTGACCTGAGCAAGATCACAGTTAGGAAATGACAGCACTAGGACTAGACTCCCAACTCCTAGAAGCTGGAGTTCTTAACCTGGGGTTGCATGTGTATGCATGTTTGTGTATATAGATGTATTGTATATGTATATATGTATTAGGTATATATTATGTAAATTTACACAATATATGACATATTAATGCTATATAAAATATGTACTTTTTTGGGTAACTGTATTCTGATATAATTTATTTCCTATGTAATCCTATCTGTTTTATTGTATGCATTTAAACACGTTATTCTCAATAAAAGCCCATAGGCTTTCCCAGGTTGCCAAAGGAAACCCTGGCACAAAAAGGGTAAAACTTCCTGATTTAGAGCTAATTCTGCTGCTCCTTCCATTGTACTATGATCCCTGAGCAGGTAAAATGGAGCTAGGATGGCACAGAAAAACAAAAGCCAGAAATGGGTTCAAATGCTCCCTTCCCCATCCTGTGTGACCCTGGACAAGTCATTTGTATATCTGTAAAATATGGCCTCAGATACTTAACACAAAACTAGCTGTGTGACCTTGAACAAGTCACTTAACCCTGATTGCCCTACCTTCCCCCCTCCAAAAAAAAAAGTGTAAAATAAAGGAGTAGATGACTTCAAACATCCCTTCCAGCTCTTAATGTATAAACTGAGAGTCCTAGAAACCTTATTCCCAGCATGTAATTTTAGGGCTAACCCCTAATTTGGATTTAACTCAAATCCATGCATTTTATTTTTCTTCTTTTCCCCAAAAGTAACAGTTTCTAATAAAATGGAATAGTAAAAAAAAAAAAGAGGAAACACTCAGGTAAGGGCAGTATGAACAGAAGACATATAGTCAACAATGGACAACACATGGCCAGGGCACACGCATTCTCTCTCTCTCTGTCTCTCTGTCTCTGTCTCTGTCTCTCTCTATCTCTCCTTCTCTCTCTGTCTCTCTGTCTCTGTCTCTCTCTCTCTCTCTCATTCCCACCCCCCTTTTTCCCTTGAGAGTTTTTCAGAGGGCTGTTAGGTGCCATGAATGGAGATACAGACAACAGAGCCACTAAGACAGCCTATACTGCTTTTTATAAGTATTTTTAAAAATTTCTATTTCCCATGTTGCCACTATATTCTTCCCCCCCATAAATACTTGCTAATTCCATTGTTACAGTTATTGCCATAATTTAGACCTTGGGGCTGGAGGGGAGGAGACAGCAAAACACAGTAAAAAGTGCGTCCAAATGGAAGCTGACAGACTTTTAATACTGACTCTGTCTCTCCCTCTGTGACCTTGGATAAGTTGCTAAAGCCCCTCTGGGCTTATTTTATACATACTTTTACTAGTTATTTCTCTGGATGTACAGAGCATCTTTCTTCATATGTCCTAATAGTCAAAGTAACCTAGTCACTCAAAGTCATTCTTAAAACAATACTGCTATTACCATATACATTGTACTCTTGTTTCCTCTGATTTCTCTCTTC
Source organism: Pseudocheirus occidentalis (assembly GCA_028646575.1). NCBI lineage: Eukaryota > Metazoa > Chordata > Mammalia > Diprotodontia > Pseudocheiridae > Pseudocheirus > Pseudocheirus occidentalis. The sequence goes on along the minus strand of CM053593.1, from coordinate 203,102,516 downwards.
ATTATTTCATGTAAGTCTTTCTATGTTTTTCTAAGATTTCCTTTTTGTGCAAAGTGACTAGCAGACAGACTCCAAAAGAACATACGTATACACATATGCATAACATAAAATCTTGACCCTTCCTCACCAAATCTCCATAATTCTAATAGGATCATAAGAGTGAGAACTGGAAGAAACTTTAGAACTCATATTGTCCAATTCTCTCATTAAAAAAAAAGTTTTATTTTTGCCTTTTGTTTTTTGCACCATAATAATCTCTCAGTATTCCCTGGTTCCCTCCCCAAATCAACCCTCTCTTATAATAGAGAAAAAGTCAAGTAAAACTTACCAACACAATAACAGCATCTGAAAGTTTATTAAATGTTCTGCCATAGTCCCCCACCTTTGTACAGAGAAGAGTGGTATTTCATTGTTTTGGTCATTGCATTTAATTTGATATACTGACCCTATTTCATTTAGGTGTAATCAAATTATTATTTTCCCTCATTATCTGTGTTTAAACTCATTAGAAAAGCTAAATGGTACAGTAGATAGAGTGCTGGGCCTGAAGTGAGGAAAACCTGAATTCAAATCCAACTTATTAGCTGGGTGAACCTGGGCAAGTCACCTTGTTTGCCTCAGTTTCCTCATCTGTAAAATGAGCTGTAGAAGAAAATGGCAAACCACTCCAGTATCTCTGCCAAGAAGATCCCAAACGGCCACGAAGAGTCAGATATGATGGAAACAACTGAACGACAACTCAACTCCTGAAGCCTGCAAATTTACTGCCCTCTTTTACCCTTTTAAGTCCGCCACCACCTGCTTTTAGATGTTTACGTCAGATAAAGGTCCAAGGTATTCCATGAAGCACAGATTTCAGATATTCCAGGAAATCTAAGTTGTCATTGTTGTCCTGGCTATGCAAAATCTCTATTCTCTGATTCTAACTAGTTATAACTCAGTAACAATGCCCACCTTGCTACCAATTGTTCTGCCTTCTTTACCCTTTCAAGGCTTTGTAATGGCAAGCACAGAAGTAGTTCGCACCTTATTTTGGCTATTGAATTAACACCTTGTTTCAGCTATTGAATTAGCACTTTGTTTCAGTCTGTTAAGAAACAGAATGTGTGAACCCCATAACTTGTGAACCCTAGAACTTGTGAATTCCTGGGGAGGACCTAATGACTATATAAGCAGAGCCCCAGGGCTAGAGACAGCAGAACTGAGAAGAGGACTCTTGTGGTAGCAGTCAAGGAGAAAACTTGTGGTATCACAGCACTCTGTTTGTCTGCTCTGTGTTGATGTTTGTTTGTGATACTTTGTTTACCGGAAGCCCTGAAAGAGGATTTTCTGGTTGTATGTTTACAGAAGTCGTAGAAGAGGATTTTGGAGATTCTGGGACTTTACTGATGTTTGTGCTGACATCTTGGACCTTGTCTGTGGGTCTGTGTTGATTTCTATGTTGATAATTTGTGTTGAGTTTTCAGACCTTGTTGGTAGGTCTGGGTTGATTTCACAGGCAGATAGTGAATTGATGATGGTGCTGGCAATGTATATGAATATTGTTGTGGCTCTGTCAAGCTTTGTCTTCCCAGAAACAGGAACTGTGAAGGACTTGAGGTGGACTAGACACTGTGAGCTTCAATATGGAACGGGAACTGGACAAGGAACTAGAAGCTACCTGCCTTTGAACCCAGGTGACATTTGGATCTGGGACCGTGGAAGAGAAACCATGGAAGAGAAACCATGGAAGCTGAAAGCCAGCTTCAAGTCAAGCTGAAAGAAGACTTTACTTGGATACTGTGTACTGACTGAGGAAATTATGATTTTACTGTGACCTAGGGGTGGAGAACTTTTACTTTTGTACTTTGTGATTGAATTAAGGATTTTGTGATTGACTAAATGAATGTACTTTGTTCAAAACTATGTGACCACTGTAGTGGAAACTATGTGGCCATTTTCTGTGATAAGTTGTTGTGAATGCTGTATTTTGATTATCTGTGATAAGTTGTAATATTGTGAATGCTGTACCTTGATTCCTGTGAATGTTGTGCTTTGATTTGTTATGGAATAAACAGAGTGTTCACTATACTGTGTAATCAGAACCTTAAAAGCTGTTCACAGTAGCATTCTTCTGAAAAGCTTCTAGTGCTTGGCTTTACAGGCTCCACCCCCCTCTTTTTGAGGGGGAGCCTAACGGGAAGGTAAGGCAATTGGAATTAAATTACTTGTCCAAGCTCACACAGCTAGTAAGTGTGTCAAGTGTCTGAGGCCAAATTTGCACTCAGGTCCTCCTGACTCCAGAGCAGCTGTTCTATTCAGTGTACCACTTAGCTGCCCCTAGGCTCCCCTTTCATGACTATAAAAGAACTGCCTTGAGTGTCAGTGGAAATTTGTTCTATGTAGTTTGGATTCAATCAAAGGGTTGCACTTGAGGACCTAGAGGACCACATGTCACAGAAGAAAAATTAAGTGGTTGCAGTTGAGTGGTCAGTCTATAGAAAACTCGGTGCTTATGTAGGTATACATACAAACATACATACTTACACATATATACATACATGTGGCTCCTAATAGATCATCTATATGGTTTCACACATAGTTGCATGTTTCATATATACATGTGTATTTCATATATACACATATATATATGAAATCCAGTGTCCAGTGTGTGTATACACATACACATCTATATGGTATCTAACTGCAAATCATATAGATGATTCCATATATATGGAATATATACATATATGCATATAGTCTTATATACATATGAAATCAAGGTCTGGTGTGTGTGTATGTATGCACATGTATATAGCACCTAATGGCAGACCATATCTATTATTTCATACATATATTTCTATTCATATATACACAACATTATATACATAAAATCATTGTCCATTTGCTGTTTGTGTGCAAGATTTGTACTCAGAATTCAATGGGAAAAGGAGAATGACTAGATTCCTTACCGAAAATTACAGAGCTCTTCTAATGACCACAGACCCTTCTGTCCATTCTTTAAAGGTTCTTCTTAATATCAGTATTATATTAATGATATCTAGCTGTGAGTCATGGAATACTACTAGTCTCTGAAGAATTAAAATTGATTTACATTCATTACACAATGGAGAGGCATATAGTGAATGTGAGCAGGTTGCCACATATAGTAAATAAGGAATCATCACAGGAACGTATGATTCTGAAAAAAGGTATAATTATTGGACCAAAGGAAAGGATAATGATATATGTATGTGCATGTATGTGTATATACATATATACAATATAATATGCGACATACAGTATAATATAATATACAATATGTGTGTATACATACATATATACATATCTCACTGAAATCCTTGAGGTGCCAAAAGAAACTGAGAAAGGTCCCTGTACTTTGGGTGGACCTCCTTAGACAAATTTATGGGAAGACATGGACAAGAGTCATGTAAGATGGGCAGACATGGGTGGATTATAATCTTTGTTGTTGGAGGGGTCATCCCTATTGAAGAGAACACAGATCTAGGCAATTAAGTGGTACAGTGGACCTAGACCTGTAGTCAAACCAGGACCTGAGTTCAAATCCAACCTCAGACAAGGCACCGAGCTGTGTGAGCCTAAACAAATCACTTAAATATTGTCTGCCTCAGTTTCCTCATCTGTAAAATAGGAATAATAATAGCATATGCTTTCCAGGATTGTTGTAAGGATAAAATGAGATGGGGTGGCTAGGTGGCTCAGTGAATAGAGCACCGGCCCTGGAGTCAGGAGGATTCAGACACTTAACACAAAAACTAGCCGTGTGACGTTGGGCAAGTCACTTAACCCCAACTGCCCTCCCCCCCAAAAAAGGATAAAATGAGATGTTTGTAAAGTACTTTGTAAAATCTTAAAGCATTACATAAATGCTTACTATTATCATTAGTACATTTGAACGTGACCCATTGAGTGATTCTTTTCATGTTTCTCTGAACGTCTTCATCTTCATTTTATGTTACAATAAATATAATGGCATGGTATCTACTGTTATGTTGGTACCATATATATATACAGTGTTGTATAAGGAACAATATATGGTAGCTATATATGTTGCAATAATATTACATTACATATTTAGATATCATGATTTATTTTGTCATTCTCTAACTGGTGAGAACCTCTAATTTTTTCCAATTTTTTTTACCACCATAAAAAGTGCTATTAGGAATATTTAATATATGTGCCATTCCTCTCAGTTTATAGGTAACCCAGGAAGGGCTCAAGGTCTCTTGTGTCTCTAACACATAGTAGACATGTCCCTTAGCCTTTCAGTGCCCTAGGAAATTCTCTAAGACTAATCTTTAGAGAAGTTGCCAACCTGTAATGATAAAATAAGTTTTCTCACCTGGGGAATTAGTTCCCTCTGTTAATAAAATTATAGGCCAAACTCCTTATCCCAGTCTGAAGCCTCAGTGTCTTGCATGTAACACATCCTTGATGAACATTTGCTGAAATTGGTAGGGGCCTGACTTCTGGATGAATGTCATGCCTGTATCTCAAGGTTGCTTTGAAAAATCTCAAGATTATAGATCTTGAGATCAAGAGGACCTCAGACACCATCTAACACAATCCCTTCATTTTTATAGGTGAGAAACTAGGCCCTAGAGGGAAGCAGTGACCTAACCTTGATGTGACTCAGACAGAGCCAAAACTTAATCCCATATCTTTTGACTCCAAATCTAGTATTCTTTCCACTGTGCCTTGTGTGGCAATTTACACCATAAGCTCCTTGACCATAAGCTATTTGCATCATAAACTGGGCCTAATACTGAATGAGACCAGAAGTTTAATAAATATAGATTGATTAATTGTCTACTCACCTCGGTATTCAATCACATCTAACAAGCTAATTATGGAAAATGCTTTGGAAATCACCCTCCACATTCAAGATGCAGGATTAAGTCCCACTCCTTTTTTTTCTATCCTGCTCTCCATCCCTTCCATTCCCCCATCCCTAAACTCATGCATGTCTGCCTTAGCTAACACGTACTGCTCAGCTCTCTCTCCCGATGCCATAAGCCATGGCAGCTGGGGTAATGGTGGTAGCGGTGGGGCAGAGGCAGGTGGAGAACTGGCTCTTTGCCTGCTAATCTGAAGGACCAGGGCAAGATTAAAAATTATGGGCTGGTCATGTAGTGAGGGAGAGCAAAGGTAACTGATGACGTGCTCCATTGGCATCTATGCCATGTCAAAAAAATCAAAATCAAATTATGGAAGAACCTAAGCATGGTGAGTGGACACTGTGGTGAATTTCTGGGAGGAGCTAGTCGAGTGGAATGGTCAGACACGGAGGGGTTGTGGTCTACATTGTTGGGACACGGAAACCCATATTTACTAAGATCCATATAACTGCTGGACTACGTGAAGTTTGAAAGTATTGTTCTAGGTGGGGGCCACTAGGGGGAACAGTGGATAGAGCAATGAGCTTGGAATCACAGAGATTTATCTTCATGAGCTCCAATCTGGCCTCAGCCACTCACCAGCATGTGACCCTGGGCAAGTCACTTTGCCTTTTCCCTCCGTTTCCTCATTGGTAAAATGAGTTGGAGGAGAAGGAAATGGCGAACCACCCCTCCAATACTGAGTTCAGTGTTCAGTATCCAGTATTAGGGTAATGCAGCTAGCAAGTGTCTGAGGCATGATATGAACTTGGGTCTGCCCCACTTCAAGTTCAACTCTTTCTTTTTATGAAGGAGGAAACTGAGAAACAGACGAGTGACATGATTTATTCATGGTCATGGAGACAGTCACAGAGCTGTGATTCGGCCCCAGGTGCACTAACTCCAAGGCAGCTAGGGGGCGCCATAGCTCACAGAGTGCCAGGGTTAAAGTCAGGAAGACTCATCTTCCTGAGTTCAAATGTGACCTCGGACACTTATTACTGTGTGACCTTGGGCAAGTCACTTCACCCTGTTTGCCTCAGTTTCCTCATCTGTAAAATGAACTGGAAAAGAAAATGGCAAAACACTCCATTATCTCTGCCAAGGAAACTTCAAAGGAGGCCACAGAGAATCAGGACTGAAACAAATGAATGAGAAAAGTTTTAGGTGAGAATGAAAGATGAAAAGATGAAAAATAAACATACAAGATGATATAAATCCATACAGAGACATATGAGATGAAAAATGGCACGGTACCAGCTCTCAAAGAGAGAGTTTCGTGGGAAGGACTACAAGTACACAAGCATTATACATGATGGACCTTGATGGGAACAAAGGACCAATCAAGGCAGAGTGCTCTAGGACAATGATGTCAAACTCAAATAGAAACAGATCCCTGCCGCCATACACTGACTTAACCACAAGCTAACATTAAGCTATTTCACCTGGTATTTTTCATTTAGGCAACTAGGTGGTGCAATGGATAGAACTCTGCACCTGAAGTCAGAAAGAACCTGAGTTCAAATCCTGCCTCAGACACTTACTAGGTGTGTGACCCTGGACAAGTCACTTAATTCTGTTTGCCTCAGTTTCCTCATCTGTAAAATGATCTGTAGAAGGAAATGGCAAGCCACTGTAGCATCTCTGCCAAAAAAAACAAAACAAAACAAAAATGAGGTCATGAAGAGTCAGGCATGACTGAAACAACTGAAAAATAGCAATTAGGCTTTCAAGGACACTCACATTTATATGCCTTTACCTTAGCACAGTGCTTTGAGCATTGTAGGACCTACTAAATGTTTGCTGAATCACATGGTAGGACCCAAGTCAGGTTTGAATATAAAAGTCAAGAAGAGATCTAGAATGAGGTGAGGGGAACCTGTGGCCATATGGCCCTTTAGGAAAAAAAAAATTTTTAATTAAAAAAAAATAAAAAGACGTAGCTAGATAACACAGTGAATAGAGCACCGACCCTAGAGCCAGGAGGACCTGAGTTCAAACCAGGCCTCAGACACCTAACACTTAACTCACTGTGTGACCTTGGGCAAGTCACTTAATCCCAATTGTCTTGCCTTCCCCCCTCCAAAAAAAATTAAATAAATAAAAAAGTGTAGACCTTTGACTGAATCCAAACTGGTTCTGTGAAGTTTAGATTCAGTCAAACGCCAAACTTGAGGACCCAGAGGGTCACATGTGGCCTCGAGGGCACAGGTTGCCCACCCCTGAAGATGAAGGGAAAGGTGGGGTGTAAGTAAGGTCTAGGCCTAATGGGGAATCAGGGTAACAGTTAGTCAATGAACAAGTGTCTATTAAGTCCTTACCATGTCATAGATGCTGTGCTAATACTGAAGATACCAAGAAAGGCAAAAATAAGGTGTCACGGCCTTTGGGAACCTCCCATTCCAATGAAGATCACTCACCAATAACTAGGAAAGTACAAGGCATGTAAATGGGATGTAATCTCAAAAAAGAAGGCACTCGCTGTGGATGCAGGGAGTGGGAAGGGCCTCTTGATGGAAGATGGGATCTGAGCTGAGCCCTGCAGGAAGGCCGTGACACCAAAGAGTGATGGTGAGGGGGTAAGATATTCTAGGCTGACAGACCTACACCTGCATCCTGGAAGCCTGTATAAGAGCCTCAGAATGAGATAAGAACATGGAAGCAGCCCATTCTAAAGCCGTAGCAGGAGACAGAGCCAGAGGTCTGCCCAGTAAGCCCCAGCATCGAGGGGGACCCTACAACGTCCTGGAAGTAGAGTTCCTGTTGCAGCCACCATAAATGACAAGAGCAATACATCAGCTGAACAACCCCAGCATCTATGACCAGGAAAATTTCTTATAGACAGCTGGGGTCCATCAGGGCCATGACAGGGGAGGGAGTCAACTCAAAACCCATCTCGGACTATCAGAAGACAGGGACTTCTGCAGAAGGTTGGATCTAGTTCTAGCTACCTGGTCCAGAACTTCAATGGCCATGTTCATGGGATCCAGACTACAGATGGAACAGAACCAAAAACAGTCTGCCCACCCATTTCAGAGTATGAGAAGAGTCCCTGGCATAAAGATTCCATTGAGAAACCAAGGCCAGGGATGTTACAAATGTAAGAAAATGCCAAACGCCATGGAAAAATACTATGATAGATTAAGAGAAACCCATGAGATAAACCAAGAAGTGAATAACTTCACAATGAGTGAAAGAAAAGCCTCAGAAAAGATTAGCTTGGCCACAAGGAGTCTATAAATGTCTACAGGGGTAGGAAACCTGAGGCTTTGAGGCCACATGTGGCCTTCTAGGTCCTTGGGTATGGCCATTTACTGAGTCCAAGCTTTATAGAGCAAATCCTTTTATTAAGGGGATTTGTTCTGCAAAGTTTGGATTCATTCAAAGGGTTCTACAAGATCTAAAGGGCCACATGTGACCTCAAGGTTGCAGGTTCCCTACTCCTGGTCTAGAAGAAATGGAGCAAGAGATAAAAAGTGAAATTAGAGTTCTCAAGCTAAAAAAAATAGAAATAGAGTAAATAGACCAGAAGGTAAAATACTTTACTAAGTAATGAACTCCCAGAAAAAGAGAATGAAGGAAATAGAACTCAGTGGTTTCATAACACAAGAAATATTAGAACAAAGTCAAGAGATTGGAAAAATAGGAGAAAATATAACATGTCTACTATAAAAAACAATTGACCTGGAAAACAGATTGAGGAAAGATAATTTAAAAATTGCTGAACTTGGGGCAGCTAGGTGGTACAGTGAATAGAGCACTGGCCCTGGAGTCTGGAGGACCTGAGTTCAAATCCGGCCTCAGACACTTGACACCTTAACTAGCCATGCGACTTTGGGCAAGTCACTTACCCCCAACTGCCCTCCAAAAAGCAAAAAAAAAAAAAAAAAAAAAAAAAAAGAATTATTGAACTCACTAAAAAGCATGACCTAAAAAAAAATCCTAGGTGCATACTTCTTTTTTTAATTAATTTACTTATTTTTAATTTTCAACATTCCCTTCCATAAGTTTTAAATTTTCTTCGCTTTCCTCTCCTTTACCCTCCCCAAGACAATGTGCAATCCAATATAGGTTTTACATATACACTTCTATCAAACACATTTTCACTTCAGTCATGTTATACAACATGTTATACAACATGACTATACAGAAGAACCAGAATGAATGTGAGCACCTGTGAGAAAAACAAAACGAAACGAAAAGAAATCAAATAGTATGCTTTGTAGATGCCATATTTCAAGAAATCATAAAAGAAACTGGCTTTTCTGTATATCTCTATTAGAAACAGAGAACAAAATGAAAATAGAAAACATCCAAAAATTATTTCCTGAAAGGAACTCCAAGTTGAAAAAACCTAGGAATATCATAGACAAAATCCAGAGCTTCTAAGTCAAAGTGAAAATACTGCAGGTAGGCAGAAAGAAAGAGTTCAAGTACCAAAGAACCAGTCAAGATCACATAAGACTACATGATAGCTGTTATAAAGAAAAGAATGTCTTGGAATATATAGCTCCAAAAGGCAAAAGAAAAAGACTTATGCAAATTAAAACAATTCTGAGGTACTACTTCATATCTATTAGACCGGCTGTAGGACAAAAAAAGCAAATGACAAATGTTGGAGGGGATGTGGGAAAAATGAGACATTAATATGCTGTTGGTGGAGTAGTGAACTGATTCAGCCACTCTGAAGAGCAATTTGGAACTATGCCCAAAGGTCTATAAAAACCTACCCTTTGACCCAGCAATACCACTACCAGATGTGTATCACAAAAGAGATTAAAAAAAAAAGAAGGGGGGCGGCTAGGTGGCGCAGTGAATAGAGCACCGGCCCTGGAGTCAGGAGTACCTGAGTTCAAATCTGGCCTCAGACACTTAACACAAAAAATAGCTGTGTGACCTTGGGCAAGTCACTTAACCCCAACTGCCCTCCAAAAAGCAAAAAAAAAAAAAAAGAAAAAAAAAAGAAGGACCCATATGTACAAAAATATTTATAGTAGTCTTTTCTGGGGGCAAAGAATTAGAAATTGAGGAGATGCCCATCAATTAAGGAATAGTTGGACAATTTGTGGTATGTAGGATGGAATATACTGTAAGATATGATGAGCAGGATGCTCTCAGAAAAACCTGGAAAGACTTGCATGGGCTGATGCCAAATGAAATGTACTGCATACAAAGTAACAGTAAAATTGTAAGATGATCAGCTGTGAATGATTTAGCTTTTTTCAGCAAGACAATAATTCAAGACAACACTGAAGGATTTAGGATGAAAAATGTGATCCATCCCCAGGGAAAGAACTGATTGTATCTGAATACAGATTGAAGCATGGTTTTTTAAACTTTCTATATTTTTCTTGAGGTTTTTTTTTTTGGTCTCTGCTTTCTTTCACAATATGACTATTATGGATATGTTTTGCATGACTACACATGTATAACCTATATCGAATTGCTTGCCTTCTCAATGAGGCAGGTTGGGGAGGAAGAAAGGGAGAGAATTTGGAACTCAGAGTTTTAAAAACAAATGTTAAAAATAGATTTTACATGTAACTGGGGGAAAATAAAATACTAAATAAATTAAAAAGAAAAAGAAAAAAAGACTCAAAGTCAAGAATAACTTAGTTTGAAAAAAACGAGCACAATCTTATAATGTAAAAAAAAGAAAAAAGGAAAACTTAATGGAACAGAAGATTTTAAAATATTCTTAATGAAAATCATAGATTGGGTAGAATCTTTGAAACACAAACATGACATACGAGAGAAATATAGAAAGGTAAATACATTCAAGAAACTGGAAGAAACAAAATGATATTGAAGTGTTTACGTTTCTAAGGGGGTTTAGAATCAAGTGTCTCTTCAGAATCTCACTGTCTTCTAGGGTCACAGAAAGAATAAAGTAAGACAAATATAGTTCCCAGGGGATACTTTTATTCTCTAGCATAGCTTTTTAAGAGAAGAAAAAAGAGGGAAGAAAAAATAATATGTTAGGGAAGAAATAAAGAAGTAGGAGGAATGTAATGGAAAAGCATTTATTATGTACTATGTGGCAAGTGCAGTATACAAAGAGAACATCAAGATAGTACCTGTTTTCAAGGAACGCATATTCTAATTGGATAAGGTAACACATAAAGGATAGTTCAGTTTCATGACAGATAGATATACCAGGTAATACTTAGGATCTATCAGGTAAAGTAGCAATATGGGTAGCAAGGATCCAGAGAACTTGGTGGGGAGAGAGGGGAAAGGGAATAGAAATTGTGATTTCAGAGGAGTAGGAAAACTACATTATGTTTAAAGGCACCATAGATAATGAAAATATAAAATATCTACATACATACATCTATTCATACATACATATACATACACAAATTTTTATAGGACTTAAAGGAAAAGTTAATCAAATTAGATAGACAGCAACAGACAAAAATAGACCACAAAACTACTATAGTTGGAATTATCCATATGCCAATTTCAGATCTAAACAAATCTAACAAAAAACATAAAGGAGAAAAAAGTTAAGGAGGAGGGAGGGGGAAGGAGGAAGGGAGAAAATTTTGGAACTCAAAATTTTGTAAAAATGAATGTTAAGGGGCGGCTAGGTGGCGCAGTGAATAGAGCACCGGCCCTGGAGTCAGGAGGACCTGAGTTCAAATCCGGCCTCAGACACTTAACACAAAAATCTAGCCGTGTGACCTTGGGCAAGTCACTTAACCCCAACTGCCCTCCAAAAAGCAAAAAAAAAACAAAACAAAAACCGAAAATTAATTTGGGGAAAGAAAAGCAGTTCGGCCAATCTGCCCCCGGGGCAAAGAAGCAGCAGGAGAAAGGAACTGCTGGAACCAGCAGTGGCCCCCACCAGGCTGCTTCAGAGCCCGTGGCCTGCGGACTCTGCAGGGGGGCTGAATCGATTGATCAAGGCCAAGTGCTCTTGCGTTGAGCGGCCTGGATATGAATCGTGGTCTTGGGTGGTGGTCCTGGGGTGCTTTCAGCAAGCCAAAGCTGGGGGTACTTGCAACACCCCCCTAATAGCTCTGGCAG
>CM053593.1:203069464-203090083 GCA_028646575.1 Pseudocheirus occidentalis | reverse complement strand
TGAATGACTATATTTTCCCCTGGAACAATATGCTCAATTTTGCTGGGTAGTTGATTCTTGGTTTTAATCCTAGCTCCCTTAATCTTTGAAATATCATATTCCAGGCCCTTCAATCCCTCAGTGTAGAAGCTGCCAGGTCCTGGGTTATCCTGATAGTGCTTCCGCAGTATTCAAATGGTTTTCTCTTGGAAGCCTGTAATATTTTCTCCTTTAACTGGGTATTCTGGAACCTGGCAATAACATTTCTAGGAGTTTTCATTTGGGGATCTTTTTGAAGAGGTGATTGGTAAATTCTTTCAAGTTCTATTTTGCCCTCTGATTCTAAATTCAATGAGCTTTTGAGATTCTTTTTCCATCTGGCAAATCTGACTCTTTAAGGCATTCTTCTCCTCATTGGCTTTTTGGGCCTCTTTTGCCATTTGAATTCATCTATTTTTTAAGGTGTCATTTTCTTCAGTCAGGTTGTTGACTCTCTTATCATGATTTTCTTGCATCATTCTCATTGCTCTCTCCAATTTTTCCTCCACTTCTCATATTTGGTTTTCAAAATCCTTGTTAAGCTCCCCTATGGCTTGTAACCAGTCTACATTTTTCCTGGAAGCTTTTGGTGTGGGAGTTCTGTGTTGTCTTCTTCCCGTTCCATGCTTTGATCCTTTTTGTCCCCAAAAAAGGAATCTAAAGTTGAATTGCTGAGCTTTCTTTGCTTCCTTTGCCTGCTCATGTTGCCAGTCAATTACTTGACTTTTGGGCTCAGTAGAACTGTGTTTTCAGAGGGGAGATCTCTGTCCCAAATTGCTGGGGTTTTTGCTGCTGCTGGAACTATTAGGAGGCTGTCTCTACAGCCCCCACTAGCTTTGGCTCACTGAAAACGCACCTCAGGATCACCACCCAATACCATGATCCTTATCCAAGTAGCTCAAGGTAAGATCACTTAGCTTATGAATGATCGCTTGGCCCCCTTGCAATCTGCAGGCTATGAGCTCTGAAGCTGCCACATGGAGGCAGTTGCAGAGCCACGGCTTCAGACTGCTTCTAGCTCTGGAGGCAGTCATCCAGACCCTCTCCCCCAAATTTAGCTGAGTTCCATTGACCTTTTCCCTTTATCCTTGGCTTTTCTGGGTTGGTAATTCTGGAAACTGCCACAGCTGCCAGTGATTTGCTTTCCTGAAAGCTCTAGCCAGGGCTTTTCTTGGATGGCCTGGGGCTAAAACCACATGGGGCTGGACTCTGCTCCCAGTGCACTGTGATGAACCCTTTCCATCCATCTGCTGGGCTGCCTTCAGCAGGAGCCTTGTTTCTCTGTCATTTTATGAGTTCTGGAGATCTAAAATTTGTTTAGAGTCATATTTTTAGGTATTTGAGGTGATTATGGTGGGAGCCATGAAGTTCTCCTGCTTTTTCACCGCCATCTTGACTCCCACTTTCAAGTATTCTTGATGAAAAAACACGAACTGAATGGAAAATTTGACTTTCAAATATAAGAATCAAAAGAGGTATGAAAAGGCAAACAGGAAAGAGAAATCAAAAAGGACTTATTAAAGTTGAACTGTTTATATTCCTATATAGAAAGATATTTGTAACTTGTGAGACTTTTCTCAGTATTAGGGTAGTTGGAGGGAACATATATCTATATACCTATATCTACACACACACATATGTATATATATATATATACATAAAGAGAGAGGGAAAGATGGCACACGGTGAGTTGAATATGAAGGATATCTAAAAAATAAAATTAAGGAATGAAAGAGGAATGTACTGGGAAAAGGAGAAAGGGAGAAGTAGAATGGAGTAAATTATCACATAGAAAAGGCAAGAAAAAGGTTTTAGAGTGGAGGGCAAGAGGTTGAAGGTGAGAGGGAACGAGTGAACCTTACTCTCATCAGATTTGGCTTACGGAGGGAATAACATACATGCTCAATTGGATATGGAAATCTATTTTACCCTACAGGAAAGTAGGGAGAAGGAGATAAGAGAGAGGGGGATGATAGAAGGGAGGGCATATTAGGGGAGTGGGTAATAAGAAGCAAACACTCGAGGAGGGACAAGGTCAAAAGAGAGAATAAATGGGTGGTGGGATAGGACGGAAGGAAATACAGTTAGTCTTTCACAACATGACTATTATGGAAGTGTTTTGCATGACCACACATATATAACCTATATTGAATTGCTTGCCTTCTTAATGAGGGTTGGTGGAGAGGGATGAAGGGAGAGGATTTGGAATTCAAATTTTAAAAATGAATATTAAAAATTGTTTTTACATGAAACTGGGAAACAAGATATAAAGGCAATGGGGTATAGAAATCTATCTTGCCCTACAGGAAAATAGAAGGTGAAGGAAATAAGAGAAGGGTGTATATGTAATAGAATGGAGGGCAGATTCGGGGAAAGGGTAATCAAAATATACACTGTCTTGGAGTAAGGGGAGGGGAGGGGAGAGATGGGCAGAAATTTTGGAACTTAAAATCTTGTGGAAGTGAATGTTGAAAACTGACAATAAATTAAAAACAAATGAAAAAAATAAATAAAACTAATTAGAAACTGTTTTGTACAATTGTATGCCAGGAAAATTTTGTATTTCTATAAATATCCATCCATTTAATATATTATAAAATACTCAGATTATCAGCACAGGAAATAGAAAATTTGAGGGGGAGGAGAAAAGGGACGGGGGGGGGGGGGAGAACAGGTTTCAAAAATGAATTCTATCAAACATTCATAATACAATTAACTCCAGTTTTACATAAATTAATTACAAAAATAGGGGAAAGTGGCACCCAGTCCCTGTTAGAGAAGGATAAACAGGAAAATCAGAAAATTTGACTTAAGTTTGCTTCTTCCAGGGAAATACCAGGTCACAAAATTTTCAGACATGTAAGAGGTAATGTAAGGTAAAGGGACTAAGTGAACCATGGGATGGCAGAGCTGAAAGCTTAGAAATTTATCTAGTCTAACCTCCTGATTTTTAAGGGTCCCCCTAGTGTTTTCATTTCAGAAGTATGGGACATGATGAGCCTGATGACAAACTGAGGACCTATTGTCACCTTTATCATCAATGATAATAATTGTAGGGGAGCAAAATAATAGGTTCAAAGATGAGTGGATAGGGATGAAATAAATATTGAGTGATTTGGGATGAGAGAACTTATAACTGGAAGAGTAAGGTAAAGCTCCCCAAAGCCTCAAATGAAATCCTGAGGAGAGGAGCCAGGATTTCCAAGAGGTGAGAGGTAAGGAGTTAAAGTATTCCAGGCACAAGGGACAGTCTGCTAGAAGAGACAAAGGAGAAGGATGGGAGATGTTAAGGGGAAACAGAATCAGTTTTACTGGGGTAATCAAGCATGTCATGTAATCAGCCTGGCAAGATAGGATAGTTAGGCAAGACAGGAAAAGCTTTACGTGGTAAGGAGTTTGTGTTTTATCCTAAGAGAAATGGAGAAACACTAAAAAAAAAAACAAAAAAAACCTAAAAAGTGATGGGATCTGACCTGTCCTTTTAGGAGTTTTCAATTTGGCATTGTGTGGAGGATAAATTGGGGGAGAGGCTGGAGACAAAAATTCAATTAGGAGGCTGTTGCATTAAGTCCAGGCTAGAAGTGATGAAGGAATGAACTAGGGTGATCAAATGAATAGATGCAAATAGACGAGACAGAATCCCAAAGACTTGGTCAACTGATAGGATGTGGGGGCCAAGAGCTTGAACCATTGATCTTGACACTTTTATCACTCCTCATCTCTTCTTGATATACTTTATTTCCTTGAAAAGATGAATCTTCCTGACTCCAGATCCACTGAGCTGCCTAGCTGCCCAAGGAAAGGATCTGAAGTGATCACCCAGCACAACTCTCCAACACCACCATCACCACTAATTGTATTGATTTTGTCACTGTAATGAAAAGTTGAGAAAAATTGACAAGAAAAAAAATCACCTGAGTGGATACAGCATCCTATACCAGTAGTGCTCTACCTTTTACAGGTGTTTTTTGTATACCTAACAGTTAACTGTGGTGCCTTGTTAACAGTTCTTTAGGACCAAGATGATGTCCAAGGTTTGCCCAATGATTCTCCAGAGGATCCACCCAATAAACTAGAGTTCTTGTCCTTGCATGTGCCAAGGGTACTGTTTGGGTTATTTCTCATTCCAGATGCCACTGGTTGCCTCCTCCATTCATATGTGTTCTCCCCCAGTGTTGGGTTTCGTTGTTTTTTTTTTAAACCATTCTTCTCTTGAGCAAGTTTGTTTTTAATTATTGTATACTTTTTGTCCATTGAGTCATCTGTAATTTTAATTCTTCTAAAATCATGTTCTGTGATTTATACCCTTACTCAAATAGTAGATTTAAAGGCATGACTTTTTGCAGCAGTTTGGGATAATTGGAAAATAAAATTTTTCCAAAGGCAGTCCAATCCAATTATTTTCTACTATTCAATTCAGGGTTCAGAACATGATACACTTACAGCACTGAATGGGACTAAAATGGACAATTTACCTATATGGTTTGCATGTAATAGTTTGGAGATGGAGAAAGAACTAAGACACCCTGCCATTAATCTAGTGACACTTGCCCCTATATGAAGCTCTTTCCTGGACACTTTTTCTCCCCAAATGCCATGCATTTTCAGGGTTTGCCTGGGTCCCTCCTCCCCCCATTCCATCCACACATCCTGGCTTCCTTTCTCTCCTAAAATCCTATATTCTACAAGTCATTGCCACTGCCATTTTAATGCTAGTCCCTCTGCTTCAGATTACTTCCAATTTATCCTGTATATATCTTGTTTATATCTAACTGTTGTCTCCCCATTTGAATGTGAGTTCCTTTGACAGCAGAGACAAGATGTTTTTTGTTTTTTCATTTCTTTGTATCTCCAAAGTGTGCTTGGCATACAGTAATCAATCCATCAATAAACACTTTAAGTGCTTACCACGTGCTAGGCACTGTGCTAAATGTAGGGATTCAAAAAGAGGCTAAAGACAGTACCTGTCTTCAAGGAGCTTACAATCTAATAGGGGAGACAACAGCTGAATACACACCAAGCTAGTTATGTATAGGAAAAATAAGAAATGATTATCGAGGAAAGAAAGGCATCCAATAAAGATGAGACTTGAGAAGCCAGGTAAATCACTAGGAGGAACTGAAGCCTTACAAGTATGAAGGACAAAAAAAAATACTGGAGCCCAGAGATTATGTGTCTTTTTTGTGGAACAGCTAAGAGACCAGTGTCCCTGGATCACATAGTATGTGGGAGTAAGCAGTTAATGCTTGTTGATTAGTTCTAGCCCAAAGTACAGAAGAAATATTAAGAGTACAGACGGGCAAATAATTATTTTTTAAAAATTCTTCAAATGACTGGTAAGCTCAACTGACTTCTTTAAACATTAATTTGGTTTTTCTTAGCTTTTTTTTCTGTAAAAAAAATCTTATCATAAGGCACGACTCTGGGAGTGGAAAGATATATGTTAGGGGAAATATAGGCAAAATAAAAGATAAGTAATAAAAATCAATTTTAAAAGTACAAGTCAGGCCAAACCATTTCCTTTTTTGCAGGACAAAGTAAATCATGGGAATGCTGAAGCCTTAATATACTTGGATTTCTCTAAGTCTTGTAGATAAATACGAAAGATATAAAATGCATGGCTACATCTATGTGGATGGATGCAGAACTAGTGGAATGACCAGATACAAAGACTGTCTGTTATCCTGGAGGTAAATCTCTGGAAGAACAAGGAACTCTGTCCACATCTGATGACCATCTTTATTAGACATGGAAAGGATGATGGAAAGTTGGTCAAATCTGCAGGTGACACAAAACTGGTAAGGGATGGTTGACATTTTGCATGACAATCAAGATCTAGAAATACTATTAACCCCAGGATGACAAGATATATTAAATCCTAAACACAAGCTTAGTTTTCCTAGAAATTAAACATCCCCTCCCTGATTTTCTTCCTTCATCAATCTAGACTTTCAAAAGTATTCTCTAGCCATATGGACTATACTTCAGACTTCCTCACAAGTCTGCAGGAATCTCAATCACATGAACTTACACCTCTTTGTATACTCACAGCACCCAGCATGGGGTATATAGAAATGGTCACTGAACATTTCAAATGGATTTTAATTAACTGTATCAAGACCAAAATTCCAAAGGATGAGGTTGTCTGGAAGGTGCTTTTTGACTTCACAAACATGCTAACACTACCATGATCATTTGTGCTATTGTGTTGTACCATATCAGGTTAATAAGGCCTATCCTGGAGCTCAAGGAAATACTTTGAGGTGCTCCTGCTACCTAATTCAGTAGGTCATTTCTTCAGGGAAACTCCCTCTGCCCAGCAGATGCCAAACTTACCCATGACTTTTAAGTAACAGCTCGAACAGGTAACTGGTGATACAAAAGATAAAAAGTACTGGGACAGGACTCAAGAAGACCTGAGTTCAGATCCAGCCTCAAATACTTACTAGCTTTAACCCAGAGTCAGCCACTTAAATTGCTTGCATCACTTCCCTTAACTGTAAAATGGAGATGACAGCACCTACCTCCCAGGATTGTGAAGATTGGTTTTTGTTTTCTTAACAAAAAGTACTTGGCCACAGTGCCTGACAACAAAGTATAAAAATTTACTCCGTCTCTCCACGGAAACACAGTTGGAAAATGCATTTCATACAACATAGCAGCTTTTTGCAGGAGCAAGAAGTGAAAACCAAGGGAATTGGTGGTTAATGTCCACTAATGGGGAACAGCTGAGCAAATTGTAGTTTAAGAATATTGCACTGTAAGAAATGAACAAAGGCAGTTTCAGGGAAATATAAGATGATCTGGCAGAACCAAGAAAATGAAAAACCAGACTTAAGAAAGCACTCTACCTACCCTCCCGACAAATAAAGAATGAAATGCACAATTTGGAATATGGAAAATGTAGGGATTTGCTTTGTCTTTACTGCATTCAAGGGTATTCCCCTCCTCCCTCGAGCCCCCCAAATTGGCCAGGTGGTAAGTAGAGAAAATAAAAATGATGCTGTAGCTCATGACCTCAATGAAAGGGATTTATAGACGCCTTCCTCAACTTATCTTAACATTATATACAGAAGTATGCTGACAAGAGATTGATAGTTTTATACTCACCATCTAACGCATCCTAAAGCAAATAATTTTCTATGCAGTCCTCAAAATGCTTTAGGTTTGCAAAGTTTGATCGAGAACTTGAAAATCTTTTGTTTACGTAAATTCCTCATAGTTAACATGACCCCTTTCCACATAAAGTATTTCTTGCCCATTATAGAGGCTGCTGGATGCCAGAGCTTAAAATTCTTTGTATTTAAAACAAAACCCAGGCTACTTATTTATCTTATGGAACACAAAGACAAACTTGATCATCTTCACTTTACTAATGTCCTTTGAAATGATTCAGCACTTAACTTTCCTGGTTTTATTATAGTTTTAGTTTCTTTCTGCCTTAAGTATATTACAAAGATTTCTCCCGGTAAATTCTATTCCTCACAGCAGAGGGACAAATGCTTGAGCTGAGATGGCTCCAAGTATGGGCTAGAGTTGTCTAGGAACCTGCCTAATTCAGTCTACACATAAAGGCTTCTCACAAGTTTGTCATCATGGGCCTTTTCAGCCTACAACTTACTGTGGAAGAAGTATCCACGATTCTCAGTGGTTTCAATAATTTTATACTATCAATGTTTACCTTGAATATAAGCTTTTGGGTGGGTTGCAGAAAAACTATTGGTTCTTCCAACTTTTAAGGAAAATAAGCCATTTCACCAAAAATTGTGCATAAGCCAAACACATCAGAAACTAAAAAGCAGATCAAGGGTGAGTAACAAGGAATATCTGGGCAAATTACATTATATCAAAAGGTTTTTGATTTGCTTAATAATATAGTGAGCATGTCTGTCTAGTTAAGGCATTATTACACTTTGGCAGACTTCTAAAAAACAACCATTACAACTTAATGCTTCCTTATGACTATGTACCAGGCAATAAGCCTATAGTGAACTATACCGATATTAAAGCTTTATTTTCTTTAATAAGGAGACAATTTTAAACATCAAAAATGGAACTAAAAGCTAGGCAATTAGTAATGTATGCTGTAACCTTCATTATCTTCTCATTCAGTAACTAATCATCACATAAGTCCTTCAAGTTCTAAGCTTGATAATAAAAAATACTTGCAGTTCTCCCATTAATAACTTTAATCAAATATATTTATATTCTTATGCAAATCTGAAACCAGGGAAGCACAAGACATGGGCACAAGCCTCAGCTCTAGTAGTAACTAAAAGCTATGACCTAAGGACATTATTGAGGAACTAAGAGAGATGAAAGCACTTGGAAAGTACCAAGTACACAAATACAAGGTATTTGAGAATGTTCAACTATGGCAATTTATAACTCCTTTCCTTAACTCTCCCACTACCCTGGCTGGGACTAAAGGCCATTACATCAACACAGGGCATGAGCGATGACAGACCTGGCAACAGAAATATTCAACTAAGATACATAAATACCTCTGGGTTTGGAATTACAAAAAACAAAACAAAAAAACTTTCAATTAGAAGGAATCAAAATTATTAACACAGCAACCCCTAGTGGACACTTTAATCAGCCAAACTTTGACATGGTAATTTAAAAATTCCTCATAATTCCAACTTTAAAAATAATTTCCCCCAAATTTTAACGCTGGGCAAAATTAAGTACAGAAAAAATAATAAACTTGAAAACACGTTATTATGTAAACTTTGTAGCTCATCATTTGATTGAACAGCACAATCTATTACAGTGTAAAGTAGTTTTGAAGCCTTGCAAGTCATTTCATGCTATGCAGCTTGGTCTACATAAGCAATGTCTTCATCTCTTATAAAATAAGCTTCTTTTCCTCACACCACCTCTGGCTCAGCTCTTCTAGAACTATGTACTTCTATTTTAGACAAAAGTCAGGTAACTTACGCACACATACCAAAGCATATTTTACTATACCCACCCTTAAAGTAGCATTACTTCTGAAGGGTTAAGTGGAGGTGGATTATTACATGGAGCCTATCAACAGAACAAATAAACTTCCATGGTCTGCAAGAAAAACCAGGAGAGGTAAGGCTTCTCGGGGGCACACTGGCAGAGATGAAGGCCCTACCTTGAACAGTGTGATCCTGGTGGGACTGTCTCCTCCACCCCAGAGGAGAAACAGAGAAGTGAAATGTTTAAGAACTATAGAATTAAAAGTTACTTCATTTTAAGTAAAATAATTCTTCTGGCTCCCAGTTTAGCTACTTTTTTGGGTCAGGAGGCCTCTTGTGAGCTAAAATCTGATCAAACATCTTATTTTTGCTATTTGTTGGCCTTCTCAGAGATGGTAAGAGCCCTATCCTAGAGACACACTGCAACCAAAATTATCTGAGATATCTCAGACAATATCCTGAATTTCCTATAAAAAGTTAAGGGCATTATTTCAAGTGAGAATTATTCATAATCTTTACCAATGTAATGCCAGAACCAACATTTAGAACAGAACTTATAATTCATGACCCAAGACTACTTACTTTTAAGCACATTTAAGGAAACTAAGCCACAAAACTGTTGCATTATGATTTAATCTAAGTGCACAAAAGTTTGAAATTACAATCCTTCCCAGTATCTAGGAAGGTTAAGCATGCCTCCATATTTTCAGTTCTGCACTGTTACATTTGAGCTATAATGTGAATTTTATATCATGATGCTTAGTTTGGAATTCCCATGCAAGACCTCAACTTATAGGATGGAAGCAATCTAAATTTAAGTGCGAATTGTTTTCATGCTGAAAGCCTTTACGGCCATTTCAATTTGGTTTACGATGAAATGTATCCTGGAATTATTCATCTGAGCAAGTTGTGGTATCATGAACCCTTCTCTTTTTAAGGAGTGGCAACTATGCATTACCTAGCAGAACCACCCCACCGAGAAACCACTCTCAAATTAATCAAGCCCAACTCATAAAATAGCAGCTTTGTGCAATCAACTGCTTTTATACAAGAACTGCGATGAACAGTGGATTCAACTGGCTATCACACAAATAGGCTAGCTAGTATTTTATTACTCCAAAAGCACTTTAACAAGAAAAATATAAGTATGGCTTCTGATAGGAATGTTTAAACCTGGACTGCTTGTACCAAGCTCATAGGCTGAATTAGGTTCTACAAGGAAAATTTTTAAGTATTCAAGTTAAGCAACAATTTGTAACCAAAACTTTAATCCCGAAGGTCTCACAAAACATGTTACAAATGACATCATGAAAAAAATCTTGCACAGTAACTCAAAAAGTTTTATCTCTACAATGTACCCTTAAACTCAAGAGGAGTTTGTGTGAATGGTTAATTTTGAGTATCACCAGTTACTCACAGTGCACCAAAAGACTCCGTGACTTTTAAGTGGAAAAACTAAACTTGCTTGAAACCTCGTAAGGTTTAAGTGTCCATTTAAAAGGAATTTTTTTTCTTTTATAAAACTGCTCTTAACCTGTCTTATTTTGGTATGTTTTTTACTTCCCAATTTACCTGCTGACCTGTTCTAAGAGCTTTGAAACAATGTATTATGTTTAACTGCAGCTATACACATAACTCCTGTGGACAAAAACCAAGGCTCTCTCTGACATAGTTGCTCTCCATTTCCCCCCCAGAAAATACAGTCAAAATGTCATTTTTGGTCACTGCAGGTTTTACAGATTTGTAAATTGATGCAAAATAAACTGAATAGTAATCAATAGAAATCAAAATTTTGTTTAAGGGAACATTGCAAAGTTACAAAGTCTTGGTATTACATGCCTTATATGATCTGTTTCAAACCATA
This sequence comes from Pseudocheirus occidentalis, assembly GCA_028646575.1. Taxonomy (NCBI): domain Eukaryota; kingdom Metazoa; phylum Chordata; class Mammalia; order Diprotodontia; family Pseudocheiridae; genus Pseudocheirus; species Pseudocheirus occidentalis. The sequence goes on along the minus strand of CM053593.1, from coordinate 203,079,250 downwards.
CAGATACACATCTTTACATGTGTCACCGTTACAAGACAATAAACAAATTTTAACAGCTAAAACATTTTAAAAATGCACCGAGCTTATGAAGGCTCAAACAAAACTTGTAATGTTCTGTACATGCTCCCGTCAAACGAAGGGCTACTTCCTGTACATCACTCCTCTTGAAGGCCGATGTTCTATTTCCTTTCATTTGACCTAGAGCGACTGAACAAGGGGAAAAACATTATTTTATCTCAATACCTATAACCTTAATATGATAAAAAAATTTATATACACTAAATATTTATTTAAAAATCCTAAGATACAGCTATTTCTATAGTTTGCTCAAATTATTTAAGAAACCTACCTACGAGACCTGGAAAAGGAACGAGAAGGCTTATGATTTCTCTCCCGTGACAATGATCTCTCTCTTCTTCTATCTCTTGAAAGTGACCTAAAGCAGTAAAGAAAAAAAGATTGGTTTAACTGCTCAAATTTAAGTGGCATTAAAAAAAAAAGCCACTTAGGTGGATTAGAATTAAAGGTGACCCATCTAACTTCTATGAGCAAAGTACTATAACAAGCACTAGGGCTTTGAGGACAAGTTTGCTCTTAAGACTAGAAATTTTTCTGTATACATACAGATAAGAACAGTGGGGTGAAAGAAAAAAAAATCAAGTAAGACTGCTCAACCTGGGTTGAGCCTTGAAGGAAGTTATATATACAGAAAGGAAGAAAAAAGGACATTCCAAAGGGAATCAGTTTGTGTAAACAGAGAAATAGAGATAAAAAATGCTGAACTCATATGAAAAGCAAATAGCCCACTTTAGCTGAAACAAGCTACAAAAAAGGTAAGACTGAAAAAATAGGTAGATTAGAAGGCCTTAAGAACTCCAGGCTGAAGATGCTGTCTCTTCCTCCAAGCAACAGGTAGCTTGTAGGAAAGACCCACTTGTGCATCATTTGAAAATTCCTTATACACTTCAGCTAACAAGAACCCCCAATCAAAAACATATAATTGCTTTACCTGCTCCGGCTTCGAGAAAAGCTTCTTCTTCGTGGTGATCTACAATCAGAAATAGGACAAATTAGGCTCACTATCAATTTTAGTATTTATGGCGTGAGGCATTTCCCAACTTTTCATTCTCACTGTTGGGCCCAGTGATCGTGCCGAAGAACTGGCACCCATCGTCCAAAACAAAAAAAGCACAGAAGGATTAAGGAACAAAAAAGCTCAAGTGAAAAGCAGGTATTCCAACCATGAATTCACTTTAACAAAGAATGCTTCACAGCAGATCTGTCCAATGCAAAACTTCCACGTCAACTAACTTCACTACCCAAACACCACGCCAAAATGTAGTCCCACAAGTAGTTCCAAAAACAGTGCCATAGACCAGTATTTGGAACCCATGCAAACCTAGAAGTCTATGACAAGACTTAAGGTACCAAGTGGATAAAGTGAAAAACTGTGAAAACGCGCTCAGTGTAAATATTGATGCCATTAAGTGATACATTAGAACTGCATATTTGTGATTGTCACATTTTAAGAGTGTGTTTAGGCTTACAAAAAATTACCTTAGCATGGCCCACTTCACCCCAAAAATTGTTTTAAATTTTGAAAACTGTTAGTAAAACCATTTAAAGGTGATAGGATTCAACAAAATTTTGCTAGAAAGGAAAGCTAAAATTTGTTAGAGATATTAAAATTTTAGTTTGGCATCTCACACATGCAAATGAGTTTTGCTTGAGGTTCTAGTTACATTAAAATTTCCCTATCACCCTTAAAAGTTTTATTCAAGCAATATCTGTACGTTACCATTCAATTATGCACAGCCAGCCTTTGATCGAGAAAAGTAATTACTTAAGCCGCTTACTCCTTATTTTAACCAGCAGTAAACTGTATAAGCAGGAAAAACTTACTAGTTTTGGGTTTCAACAAGCTAGAAATGGTGAGGTGAGGCTGCCGGACTGACGGCCAGGAAGAATTTGCTGAAAAGGTTTTGCCAGATGTTGCGTTGTATTTAGTTGGTTGGCGAAGGGGGTGTTGTGGATTTTTCCTGCTTTTTTGTTAGCCGAAGGCTGCTGCTGTAGTTGTTGTGAAGACATTTGGTAAATAAACAGCTGAGCTGATTGGCCAGGAATGTGTGGGCGGTCGAGGTGGCTGCTGCCGATTTGGTTAAGGTTGGAGAGAAGGCTGAGAGAAAACAGCATGCTCGGGAACCAAAGGGCGGTGCAACCTGACGACTGGCCATGCCTGGGTCATGTGAAACGACACCAGCCAAGCTGAATGGGGCGCGCTGGTCACATGACGCTGAAAGGGCTAGTTGACTGGCTAATGCAGACTCAGAGGGTGGTGAGAAGAGACATGATGGTGACTCTGTAACGGGGTTCATTTTTATTAATAGATGGACCAAAAAGCACAAAAAAAAATATGAAAAAAAAAAACAAGCCATCAGTACAACCATCTATTAGCTAACATATAATCTTATTACGATGGGCAACAAGTGTGGGGTGATTTTTTTTTTGGCCTTTTGTTTTGTTTTTATTTGTAAAATAGCAGAAGGGGCAGTTTCAAACTCCCATCTCCTAAGAAGGACTTCACTCACCTTTAACAGGCAAATAAATTCAGTCCTGTAGAAATCATGTTGGAGATTTGAGGAGATGCAGATAGTCTCCAGACAACAATGCCTGGGTCCAAGAATGATATGCCATTTTTAATTACCAAAAAAACCAAAAACGAAAAACCAAAAACAAAAACCTGAAATTTCAGATTTGGGTTTGAAAAGCTTAAGATGACTGGAATTACATCCTGTTTAGCCCCCTTTATTAGTGACCTAAGTTTAAACTAGTTTAAGATTAATTTCTACTTCACCAGTTGTAACATTCTTAACAAATATTACAATTGTGCAAATAAAGTAGAAACATTCGCGTGGAAAACTGTTGTATATGTCAAGTCTGTCATTATTGAGTCAAGGAATGGGAAATGGCCTAAATTGAAGTAAAAGGGAAGATTGGAAAAAGATGTGACTAGAAGATGAACTAAAATAACTTGAAGAAGATAGATCCAGGTCTGAAGTTACTGACTATCAACTTGAACAGTGACCTAAAGACCAAAGCCAACACTCAGCATCAACTTACATAAAACTCCCCACTATCGCCCCAGCAAGGCTGTTTAAAAAAAATAAAAACCAGAAAAACAAAAACCACCTCAGAATCTCAGCAATAGATGTTACCCATCAACATGCTTTAGGGAAACACCTGCTCCTATATTGCTCTATGGTTTAAACACCAAGGGCTCTAAACACATTCTTTGATTCTAAAGTACCTGCGTCGGGGTGGAGGACTTCTTCTCCGATAATCATCCCTTGGGCGACGACCCCAAGAAGGTGGTGGACCACGATTACGACTTCTTTTCTCACCATTCGACAGTTCCACCCTTACCCGGCAGCCACAAAGGGTTCTTTAAAGAAAAATACATATACATGCATACATATATCACTAAAAAATGTTCTTAAAACAGGCAACTACAAATATTTTAAACACAGATCTTCGCATAACATGCATTCCTAATTTTGCTACCTAAATTTAAAGCTGGAAAGGATAATAGCGCTTCCGCTAAGAATCCCTTTGCACAACGACATAAGTTTGATGTTCTTTATTCCTTCCTCGTAACATCTGATTTTATATAAAACAGCTTATGGCCATTTGAAATAAACAAGCATACTTAGTCAACATTTAAGCAGCTATTACATAAGACATTGGAAGGCTAAGACTAATTGCCTCCCTCAAGATGATAATACTCCTATAGGAGATAGGTGCTGCTTAAGACACAACAAAACTTTCAAGGCAAAATGTTAAATACAAAGAAAAGGTCCAAGATGCCAAAAAATTTGGAGGGAAGTCTACAAATAAAGCTCTTAGCAGGTCAGAGACTATGTCTCAACCCTGTATCCCAATGTAGCAGACAATATTTCTGTAAAAAACTCATCTCTAAGCACTTAGGATCTCTTAACACTGGTCTTGGTTTACCACTATCTATTGCTGCTACCTTAAATAACTATCTCATTTCAAAATTATTTGAATTTTAGCATTTTAAAATGGAAAACACCTTTATAAGCACTTTATATGAACTCATTATCTTTTTACACAACTTCATAGTCTGATCATCTGGCTGTCTTTTGTATTTTACACTGTAGTTTACAAGACTATATTATGTGCCATTACTGAAACTCATAAGTAGGTCTTGACTTAAGCAGAAGTAATAAGATGGGAGTGCAAAGGATCAGGTTAGCGTATATGTATTTCAGGCCCCCAAAATAGGAACATCTTGAACACTAGATGGCACAATACAGACATGTTAAGCATAAAACACACTGTCCAATTTTAGCTTGACTCATTTTCTGTAGTGGTTTTGCGATAAAAATTAAGTGACCAAGAAAGAACTGAGTGAAGCAACTTGTGTAAAAAGGGTGTATTAGCCTAACAAAAATGCTAACTTTATTGTGGATGAGACTCAAAGTTTGTACTCAATCTGGTAACCAATTTATTTTGCTCACTGACATGGTAGTGATATCTAGGTGAACAATTTCACTGGTATCAAAGAGGGCTCCCAATTGATACTGTGTGACAATGGGCAAAGTAGCTATACTCTATGTGCCTCAGTTTTCACTGCTGTAAAATTAAGGAATTGCCTTAAAACGCTGTTATGTGGTTCTTGATGTACAGTTCATTAAGTTATTTCTTCTAGTGAATTAAATGTGTAATCCATATACAAGCAGAAATAACTTTCTAGATGTTACATAGATTATTACCTTCCATCTAGTTCTCTAACAGCATCAGCTGCATCTCTGGGATCTTCAAATTCAACAAAAGCAAAGCCGGGAGGATTTCTTGCAACCCACACACTTCGGAGTGGTCCATAATATCCAAAAGCTCGCTCCAGTTCAGTCTTGTTGCCATTGTTACCAAGGTTACCTACATAAACCTTACAATCCAGTGGACAAGAGTCTCGATGCATCTCTGCAATGAGAATGGTAAATGGCAAAAAGAGTTTAGTATGTGAAAAACTTTTAACAAAATCCTTTAACAGTACTTAAGATGCTAATAATAACTACATCCCAATCAAAGACAAGAAAAATCCAACGAAATCCAATTCACTAACCCACATCTCCAGGAAACGATTCTTCCATATTTTTATGTAGTAGCATATATGTGGAAGTAGCTCCAGAAATAAGGTCTTTGGCAAAAGATCAGTGTTGTTTCATTCTGAGATCTCCACCCCTAAAATGGCCCTCAAGTGCTCTTGAAATCTAAGATTTTGTGGTCATTAGTATAACCAAAACCAAAGACTGATTTACTAATTCTTCCTTTTGTAATATTTTGTAAATATAAGCTTTCAGAAAGTCTTTCCCCTTCCTCCTTTAATGCTAGTGTCTTCTTTCTGAGATCATCTCCAATTTTATCCTGTATGTCTTGTTTGTACAGTTTTCTTGCCTGTAGTCTCTCCCATTCCATTGTGAGCTAGGGAGAGGGGGCCCAGGCCAGGAACTTTGTTTTTCTTTGTATCCCCAACTCTAAATAAGTTGTATGTAGCTCATATTAAGTGTTCAATGTTTGCTGATTTAATTTGCAGCTCATCCTTCAAAACTGCATATTTATGCTGATTCGAATACACTTCATAGTATCCTCTATTACCTTTCACCAGTGGGCTATTACCCCTTTGTCTAAGAAGGTACATGAAGCCAAAGGGAAATAAACAACTCTACATTAAAAATTCAAATATGCTGCATTCTCAGTTGTCACACTTATCTGAATATCAATTCAATTTTTAACTTCACTGGGCACAGGAAAATCTTAACCCTAAAGGATTTCATGAAGGGGCTTTGAACCAAACAACGAGCAAACTGTCTCCCATTTATTTCACCCACTTTAGCCAGCTCAAACACATACTAGGTACAAAAACCTGCCACACCCAAACTAAGAATTTTTCTGGGAAGCAAGTCCTAACGGGCTGCATCAAAATTTGGAGAAGTAAACATCAACCAGCCAAAAACCTCATACGAGTCACAAAACAAAAAAGGCTGACGTTCATTGGTAACAGGTTTCAGGCCCGTACAGAGGGCGCCCCTGGAAGGTATGGGGGGACAGAGTGGGGGGTCCATGGGCTGTCTAGGCTCCATCTATGTGTGTAGCACCCACTGGCCCACACCCAGGGAGCCGCTGGGGGAAGCGCCCGCAGTGACAAAGCGGCCCCCTCCCTTCCTCGCTCCGGGCAGGCCGAGCAGTTTTCTCTCCAGCCCCCGCACTCGTGAGGCCGGGCAGCCAAGGCCCGAGGCCCTCCATTCCCCAGAAGCGCCGTAAAGAAGCTTCACATCGCCGAGGCCAAGGCAACAATCGAGGATCAACTCGTGGAGCGGGCCGCGAGGCAAGATACGCCACAAGCCGTGAGACCGCACCTGGCTGCTGCCGCGATTCCTCTTCCGGTTGTGTCGTTCACCCGCCCCTACCCTCCCGCCACTCCCTACCCCCTCACCATCCTCCTCGTTCCCTGAGGCTCCCCGCCCAGCGCTTCCTGGGCGCCCAGGCCCTAGTCGGGGCTTCGGCGGCCCTTCCCCGACCTATTGAGGGCAGCCCGACCGCCGGCCGCCGAACGTCACAAAATGGCGGCGGCGCCTCTTTGTCTGTGCCCGGCCTTGCTCCGGCCTCACGACCACGACGGCGGAGAAAAGAACGCAACCGCCCCCTACACTGCCCGTTTCCTTACCGGGTACTGTGGCTTAACAGGCGGGGATCCAACTCCCACCGCTCGAGTAGGTTTTTCCCGCTCCTCCCGGCTCCGTCCCCGCACAGCTGTTGCGCTAGTCCCCCGACGTCCACAAAATGGCGGAACGCAGCCGGCTCCTCCCAACTTATATGCCGCCAGTCGTGTCACGTGACAGAGAGCTATGGCCAATCAGAGGGCGAGGAACGCCGTGAATGACACCTCAGAAGGGCCCGCCCTTCGTCTTAAGTTGTGAACCACCGCTTGGGCAGCGGTTGGTTGCTGGGAGCAGGCCTGAGCCTGAGAGGAGTTCTTGTCCCGCCAAGGAAGGCCAGCTTCCCCAGATGCCGAGTGCGCGCGCACTATGTGTGTTGTGTTTGGATTCAGTCGGCCCCCTCTCCCTCCCTCTCCCCTCCCCGCCATTCCACTACGCTCCATTATGTTCAGTGTGCCAGTGTTTAGAAAATAATCCAAACCCACTGCAATATCTCAATGTAAAATACTGTAGACTTTTGTAACGTAGGAGGAGTCTGGCCAGATATTCTCATCATAATTCATGGCCCAGCTATAGTATTGTTGCAGTCCTACAGACATTTAGATTGAAATTGAAGACTCAATATGCCCATCAATCAGCTAATATCTATTAAGCACTTACTAAATGCTAAGCATTGTACTAAGTGATAAGCTTTGTACTAAACTATCGGTTGCGCTAAATGCTGTGAATAGTAAGAAAGGAAATAAAAACAAGAAAATGCAGTCCCTGCTCTCCAGGAGCTCAGTCTAAAGGAGGAGACAATACACAAACAACTATGTAAATTAATTTATCTGTTTGTATAGCATTTATGTGGAAATACATAAACATATACAATACATGCATGTATGTCAACATGTGTGTACATGTAACGTGTGTTCGTATGCACAAATGCATGCATATATCACAAAGGTATTGTATATGTGACTATGTGTGTATATGTGTATATGTAATATGGAAGTACCCCTAAGATTAATATGTCTGTTTTCTATGAGTTACCTTACCAGGAAGATACATTGGGCATAGAGTAAGCCTATTTGTTGCAAGGAACCAATCAGGAGCCTGCAGTGAGCCAAAGTTTTGCTTATCCCCAGACCTTTGCTGGTATTAATAAACTGACCTTGCTGAGGTGTGTGTGTGCCCCACCCAAACTGGCCCAAGCCAGCCTTTTGGTCATCTGTTCTGCAAAACATCCTGCTTCTATGTGGTTGGTAGGATTCCTTTTTTTTTTCAAATAGTTTATATAATGTTGAAATTAATTTTCTCCAAATGTGTGGTAGAGTTGACTTGTAAGTCCATCTGTCCCTGGTGTTTTTTTCCTCTTAAGGAGTTCATTTATGTCCTGTCCAATTTCTTTTTCTAATATAGTGTTATTTAAATATTCTATTTCCTCTTCTGTTAATGTGGGCATCTTATAGTCTTGTAAATATTTATCCATTACATTTAGGTTGTCTGTTTTGTTGGCACATAGTTGGGCAAAATTATTGCTTTAATTTCATCTTCATTGGTTGTGTATTCACCTTTTTTCATTTTTTATATTGGTAATGAGTGGGGTACACTCTCTGCACCCTCTGTGAAGACTCCTCAGAATGAGAAAGGAGAGAAACTATCTGGAAACCAGAGATAGACTTTTGTAAGACTGGACAGACCTGAGTCCTGGGTTTACACAACCTAGGACCCTTCCTCCCTTTTCCCTTGCTGTCATTAGCCTTAGGCCCCTTTCAGGAGTTTGTCCTCCCTCTTTGCTTGTGACCTTTTCCTCTCCCTTGCTTTAGTTTACCAAATAAGGTCTTCCTGTCCTACCTCCATGCCAACAGGAGATAGTAATGGGCTTCTTTGTTATCCACCATTGGGTTAGATTTCAAGCCAAGACTGAGAACCCGCCTCCTAGCCAATGGGAGAAGGGACAGCTAGGGGGAGGGGGCTTGACCACCTTAAGGTATAAATTCTTGTTCTGTCTTTTGTAACATGCCTCCTCTCCTTGATTCTGGCCATGGAGCAGACCGCTCTCTTGGCGGGGGCGGGGAGGGTTGGAAGAGAATAAAACTTCCTGTTCGTTCCTCAAGATGCCTCTGACTTTTGATTTTTCTTGGGGAGGGGATTTTGGGGTCCCTGTACCCCACACAGTAATTAGTTTTCTTCTTTTTTTAAATCAAGTTAGTCAATGAGTTAATCTATCTTTTTTTTTTTAACAGACTAATATATAGCTTTATTTATTAGTTCAATAGCCTTTTGCTTTCAATTTTATTAATCTTTTCTTTGATATTCAGGATTTCTATTTTGGTATTTAATTGGGGATTTTAAATTTGTTCTTCTAGGTTTTTTTTAAAGTTACATATACATTTAGATGATTTACTCTTTCTCTCTTTTATTAATATAAATGTTTAGAGATATACATTTCCCCACAAATACTGCTTCAGACTTTTATGTCCTTCTGTTTTCACAAACTCTGTGGGGGCCTGTAAGTTTTCCATGCTTCCAAAGTAGTGTGATCTGGCGTTTGGTCTTGTCATTGTCCTCCTGGGCCTTAGCCAGGTAGGGCTCCTGCACCCTTGTGACTACAAACACTACTCTCATTCCTTAAATTGCAACCCAGAACTGGATACTGGGCATTGGAGTTGCCAAATGGCACCTAATTCTGTGCCCATCTGGCACAGGGGTCTGCCTAGAATTTCTTTCTGACTCTGGTCATTGGACATTCCCGGGGCAACTGCTGCTACTGATGAGGTGTAGGCTCTGTGACTCCCCCTTTTCCCCCTCCACCTTTTTGAGCTCTCCTTGATTCTTTGAGGTACAGGCTCTGGGAAAGTAAACCTTCCCAGGGAAGACATTTGCCTGAGGTTATGAGCCTTAAGTTGTGGCTCTGCCCAAAGTCTTTAGTCCCCCTTTGTTCCAATAGTTTCCCACCCTTAATGTTCCTGTTCCCACCCTTGAATTGGCCTGGCTAACCATTGTCTATGGTCTCCAGGTAGCCTCCAACAACTTCCCACCCTTAACCACTCATTACTGGAGT
>CM053593.1:203040529-203068964 GCA_028646575.1 Pseudocheirus occidentalis | reverse complement strand
CTTCTACTTGCTCCACTCTAATTCTGAACAAATTATTGTCTTCAGAATGCTTTTGAGATCCTTTTTCTATCTGGCAAATTGGACTTCTTCAGGCATTCTTCTCCTCATTCTCTTTTTGGGTCTATTTTGCCATTTCAGTTAATCTGTTTTTTAAGGTGTTATTTTCTTCAGTCAGGTTGTTGACTCTTTCTTGCATCATTCTCATTTCTCTTCCCAATTTTTCCTCTTCTTCTCTTATTTGGTTTTCAGTGTCCTTTTTAAGCTGATCTATGGCTTGTAGGCAATCTTCAAGTTTCTTGGAAGCATTTGGTTTGTGAGTTCTGACTGTGTTGTCTTCCTCCTGTTCCATGCTTTGATCCTTTTTGTCCCCAAAAAAGGATTCTAGAGTTTTATTGCTGGTCTTAAGTTGCTTCCTTCTCCTCATGTTGGCCAGTCAGCTAATTGCTTGATTTTTTAGCTCTGTGGAACTCTGCTTGGGAGGGAGGGAAAGCTCTGTTCCAAATTGCTGGGGTTTTCACAGCTGCCGGAGCTATTAGAGGGTTGCTCCAACCCCCACCAGCTTTGGTTCACTAAAAGTGCACCCTAGGACCACCACCCAAGACCACAATCAGGATTCAGGCCACTCAACGTAAGGGCCTTTGATCAATTGCTTTGGCCCCCCTGCTGTCCTCAGGCCAGGGGCTCTGAAGCAGCCAGCTTGGGTTGCTTCCTTGCCCTTGGGGCAGTTTGGCCAGACTCCTTTTTTCCCCCCAAATTTAGCTTGAATTCCACTGACCTTTCTCTTAGCCTTATTTCTTCTTGTCTTGATAAATGTGGAGATTGCACCAGGTGCCACCTACCCACTCTATTGTAGACTCCAGCAGTGGCTTCTTCTGTCCTTCTGGGGGCCAGGCTGCAGTTTCAGCTCCCAGCCTGCCATGATGAGCCCCACCTGCCGAATTGCCTTCAGTCAGATGTGTTTTCTGTATTTTTGTCAGTTTTGGAGCCCTAAAATTTGTTTATAGTCATATTTTCTGGGTATTTAAGGTGGCTGTGTGGGAGCTGCAAAACTTTGCTGCTTCTATGCTGCCATCTTGGCTCTGCCCCCCAGTAGCTGAGTCTTGAAGGCAATGATTTTGAGAGGTGGAGATATACTAGGCAGGAGGTACTACATTGACCAGTGCACTGAAGTTGGACAGGAAATACTGAGTTGGGGGAATAGCTAGTAGTCTAACTTGACTGGAACATAGGCTATATAAGCTAAGCCTGGAAGGGTTACAGCTGATTTTCAGTGACATACTGAAGAATTTGAACTTAATCATCAAGGCATTAGGGAATCCCTGAAGATTTTGAAGTAGGGCCGTGACCTAGTCAGACATATGCCTTAGGAGTAGAGATCATTTTGGTAACTGAGTGGAGCATGAGTTGGAGAAGGAAGAGAGTTGGAAGTTGGAAAGACCAGTTAAGTGCCTGTTATAGTAGTCTGGGTAAGAGATGATGAAAACTAGAACTAGGGAAAAAGTTTTGTGAATTCATGGAAGGGGACAGATGTATGAAATGCTCGGGAAGTGGAATTTATGAGATTTGACAACTAATTGGATAATGGGGGGTTAGGGAGAAGGGAGACTCAAGATAGCTGATAGCACTCTCACCCAGTGTTATCTTCCTCATATACTTTGGCTTTGGTGCAAAGCTAGCTTGCTCCAGTACTTAATCATCACAATTTGCTATCTGAACAAAATTCCATCATTTTGGTTATATGCAACTGGACTAGTTCTATGTCATTTATTCACCTATTTTTTAAAATTTAAGTTAAATTCAGTTTGTTATGTTTTAAGTTCTGAGCTGTCTCCTTCTCTCCACCTCACATTAGAGAAGGCCACTATTTGACACAGATTTATAAATACAGGTAAAACCATACTATGTATAATTCTATTCATCAGTCCTTTCTCTGGAGGTGGATAGCATCTTCCTTCATGGGTCTTTTGTAATTGATTTGAATATTTATAATACTCGGAATAACTTAGTTGTTCTCTATTATTCCTCAAACAGTATTGCTCTTACTGTATACAACGTTCTCTTGGTTCTGCTCATTTCACTTTTTATTACTTAATGCAAATCTTTCAGTGTTTTTTGGAAACAACTTGCTCATCGTTTCTTATAGCACAGTAATATTGCAACATAATCATGTACCACCCCAAATGATGGACTACAATTTTCTCAGTTTCCAGTTCTTTGCCACCACAAAGAGAGCCAGCATAAATGTTTTAAAACATTTAGGTTCTTTTCCTTTTTCCCTGATCATCTTGGGCAACAGATCATTCATTCACTTATCTAACAAATGCTTATGACTTGGATGCGTAGCCAATGCTGAGAAGAGAAATTTAGATAAGTCTGCATCTTACCCTTACGGTGTTTATGGTCTGGTGGTAGAGGGTGTACATATAAGAAGAGCCCATAGAAGTAGTCTTTGGTTCAAGGTTCAAGCTTTAAAGAGAATACTTTTTTAAACAGGTATATTCTTGGCCTTGATCTCTTTCTATTATGAAAGAACCTGATTACTTTGACAGAAGCCCTCCCCTAATCCCTTAATCTAGCATAGCAATGTGACTTTGGGAACTAGAGGATTTTTCTAGTTGAGCCTAAACTCTAGAATATCTTATCAAGATGGAAAGAGAGGCATTGAGTACGTAGACCCATTGACAGACTGTCTGTCCTCCAAGGACCAGCCTAGCTTAGTTCAGAGACAAAGTTGGTCACAGTTCTCATGAAGACCATTTGTGAACATGTTTTTTGTGTATATCTTTGCACTAATGAACAAGAACACCCACACAAATTAAATCATGAATCCTTTAAGTACTAACAAGGTGGGGCGGCTAGGTGGCGCAGTGAATAGAGCACCGGCCCTGGAGTCAGGAGTACCTGAGTTCAAATGCGGCCTCAGACACTTAACACAAAAAACTAGCCGTGTGACCTTGGGCAAGTTACTTAACCCCAGCTGCCCTCCAAAAAGCAAAAAATTAAAAAAAAATTAAAAAAAAAAAAGTACTAACGAGGTAATTCTGAAATACACACTATCAGACTAGCTTTATATTGAATGAATAAATGAGTGAATGAAGCATTTGTTAAAGTTGGAAATACAAGTTAAAAATCCAAACAGTCCCTGCTCTCAGGGTGCTCACATTCTAACAGGAAAGATAACACATAGATGGTTTCAGCTTCAAATCAAATGGAAAGGTCCTATAGTCTTTAGGGGTCAGCATTTCTACTAACAGAATCATACCATTTTCTGATGTGGGACTTTTTATTGGTGACAACTGTTTCTCACAAATGAAGAAGTAAAATTAAGTAAGAGTATCGCCAGCCATCAGTAATATGCTCTAAAACCTAGATCACACAAACATACACCCCCCCACACACACACACCCCCACATACATCTATATATTTAGCTTTAAAGTTTATCAGTATGTATGATAGAATGCATACTTTTTTAATAGAGAAAAGAACTAAACTATTCATGTGTGGTTTATAGTCCTTTTTTTCTTACTGTCAAGAAATTATAAATTTTTAATTCCCCTCAGTCATTTACTCCTAAACCATGAACTAAAAAAAAAAAATCTATGCAAAAAGATATCCAAGAATTAGGAAAAGAAAGTGGGGAGTAAGGAAACATATAGATGCTTTTATCCTTCCCCTAGGAAGAGGGGGGAATAGGAATATCCAATTCTCACTTGCCAGAGAGGATAGGTACCTGTTCTGTTGCGTCTTCTGATCTATAGATTGAAAGTGCAGTTTCTAGAACTGGATTTATTTTATTTTGTTTTTTAAAAATTTTTATTGATAACTTTTGCCCTTATATTACTTTTTTTTCCAAGAATGAAAAAAAAGAAGAAAGAAAGAAAAAAGCAATTCAGCAAGACTGATCAATGTGTCAGCCAACATGCAGGGTTCCACATCAGTCTTCATCTCTTCAAAGCCAAACTTGGTCTTCATGGTTACAGTGTTCAGTTTTGATTTTTGTTGTTATTTCACTTTATATTTTTGGAGTTATTGTGTATATTGTTTTCCTGACTTGACTTGCTTTACTTTGCCTCAATTCATATAAGTCTTTCTCATGTTTCTTTATATTAAATGTGTTCATTTTAACTAGATCTTGAGTTGACTGATACTTCTATTATTTACATGATGTTTCTCCTCAAAGAATGTAAGCTCTTTGAGGTCAGGCATTAGATTTTTGTCATTCTATCCCCAGAGTCTAGCATAGCACTTGGCACATTCTGGGTATTGAATTAACGATGAATTACATTATCTCAAAATCTATGCAAGTCAGTATTATGGCATTTGATTTTAATTCACTTACTTCTCACCTAATTAATATCAACCTGTAGATCAGAAATAGTCGTGGCTACAGATTTCCAAACTCTTTTCTTATGCATCATGAGAACACCTTAACCTCAAATTCTAGCAGTGCTGCCAGACTGTAACCTTTTGACCCCCCCAAGTGACTGGGTTCTAATGCCTTTACTAGTTGTTGTTTACCATTCTCTTTGCTTAGGTAATGATGTGGTAGTGAAAATAAAGGAAGTTGATTTCATTTTATGAGAGAGAATATATATGTGTATGTTGTGTGTATGACTGTCAAATAGCAGCTGTTTTGTGGTTTGGTGAAGAGGAAATTCTGCAGTACACACACATACACACTTTCATGTTGAACAGGATTTTGTTAAATTAGTGTCTTTTGTTATAATGCATAGTTAACAAGCATTAACTTTGCCTTTTTTTAGTACTAAATGTATTTTTGAGTGAAAAATTGGGTCTCTACCTGTAATTAGTTTTCTAAAATGTAAAAATTAATGTCTTACAGACTTTTGAAAGCATAGCATCGGGGTGTCTAGATGGCACACTGAATTGAGCACCAGCCCTGGAGTCAGGAGGACCTGAGTTCAAATAGGGCCTCAGATACTTAACACTTACTAGCCATATGGCCTTGGGCAAGTCACTTAACCCCAACTGCCCTGCCTTCCTCCCTCTAAAAAGCAAAAAAACAAAACAAAACCTGAAAGCATATCATCTAAAGTTTATTTCACAGTCTTATGTGGATTTTTTTGTGTGTGTGCATGTGTATGTGTGTCTAGACAAAAGAAGCTGGAAAAAGTGATGGAAGAAGAAGGCTTAAAAGATGAAGAGGTAATTAATGACTAAACCTACATTCTTTGAAAACAATGTAACAGATGATATAGCATTAAATAAGTTCTTAAAGGGGATTTACAGGGTTCAATGTTCTCTTTCAGAGATAGAAGAATTTATTGGAGCCATCACACTTTAGTACTTTATATGTAGAGGATCCAAGAGCAGAAAATGACTTTCATAAAAAGGATAATAAATTGTTAGATTTCAGGATTCCAAGAAGAGGAAGGACTAAAATGAGTAAAATGGAGTCACATGTTGCAAAACAGTTATTCCCAGGCATGTGGAATTTGTTGAAAGAGCCTTGTGTTAGAAGTCAGAGTTCTGGATGGAAAACTGGATGTTCCTTAGGCACACAATAGTGAAGGCATAATTAAACTCTTTTGCCTTGTTTCTTTCTACCTAAAAGCCTGGAAGAGGTAAAGAAGTCCACTTTTAATCAAATGATAGCACAGAGAGCTAAAGCAAAATCAGAAAAGTCACAAAGAGGACACATGGGGACAAATAATATTGAATAATTGTACAGAATTAGTGCTTGTGAGAATGAGTAAAAGGAAATGTTGAAGCAGGAAATGAAGCATAAAGACCATAAGAACTAGAAGCTTTTGATTTAGAATCAGAGGACCTGGGTTCAAATCCCCCCTCTGATCTTAATACTGTGTAACCTTGGGGAAACCACTTAAGCTCAATTTCCTCATCTGTAGAATGAGGGAGTTGGACTATATGGCCTCCGAGGTCCTTCACAGCTCTAGATTTACAGGCCTATGATTAATAGCTTGCTTTTCTATCTTCAGGTTTTACAAAATGCGTTTTTCATAACAATCCTAGTTATTAACAGGATAGTGCAGGGCGAGAGCTCTGAATTTATAGTCAGATGGCCTGGGTTCAGATCCCAGCTTTTCTGACACCTGTGTGTCAGTGGGCTAGTCACATCTCCTTTCTGGGCTTGCTCCTCTGCAAAGTCTGTTTCAACTCTACAGAACAGGTGACTGAGGGAGAGACCAGAAGATCTTAGAATTAGAAAACATCTCAGAGATCTCAAGAGATGATCCTACTGCCCTGTGAATGTGAAACCTGGCTGCCTACCTTTTGAGCAGTGCATTTGGGAATGGGATGTAGAATCATAACTAAGAGTTACACATAGTGCTTTAAGGTTGGTCAAGTACTTTGCTTACAACGACCTTCTCTGAGACAGGACAAGTTGTGCACTTATCCTCATTACAGACAGAGGGCAGCTCTTGGAGAGCTGAAGTCATGTGGTCAGTGTCATTAGTAAGTGACAGGACTGGTGTTGGGGACCTACATTTTCAGATTTCAGATACCTTTTTCTTTAGCCTCCTATTGAGGTAAATAAAATGTTTATCATTGTTCATTGTTTGCTTACTCTTTAATTAGAAAAATAAAAAGCATGGATATTATGGATGGACCCCATGCATCCCAAGGGTAGAGGAATTTAGTATTGAAAGAGGGTGTCTAATAATCTTTGAAGATACTTTAAAAGTGTTGAGTCTAGTCTCCTCTAAACTCGTTTCCCTATGTGTTTTGTTACAGATTAGTTACTCTTGAGTGTTACTGACGACTTCTCTTAGATTTGTGAGGTAGCATAGAATAGGAGGAAATGTTGCTTGTGACCTCAGTTCTTCCTCTGCAAAGTGAGGAAGATGGATGATAAGATTTCTAAGGTCTTTCAAAGCTCTTTGCTGTTGCAAGGTTCTGTGAGATGTCCATCTGTGGGATGCTGTCATCTTACTGAAAGACAGGAGGGGGAGGGATGATTGAAAATGATAATGAACAACAATAACCCTTGGTCTATTTTTCCAAATAGGTTACCTATAAATGGTGATTTTGTTGAAGTTTCAGAATTCTAATTTTACTCCCCTAATTTAACCATTTAGAAGCAACTCAGGAGATCAGCCCACGCTCGGAAAGAAACAGAGTTTCTTCGGTTAAAAAGAACAAGACTTGGACTGGAAGACTTTGAGTCCTTAAAAGTAATAGGCAGAGGAGCATTTGGTGAGGTAAAAACATGTAGCTGTTCAATCTATATAATACAGTAATGGTTTTACATCAGGTCTTCAAAGCTGTTAACAGCGTAAGATCAGGGATGGGGGAAACATGGTATAAATCAGGAGGTAGAAATGCTGCTTGTGTCATCTCCTGGTAATGTTGTTCAGTTATGTCTGACTATGACCCCATAGACCAGTGGTTCTCAACCTGTGGGTTATGTTCAATTTAAATACATCCTGCATATCAGATATTTACATTACGATTCATAATAGTTGGCAAAATTACAGTTATGAAGTAGCAACGAAAATAAATTTATGCTTGGAGGCCACCACAACATGTATTAGAGGGGCACGGCATTAGGAAGGTTGAGAACCACTGCCATAGACCATAGCACGCCAGATACTTTTGTCCTCTGCTACCTCTCAAAGTCTGTCCAAATTCATGTTCATTGTTTCCATGACACTACCTGTCCATCTCATCTCCTACCATCCCCTTTCCCTTTTGCCTTCAATCTTTTCTAATATCAGGGTCTTTTTCAGTGAGCCCTGTCTTCTCATTATGGGGCCAGAATATTTAAGCTTCAGTTTCAGTATTTGGCTTCTCAGTGAATAACCTGAATTAATTTAAGTATTGACTGATTTGATTTCCTCTCTGTCCAAGGGACTCTCAAAAGTCTTCTCCAGCACCACAATTTGAAAGCCTAGATTCTGTGGTGCTCAACATTTCTTGTAGTCTGACTCTCATAGCCATACCTCTGCTAAGCAGCTGGCTTATTACTTTTGCCCACATCAGCATCCTGACTACTCTGTTTCCTCTTGTGCTTCTGTTTTCTTCAACTGCTGCAGGCTCCCAGAAACTCATTCTTATTTGTCACAGTGGCCATTTGTGTGAGTCAAAACGGTTCAAGGTAGTAGTGCTACATTTCCAGTTTCCACCCCCACCCTCAATCTAGTGGACTAGCAATTTAATCAGTAAGATTTCCACACATAATAGATAATCTGTGGAAGAGAACTACAAATGGTCATAGTAGAGAAATGAAATCATTTGTTATTTAACCCATAGGAAAGAGAAGAAACCATCCTTACTTTCAGTCCCAGAAGGCCATATGGAAGGCCATAGTTTGGTGGAGGGGAGAAGGAAGGGGGAGAGAAGATATTGCAGGTAGGCAGCATAGCATTTGGGATAGCCCAGAGTGGTGAGAATCATTTACAAAGCATGTCAAATAGTCTTCTTGACTGGAATGAAGAATGTGAACTACTGTATAGTCAGTGATAAGAAGCATTAAGTAAGCTGATCTAGGGGGTGTGAAGGTGCTCTATCACTTGTTGGAGGTCTTTACAACCCATATGGAGTTTAAATTAGATTTGAGGCAGATATATAAAAGGTGATTAAAATTAACGTTATTTGTCCTATTTCTATGTGTTGGTTTTTGTATCTTATAAGTGGATTTTATTGTTAAGCAGGCAGTACTAGGGAAGAGAAAATTTAGATAAACCAAAGTCCTTGTCATATTTGCAGTTTGATAAGGAGAAAAGACATCAGTAATAATACACATGATATGTCCATTAAAGTGCCGTGCCATGTCTGGGGGAAGGTTGTTACTGGGTGGGGTTAGGCAGAAGAGGGCATCAGGGAATATTTCAAGGAGTATAACTTTTTTTTTTAACTTTAAATGATTGGGAAGAATTTTCAATAAATACAGCAGTTCTGCTCTGCTGATCTAAGACAAATATTTTCTCTTTAAACATTAGAATTACTTCATATAATATTTTAATTTGCTTTGTGGTTCGTTGGGACTTTGTGACTGTTTCCTTTACAATTTTTTAGGTGAGGCTTGTTCAGAAGAAAGATACAGGCCATGTGTATGCAATGAAAATACTTCGCAAAGCAGATATGCTTGAAAAAGAGCAGGTAAGAGGAAACTGCAGCTGTTATTATTCTGGTTATGTGAGTATCTGTTTTTAGGAGCTTCTCAGCTTGATTGCAAATTCAAATGCATTTTTCCTCTGACATTTGTATTACAACGTGTATAATTTTTGATGAATGAATATTCCTATGTACAGATTTTTAAAGGAAATAGTTCTTAGGATCTATTGTTTAGTATTTTAAAAGTTAAAGTATAACTACCAGTTATTTTGGTATAGTTTGTTAATTAATCATGAGGTATTAATACTTGTCATTTGGAACTAAAAATTGAGTGTGAGACCTGTTTTGGGAGAGGAGTAGCAGCAAGAAGCATATTGTTCCCCAGCTGCTGAATGTTTGAATTTGTTTGCTTCTAGTTTTTGAGATGAAAGCAGAGAGTTAGGATTTGGGATTTTGAGTCTATCCATCCCATTTTGGTACACACCAACAAAGGTTAAGGCTTAAGTCAGTGGAATTGAGAAGTATAACAAATTTGAACACATGCTGGAGTAACCATGTTAATTTTTCTTTCATGATTGAATTCTTTATATCCAAAATCAAACTCCATCTTGAAAACTAATCTATAAAAAGTGCAAATTCTGTAACTGAGAACAAAGTACTGGGATTTGAAGTGGAGGACAATTTAAAAAAGACACAAATTTGAATGAGAACTTAGCTTAATTAAATTAAACCTTCAAGTTTTTGGTTGTTGAATATGTCATAGGAAGAAATTGACCATCTAGGGTTAGACTTTGGTAACTCATGAGGTCCATCTGCATGCTGGAAGGTCACATGGCAAAGTCAGGGCAAGGAGATGACTAACGATCATAGATTCATGGAAGGATTCTTGGAGAAGGGACAAGGACCCTTCCTCATTTAGTCTTTTGTGGTTCCAGGAGGGCAAAGGATTCAATCCAACTTGCTTTTAAAATTTTGTTAAACTCTCTAAGTTATTGAGGATTTTCTAGAAATGTAATCTTTCCCTCTCAATTCCACAAGCTCTTAACTCCCTAAAATGTCTTTTGAGGATTCCAGATATATCAGCAGTAATTTTCAAGTTCTGCCAACATAGAGCTTAACTCAAAATGCACAAAACTTAGCCCTATGGACTAATTTAAATTAGTCTGTAACTTACTACTTGTGTAATGTGAAAATCCAATACCTGATAAGAGAGATGGAAAATAAAAGAAAATAGTAAAGACCAGATAATGACTGGAATGATAAAATTGGCATAATACCCACGGATGCAATTAAAATGCTTTAGGGGATTTATGTAACTTTCTTACTGTCCATAATTGAAAAAAATGCCCTACCAAATTAATGAATTAAATTTTCATTTCTTAACCTCTGAGAGTTTTCGCATTGATTATTAGATGAAAGTATATTTGTATTTCACAATATGTATTAGTTTCACATTCACATTTCCTCTCAGGGACATAGTTTCATGTACTAACAACTTTTTACAAATCGGAAGATGTGAGTTCAGCAAATAGCTTTAAAAATAAATATGTAAAGAAGTCCATCTCATTCATTTCTTTATTTTTGTTGTAAATCATAATATAGCTAGTATAGTTAAATATGCCTTTGCCCAGATGTTTTATCTTCTTTGGGTACAATAATTCACTTCAATACAATGAGTGTTTATCAAGTATCTGCTAAGTGTAAAGACTGAAAATTTAGAGTATATGATGGAGAGTATTGTATATGGTAGGTTCATTACAGTCCTAATATTTCACATTTATAGAACTGTTTCCTGTTTCCCAGATGCTCCCCTTATAACATGAGGTAGGCAAGGCAAGTGTTATTAGTTCCATTTTACAGATAAGGAAGCCAGGACAGGTCAGTGTTTTACTCATGGCCATAATTCTAGTGAGTAACAGACCAGGAATTTGAAAGCAGCTGTTACATTTGAAGGTACAATGTACTCTTTCCATTGCACTCTACTGACCCCTTTTCCTCTTCATGTTCTCATACTGGTTGATGGAATACCTGTTAGAAATAGAATTAGAAGAGATACATTTGTGCCTCCTTGGCTCAGTTTTTTAGAATGCTGTGCTAATGGGGCCCAGATCAAGACTTTCATATCTGCCTGAACTAGGTATTATTGCTATTTTCTGGGCCACAGACTTTACCACTCACGCTGGCCAGTTGTCTTGCAGGTGCTTTAACATTAGAAACTCAGGATTTTTTTGAGCTAGAAGGGACATCCAGTTCTTTATTTTCTGACTAAACCAGCATGTACTTGGATTAGTAGGAAGCCTTCTCTTCTGCTGGAAAAAGCATTGGAATATGGCAGTGGGTCAGTAGAACCATCTCTGCATACAAAAGATAACATTTTAAATTTACCTGTAAGATAACTATGAAGAAAATTGAACATTTTATTTCCTGCTTTTCCATTTACAATAATGGTTTTGACCTATAGAGACTTGTTTGTTAGAGGCATGAGTAGTACTTTATGTAAGGGAGTAGTAAGTCTAGTTTTTGTTGAGCTGATAAGAGTAGATGTGTTCTCTGGTTTAGAGTTGTCCTATTGTGTTGCTAACTAGAAAGCAAACTAGGCAAAATGTCAATACAATTTCTTGGTGTTTTCTTTTTCATTTTAAGAGGAAGAGCTATTATGTGGTAAAATGCCCCAGGTAAAGGAACATAAAAACCTTTGTTGTATTCAGAGACTGACCTCTTGTTCTCCATTTCATTCATATCTCACCTTCACCTCCTGCGGTCCTGACTTCTGCTTTAGCCACAGAGAAGGATAAGAAGGTAGTGGTGATGACCTTCCTGCTCTCTCTTAACTAACAGGATTTCTGTGGCTGCTAGCTGGTGTTTCAGATATAGCAATGGTTAGGAATTGCAGTATTTCCCAGAAGGCACTTAGGGAACCAGAGAGAGGACAAAAGCTCTCAGCTTTCTTTCTATCCTGCTTCACAGCAGTAAGTAGAACCCTCAGAGATACAAGAGAAAATATTCAGTACCTATGGTGATAGAGTGACCTTCAGTCAAGAAAAGATGTGATTGCTTCCATGTCACATTCTAAAAAATGACACTGTGACAGGATTCTCTGAGGTCTATGTAGGATCACTCAAACCTTAAGTACTGAAGTCAAGTGGACATGGGATAGGGGTTGGGAAGGGAAGAAATCCAATACCAAGCACCAATCTTGTGGTGCCCTTTCCTTCTTCATTCTCCCTCTGTCTTTCCTAGTCAAGGAGTATTTCACATTTCTGAAAATTTTGAAATGGGAGAGAAACAAGCTAAAAATGAAAATGTATGTACTTTACATGTTTAAGAAAACTTCGTTAGTTTGGGCTCAGAGAAATATATGTTCAGTTTGCTCATAAATTAGCAAGTTTGATATATTTAAAAGTGTTAAGGGCAAGGGGAAAAAGAAAAATTGAGAAAATAAGCAGGTTTTCCTTGGTCCATCCTTCCCTGTCCCTGTTTTGAATCTTTCCATATTTTTACTATAATTCCTTAAAGTTCCCTGCCCCAACCATCACATATCTAACAGGAAACATATTTTAAAACTTAAGCTGTTAGAGATAATGTCTTGAGAGGAAAAGACTAATATCCTGAGCTGGAATATAGAGAATTCTACTGTCTCTGGACCTGGCTCAGATCTTTCACTTCAATTTGGTCAGCATTTGTTGAGTCCCTACTGTATATTTAGAATCAAACTAGTCAAGCACTAGTTCTTGAAGGCTTACAGAGGGCTGACTCATAATCGTATTTTTAAGGAGGGAGTTTCTCATTTCATTTCTTTATGTTGTGATGGGAGTTATCCACAGAGCCTCAATTTCTGTCTTATTCCCATTGCTAAGGGTTGTTTTGGGGGAAGTCCGTGGAAAAGGATAGTGGCAATCATTGGGCAATTCTAACTATGAAAATCCTTGTTGGAGCAGTGGGTTCCTTTGTGAGTTGTAATTTGCTTAAAAACCACCTGTGTGGCTTTTGGGGTTTCCCCCCCCCCCTCCTTTTCATCAATCGAGAGAGCCCTCATCACTGAGGACCTTCAAGCCAGTGTCTCAGTGTTTCCAATTGGGGGTTGGGAGGTTTGACTGCTTTCAGCAGAAGTTCGTTCTTGCATCATTTCAACAACTGAATCTTCAAACGGTGCTTGAATTGTTTGAACAAAATTGCGTCTAATAAAGCAGAGCAAGGCTTGTCATTAATCAAATGCATATACCTCCAGGTTGGCCACATTCGTGCGGAGCGTGACATTCTAGTGGAGGCAGACAGTTTGTGGGTTGTGAAAATGTTCTATAGTTTTCAGGATAAGCTAAACCTCTACCTAATCATGGAGTTCCTGCCTGGAGGTAATTACTTGATGATGAAAAGGTCATTTTTCCTTTTTGTTCTGTGGCTGTTTTCTCTCTCACCAGTTAACCCTCCTTCCTACTTTTCATTGTGCTCACTAAAGGTACTCTGTATCTTTTTTTTTAGGTTTATAAAGGAGGACACTAACCTGTCCAGTTGGGTTGAGGTGCTACCTATAACCTTAGTGCCATAAAAGTCACTTTCTCATCCATTCCCATGATTTCAGATGGACATTCCATTTTTTTTTTTTTTACTTAGGTGTATGCTGGGGGGCCCTCTCCGTATGCTTTCCTGCCAGTGAGAATCGTTTTATGTCCCCAAGTGATAGTGCCAATGCTACACAATTATTTGACATAACACCTTTTAAAAAAAACTGACTATTAAATATTTCATAATCCAAACTGACAACCAGGAGTTTTCACATTTCATAAACACCAAGCTTTACCATATTCAGCATGTGCATCTTCTAGACAAATCAGAAGCAAACCTCAGTGGCTGGAGGCCCATAACATTTGTTCTCATGAATATGAGTTACTCCCCAGTGGTCAGATGAGTTTTGAGCAGGTTTTGGTGGGGAAAAGAAAAGATGTTTTTGTTTCCTAGAGCAAAATAATAAAAGAAATAATTACTAATAATAATTTTTACTTAAAACTTCCCATCTTGTCCTAAACAATGTTACTGTTTGTCATTTAGTAACAGCTTATGAAAATTAAGAAAGTGGACTGGCACCTAGTAAGGTAGAGATATTCTTAAAATTGAATGTCAGTGCTCAGGTATTTGAAGAGGTCCAGCTTACCTATTGGCACTCAACGTTTACTTCTTGCTTTTAACTCTTCTCCGCTTGTCCACAGTTCTGCTCTTCTCACTCCCTTCACTCTCATGCTCTCAGTTCCTCTATGCTCTTCCTACTCTCCCCCGCCCCCCATGGCTTTCTTCACATTCTTTGGACTCTGCATCTGGCATTGTCTTAAGTGGACTGGGCTGTATGTACTCAGCCCCCTGCTTGAGTCCTCCTATCACCTGAGAACGTTTGAGTGTGACTAGCCTCACTCCTTGGGGATGCCACATATACTCAAATGTGTTTGAGGGAGATGGGCGGCTCACAGTGTTGACTAGGGGTGGGGTGATCAGATTTTTCAAGATCTGGTCAGAAAAAAAAAGGAAGGACTTGGATTACTTAATAATCGTTTTTAATTTGCTTTGCTCCAAAAAATAGCTTTTCCTTCTTTTAAATTATGGGTGAGATAAAATGTAGAAAACAGCATTATAGTGAATTCAAATCCAAGGTTTTTTTCCCCTCTTGATTATTGCCTCCTTTGTTATAATCACATATAAATTCTGTACTGTGTATTTCATCTCTTACTCTTAGCTTTAAATGTACTTTCTGTGCACATTTTTAAAATTTTTGCTTTGTTCTAACTCCTGATTTGGGAGCAGAGTTTTCTTTTTGCCCTTTTGTCTGTTAAAAGGAAGAAATAACAAGACTTTGATTTCACAGAAACTTAAAGAAAGTTAACTTTTGACTGGTAAAAGTTTTTATGTTATTTTCAAAATATTGTAGACAGTGTAACATTATACACTTTTAAATGGCAGTTATTATCATCCATTTTTAATTTTGTCAACTAACATTTACGTGAGTGCCAACTTTGTGTTTTTTGTTTGGTGTCTCAATTAGTATTGTGAACAAAAATGACAGAATATCCTTAAAAATGAAAAATGTTCACATATTTGCCTAATAGCTCTTTAATAGCACATATGTGTACTTTGTGGAAGTGCTGTTTAATGCTAAATGTGTATGTGTGTTTATTAAATAAACAGGAATAGAATTGTGACCATTAGAGAATGCCAAAAATAAAGCAGAGTAGATACTCTATTCTGCACCTTCGTCCAAAAAACCCCAAACAAGACGCCTCACAATAAACATGACACACATTTAACATCTCATTAAAGTCATAAGAAATTCCTTTGAAACTCTAAAACAATTCTAGCACTAATTAACAAAATTAGTCAACTTGATGACAAAAGCTATTTTGCATTTGGGGTAGGGTTTTTTTTTCCCCCCTTTAAATCGTTTAAGCTACTTACCCTTTCCACCCTAAGCTTGGAGTACAAATCAATTTTGGAACACAGAAAAGTACTCATTCCAGCTGTGTGACTGTAGAGCAGAATAGCTGTTCAGAAAACTGTTCACATTCACACAGCATTTTATGGTTAACCCAGCATGTTGCCTCCATTCAGCAATTTGATCCCCACAACAGTCCTCTGAGGTGGGGAGGACTTCATCATTCCCATTTTGCAGATGAGGAAACTGATGTTCAAAGAGATGAGTGTGTTGCTCAAACACAGAGCTAGTATGAAATTAAGCCAAGATTTGACCCCTGAATTCCTGGCCCCGCATCTGGGGCTCCTTTCATTATACCACCCTCCACTAGAATTAGCAGGAGCAAAAGTCAGATGACCAGATTATTCATTTTTTGTTGTTTTGTGTGTGTGTGTGTGTGTGTGTGTGTTTGTGTGTGTGGTTGCTTTGTGTCTTTTTCCAGGTGACATGATGACCTTATTGATGAAAAAGGATACTTTAACTGAAGAGGAGACTCAGTTCTATATCGCTGAGACGGTGTTAGCAATTGACTCGATCCATCAACTTGGATTTATCCATAGAGACATCAAACCAGATAACCTCCTCTTGGATAGCAAGGTATCAGAAAATAATGTCAATTAACAGTGCTTTAATACCACTACTACTGGTAGTAATTAAGGTAAGTGAACTTGAAGATAGCTTGCTAACTCTTGCCATTCTTATAAGGATGTATTTGTGTACTTTATATAGATTGAAGGACAATATTTTGAATATGGTTTTAAAAGGTAAAGGCCATTTCTAATTTTGGCAAATTAATTTATGAGAGGTCCAAAAGATGACATCATATTGTACTGATTAAGTATTATTAGATCTTTAATAACATCTCATTTTTTCAGAACCACAGTCAAGATAGGAAATAGATCTGAAAGCCCACTGGGCTTCCAGAATAGATGTCACAAAGGCTCCCAACTCATAGCAAAGCCTTTGGGCACTTGCTCACATCCTGTTTGGTCTTAAGCATTTGGTCTTACATTCCTAATAGTCTTAGTTCTCTGTCTCCAAAACCCGCAGCAGATGGGAAGAAGCAAATGCAAAAGGAGGACTGCCACATATGTAAACACACAGGTAACAGTGAAAAGTGCCTATAAAAAAACCTGCCAGTAAGAGAAAGACTATAAAAAGAAACCCAAAACCTCATACAGAGTGGTCTGGGGCCATTTAGTGTAAGGTCAAATGTCAGCAGTTCCTGAGAGTATGACTGAATTACGTTTTGGTGGAATAATTACTAATGATAACCAGGAGTCGAGTCATCAAGGAAAATGATTTGTTCTTTGTGCTCTACTTAAGAAGCGGAAGTGAGGCTCATGATAAAATAATTTTGGTTAAAATAACATTTTAGTTCTTATTAGGTTCAAGAAAGCTAAGGCTTTCCAGGTGCCTGGAAAAGTTAGCTATCAAAAATAACTCATTTTCAAAAGGTTCCAGAAATCCAAGATTTTATTGTAATAGTATTGACAATGTCCTGACACATTGAAAAATTTAGAGAATAGGCTGAAAATATAGTATCGGTTTGCTTGACATAGATTCATAGTTATGTTGTTCTATCTGAAAAGCAAAATTTTGCTATATGGGAAAATTGTGTTTGGCAGGTTTTTTTAATTGATCTTAGTCTTCTGCAGTTAACAGAAATTACATTTAATTGTTTGGAAGCAACATTCTGGGAAAAATAGGTTCTTTTGACACTGCGGGAACACTTCCTGTGGTATTCTGTTTCTAGCTCTGCCTTTGACTGAATGACTTTGGGCAAGTCATTTTGCTTTTCTGGGCCTCAGTTTCTGAAATTTCCTTCATTTGTTAAATGATCTCTAAGGTCCATTCCAGCTCTGACATTCTTTAGTTCTGTGAAATCCATTTTTAACTGAATGAATTTTTTTTTATGAGTTTTTTACCTGGCCTTTCCTTTGGCCCACTTTAAAACCAGGCTGTTGTGCTGTTGGACCCAAGGTACTCTAGAGCAGAGAGGTTTAAAAGCAAGACAGCTGGGCCTAAAATAGTGGAGGGGTTAGATGGGGGAAAGAAAGACATTAGGTACAGATCTCATTTTTATCTTGTGCATAGTGGCTTGGACATCAACAGATAGTCTAGGCTTTTAATGCTTACTACAGAATTCAATTTTTAGGGTCAAATAACATGATAAAACTAGAATATGTAAGGTTTTGCATTCCAACAATTAATTTATATCTTTAACTTGTTATAGAAATATAATATTTCATGCTGAATTTTACATGTATTCACAACTATAGACTTTCTTGCAGTTCAGAGTTTGGAAAGTATGCTCTGAAGGAACTGATTTACTTGGCCAAGGTCAGACTGAGAGTGTCCAAGATGGCAGTTTATGACTCCACACTCAGCTGTGTCATAGGCCACCTACATCAAACTGATTTCCAGGATCTAAACAGCAGTATAATTCTTTTTTTTTTTCTTTTTTTGGAGGGGGGGAAGGCAGTGCAATTGGGGTTATGAGTTTTTACCTGGCCTTTCCTTTAGCCCACTTTAAAACTAGGCTGTCGTGCTGTTGGACTCAAGGTACTCTAGAGCAGACAGGTTTAAAAGCAAGACAACTGGGCCTAAAATAGTGGAGGGGTTAGATGGGGAAAGAAAGACATTAGATACAGATAAAAACTCAAAAAAACTGATAAAAACTCAGGGAAAAACTCTGTGTATGGCCTTTAAAAGACCTACTCCGCTGCTTTTGGAGACACTCATCTTCATTGCAGAGAGCTGAGAAGTAGTTCCTACTACTTTGACATTTATAAATTGGATTCTTTTCTCTCATTTGTACAACAAGCTGATTTACCAGTCTTAAGAAAGAAAAAAGAAACAAAGATGCTAGATCAAAAACTTGGCTCAGAAATGACCTATTTTATCTATTATTACCTTACCACATTCGAACACTCCAAACTATTTTTTTGTGAAAAATGTTTCATAGGTTTGATAGCTTGCCCCAGATGATCATTGCTTCTCAATTAACCAGACAAACTTTTCTGGCTCTGTGCTCTTGAAGGTTGGTTCTGTTGTAGTATTAGGCCATCTTGAAGAAGATACAGAATTTTTCAAAAGTTAGAGTCAATATTCAAAAATTACCGCACATTCACTTTAGAGATGTTATGGGCATCACAGGTGTAGGTCATTTTCTGTTGCTTGTCATTATTTCTGGTCTTCATTTGCCTTGTTGTTTTCTCCCTAGGGCCACGTGAAGCTTTCTGACTTCGGTCTCTGCACAGGACTAAAGAAAGCTCATAGGACAGAATTTTATAGGAACTTAAATCACAGTCTACCCAGTGACTTCAGTAAGTTTCTAAAACCTCAGAAGAGCTGTTCTGTAGTAGTTAAAATAAAGTGGATAAGTTGAGAAAGTCAGATTTGTTATCTTGGTGTAGATGTACTCCATTTTAGCATTTTAGCTTTCATAATTCTGCTGCTCCAGCCTCAAATACTTGACACTTACTAGCCGTGTGACCTTGGGCAAGTCACTTAACCCCAATTGCCCTGCCTTCCCCCCTGAAAAAGGAAAAAAAAGAAAAAAAAAAGAATTATGCTGCTATTTAGATCCTGGAAATCAGTTTGATGTAGGTGGCCTGTGACACAGCTGAGTGTGGAGTCATAAACTGCCGTCTTGGATGCTCTCAGTCTGACCTTGGCCAAGTAACTCAGTGTCCTTAGACGTCAGCATCTTCATCTGTAAAGTGAGGAGGTTGAGCTAGGTGACCTTTGGTCTTTTCCAGCCTTAGCTCCATAATCTACGAATGTACAAGAGATTACTGGTGATAATCATGGGCAAAAACAAGAGGACTATAGGAAAAATTAGGTGACTTGCTCCTGGCATCACCATAGAATGTTCAGCCCAAGCAGTAGATGTTTTATCTTGACCAAGTCAAGTCACCAAGCATTTGTCAAGCACGCATATGAAGCAAGGCAAAAAAAACCAGTGCTGCCTTTCAAGGAGCTCTGAGGGCAATGGGGAGACAGCATGCCAGTAGCTATTCTCAAAGTGCTTTTTCTGGGACATCATATAAGTACTTAAAATACAGACCTCTCACATGTGAGTGTATATGTTCTCTTCACACTTCACAATAAAACCTCACTAACTTAAATAATAAAGGAGGGCTGGTACAGTGATTCTGAATCTTTTTTTTTAATGTGGCTGTATTACTTTTAGATAAAATACAGTCATGAGTAATGAATAGGTACTAATAAGTAAAAGGTAAACTGATTTTTTAAATTTGTTTTTGCCACTGAAGTCTATTCCCGTCCTTCTTCGAGATGTGGACGTTACCTTGGGGTTCTCAGCAGATCTGAGCAGGCTCCTGGTGTCCCTCTGCTGGTGGGCCAGGCACTGTGCTAAGCAAGCACTCCAGAACTGTTCTGGCATTTGATCCTCATAACAGCAACAATAGTCAGCATTTCTGTAGTGCTTACTGTGTGCCAGGTACTGTATTTTATAGTTGTTGTCTCATTTAATCCTCACAACAACCCTAGGAGATACATACTGTGATTATCCCCATTTTACAGATGAGGAAATTGAGGCAAGTCTAGGTTAAGTGACTTTCCCAGGGTAATATGGTTGGCACAGATAAAAATGCTTGGATAGATCTTATATGGAAAAAAGTTTTACCTCCTGCATCTGGAAGTTTTATTTGTTTTTCTTAATCTTCTTTCTGTCTGTCAGAATTTAGATAACTCAGTCCATGCCTTTATGAAGCTTATAACCTAGACTTCTGAAGATATATTTTATTGTACCTTTCATTTCAGAACCCTTAGTTTGGGTAATTTTTTTATACCAATTTAACCTAGGATTTCCTTTCCTGTAAATGAAACCCTGAAAATTCCCAAAGGGGAAAAATTACTTAAAATTTTGTGTTCATTTAGTGCTATATGCAGCTAGCTGTGTAAATGACATGGCAGGATTGTTTTAGTCCATATGAACTACAGTGCAATAATTAGTGCTTATGAAATCTTATACATTTAGGAACTTTAATGGTATTATTATTAGAATTAATAATAATATCTCTAAGCTTGTTACAAATAGGTTTTTTTTTTCATTGATTTACCTATCTCATGTTCTTCCCCTTGTCTGGGTCATGGAAGGCAAATTCAGGAAAAGGTTAGATGACTTCTTGTCCAGGATATTGTAGAAGGAATTTTTCTGGTTGGGGCTTGGACTAGGTTGGACTAGGTGACCTCTAAGAAATTGGCCACAGCAAAAAGAGTTTATTTCTTTCCATACTCTGGTATTCTATATATCTGAGTTATTGTAAATTCTGAATTAAAGAATTTGCTTTTCAGAAAATCCTGATTTTATAGCCTGCCACTAAAAAAAAAGGGATTAGAGCTTACCTACAGATGAGTCAAAATAACAAAATCTTAGAGTGCCCCTTGAAGAATCTGAAAACTATTAGTGGAACAGAACTGTCCAAACCTTGATTCATGCTCATTTTCCTCCTACCTCTAGCTTTCCAGAACATGAATTCCAAAAGGAAAGCAGAAACCTGGAAAAGAAATAGACGCCAGCTGGTAAGTAATCTTTAGGACCTGTGATTTGATGAATACTGAACAAGCATTGGGAATATCTTTACCTTAGCTCAGCGGTTCTCAACCTGTGGATTGCGACCCCTTTGGGGTTGAATGGGGTCGCCTAAGACTATCAGAAAACACATATTTCCAATGGTCTTAGGTTTAAAGGGTCGCAGCATTAGGAAGGTTGATAACCACTGCCTTAGCTGTTGTTCAAAAGGAAAAACATAAATAGGTTCAAGAAGGATTTTGATAATTAATTTATAGTTGGTAGGTATTTGGAACTTTGGAGTTTGCAATTGTCTTCCCTCTCCACAGCCCTAAACTAGCTGAGAACTGGGAATCAGTATTCTTACTTTAATCATATCTTATGATGGAAGGGGATATTATTTACTTTTACAAAGCTTAAATTGCCTCCAAAATAAAAATGTTAGCCTAGTAGCTTAAAGTTAAATCTGGTCCTCAAAAGCAAAGTTTTATAAAGGCCACTTATACTTTAAGAAGCTCAGTATCTGCTTGGACAAGCATTTCTATTTCCCTGGACATTGTTTTGGGAGTGCTAAAGCTTGGTGTGGAACCTGTTCTTTTTTCTAAGGAACTCCAGATTGTCTTTAAATAGCTAAACTTTTCTCACTAGCCAAAAATCTGTGATTCAGCTGTGATTTAGGAGAATAAATGTCAGACAGAATCTGCTAAGAAGTTCCTTTATTTCTCACTCTAGAGCAGTCGTTCTCAACCTTCCTAATGCCGTGACCCTTTAATACTCGTATGTGGGTGTATCTGTATGTGGGCAGATCTGCCTGGAGACAGAGGAGCGATGTCTTGGTTCCTAAGACCATCAGAAATATGTGTTTTCTGATGGTCTTAGGTGACCCCTATAACCTCTGTGAAAGGGTCATTCCACCCCCAAAGGGGTCGTGACCCACAGGTTGAGAACCGCTGCTCAGATAGTACAGGCTGACTGGAAGTTTATTTTGTATCTTAACAGGATGAGGAAGCCCCTCCTAAAAATCTTTTATTAAAAACAAGTTTTTTGCTTTAACATCACCTTCATTTCCAAACATATGACTTCGTTTCCAGATATATGACTTACCAAACCCTCATAGCAAAAAATAAAAGAGAGGGAAAAAAAGGTAGTTGAACAAAAGTAACCAGCACATAACTGAATCTGACCATGTATGTTATGTTCCACACCCAGTGGCTCTTCCACCCTTATCATCCTTGCTGCCTCTTTTGAGAAGGAAAGGCATATTTTCCTCATGAGTTCTTTGGGGCCAAGCTTGGTTATTACACGGCCTTAAGTTTCTGTTTTGTTTTTTTATGTTATTAGTTGTTGACTGTATTGTTTTCCTGGTTCTGCTTACTTCTCTTTGTATCAGTTCATATAAATCTCCCTATGTGTATATTCAGTCATTTTTTCTTACAGCATTGTAATTAAAGGCCCCGATTTAACCTTATTACACTGTGCTAATTTCTAAATTGTGTTCATTCTAAGTTTTGTGAAAGTAGGGGCAATGTATTATTCACTTTTCTATTTCCAGCCCCCAAGCAGAGATCTATATAATAGTAAGCGCTTGTTAAGTTCTTGAGTAATTAAGTACATATACTTTAAATTAGCCTTTGAGATTGATGAATTACAACTTGGGAGCCACTTCTGACTTTCCCAGGAAGATTTTTGCAATTTCATTGTTGCAGTATTTGACAGTCCTTAGTTAAAAACCTTTTTACATGGGAACTGAATCCTTCATACTGATTTAGGGCTATTGTATTTTATTCCCTTCTCAATTGAAATAGAGATGCAAGATCCACATAATATCCTGTCCTAGAGCTGCAACCTTGCCACCTGTTAGTCTTATTATCTCCAGGGCAAAGAATTGTGTCCTTTGACCTTTCATAATTTTGTTAGGCTCCAAGCTAGGTATGGACTTTAAACTAATGTATAACAAGAGCTAGTCTAGTGTTAACAGTGTAACTTCTACTCCACTATCACTTTCCCCAACTGTCTTAAGCAGCTTAAGAGAGAGACACAGAGAGAGAGAGAGAGAGAGAGAGAGAGAGAGAGAGAGTGTGTGTGTGTGTGTGTGTGTGTGTGTGTATGTGTGTGTGTTTAAATAGTAGGTTGCCATTGAAAAATTAAGCATCCCAGGATGTCTTTTTTCAACCACTTGGAAGTAGGAGAATATCATTGCCTGTATACTTTATGATATATATATATATATATATATATATATATATATATATATATTTATATACACTTTAGAGATAAGAATGAAAATGAAAATTTTCCCAAGGTGACTCCAAAGGTCAAATACTTGTGTCCATTGTTTTAAGTCAACTTATTTCTGTAAAATGTGTAGAAAAAGTCAAGCAGAGAAACTCGTGTGGATTATATAAACTAAAGCCTTGATGTGAAATAACATGCAGGCCAGCATATAGCATATGGTTTAGATGATTATAACTGGGGTCAAACTAATACTTATTATAAGTACCAAGAGAAAAAGGAGAGTAAAAGTTCTAGAAATTGTAGGTGTCAAGGTGAAGCAGATCTATGCATGAGAAAATTTCCAAGCTTGTTCTGAGGAAGAAGGACTAGTCAAATGATTGAGGGGAAAGATTCAAAATTAGGAACATGACTTAAAAAAAAATAAACTCTCAAGAGGTGAGTACAATTCCCATTATGGACATGCTGCTAATCAGCACTGTACCCCCATATTCTACAAGTCTAGCTACCATCTTAATACCTCTTTTACCAAGACTATTCAGTTTAGTCTGTTGAAGGGTTTTTATTTTCTAAAATAATACTCTGATTATATGATATAGGTTGCTGGGGAACATATCATTTATTGTCAACTTTGTTGAAACGTGTTCTTTAGATCAGAAGATGCCTATCTCTAGCTTCTTTTGTCTGCAGTTTGGCATTGCAAATAATCTCTTTTTCTTTGGGAGTGTATGGCCTGTAAGTCTCAAACCTAAAACTTTAAGTGAACTTAAAAAAAAACCCAAACTTTTTTTACCTTAATACTCAGATAAACTTCTTGCTAATACTTTACTCTCTGATGGCTTGCTGGTACCACCCAGTTGGAATTTAGAAAACATGCCTTTCATATGGATATAACATCTTAAATACAGTATTTAGATTTGCTAAATAAATACTGGAGGACCCTCGGTCATATCTTAAAATGAAGCTTTAAGACATAAATGTTACTACCAAAGGCTAAATCTTTGCATTTCCTTAAATACAAGAAACTCATAATATTATAAGATCATAGATCTAGAGCCCAAAGGGACCTCCAATGCCAGTCTCATCATTTAGAGGTAAGGAAACTGAGATCCAGGGAAGTCAAGGGAGTTCCCCAAGCTCACACAGATACCACTAAGTATGAGAAGTGGGATTTGAGCCTAGGTCCTCCAACTCCAGAGCCACTATTCTTTCCACTCTCATCTTCACCAGGGTTCCTTTGAGCTCAATAAATTACTAGGTTTTGGACATATTTGGGAATGCTTTTATCTCAGTGACAAACCTGTATTGATGATATTAAAAAGATTCACTGTTTGGGCAAATCAAAAACTTGACATGAAGGCATGTGGGGTCCTTTGTTTAGATTAAGATGATAATGGTTATGTTTTCCTTTGTTCTGCATTTTCCTCTGACATTTTGTAAATTTTTCAGGCTTTCTCCACAGTGGGCACTCCAGATTACATTGCTCCTGAAGTGTTTATGCAGACTGGTTACAATAAGCTCTGTGATTGGTGGTCTCTTGGGGTTATCATGTATGAAATGCTCATTGGTAAGTTACAGACTATCTGAGGACCTGATTCTGTCTGACCAAAGAAGATCCCTCAGTGACCCTAGAATCAGTTGTCTTTTGGGGAGATCTTGGGGTTCCCATTTGCATACACCCCCTGTTTAGTTCCCACAAACAATATTTCCTTTGGTTCTAGTGATAAAGATTCTTCCTACTAATTTCTCAAATTGAGACTTGAATCTGGGAGTAGTCACTTCTTCATAGGATTATTAATATCTTATTGGTTGCTTTTGGACTTCTTGTTATTTCTCAGTCTCTTTTTTTTTATTTTATCCTTCTGCTCTTTTATCAATGAAATTTGTAGAGCACTTGCTTTCTGTAGAGGAATATTGTTCCACTTATTCCTTACCTTCATTCATTTTTGTATTCATTTACCCACTTGTTTTCATTAATAAAACAGCAGTATGTGTATCCCTTTCTAACCAGTTTTGATAGTGTATTTGGGGGTGCATATCTGTGCAATTATTTGGGCATAGACTGTGTATGTATGTGTATGTACACAAACATATATGTACCCAGATGAAGATGGAGGTTTCCAGATGTGGTCTTTTGAATGAGGTGTAGTATCTTTTTTTGAATAGGTAGGTATCTGGGCGAGGGTCTATGTATATGAGGTGAAAGTGTGGAGCAGTAGATGGTGGATGAGAGCATGATTGTGTGCACATCATTGTCAGGAGTCTTCAGACTGAGAAATGAAGGTCGTCTTAAACCCTGGGCTTTCTTCCCAGACCTACTTAAGTTCTTTTGTTCTTTTTCCATGTAAGAATCGCCCTGTCTGAGGTGTTTTCTTAGTATTCTTTCGTTTCTGCTTTAGTAGTTTTGGTTCCCCTGCCCTGGGCCAATTACTTCCCCTCTTTTCTTCTCTCTCCTGAAGCTTTTGGCTTGCATCTCCCTAGCAGCATCAAAGAGGACAACAAGAGTCCTGCTGGTTCAGGAGCTCTGAGAAAATGAAATGGCAATTCGGATTTTTCCAGCATTAGTGGGAATCCTCTGTGCCATGGCAAGATACAAGTTTAGTTAGAGTTTTTGATTTTTAGCAGTTAAGGAAATTAATTATAATTAGTCAGTTTGGAAATATCCAACTCTGTGGACAGGGACTCTCAGATTCTTTTTCTTATTCCAGGTTACCCTCCTTTCTGTTCTGAGACTCCTCAGGAAACTTATAAGAAGGTGATGAATTGGAAAGAAACACTGACTTTTCCTCCAGAAGTTCCAATTTCTGAGAAAGCCAAGGATCTTATTTTAAGGTACCCATTAGAGTGAACTCTGTAGAGTCTTTGGTGCTTAGGAATCAAATTTAACATTTAACCCTTTTTCTTAAGGAAATGAAAAAAAAAAGACCATCTCTTCCTAATGATGAAAGCTGCGTGGTCTAGCAGATGTAGAGTTGTTTTCTTTGTCAGGAAGGCCTGGGTTCCAGTCCTGTCTCTGACATGTACTGGATGTCTGACCCTAAGAAATTCACTTAACCCAGCAACTCTCTTTCTCTCTCTCTCTCTCTCTCTCTCTTTTTACTTTTTGGAGGGGGGAGGGCAGGGCAGTTGGGGTTAAGTGACTTGCCCAAGGTTTCACAGCTAGTAAATGTTAAGTGTCGGGTCACATTTGAACTCAGGCCCTCCTGACTCCAGGGCTGTGCTCTATTCACTGCGACACCTAGCTGCCCCACCAAGCAACTCTGAAGACCAGAAGTTGCAGAGCAAATGCTGATCTGCTTTGGTAGAGGTAGTTTGTGTACTGGGAGTTCCTTATGCCAATTAAATCACAGGTTTGGTCCAGACTCTGTGTGTGTGTGTGTGTGTGTGTGTGTGTGTGTGTGTGTGTGTGTGTGTGTGTGTGTGTGTGTATGTATGTACAGTCATACATATACAAATACACATATGTAAGTATATCTACATGTACACATCTATATATATATACATATATAGAAGAGAAAGAAATTGCATATGGGCCTTATTCTTTTCTAGATTCTGCTGTGAATGGGAACATAGGATTGGAGCACCTGGAGTTGAAGAAATTAAGAGTAATCCTTTTTTTGAAGGAGTTGACTGGGAGCATATCAGGTAATACTATTGAGAACCAATTTATTCAGTGTGGCTTTTTAGAAAGTTTATTCTTATCAAGTTAGGTACATGAAGATATCTGAAAAATTCAGGATTTTCATTCCTACAAAGACTGGAAGCCAGCCATTCCTGACATCTGTATCCTATATGATTACGCTTAAGGGAGTAACTATGGGACTATGGGTAGACTTTGGTTTCCTAGACTAAAGGACCAGACTCAGAAAATAATTGTTCTTACTTAGAGCTAAGCAATCTTTATATTACCTCATACAGAGTGTTCAGTGAATGTTAAACTTATTTAGAAACTGAATTTGAAAATTGAGATCTCTGATTAGGACTGATTAATACAGATAAAGCCAATGTTGGGCCTTGGGAATATTTGAGAAAAAGAAAGAAAAGGGAGTGGGAGAGAGAAAAGAAGGAATGAAGTTACATATGATTTGGAGTGGGAATAGAGGGCTCTCAACAGTGACTTGAAGTGTCCAGACCCTCAATGGCTATTCAGCATTGAACACGCTTAGTGTTGAACAGGATATTGAGAAATCAGACTTGCTCCAGCTCCTTAGCACTGAGGAATCAGCCCTCCAGGCAGAGCCTTGGCGATTCTGCTGCAGGCAGTTTTTGAGGATTCAGAGGCAAATTGTACCAGATTCAGGGGCGGAGCCAAGATGGCAGTGTAGAAGCAGCAAAGTTTTGCAGCTCCCATGCAGCCACCTTAAATACCTACAAA
The DNA here is from genome assembly GCA_028646575.1 of Pseudocheirus occidentalis. Taxonomy (NCBI): domain Eukaryota; kingdom Metazoa; phylum Chordata; class Mammalia; order Diprotodontia; family Pseudocheiridae; genus Pseudocheirus; species Pseudocheirus occidentalis. The sequence continues at coordinate 203,041,321 of CM053593.1, read as the reverse complement.
ATACGGCTATAAACAAATTTTAGGGCTCCAAAACTCACAAAAATACAGAAGACACATCTCTGGCTGAAGGCAGCTTGGCAGAGTCTACAATAGAGTGGATAGGTGGCACCTGGCACAATCTCCACATTTATCAAGACAGAAGAAATAAGGCTAAGAGAAAGGTCAGTGGAATTCAAGCTAAATTGGGGGGGGGAAAGCAATCTGGCCTAACTGCCACCAGGCCAAGAAAGCAGCCCAAGCTGGCTGCTTCAGAGCCCCTGGCCTAAGGACAGCAGGGGGGCCAAAGCAATTGATCAAAGGCCAAGGGCTCTTGTGTTGAGCAGCCTGGATCCTGATCATGGTCTTGGGTCCTGGGGTGCACTTTCAGTGAGGCAAAGTTGGTGGGGGTTGGAGCACCCCCCTAATAGCTCCGGCAGCTGTGAAAACCCCAGCAATTTGGAACAGAGCTTTCCCCCCTGGAAGCAGAGTTCCACAGAGATAAAAAATCAAGCAATTAACTGACTGGCCAACATGAGGAGAAGGAAGCAAATTAAGACCAGCAATAAAACTCTAGAATCCTTTTTTGGGGACAAAAAGGATCAAAGCATGGAACGAGAGGAAGACAACACAGTTAGAACTCCCACACCAAATGCTTCCAAGAAACTTGAAGATTGCCTACAAGCCATAGATCTACTTAAAAAGGACTTTGAAAACCAAATAAGAGAAGTAGAGGAAAAATTGGGAAGAGAGATGAGACTGATGCAAAAAATCATGAAAAGAGAGTCAACAACCTGACTGAAGAAAACAACACCT
>CM053593.1:203020463-203032151 GCA_028646575.1 Pseudocheirus occidentalis | reverse complement strand
GGAGCCACAGCTGGAGTCTTGAGGAGAGTGGATCAGCGGCAGTGGGGAAGTTTTCAGATTTATCAAGCCAGAAGAAATAAGGACTAAGTGAAAGGTCAGTGGAATTCAGCTAAATTTGGGGGAGAAAAGCAGTCTGGCCAAACTTCCCCCAGGGCAAGGAAGCAACTGAAGTGGCAGAAGCAACTGCAAGTGGCAGCTGCCTCCACCCAGTTGCTTCAGAGCTCCTGGCCTGCAGACTGTAGCGGGGCCAAACAATTGTTCAGAGGCCAAGTGCTCTTGTGTTGAGCAGTCTAGATCTGGATGGTGGTCTTGGGTGGTGGTCCTGGGGTGCCGTTTTCAGTGAGCAAAAGCTGATGGGGGCAGCAACAGCCCCCTAATAGCTCTGGAAGCAGAGTTCCACAGAGCCAAAAACACAAATAATTTACTGGCATCATGAGTAGGAAAATGAAGCAAAGTAAGAACAGTAACTGAACTCTAGAATCCTTTTTGGGGGACAAAAAGGATTGTTTTCAGCTATAGATCAGCTGAAAAAGGACTTTGAAAACCAAATAAGAGAAGTGGAGGAAAAATTGGGAAGAGAAATGAGAATGATGCAAAAAATCATGAAAAGAGAGTCAACAACCTGACTGAAGAGAATAGCACCTTAAAGATTAACTCAAGTGGCAAAAGAGGCCCAGAAAGCCAATCAGGAGAGGAATGCCTTAAAAAGTCAAATTTGCCAGATGGAAAAAGAATCTCAAAAGCGTTCTGGAGAGAATAATTCCTTCAGAATTAGAGTGGAGCAAATGGAAGCAAATGACTTTATGAGAAATCAAGATACTATTTAACAGATACAAACAAATGAAAAAATAGAAGGCAATGAGAAATATCTCCTTGAAAAAATCACTGACCTGGAAAATAGATCCAGGAGGGACAATTTAAAAATTATTGGAATACCTCAAAGCCATGATCAAAAAAAGAACTTAGAAAGCATCCTTCAAGAAATTCTCAAGGAAAATTGCCCTGATATTTTAGAACCAGAGAGCCAAACAGAACTTGAAAGACTTCACCGTTTACCTCTTGAAAAATATCCCCAAAAGAAAACTCCTAGAAATGTAATATCCAGGTTCCAGAACCCCCTCATCAAGGAGAAAATATTAAAGGCTGCCAAGAGGAAGCATTTTGAATACTGTGGAAACACAATTAGGATAGCCCAGGATCTGGCAGCTTCTATACTGAGGGATCTAAGGCCCTGGAATATGATATTCTGGAGATCAAGGGAGCTAGGATTAAAACCAAGAATCACCTACCCAGGAAAACTGAGTATAATCTTCCAGGGGAAAATATGGTCATTCAGTGAGGTGGAGGACTTTCAAGCATTCTTGCTAAAAAAAAAAAACCAGAACTGAGCAGAAAAATTGTCATTCAAACACAAGAAGCATGAGAAGGTAAACAAGGGAAAGAAATCATAAAGAACTTATCAAAGTTGAACTATTTATGTGCCAATATGGAAAACCGATAATAGTCACTTATGAAACTTTTTTCATTATGAGGATAGGTGAAGGAAATACAAATGTATATATACGTGTAGGTACACATATGTCTATCTAGGAGGATATATATGCATATGAATACATATCTGAGTATGTGTGAATATGAGTTCATAGAAGGCATGAGATTAATTGAATAGGAAGGGATGATACTTTAAAAGGTGAAATTCTGAGGTCAGAGAGGATTAGAATGAGAGGAGACAGGGAGAGACATGGGGTTAGTCATCCCATATAGAAGAGGCAAGGATGGAGAGGAAAAACAGGGAGGCAAAAGGGAAAGGGTCAACTTTACTCTCATTGAATTTGGCTTAGGGAAGGAATGATGTAAGCTCTAAACTGGGTATCTTGCCACACAGGAGAGTAGGGGGGATGGGCATGAGAGGTGGGATGATGGAGGGGAGGGCAAGGTGGGAGGAAGGGTTGCTGGAAGTACACACTTCTGTAAAGGAAGAGGGACAGGATAGAGAATAGAACAAGGGGGATGGGACGGGATAGGAAGGAGGGATATATAATCAGTCTCTCACAATATGTCCACTGTGGAGATGTCCTGTGTAATTACGTACAGCCTGTATTGAATTGCTTGTCCTTCCAATGGGGGTGTGTGAAGAGGGAGGACCAGAAAGAATCTAGAATTTAAAGTTTTATAGTCATATATATATTATTATTATTAACTACATGCAACTGGGAATTAAGACACACAGACAGTGGGGTAGGGATACCCAGCCTGCCCTACTAGAAAGTTAGAGGGGCGATAGAGGAGGACATAGGAGAGAGCAGATTGGGGGAGGGGCTTTACAGTGAAATGGCTGTTTTGGGATTGTGGGTAGGGGAAAGACAGGGAGAAAATTTGTAACCCAAAATCTTGTGGAAATGAATGATGTAAACAAGAAAATAAATAATTCAAAAAGAAAAAGCAACTATAAAAAAAATTAAAGGATGACTGTGTGGAGACAGGGAGGAATGGAGGGACTTCCAGGCATAGGGGTGAAAGGGAGTATCATGAGCACAGATACTGAGGTTAAAGACTATGGTAGGACCATATACAAGATGGAATAAGTCCAGTTTGTCAAGAGCATACCTGAGAAATGGGACGGGACAGTTTCTGAGGAGAGGGGGAGGGCTTGATTTCCAGGGAAAGGAGTTTAGACACTAAATAAGAAAGAACCATTGAACAGAGTGGTCCTATGACTAGGTTTAGACCCAAGACAAGACAAATGAATATTTTGAAGTGGGAGAAAGAAGAAAGAACCTGGGTGGGTGAGTGGGTGGGGGAACAAGCACTTTTTGAGTACCTACTGTGTGCCAGAAGTTCTAAGCACTTTGCAGATATGATCTTCGTAACAACTGTGGGAGGTATGTGGTAGTATTATCTCCATATTAGAATTGAGGTAACTCGGGCAAACAGAGGTTAAGTGACTTACCCAGGGTCACAAAGCTAGTGTCTGAGGTCAAATTTGAACTCAGATCTTCCTGACTCCGGGCCTGGTACTCTATCTACTGCATGACTTTGCTGCTACCTGAGGCCCTCATGAGTAAGAATTTTTTATTTTTTTGTACTTAAATCCTTAGCTGCTGGCACCATGCCTAGCACATAGTAGGCACTTAACTAACATTTATTGATATATTGTAACAATCTAGGAGGGTGGTAATGAGGGCCTAGACTAGGTATGGGAGTTGGCAGGAAGAATAGATAAGAGGAAATGAATGTAAGAGATTGCGAAGGTAGAACTGAGGGGACCTGGCAATGACTAGACATGGGAAGGGAGGCAGGGAGGGAGTTAAAGATAAATCTCACCCTGGTGAATGGTTGATTCTATTGATAGAAATAGTGAAAGGAAGAATATTATAAATATGTGATTAGCCCTGTCATGGGCCAGCTAGGTGGTGTATTGGATAGAGCTCTAGCCCTGAAATCAGGAAGACTAAATTCAAATCCAGCCTCAGACATGTACTAGCTGTGTGACTCTGGGTAAGTCACTTAAACATGTTTGCCTCATTTTCCTCATCTGTAAAATGAGAGCTGGAGAAGGAAATGACAAACCACTCTCTCTGCCAAGAAAACCCCAATGGCGTCAAGAAGAGTTGTATGTGACAACTTCCCCTCTATAGATCTGTCTCCTTGCCTATATGATACCACGTGATCTCTAAGGGCCTTCAGAAATCTTGCTGATTTCGTATGAGCAGGGAAAGCAAGTTTGGACTTTGATTCTTTCGTCTGCTGAAACAAACTGTGCCATTTACTTTAAGTAATTCTGTTTTCCAGAGAACAAGGGTGAAAGATAGAAAGAGAGGCTTTTTGTACTGTATCAGCAATGCAGCATTCACAAAGCCTACAGTAACTATAAGTATGCTGATATGGTTATTAATCACAAAATGTAACAGGTTCTCTACATGAGAAGTATAGTCAGAGCATTTATTCAAGTACCAGAAGACTGAGTCCCAAAACCAGAAAGTCAAAGCCAACACAGTAGTTATGAAGTTGGCACATGTAGTAAAAGTAGTAAATACCCACATTCTCAAGCCTTTAAAACAGGACAGGTGACCTCAGGTAAAGGTCCTCCTCTCCTGACTCATGGCAACTGCTCAACGTTCAGGCAGCCTTGTGTCCAGCAGCTCTGGCTGCTCTGCAGTTCTCCTCCCTGGCAGTCCTCAGCAAGAGTCCTTAGCAGAGATTCTGACTGGCTCAAAGAAAAAGGAGTTTGCACTGCTGCCCCTGCCGCCACCTCTGCCTCCAGTCACCAGCAGGGATGGTAACTTGGTTCAGGCGTTCTCTTGCTCCACCCCTTCCTGCTATGTCAGCAAGTTCAAGGGGCATGGAAGATCTTTAAACCTCAGTATCATTACATGTACTCTCTCCTTTGACTGATTTACTCCCATAAGGGAAGGTTCAATGATCACCTCTACTGAAATGACCTGAAATGACTTCCAAATCTATGTCTTTAGGTCCAGAACTCCATTCCCATATTTCTAAGTACCTGTTGGATAGTTCGGGGCCACTCACACCAGTACCTCAAACTTGTATTTGCCTGAAAAAATCCCTTCCTCCCAACTTTGCTATTTCTGTTGGCATAACCTTTTCCCAGGCCACCCAAGCTTAAAATTTTATAGTTATCTTTAATTTTTCTTCTGTATATCTGATCAATTGCTAAGCCCTATTGATCCTCCCTCTGCAGTTTATCATATTTCCCATTCTTTTTGCAGTCTCACCCCAGGTTTTCATTACCTCTTGCCTCGACTCTCTTAATAAGTAACCTCCTTATTTGTCTCCTCACCTCCATTTTCTCCTCTCTCCAAGTCATCCTTCATAACACTGACCAAGTAATATTCCTAATGAAAAGTTTAATCGCATCACTGCCAAGAGACAGCATAGGAAAGCAAATAGCAAGAAAGTCTCAGAATGCTGAAGACTTTGTTTCTGTGTGACCTTGAGTCATTATTGCCTCCAGGATCAAATATAAATTCCTTTGGCATTTAAAGCTCTTTACAACCTGGCCCTTTCCTACTTTTCTAGTCTTTGCATACTTTACTTACCTCCTACAAAGAGGGATTATGATCTGGTCATACAGGCTTCCTTGCTGTTCATCACACAATACTCTTGTCTCCAGCCCTCTGCATCACCTGGAATTCTTTCCCTCATCCCCACCGCGTCTCAGTCCCTCCATTCCTTCAGGACTCAGATTAAGCACCAACTCCTGGTCTCTGTGCCTCTTCTCCCCCCAGTACCCTTCTTTCTAGGATTACCTTCTTTCTACTCTATATACATTCTATGTACCTATGTAGTCACATGTCTCCCCCCATTAGAATGTAAGCCCCTTGAGAACAGGCTGTTTTTTTTTTACTTGATTTGTATCCTCAGGCGCAGTGTGAGCATTAAATAAATGTTTGCTGATTGATTAATTTAAAAATCTCAGGTCCCCAGCCAACTCTCTGACTGCTATTTATTGAAGAAGACTTTATCACTCTTCATTGATAGAAGGAGTTTGCTCACTGGGAGTTGCCTACACTAATAAAATTCTAAAACATGGACTAAAAGGTGGAATAAAAGCATGTTACTCTGAGGCTCAGAAACCTTTAGTTCCTTCCCAGTTTTGCCAGAAGGCTCAGCCTGCATTCGAGGTCCTTCACAATCTCAAACCAGCCTTGTTGTAGGTTCCATTGTTTCAGTCACATCCAACTTTTAATAACTCCGTTTGGGGTTTTCTTGGTAAAGATATTGAAATTGTTTGTCATTTCCTTTTCAGACTCATTTTCCAGTTGAGGAAACTGAGCAAATGGGGTTGTGACTTGCCCAGGATCACACGACTAGTGAGTGTCTGAGGCTGGATTTGAATTCAAGTATTCCTGACTCCAGACCCAGAGCTTAATCTACTTCCTCAGCTGGCAGGTCCAACAACTGCCTATCTTTCTTTTATTAATTTCTTTTTCCTTTTAAGTTTATTTATTTTTAGTTTACAGCATTCAGTTCCACAAATTTTTGAGTTCCAAATTTTCTACCCCTGTCTCCTCCCCCCTCCACCCCGAAGACAGCACGCAGCCCAATATATTTTTTTCTATACCTTCACATTAAACATTTTCACAATAGTAAAATTGTAAAGAAGAATTATAACCAATGGAATGAACCTTGAGAAAGAAAAAACAAAAAAGAGCAAATAGTTTGCTTCAACCTGCATTATAAGTCTCTCCAGGTTATTATGAAGTCCGTCTGCTTCTCATTTCTTATAGCACGGTAGTATTCCATTACATTCATACACTACAACTTGTTTAGCCATTCCCCAATTAATGGGCATCCCTCTTTTATTTATTTTTTAAAATTTGTTGCATTTTAAATTTATGGAATAAAACAAGCATTTTCCCAACAGTACAATAAAAAAAAGATGATTACACATGAAACTGCAAATCTACTATGACCAACTTTGCTATTCTTTTCAAATATGCAATAAAATTGTCATGTAAATTTTTTCTTTTTTTCTTCTCTACCCCCGCCCTAGAGATGATTACAATTAGACACAAATAGGTGTGTATGTATGCATGTATGTATAGATATATGTGTATGTATATATGTGTGTACATATACACATATTCATGTGCATATATAATATACACACTAACATTATACACATGCATATACACATATATGTGTAAAATTATTCCATACATCTATTTATCAGTTCTTTCTCTGGATGCAGATAGCATCTTTCTTCATAAGTCCTTTATAGTTAATTTGGTTATTTATAATAGTCAGAATAATTTATTCACTCAAAGTTGTTCTTAAAACAATATTGCTGTTTTATGTTCTCTTGGTTCTGCTCATTTCATTCTTCATTATTTCATGCAAGTCTTTCCATTTTTCTAAGATCACTGAGCTCATCATTTCTTATAGCACAGTATTGTTCCATCATGATCATATACCACAATTTGTTTAACCATTCCCCAGTTGATGGGTATCCCTGCAATTTCTAGTTCTTTGCTATCACAAAGATAGTTAATAACTCTTTTGGCATAGTTCCAGATTGCTCTCCAAAATGGTAGTATCAGTTCACAATTCCACCAACAGTGAATTGGTGTTCTAATTTTTCCACATACCCTCCAACATTTGCTGCTTTTCCCTTCAATTATTTTAGACAATCTGGTAGGTGTAAAATGATATCTCAAAGTTGTTTTAATGTGCATTTCCTTAATAATTATTTAGAGCACTGTTTCATATGATAAGTTGTTTTTATATCTTCATTGAAAACTGCCTGTTCACATCCTTTGACCATTTATCAATCAGGGAATAATTCACATTTTTATAGATTGGGCAAAGTTTTTTAAAAATATATTTTATATGGGATCTTTACCTGATAAACTGTCTATAAAATCCCCCCTCAGTTTTCTGCTTTCTTTCTGATCTTAGCTATATTTGTTTTATTTGTAAAATATTTTTAATTTAACGTAATTGAATTTATCCATTTTACTTTGCTTTTTATCTCTTGTTTATAAATTGTTCATCTATCCATAAGTATGACAAGTAATATGTTCCATGTTCTTCTAATTTTCTAGTAGTATTTCTCTTTATATCTAGTTCTGTATCCATTTTGACCTCATCTTATCTATTCTATGTGATCATTATGTCACTTGTTCTTCTGGATCTTCAGTTAGTCCACTCTGCATTAGTCCATAAAAGTCTTTGAAGGTTATTCTGAATTCCTCATATTCATCATTTCTTATAGTACAATGATACTCTGGTTGTATTACAACTATATACCATAATTTGTTCTGCCATTCCCCAGTTGATGAGTGCCTACTTTGTTTCAAGTTCTTTTTTACAACAAAAAGTTGTGCTTTAATTTTTAAAAAATGCATATTGATCCCTTCTCTCTGTCTTTGAACTCTTTGGAGCAGCTATTTTGTGGTGTTATTACTGGATGTGTACAGTTTAGCAATTATTTAGATACAGTTCCATCAGTAGTACATTAGTGTACTTGTCCTCCTGTGGTCCCTCCAACAATCAGTGACCAATGAACAAGCATTTATTAAGTGCCTTCTGTATGCTAGGCACTGTGTTAAGTGCCGGGTATACAAATACAAAAATATTTCATTTTTTGTTATTATCACCAATCTGGTGAGTATGAGAGGCAAGATATCAGTTGTTTTAATTTACACTTCTCTTATTGAAACACCTCACAGGATTATTAATAACTTTTATTTCTTTATGTGAAAACTATCTACCCATATATGTTGGTTATTTATCTATTGGGGAATGGTTCTTATTCTTATATACTTGAGTCAAGTGAGATAATATAAAACATTTAGCCCAGTGCCTGGCATGTAGTAAGTGGCATATAAGTGCTTGTTTTCTTCCCTTTCTGCTAGTTGTATCAGCTCCCTATATATCTCAGATATTAGACATTTATTAATTTCCTACAAATGTTTTCCCCAGTAAACTGTTTTCCTGTTAGTTCTAATTGCATTATTGCTTTGCAAAAATCTTTCAGTTTTATGTCATTGAAATTATCTTCTCTAATCATTTCTAAACCTTAATTAAGAATTCTGCCCCAGACATATTTGTGAAAGGTATCTCCTTTTTATCCCCCCCAATGTATATTTAGCCCACGTACCTGTTTGATGCTAATTGTGATATATGGTGGTTGTTGTTGGTCTAAACCTGCCAGACTGCTTTCTAGTCTTCCCAGAAAGCTTTGTTGAATAGGGAGTCCTTGGTGTTTATCAGTCTACCTTTCCAGTCTTATTTATACATGTTTCTTAAGCCCTGACTATAGCATAAGTCCCTGGAAGGCTAAAACGATAAATTAAAAAAAAAATCTTTGTAGCTCCTCTCCCTCCTCTCTCTCTCTCTCTCTCTCTCTCTCTGTCTCTCTCTCCCTGTCTCTCTGTCTCTCTCTCTGTCTCTCTGTTTTTCCCTTTCTCTCTGTCTCTCTCTCTGTCTCTCTCTCTCTCTCTCTCCCTCCCCCTTTTTCTCCCCCTCCCTATCTTCCTCTCTCTCTCATATATATGTGTGTGTGTTTATTTGTCTTTTTGTTTAGATTCTTTTTTTTTCTTTTTGGAGGGCAATTGGGGTTAGGTGAATTGCCCAAAGTCACACAGCTAGTAAGTGTGTCAAATATCTGAGGCCAGATTTGAACCTAGGTCCTCCTGACTTCAGTGCTGGTGCTCTATTCACTGCACTACCTGGCCACCCCTTTTGTTTAGATTTTAAATTTCATTAATGTGGGGCTCTCCTTCCTCTAATTCAGGCAGCGAACTCTTGCCTGCAGCACTGAGATGTCAAGTGTCTAGCTCATGGTCATATAGTTAGTAGATATCCATTGTAGGACTTGAACCCAACTCTTCCAGACTCCAGAACCAGCTATTTTCTCTCCCCCACCCCAAATTATATAGGTACTTGATGAATGCTGAATAAAATTGAAATTTCTAAAGCACACATAATAGTAAAAGTAAGTACCAAATATATCTTTAATATCTTTTAATATTAAAAATACGTGTATCCCTCAAGATATAAGTAAGTTTTATGGATATAGCATTTCATCTTCTAGTAAATTGCTTATTTCAAAACTAAGATGTGGGAAGAGTCAAGATGGTGGAATAAAGGCAGGAATTTGCCTGAGCTCTCCTAAATTCCCCTTCAAACAACTTAAAAATAATGCCTCAAAGTGAATTCTGGAGTGGTAGAACCAACAAAAGGACAGGGTGAAAAAATGTTCCAGCCCAAGATAACTTTGAAGATTGGCAGGAAAGGTCTGTCTCCATAGGGTGAAAGCAGAGTGCAGTCTAGGGCATCAGGTCTTTGAGGGCATGTGCATCAGCAGCCCTGATTTTTAGAGCTCTCAACCCACAGATTATCTCCTATGTAGGATATTTAGAGGGGATCTTTTGCTGGCATTGGATGCAAGATTCTGTTGCGTTTCTCATTCACAGTCTGGATCACAGTCCCAGGGAAAGGAAGAGCATTAGCACACTAGAACATGAGGCCACAGGAGAGCAAGAACCCTGTTCGTAGTTCCAGGGTGGAAAGAGAGTGCTTGTGGTCACTCACAGACCACAGTATAGGCCAGGAGAACAGTGACCACACTTCTCCTTAGATCATACCACCTTAGAAGAACTGAAAACTTACAATCCTCCAGAAATAGCTCTGAAAACAGCAGCAATAGCAACTCTTCCCCCCACCCCCAAAACAAAACAAAACAAAACAAAACCCAACCCTGAAGTTTGGAACAGGGCTCCCTCTACCCTGGGAGCAGAGCACAACTTTAACATAAAATTAAAAGTCAATAAATAGGCTGTAAAAATGAGCAAACACAACAAAAGAATCTGACCACAGAAGTTACTATGGTAACAAGGAAGTTCAAAACACAAATTCAAAAAGACAGCAAAGTCAAAACAGTACATCCAAAGCCCCAAAGAAAAATGTGAATTAGGGGTGGCTAGTTGATGCAGTGAATAGAGCACCGGCCCTAGAGTCAGGAGGACCTGAATTCAAATCTGGCCTCAGACATTTAACACATACTAGCCATGTGACCTTGGGCAAATCACTTAACCCCAATTGCCCTGACTTCCCCCCTCCAAAAAGCAAAAAAAGGAAATGTAAATTGGTCTCAGGCCCCAAAAAAGAATTCCTGAGCTCAACAAGGTAAAAATCAAATAAGAGAGATAGAGGAAAAACTGGGAAAAGAAATGGGAATAATGAATAAAAATAATAATAAAAAAGAGTCAACAGCTTGATTAAGGAGGCACAAAAAAAATACTAAAAAAAATAACACCTTAAAAAATAGGTAAAGTATCTAACTTTAAATTGTTCCATATACATTACCCACACCGTGGATTAGCAAGCAACTAGACCCAAAATGAGTGAATCTCCTGAGTTCCAAGAAAGTACAGCTTAAAGGAGTAGGGTAGTCTAACAGCGTGCCCTAAGGAGATCTTGGCAAAAGCTGATGGTTTTAAGAGGCAAAAAGACAGAGCCACTGAAAGAGAGAAACACCTTGAAATGAAATTAAAAATATTCTACCTTTTAAGGAAGTTTTTGAGCCTTGAATAACTCAATTGAACCTTAAGGGGCCAGCAAAGACAATGAATTTGCCTCTAACCCACAGGCTGCATTCCTGCCTTTGTCTCTCATCTCTCATCTACATAAGATTACAAGAGGATTCTGGGTAGTGTAACCAGCTGAACTGGTAGAAATGACTACCACCAGCCAAGAGAGTATAACTTACAGAAAGAACAACTTTGGATCAGTAAGGACTGTCAGCCAAAGAGCACTTATTAAGCACTTACCCTATGTCCAGGTATTGTGCTAAGTTCTGGGGATATAAAGAAAAGGGGAGGGGGAATGGTCCTTGCCCTCCAGGAGTCCCCATTTCTAAAAAAATTTTATTGACTTTTAGGTTACAAGAGTCAGTTCCAGAATCACTTGAGTTTCAGATTTTTCTCCCCTTCCTCCCCACCCCCCACCCCTGCCACGGTGGCATACAATCATGTATAGGATCTGCAAACTCCTTCACATTGTATACTAGTCTGATTGAATAGGTGTTATAGTCAATGGAGTGAACAATGAGAAAAGAGAAACAAAAGCCAAACATCGAAAAGAATGATAGCATGCATTGCTTCAGTCTCCTTTGAAACTCTGATCTTTCTGGATCTTTCTCTGAATGTAGACACCTTC
>CM053593.1:202986090-203019963 GCA_028646575.1 Pseudocheirus occidentalis | reverse complement strand
CCTCTTCCAACGTTTTTCACGTAAAAGTGAGAAAATACTTAGGAATCTACCCACCAAGATGAACCCAGGAATTATATGAACACAATCACAAGACACTTTTCACACAAATAAAGTCAGATCTAAACAACAGGAAAAATATCAGTTGCTCATGTGGAAGCCAAGCCAAAATTACCTTAAAAGTGAGGGAGCTGAAACTTAGAGAGATTAAGGTGATGCCTAATGTCATATTGGTAGAAATCTGGCATATCAGGAATTTGAACTCATATCACAGTACTCCAAGATCAGTACTTCAAGTTCAAATCCCCCAGTTCCTCAAAGTTTGTATGCCTCATAAGTATCTTTTAATGGATTTGTTATTTTTAATGTAGTGGTTATGCCTCTCAAAACAGGCTTAGTTCTGGTTTTAATATAGAACATCAGGGCTATAAGTAATAGATGAAAAAAAATAGAGATGTTTTCCCTAAACCATTTATGACTTAAATTACTACCATTTAAAAGTTAAAAATTCCTTGGGCTAAAAATAGAACAAGAACTATACTTAAGGGCACTTGAAAACATTCCCCAAATGTAATTTAAAATTTTTTTTAAAAATAGAAATGAGTTCATATTGCTAGCTGTTAGCAAACCCTTTTCTTTATGGTGCAAAGAGGATCAACTGAGATATTTGGAAAGCACTTAGCAGAGTACCTGGCAGATAGCAGAAACTCAACAAATGTTTATTCCTTTCCTTCCCCACAGTGGCTGGAACATTTCATTATTGTTCAGCTGTTTCAGTGGTGAGCTTTTCTTGGCAGAGATACTAGAATGGTTTGCCATTTCCTTCTCCAGCTCATTTGACAAATGAGGAAACTGAGGCAAATAGGGTGAAGTGACTTGCCCAGGGTCACACAACTAATAAATGTCTGAGGCCAGATTTAAACTCAGGAAGATGAGGCTTCCTGACTTCAGGGCTGTTGCTCTATCTACGGTACCACCTAGCTGTCTGCCCCTAACACATAATAGGTGCTTAATAAATGTTTGTCCATTTATCAACTCAGAGATTTCAGTGGCTTACAGAGTAACAAATCACACACTTATGTAAGAAGAGAAGGTGACACATTAAAAGAGTTAAGTGCCCCACTCAAGTGAACTATTAAAAGCTTTCATCTCCAACAGATGTAGAAAATGCTTCTTTCTGGTTCTGGGAAACATGAATTGTTCCCTTTATGTGGCTGGTTTGCTCCTTCAAGTAGTCCCAGGAGTTCAAGCTTTCTCATACCCTGACATCTTTCAATTCTGATTCCTACTGGGGCTGAAGAGTGACAGCCCCACCTCAGAAATTCCCTCCATCCCTTGGAACTTCCTCAGGAACCTTGCAGGTTCCCATCAGTTTCTCCCTTGTATCAGCTCCCAGGGACCTCTTCACCTAGAGGGACTTTGTAGCTATCTTGCCATTCATGATCAGGACAGAGTACAAAGTTAGTGTTGGCACTTTACCTGGGTTAGGCCCAGGCTAGTCATGCTACATGCCTCCTGTTGCCTCCTTTCTCCTCCAATGGATTAGTTTTCCCTAAAAGGCAAAAGACTCATCCCTTGGGACCTGATTGACCCGTTGCCTCCCTTGAGGCAGATTCCTGGAAGCCTCTGGATGTTTTGAAATGATTTCTTGGTCAGCTAAAGGCATAAAACATCCCAACCACGTGGAGCTGAGGCCTCTCTAACTCTCTGAAGACCACTTGACTATATTCTGCCCTGCTAGTCAGACACATTTCCAAAAGAGAACTGGGTTGAGTTTATGAGATACTAAGCACTATAGTATCCTTCTTGCTTATCCTTCATATGTTAGACCAAAGTCAATCTCCCTCTGTTAACTATTGAATGATCTAGGAATACTTCATTTTGTCCCAACATTAAATCTTAACTACAAGGGTGGCACATCAGGCCCATCTCTAACAACCCTGAATTATCATAAATTTCAAATTAATGGAGTCCAAAATAATGAAGTACTATATTAGGATCGATACTTAATATATGATCGCTAAGTAATCATTAGAAACTTCATATGGTAGATTTATGACTTATGGAAGAAGGCCCTTAATACAAAGTAAAAATGACTGCGTTCTTGGTCAGTTACCAATGACCATCTAAGTACACCAGGCTATACTAATGTAGAAGTCTTGAAAGTACACTATGGAACTTAAATGATGAGATGTTGCTGAAATTACACTTCCCTTCTAACACTTGAGTAAGAAACAAGTAAAGTTTGGTTTTTTCAGTGTAACAATGGGTTAAATCTATACCCATCAGACAACTGAAAAACCAAGGAGAGTGATCATCATTATTATTATTGCTAGAGTTTATAGTGTGCTTTAAGGTTTTATAAAGCTCTTTAGAAACATTATTTCATTTTATCCTCACAACAACTCTATTATTATCCCTATTTTACAGATAAGAAAACTGAGGCAGACAGAGCTTACGCAACTTGCCCAGGGTCACACAGCTAGTAAGGCATGACTGAAACCTGGATGGATTATGTCTTCATTAGAAATAACAAAACAGTTGAGGAAAGAGGGAGGCATCTTGGGGAGGAAACTAAAACAAACCTGAATCTTCATCTAATAACCATCAAATTGGCAAAAATGGTCAATGGCAGAAATGGTCAAAACTGGAAGAGCTATGGGAAAGCAGACACACTAATACACAATTGGTGGAACAGTGAATTTGTTCCACCCAGTCTAATAAGCAATTTGGAATTATACCAGAAAAGTCACTATATTGCTTAACCGTTAATCTTTATAAATAACAGAATGAGAGGTTCCATATATAATGAAACATTAGTAGCAGAAATGTGGTACAGTGGCTCTAAGGTCAAAGAACCTGAGTTCAAACCCTACTTTGGATACTATGTATCTGTATGACCTGGATAAGTCACTTAACTTAGAATCCAATTCTCCAAACTGTAAAATGAAGGTACTGGACTAGATGACCTTTGCAGTCCCCTTTAGCCCTATATGTCTGATCTTCTGTGGCATAAAGGAATGAAGGAAGGAAGGAAGGAAACAAGTGATAGGTATGCTTACTGACCATGCAATGGCAGAACAAACTGTTAGTTATGAAAATAATGGAAAATTATTATGCCATAAGAAAAAAATGACAAACACAGAATCCAGAGAAACATGGAAAGCTTTCTATGAAGTGATGCAGAACAAGTAAAATGGAACCAAGAGAAAAGTAAATGGAGATTTTAAAAATTACTAAAACACAATTGAACCTAGAGTAACTTCAATGACTAATCTTAACTCCACAGAAAAGAAGGTAGCACACACAGGATCTAATGGGATCTCCATTGACATGCCCTTTCTATGTCTCTCTCAGACCGCTTTTTACACGATTCCTGACTTTTGTCTCCTTCTCCTCTCAATTCTGTACTCTGTATCCCAGGTCCATGGTTCTGACCAACCCTTGCAGTTTTGGCAACAAGCAGAAGTGGGAGGTACCATGTTTGAGCTACAAGTAGGTAGGGGTCAGAGTTATGAACAAAACCATTAAGAAGAGCCAATTCGTTGATGGGTTATGTAGTTGAAAGGGGAAGAGTTGGAAAGAGGCACAAAAGCTATTGCTAGAGTCACAGGGTGGGGATCCGGTATCTAGAAGCAAGCTCCAAGGGCAGGTAGGTTGCACAGTGGATACAGTGCTGGGCCTGAAGTCAGGAAAACTCATTTTCATGAGTTCAAATCTGGTCTCCGACACTTACTGTGTGACCCTGGGAAATCACCTAACCCTGTTTGCCTCAGTTTCCTTATCTGTAAAATGAGCTGGAGAAGAAAATAGCAAACCACTCCAGTATCTTTGCCAAGAAAACCCCAAATGGGATCCTCATGAAGAGTCGGATACGAATGAACAACAACAAAGCAAGATCTCAGGTTTAGTGTCCTCTTCAGGCAAGTTACAGAATGCTAGGCTAGACCACTGTTGCCTCAATTTGTGGATATTTTTCGGCCCAACCACTTGCAAGCAGCTTCTCTTTCTAGTTCCATCTTAAGTTCTTCAGCTCCCCAGCTCCAGCTGTCTTCATAGTTCTCCATGGTAACAGTCCTTGCATCGTCAAAGACATTATTTCCGTCACCCCCATCCTCCACTCATTCAACACACACCATAGGCTCCTACTCTCTCCCCAACCAATCTCTGCCCTGTTCTAAGCCTTCCATTGTTACTACCATATTATAGCTGTCTCAGCTATCCTCTTGTGATTCATGTGAGGTGTTTCTATTGTCTGAACTAGATTTTCAATTCCTTAAAGGCAGTAATAAAATCTCCTCCTGTCATCACAGGAGGCCTGATGAGAGGCCTCTCAAATTCAATTCCATAAACGATGATAAATGTTTCAGCAAACATTAACAAATGTACCTACTATGTTCAGCACACTAGGCTGCATACTGGAGATAAAAATATTCTAAAAGACTCAATCTCTGGCCTTACAGAGTTTATAGTCTGAGAGGGAAGTAAAAGATAGGTAAACAAATAACTGTACTCAGAATTTCCAAAGTGCAGAAGAAAGGTGGTATGAGAGTGGTACAAGATTTGAGGAGGGAGAAATCACTTCTAATTTGGGGAGGCTGGGAAAGAAAAATAAGAGAAGGGCTCACTGGATAAGGAAGGGAAAAAAATCAAGAGGAGATTTCATAGGTAGAGGGTACCTATGATATGACTCAAAAGAAAAGATTTTTAAGAGGCAGAGATAGAAAGTGGAAATGTGACCTAAATATTAAAGATGAAACCATAAAATAAAAAAATAGAAAAAAAGATTATATTCATTTCACAGCTATGGTTAGGAAACACATTTTTATTAAACAAAAGTTAGAGGAAGCGATAAAAGACTAAATAGAAAATTTTGATTACACAAAATTGAAAAGCTTCTATACAAACAAAATTAATGCATCTGGTAGAAGAGAATTGTCAGTTGAATGGGAATGTTTATCAAATTTCTCAGATAAGGAAGTGACCTGCCCAAAGTCACATGGCTAGTAAGTGTGTTAAGTGTCTGCGGCCAGATTTGGACTCAGGTCCTCCTGACTCCAGGGCTGGTGCTCTATTCACTGTACCACCTAGCCACCCCAGGTTTGACTTTCAATCATGTAGCCAATACATATGAAACTAAAAATTATTCCCCGTTACATAAGTGACCAAGGGATATGAACAAAGATCTCAAAAGAACAATTACAAACTATTAACAATCAGATGAAAGAATGATGCGGATCACTAGGAAATGATCGATGTAAATCAAGATAAAACCAAGATTTCACCTCTCACCCAACAAACTGGCAAGGATGACAAAATATGAAAATAGTATTGGAAGGGTAATAGGAAAATAGGCAGCCATGCTGATGCAGCTGTGAATCAGTATAATCATCTTGGAAAACAAATTGGAATTATATAAATGTCTAATCCTTTTGACCCAGAGATTCCACTACTAGCCCTATGCTCCAAGAAGGTAACTTGTTACTGGTTTTTTATTCAGGTGGGGGTTATCTTTTTGAGTCAGGATGTATAGGGCTTACCTATACCCACCTCAGCAGGCCTCGGGCATCCCTGGCTCCCATCCACTCCGCTGCACAGAAAAACTCAGGACACAGGACTTGCTTCTAGCTTTTATTGAGAGTTCATCCTCTAGCTGAGTGTGGCTGGACTGGACTGGCCTCCTCTGCCTCCGGGTAGCCTGTATTTAAGTCCTTTCTCCAGGGCCCCTCAGGGCCCCTCCCCTGGCCATGCCCTGGCTACAGCGAGCCAATGTGTCTCACCCTGAAGGTGGAGAGATTATCCTGCTTATTGTAAACAGGTGCAGCCTTTGCATTCTGCCCCCAGGTGATCACCGTGCACTCCTGTTAGCTGAGGATCGGCTCAACCCGTCCATCTCACGTAGAGTATCAATGACCCTCTTTAGGAGTCTCCTCCCCCGTGAGGTATCAGAGACCTAACAGTAACTGACAAAAAGAAAGACCCCATATGCACCAAAATATGTATAGCTAAACTTTTTTGTCGTAGCAAAGAACTGGAAACAAAGTAGATGCCTATTATTGGGGAATGAATAAATGAATTGTTGTACACGAATGTAATGGAACAGTACTGTGCTGAAAGAAAAGATGTGATGAATACAGAAAAGGAGCAAATGAAATTTATTCAGTGAAGTAAGCAGAGCCAAGAAAACAATATCCATGATGAGTACAACAATGGAAATGGAACCAATAAACACAAAACAATCAGAAACGAATTACAAAGAACAAATAAGGCCCCAAAGAAAATATATGAGAAGACACTTCTGCTCACTCCTTTATAGATATGGGAGGTCCATGAGTGTGGAACTGCATATGTTTTCAAATTTGGTGGGGGTGGTGGGATATACTGATCAATTTTGCTGACTTTTTTCCCCTCTTTTTATTTTTAAACACTTGTTTGTGGGATAGCTCTCTAGGAGGCAAAAGAAGACGGATATGGGGAGGGGAAACTGGGGTCACATAAAAACAAAAGCTATCAATATAATTTATTTAAACATAAAAAAGGCAGAGAGGTTTGTGGCAGAAGAAAGGGGAAGTAGGAGAGAATCCAAACGTGTGTGTGTGTGTGTGTGTGTGTGTGAGAGTGAGAGAGAGAGAGAGAGAGAGAGAGAGAGAGAGAGAGAGAGAAAGAGAAGGAGAGAGAACATATTGTTGAAAGAGGGCAGGAGAGATTTAATAGCAGTAAACAGTTCGGTTTGAGTGGAGTGTAGAGTGCACCAAGGGATGCTGTATGCAATAAATCTTTAGTTCTTATTGTTCACACACACAATATCTATCTATCTATCTAGCTATCTATCTATCCATCTGACACATACATACAGTCACACACAGACATATACATTAATACTCACTTCCTATACCTGTGTGTATATATTCACTGCATGTCTAAAAAATATTAAATAATTCTTCCTAAGAGTACGATTACCCCTAGTATGAAATATAAATAACCTGCAGACATCAAAATCCTTCTTTCCTTCTTATTTGCATTTAATTTCCCTGAAATGGCCAAGATTTGACAAAAACAGTATTTTTACCCTAGCCAAACTCAGAAAAATTTAGCTGAATATCCTTTCTCTGACCTATCCAAATATTCTAGATGGGTAGATAGAACAGAAAAATGCATCTGGCCAATGACCATTTATATTTACTCACTCAGCAAACTTACTAGATTCTCTACATAGTGTCAATGATGTAAAGGCATGAGGCAAAGAATCATATTATGGAATATTATTGTGCTATGAGAAATGATGAGTAGGATGCTTTCAGGAAAACCTGAGAAGACTTATATAAAACGATGCAAGTGAATACAACCAGGAAACATGTTGTACATAATAACAGCAATATCATATGATGAGCAATTGTGAATGACTTGGCTGTTCTCAGTAATACAGTGATCTAAGACAATTCCAAAGAATTTATGATGAAAGATGTTATCCACTTCCAGAGAAACTTTTTAAAGCTTTCTTTTTATTTTTTTTGTGTATGTTTTCTTTTGCAACATGGCTAATATGGAAATATGTTTTGCATGAGTGCATATGTATAATCCATAGCAAACTACTTGCCTTTTCAAGGAGTGGGAAGAGAAGAAGGAAAGGAGAGAATCTGAGACTCAAAATTTTTTAAAATGTATGCTAAAAATTGTTTTTACATAAAATTAAGAAAAATAAAAATAATAACTTTTAAAAACCAAAGAGCAATTTCAGTTAGCAAAGAGACTGAAAGCTCCAATATAATAGATTTGAGTTGAACTAGATGACCTCCGAGGTGCCTTTCAACTCTAGAGATTTTATGGTCTCCTTCACCTCCACATTCTGGCTTCCCTGTCAACTGAAATCTCACCTTCTGCAGGGGGTGTTTCTCAGTCACCCCAGCAGCTAGTGTCTTCTCCCCTGAGATAAGCTTTTACCTGTTCTATATAAATAATAATAGCCAGCATTTATATAACATTTTAAGATTTGCAAAGTTCTGTACATGTTAGCTTATGAATTCACACAACAACACAGTGAGGTAGATTCTATTATCTCCATTTTACAAAGAAGGAACTGACTGAAAGAAGCTAATTGACTTGCCCAGGATTCCAGAGCAAGTAATTATCTGAGGTCAAATTTGAACTTGGACCTTCTACATACACAGTTGTCTATGTGTTGCCTCCCCCATTAAAATCTAAGTTCCTTGAATCTAAGTTCCTAAGGCCTTTTTTTCATTTACCCAACCTGAACACAGTGCCTCACACATACCAAACTTTTGATCAATGTTCCCTGACTGGAAAAGGGGGGGGAGGGGAAGATATATGTGTGTGTATGTATGTATGTCTATACAGACACACATGCACATGTATGTATGCGTGTGTAATATGTGTGTGTATAATCCATAAAAGGAAAAGGGGAAGAGAAGATGTAAATTAGTCAGCTCCCAAAAAGGACTCTGGGGCAGACCCAAAGTCAAGTGAGTCTAAAATTTAGGCTCTGATTGTATCACCAAGGAGAAGGTGTGAAACAACACAATCTTTACATTCTATTAGAGCAGCTTCAAAAGGATAGGAATGAACTTAAGGAAATTAAGAAAGTCTCCAGACTCAATCTTTTCCATAATATTTTCTCTGGCCACTTTATCTTGAAGTAATCCCTCCTTCCTTTAAAGACTCATTAGCACTTGTTTTATGTATATTTTGGCACTTAAGCCTTTACTAATTACCTTATATATATAAAGTCTATTAGTATCCTAAACTGTTATGTAAATCTTTCTACCAGTTTAGTTCTTGTATCCCCAGTAGATTACTCCGTTTGTAGAGGGCTTACCCTGTTTGTAACCCCTATAAGCCATAAGTCACAGGAACCAGGGAAAGGGACTGGATTTATGATTTCATTGGCATAAGGACTTTCCAGTGAGGAAGCTCCTTCTCCTATACAAGGCAGCATGTCTTTTGTGCCACTGCCTAGGGCACCCAGAGTCCCAGTACCAAGACGTATTAGAAACTGGACTGTAATCTGTATTTTGGTGGCTTCGAGAGTGGTTTTCTATTGACTATGCCACACAATACCTCTCTACAGAGGAAAATAATTCATATTTGTTGATTTAGAAATTTACCCAAATTTTAATTTTTTAGATTATCTATCTGTAAATAGTCATGACATTCGTGTCTGACTCTTACTGACCATATCTGGGATTTCCTTGGCAAAGATACTGGAGTAGTTTGCTATTTTCCTTCTCCAGTTCATTTGACAGATGAGAAAACTGAAGCAAACAGGGTTAAGTGATCTGTTCAGGGTCACACAGCTAATAAGTATGTCTGAGGTAGGATTTGAACTCAGGAAGATGAGTCCTTCTGACCGGCACTCTGGATATCCACCATGCCCACCTAGCTGCCCTGTAAAACCTTGTTTCTTTAACAGTTTTGGAAGTTTCCTGTTCTTTGCAAAATCACTCCCTGAACAACCTTCCCCAAAGTTTTCTGAATTTTGTAAGAAAGCTGTTAACCCACATTCATGTAAATCTGGATTTTACATACTTTAGTCATATCTTCTTCTGTCAGCTTTTATCATGGCTGACTGAAGTCCTCATTCTTTCAATCTGCCTACATATGGAAAACATTTTTGTTTTTAGTTCTCATTCCTAGACTTAGCTTTTGTGTGTGTGTGTGTGTGTGTGTGACAACTAGAATTATATGCAGTATTCTAGGTATACAAGCACTAAGATTTTGTAATCAGGACAGATAATACTTTCTACTTTGTTTCAGATATGATTCCCAATGACAAGCTGAATTTTGCCAACCTTTTGGAACATTCACTGTTTTCAAGGACAAATCTAGAATGACCCTGGGATTCCAGTCCTAGGCCATAACTTTATGGTTAAGCCCATCATATTAGAAACATGGCATGACTATCAAGAAACATAAAGAAGTTCTATATTACTACTACTACTACTACTACTACTAATGAAAATTAAAGCAACTGAGGTCTTACCTTACATTCATCAGTTTGGCAAAGATGGCAAAAGAGTAATGACAAATGTTGGCAGGGCTGTGAGGAAACAGGAACACTAGTGTACTGTTGGTGAAGCTGTAAATAGATGTAGACATCTTGGTAAGCTATTTGGAACTATGCCCAGAAAGAGCACGAATCAGTTTGTGCATGCCCTTTGATCTAGCTATACCACTACTAGATACCAAAGAAATCTTCTGTATGTACAAAAATATTTTCTTTTCATGGTAGCCAAAAATTGAAAACTAAGGAACTGTCCTCCTAGAGGGGAATGGCTAAACAAATTGTAGGATATAAATATAATTGAATATTATTCCATAAGAAACAACAAAACTCAGCAGTTTCAAAAGAAATTAGGAAGATCTTTATGAATCAATGGAGAGCAACATGGCAGACCTAGGAGAACAATTTATACAATGAGAAAAACATTATAGAGAAAAACAACTTTGAAAGACTATGGATCTGGGGCAGCTAGGTGGCACTGGCCTTGGAGTTAGGAGGACCTGAGTTCAAATGTGATCTCAGACACTTAACAACTCCCCCCCCCCAAAAAAAACAACCCAGCCATGTGGCCTTGGGCATGTCACTTAATCCCAACTGCCCTACCTTCTCCCCTCTCCCCCCAAAAAAGACTGATCATGTATATCATGATGAACCATAAGTCCAAAGGAATGAAAATGAAACATGCCACTCATCTCCTGCCAGAGAGGAGATATGCTTAAAATACAGAAAGAGACATATATTTTTAGAGCTAGCTAAAGTGGACATTTCTTTTTTTTTTTTTACCAAAATATATAGATTTGTATTGAGGTTTATTTTTCAGTCCTTTAATGGAGAAATTGATAGCCAGAGGGATAGATTAATAAAAAATAATTTAAATAAATCTTTAAAGAAAAAAGAAACACAACATGGGTTAATTTTCTTTATACTTTTGACAGTTTTATGAGAACTTGGCTTTAGCAGTTTGGGACAGTTAGGTGGTATAGTGCACAGAGTGCTAGACCTGGAGTCAGGAAGATCTGAGTTCAAATGTGACTTTAGGTACTCACTACTGTGTGACCCCAGGCAAGTTGCTTAACCCTGTTTGCCTCAGTTTCCTCATCTGGAAAAGGAAATGGCAAACCACTTTGCAAAGAAAACCCCAGATGGAGTCATCAAGAGTCAGACATGACTATAACTACTGAACAAACACATGGGCAGACCGACAAGTTTTTCTATGCCATATTTTGAATCATTCTGGGAAAAATCTTAAATAAGTCCAGCCCTGACAACCCCAGAAAAGCATCTCATTTTCCTCTAGCCTTTCTTTCTTGCATCTAAACCATTTTATCCTTGATGAAAACATTTCCCCCAAGCTTCTAATAATACATTTTTTTTAAAAAATGGCTTTCCTTGTATGAATTTATCAAAGACTTTCTTGAAGTCTAAATATTGCCTATTGGTTCCCTTTGAGAACAGTGGGACATAAAGCTTCCTCTTCCTGAAACAGAAACCATGTTGCCTTTTCCCTCAAACAAGTTGTTTTTTTTTTTTTGCTCAAAAATCCTATAGTTTATCACAGTATCTAGCAACTTGCTAGTAATGGAAATGTGAATCCATTAGCCATTTTCAGGACCAACTTTTGAGTTCTCCATCACTAGGGACAGTGATAGGGAATTTCTTGATTAGGGAGGTCCCTTGAGAGAATCTCATTCTCTAGTGGGTCCACAAGCTGGAGACCAAAAGATCAAATAAGTTGAAGAGCCAGACTAAAGAGAAAAGATTTATTAGCATGCTAAGGAGGCTAGGGGAAGGAATCATCTCTAGCTTCCTCAGGAAATGGTATTTGGTTATGTAGCTATACAGAAGGCCAAGGTTTGCGTTACATAGCCAATAAGCAGCATTTAACCGTACTGTGGGGTATTGTTTTTCCATATAAGAAATTTAATTACTAAACTCAATTTGGGTTCCTATAATGAGAGGCTCAACAGTTTCTTGTGTTTCCAGTTTGCTCAATCAGGCTGTTGGTTCTAGTGGCTTGGTTAACTGGAAAGCCCCCCCAAGGGAAGGGAAAAGAATGAGGTTGCCATTTTAGTCATAAAATGTTTCTAATAATGTTGTATCTTTTCCTCCATAGTTCTCCTTTTTGATACTTTCCTAAATGATCATATGGTGGGAGTTGTGAAGAGAAAGATCTTTTAGTGGGTTGATGAGATCTGGTCTTGAATGTAAAGAGACTGTTTGAAAACTACATGATTCAGAGACATCCTCATTTGGAGATGAGGACAGAGCAGAGAACCACATAAGGTTGATGGACAGAACATGTGCTCCAGCAGCTTGACATTTACAGATTAGGCCTTGAATTATCACATGCAAAAAAAAAATCCTGCTACCAGGATTACTAAAAGTATTTGGGAAAATGCTCCAGAATGAAGATATTCCCCATGAAAATTAGAGCCTTGAGAATAAATCACATAGGTTATTTTGACTTTGGAAAGCCAAGTTCTTTATTCTCAGACCCTGAAAATCAAACGTTCTACCTATCCCAACCTGTTGACCAACAGAAGCAACAGAAAGAGTTAGTTATTGCACAGATTCCCCCTTGGTTAGCCAGAATATAATCTTGTTCAGTACAGTGAGCCAGAAGCATTCTAGCCCATGAGTCCAAACTGCCCTTGGTCTTCAGTGCCACTAGCCGTATCATTTGCTATTTTTATGAGTGTTAGAGAGAGATCACAGATGGTTCAAGAACAACTATCCATTGTAGGAATTTTTTGATGGATCAATAAAACCTTGCATCATATATGCCCTTGGAGAGGTCCCACAATCTACACGCTTCTGAGGTCAGAAACCTGGTGATATGACTCATAAAAGGGGAGTTTTCTTTTGTGGATGGGGAATACACATACTAACATTTTCAGAATACAATTTACTTCTAGGGGCAGGCACAACTACAAAAGTTCAGAGGTCTCCAGGGAGTTCCCCTAATTATGCAAGTGAAAGAAACTTCCTGCATTCTGACTTGTTCTCCTGAGAACAGCCCTGGGAAACCAGTGTGACATTAAACATGGTGAAGAAACAGTTGATCCTCTGATGGGTTGTTACATTTCTGATAAAGAGTATCAGTGACTTTCTTGATGCCGGACCCATAGATCCCCAAACTCAAGTAGCCTTGAGTTCAGACAAATCTCGTTCGTGATAATTGAGTGTCAGGTTAAGGAGTTTGATCAGAGGTTGGAAGTTCCCATCTGCAATGTTTGGTGCCTCAACTGTTGCAGTTAACAGCTGAAGAGATATTGCAGTTAGACTACAGAAACATTAATAGGTACCGGTTTAGATAAGGAGAACAGGAAGTCTGGGAATCTATTTTGGCCCAGGTCACTGGAAGTAGTGTTTGGAAGAGGAATACCCCATAGTTATGGGGAGCCCTGGTATATTGGGGTGGGGGCAATTACCTAGCCTAGGGACCTCCCTAGTCGAGAAATTCCCTATCACTGTCTAGTGATTGAGAACTCAAAAGTTGGTCCCGAAAATAGTTAATGAGTTCACATTTCCACTACTGGCAAGTTGCTAGATAATAATTTGCTAGTTGCTAATAAACTGTAGAATTTTTGAGCAAGTAAAACTTGATGGGGGAGGCAACGTGGTTTCTATAAAGGGGAGATCGCTATGGGGGAGAAAGGCAATTATGATTTCTGTTTCAGTAAGAAGAAGCTTATGTCCAACTATTCTCAAAGGGAGTCAATATTATTAGTAATTAATTACTAATAGACTAGGGTGTTAGAAAGTGGTTCGTACTTGATCTTGCTGTTCTTCCTGGAAGGTTTCGGCCCCTACATTTCTATTACTTTTGATCCTAAGCCAAAGATCCTGGCCTAGGAATGGCTCAGCCCACCTCACAGAGTGAAGTGAAGGCACTCTCTGCTATTGTCTGAGCCAGAAGGAGCTTTGGTCCCTAGCTGGACAGGAAGTAGTCAACACGACAAGCAGGAGAGAATACTAAAGTCATACTGTTTTAGTATAGTGAAGTTGGCTTCAAAACCAAAAAGGTAAGGAGGTTGGAAAGGGGCAAGAGTAAATGAGTAGATGCATTATATTGTGTTTACAAGAATCATGACAAAGCATGAGAGCAGAAGAGTAGCTGGGGGCATGGATTCCCCCTTGAATCCAGGAAGCAGCAGGATTTATTTTAATAGAAGGTGAACTTCAGTTCCTTGGAATCCTTTATAGTATAAAACTCAGGGAATGAGCCTCCTTTGTCTGCTGTTTTTGTGGGATGCTGATCATGCTTGTAGTAGGCAGTCTTCTCTTTGGCTTTCTGGGTTGTTTGGGTTATGAGTAGGACCATTCCACCAGGGAGACATGTCAGTGGACACAAAGTATGCATATACTATAACCCTTGGCTGAATAATGGGACAACAATAAATAATGGGATCAGCCTATGAATCTTTGGTTTTCTTATGGAGGCTACAGAGTGCTATACTTTCATTTGGTTAATGAACTGACAAGCTATACAAGCAAATTCCCCATTGTGGAACTCCCCTATTGCTGGTGCCTGAGTTCCCATTGTCATGGGATGTCCCCAATTTTTCTCATAAGGGGAGAGACCGAGTTTCCTACTGGTGACATATATATAAGTTGCATCATTACTGGGGCAGAGGATATAACTTCCCTATGTATCATTTTATGTTTTGATTCTTTCTACTTGCCCTAAGGATTACAGATGTTCTGGGGTTATGAAATTTCGGAAGACTCCAAGTGTTTTTGCTAGCTGATGGTTGGGCTCAGAAGTGAAACAGCTCCCCTGATCTGACTCAAATCATATTAGATGACCAAATCTGAGAATATTTTCTGTCTTTATTTTTTCTGTTGGCTTCTGTTACAGAGTCTGCTCTCCAAACAGAGTAACTCTCTACTCATCTACTAAACCTAACACCCATTACCAGGCAATGTTTAAATCCCAGAGAGGGTGAGAATTCTATGAAATCTATTTTTGAATGCATAGAATGGGAGATTAGTTCTCCTCAGAGTGCTACAGTATGCTTTTTTCCTTTTACCACATGATATTTTTTGCAAGTAATGCAACTCTGGATAATGAAAACAGCTATTTGACAGATTCCCTGGGCAAATTATTCTTTCGTTGGTCATGATGCTATCTTGGCCCATCTGATGGGCTAAGAACAAGTCAAAAGATCAAGGATGTTGCGGCAACAGAGCTTCTGTTTGGTCGAATCTCAAGCCCTGAAAGTTAGTACAGCTGCTTAGAGATGTCCATCTTGATTTTATAGAGGGGGCTGTTGTGTTTAGAGAGGAAATGAGTTTATTAAATGTAAGAGGAAGCAAGAAGGCTGCTAGGAAAGGTAAGAATGAGGTGAGGTGAGCTCACCTAATTCTGCAGCACCCTGAGCCACACAATTAGCACAGGTGTTGCCAAGAGAAGTTCAGGGCACTAGGTAACAAAAATCTGGGAGGCCAGGTGGATGACCTTGAGAACAGCAGCTATGTTTCCTATGGGAAACAGAGGTTGCTGAGGAGAGGAGATTCAGGAAGAACTTGTTCTTCCATATCTCCCCCACAAAATGACAAGACTTCTAAAGTAGTGACTCAGTTACAGGTGCAGTTGCTTACTCTTCCGTGTCCTTTGAGATCAGAATACTGGGAAACAGAAGGGGAAAATTTTGTTAGTCTTATAGTGAATTTTTACTTGTATTTAGATGCTATGTGGGGGCAGCGCAGTGGATAGAACAATGGGCATGGAGTAAGGAAGACCTGAGTTCAAATCTGAGCCTGAGACACTTATAAGCTATGTGACCCTGGGCAAATCACTTAGCCCTGTTTGCCTCAGTGTTCACATCTGTAAAATGAGCTGAAGAAGGACATGGCAAACTACTTCAATATCTGACCAAGAAAACCCTAAATGAGGTCATGAAGAGTCAGACCCAACTGAAACAACTCAACAACAACATACAGGATACATATAGAACACATAGAAGGCAATCTGAGAGGGGATGGTATCAGAAGCTGGGGAAACCTGGAAAGGCAACAACAAAACATACTGTTAGCAATCAGCATCAGGTCCCAGCAATGGGTCAGGTCATCTACTGTCCTGGTGTTCACATCATGAACTGTAGGCACTTCTTTTGGAGTAGAAGAGTGCTACACAATGTTGCCTATTTGCTGCCTAACCTAAATCTTGCCCTAGTACAACTACATAACCAAGCCCCATTTAACGCTGCTTCCAGTGAGTAGCCAGCCTCCTTAGTGTGCTAATAAATCTCATGGGAAGGGAGGACATGTTGGAGGAGCCATGTTAGATTCCAATGAGTAGGATAGTAGAGTGCCAAAAGATCCCTGAGCTTCCTCCTAAAATTTACAGGATCCTCAGATATGGGCGGGAGAAGACTTCCATAATTAATGTTAGAGAGGAAATGCCAAGCACCTATTTGTGTAATACAAGTCTCAGGCTAGAATTTGGGATCTGGATCTGCTTCTTCTCCTGCCTTAATTCTGAGCTCTTTAATTTGATCTTGGACTTTTTCAAGGTAATCTTTAAGACTAGAGGTAATATTTTTCTGTGTTTTCATCTCATTTGGTCCAGCTGAAGGAACCAAATCCTGTGTTTAGGATGGGAATTTTCTAGGCAACCTCTAGGGTAAATTAATTTGCATTATAAAAGGAATCTCCATTCAGCCATTGTCGACTCAGGTCTTTACAGCTGTACCCAATGTAAATATGACGGAGATCAATTATATGTTTTAGAAACAAGCCAGAAGAGAGGTTAGGAGAAGTTCTTAATTATCTGGGTAAGAGGTGACCAAGGAATGGGAATACTTTGTTGGCTGCCCATGTTTCATCTAAAATTCAGGCTGAATCAGAGTCTCTATCTTAACAGAAACTGCTCTGTGAAAGAGATGAAAGAGATAAGGAACGGAGAGGTAAAAAGAGGACAGACTAGAGAAAAAATTTATTAGCATGCTAAAGGACGCTACTTGTTACAACCAGCTTTAGTTTTCTCAGAAAATGGTGCTTGGTTATGTAGCTGGATAGCAGGGGAAGGTTTAGGTTCCATCCATGGTCAATGCAGCATTTAAGTGGACCAGTGGGGTATGGTTCTGCCATACAAGTAATGCTGATTATTGGACATGACATGGATTTTCATAATGAGAAGTTCAACAGTTTATATGGCATCATCAACTTGCTATTAACCAGGCTGTTAGTTCTTGCAGCCTGGCTTGTGGTTCTTGCAGATGGCTGGCCAGAAAGTCCCTCTAAGAGAAAATAACAAGGTTGCCATTTTAATCATACAATAGGTTTCTAAAATAGCCTTTTTCTCAATGCAAGGTCATAATTTTCAAAAGTACAAATTTGCTTTTCCTTAAGAGACAACATGCAATAGCAATCCATGGAAAGGCTGGGTCTGAATCCTGCCTCAGAAACTTACTAGGTGTGTGACCACCCACAAGCCTTCTCAATTACCTCATCTGTTAAATGGGGATAATGATACTCTTACTTCCTTGAAAATAGAACAGCTGTGAAGAAAAAGATTTGCAAACATTAAATGTATAAGATTAGGAGGTGAGACATAAAAATAGCTAGCATTTATACAGCTCTTATCTCATTTGATCTTCACAACAGACTAGGTGATATTACTAGCCCCATTTTACAGATGAGGAAACTAAAGCAGACCAGGGTTAAGTGACTTGTCCAAGGTCACAATGAATAAGTATCAGAGGCAGGATGTGGGCTAAGGTCTTCCCACTCTAGGCCTGGCATTCTATCCACTGTGCCACAAAGCTGCCTCTAGGTGGACAGCCTGAGTGCTACACAGGTACCCATGGAATATTAAAAGGCTTGCAAAGTGGGCAGATCCTTCTGTGGAGGATCTATGAATGGGCATGAAGAAGAATTGCTGAGGATAAGAGGACACAGACAGACTGGGATTTGTGGTGTTAGAGGGCTTACTTAAATAGATAAGATCACAGGTCCACTGAAGTGTAAATTTCATAAAAGGAGAGATCATAAGAGAACTCACAGTCTAATCCAACTTACTTTTTTTTTCTTTTTTGCTCTTGACCTGTGCTTCCCTTGAATAAAGGTAATCCTAGTGAGGAAATTCTCTCTTGTCAATGCAGATCTGCAGTTTCTCTGCTGCCAGTCCGGTGCAGACCCTCATCACCCCATGTCTATACTACTACAACAGCCTGTTGTTTGGTTTGCCTGCTTCTGGTCCATCTGCCACTTAACTGTCAAGTTCATCTTCCTGAAGTACAGATCTGAACACATCACCTATTCTATAGCCTATCTATCTCCTATTCTATAGCCTCCTCTGGCTCCTGTCTCCTCTAGGATCAAATACAAAGTCCAAGCCCTTCTTATGCCCCCACCACTCCACCTTCTCCAGGCTTCTTACACTTTGTACCCAGCCTCCCGTATTCTGTGATCCACTGACACATGGTCTCCTGCTATTCCTCAAACAGGTCACTCCATCTCCCAGCTCCAGACATTTTCACCAACTGTCCTCCATATCTAGAAGTCTCTCACTCCTCATTTCCACCTCCTGGTTTGTCTGGCTTCCTCACATTCCAGCTAAAAACTGACCTTCTACAAGAAACCTTTTTTGATTCCCCTTAATTCTAGTTCTTTCCCTCTACTGATTTATTTCAAATTTATCTGATGTATGGTTTGTTTATACATAGTCATTTCCCTGATTTGTCTGTGAGCTCTTTGAGAGCAAAGATTGTCTTTGCCTTTCTTTGTATTTTCAATGCTTAGTGCAATTGACCCACGTCTTCCTGATTTAGGGGCCAGCTCTCACACCACACTGCTTCTTCATTCCTGACCAAAAGTCCAACTTATGTCTGGCCAAAAACTCCCTAAAAATGGAAATCCAGAACTCAAATGAGGTGGGACCCACTCTTTCCCTCCTTAAGCAGATCTTTTGTAAGAAAATAGTCACTTCCCAGACATAATAACAGTAACCACGAACTATTCCTCCAAAAAAATCTGAGGTCACCCATGAATATACTTAGACTTTGAAGGATGGAGAAAGGAAAGAAGGCAAGGAAGGAAGGAAGGAAGGAAAGAAGGAAGGAAAGAAGGAAGGAAGGAAAGAAAAAAGCATTTATTAAGTGTCCAGTATATGTCAGGTACTGTGTTAGGAATGTTGGAAGAGCAAAATCAAATACCATAGTGATGGATACCTTTGTAGGGAATTGTTTAGTCATGTCTGACTCTTAATGGACTAGAGTACGCCAGTACTGTCCATAGAGTTTTCTTGGCATACGTACTAGAGTGATTTGCCATTTCCTACTCCAGTGGATTAAGGCAAGTGGGTTAAGTGACTTGTCTAGAGTCACACAGCTAAATGTCTGAGGCCTGATCTGAATCAGGTCTTCTGATAACCAGGCCCAGCATTCTCTATCCACTCAGCCAGGGTCACAGAGATAGTAAATGTCTGAGGCTAGATCTGAACTCAAATCTTTCTAACTCTATCCACTGAGTTACCTAGCTGCCTCTCTTGTAGGAAATACATATAGCCAAAACCTGTGCCTTTTTTGTATATCCAAGCACAGTGCCTGGCCCATAGGAGGTACTTAATAAATGCTTGTTTGAGTTGATTTCATTAACAATCTCCCTAAAATGCTGTAACTAGAAATAAGCACAAAACTCCAGAAAACACAAGATCAAGTTGTGGTACACTGCCGCTACCTAGTCCTGCGTCCAGTCCTTAACACTGTGAAGTCATGAATTTGTTGTCCATTAAAACATGCACCTTTTTCACACAAACTCTGGTCTATCCTTATTTTATCCTCTTTTTGTGCTTGGGGAAGAAGACTGTTTTGAAAATTTGCTTTAATTGAAATTTAATTGAGTTTGAAATTTAAAATTTGAAAGTTTATTTTCTAGTCAAAGATAAATAGCTATTTCACTCTCAAATAAGGTCATGAAAGCTCAGTCAAAAACACACATTCCCTTTAATGAAGAAATTCCACTACTAGGTGTATACAACAAACAAGTCACTGACCCAGAAAAAGGTTCCACATACTCAGAAATATTTATGGCATCTTTTTTTTTTGTAGTAGCAAAGGACTGGAAACAAAGTAGATACCCATTGACTGAGGAAATGCTAAACAAATTGTGGTACATGAATATAATGGAATAATACTGGGCTGTAAGAAATGATGGACATGATGAAAACAGAGAAACAAGAAAGTATTTACATGAACAAAGTGAGATTTACAAAGAGAAATAAGCAAAGTCAAGAAACAATATACAAAACTACTATATCAATGTAAATGGAAAGAACAACCCCAAAACAATGGAACATGACTACTGAGAAATTCTAATGAACAAGTGTGGTCCCAAAGAATAGAAATGAAAAGATACCCACCCACCCCTAGGTCCCATTCCTTTACAGAGTTGAGTGGGAGACTCCATGGATGTGGAACACTGCATATAACTTCAAACTGTTTTCAATTAATTGATCAGTTTTGTTTATTTTTCTTCTATTTCTTTTTTTTTTAAGCCCCTTAATTCTTTGTTATGTAGAATTGCTCCTACATAACAAATGGGAGGGAGAATGTGGGAGAGGAATACACAGGTAAATGTAAAAGATGTAAAAATCAAAGCTATCAATAAAATTTAATTTTTTTAAGTGCAGGGGTGGGGTTAGGTTAGATAATCAAGAACTTCCTGACCCTGAGTCATTAAACCCTGAGTAGCAAATGCAAGCCTTAGTGTTATACAGGCTGGGCACCTTGGAGGCCTAGTACGGCTATCTTTACTTTCAGGTCACCCATTGTATTTCTTGCTATTTATTTTCACGTCTGATGAAAACAATGGCTCTGTTAGAAAAGATAAAGTTAAGAGCAGCAGACAAGGGCAGTGGAAGGCTGGCACTACCACTCTTACTTCCTACCGCCTTCTGACATTAGGGTCAGAGGAGGCAGCTAGGTCATGTGATAGAGAGCCAACCCCGGAGTCAGGAGGACATAAGATCAAATTTAGCCCCAGACACTTACTAGCTGTATGACCCTGGGCAACTAATTTCACCATGTTTGCCTCAGTTTCCTCATCTGTAAAATGACCTGGAGAAGGAAATGGCAAACCACTCCAGTATCCTGGCCAAGAAAATGTCAAACAGGGTCACAAAGAGTTGGAAACACCAAAATAATTAAACAACAACAGAAAAGATTAAGAATAGAACTCTAAGCAAAGCCAAGTAAAAGTGTCAGAACTGCTGGTAATGGAAGTTAACAACATCTTCTTTCTTAATTTGTTACTGGATAGCCTTTGATCTTTTCCCTCACCTTCACTGGCCAAAATTCAAATATAGCCTCAGACACTGACTAGCTCCCTAGGCAACACATTTAACCTCTACCTGCCTCAGTTTCACCAACTGTAAAATGGGGATAATAACAGCACCTACTTCACAAAGTTGTTGAGAGGATCAAATCAGGTAATAGTTGTAACAATTCTTTGCACAGCACATAGAACATAGTAGGTACTATCCCTGAAGTGCAGGGGCCATGAGAACAAGTGATCTGGCATGAGGAACACTGAACCTGGAGGCAGGCCTGGCTCTGAATCACAAGATCCCTGATTCAGAGCTCTAAGAAACCATCTATCCTCCACACCCCTCCCATTTCACAGCTGAGGAAGTTAAGGCCAAGAGAAGTTAAGTGACAGAGGAGTCAGTTTTTCTGACTGTAAACCCAATGGCTCTGCTTTACCACAATCCTGCCTCTGCTACTAATTGCATGACAATCTTGGGCAGAGTAGTTTGTTCTCCTCGATCTCCATTACCTGTTCTTTAAAATTAGTGGGGTGGATTAGAGGAATGCTAGAATCCCTTTTGGAGTGGCTAGGTGCCACAGTGGACAGGGTGCAAGTCCTGGAGTCAAGAAAACTCATCTTCCTGAGTTCAAATCTGGCCTCAAACACTAGCTGTATGACCCCGGACAAGTCATTTAACCTTGTTTCCCTCAGTTTCCTCATCTATAAAATGAGCTGGAGAAGGACATGGCAAACCCTTCCAGTATCCCAAGAAAATCCCAAATGGGGTCATGAAGAGTTGGACACGACTGCAAGAAGTGAACAACAAATACTGTACAAAATGCAGCGACTGCTTGTCTGCATACAAAAGGGGCAGGGAAAGAGAAGGGGCAGGGAAAGAGAATAAGCATTTCTATAGAACCTCTGATGTGTCAGATGCTGTGTATGATCTCATTTGGTACCAAAGAAGGAACCTGAGGATCTAAAACCTTGCCACTCCAAGTCAACAAAGTGGCACTCTAGTTAGTGAAGCAAATATTATTTGGCAAGCGATAAGAGGGGTACAAACTGTAGAAACTGTTAAATAATCTCTTTATTAGGCAGCCTTAATCAGATTTTAAAAGTACAAGGATAAGTGGCAGGCACCAGTCAACTATTATTTACTAAGTACCAACCATATGCCAAGCGCTATGCTAAGCACCACAACAAAAATGATCCTAAGACTTTGGGAGGCAGCCAGATGGCGCAATGCACAGAGCACTGGACCTGAAGTCAGGAAGACAAGTGCAAATTCTACCTTAAATACTTAACTAGCTGAGTGACCCTGAGCAAGTCATTTAAACTCTTCCTGCCTCAGTTTCCTCTGCTGTAAAATGGATCTAACAATGGCATCCAACTCCCAGGCATGTTGTGAGAATCAAAAGAGATAATATTTCTAAAGCACTTCAAAAACCTTAAAGTGCTATGTAAATACTAGCCATTATTATTAGATGATACAAAGATGGTGTTTAAAGGATTAAAGAGAGGCAATAACAAGAGATTAGATGCACTGGAATGCTTTATTTTAGACAAAGTTGAAGGGAGATTTAAGAAGCATCTTTTTTTGTTTTGTTTTGTTTTTTTGTGGGGGAAGGTAGGACACTTGGGGTTAAATGACTTGCCCAAGATCACACAGCTAGTTTTTTGTGTTAAGTGTCTGAGGCCAAATTTGAACTCAGGTCCTCTTGACTCCAGAGCTGGTACTCTATTCACTGCGCCACCTATCTGCCCCTAAGAAGCACCTTTAAGCAAAAGATTATGATGGTCTTTTTTTTTCTTTATAGGTTAAAGACAGAATATAGGAACATGAAGGATTTCTAAAGGAATCAATTTCCTAATATGGGAAAAATATCTTCTCTGGAAGTCTTTAAAACCAAAGTCTGAAATGAAAATATGTTTTGCTTCTTGAATTCCTTTACAGCCCCCATAAATTCTGTTTCTGTGATCTGAGGGATGAGCCTATAACCCTTGGATCATGTCCATAGGAAGCCACCTGATCATCCCCCGTGGCCTGAAATACACAGAAGATGCTTGTGCTTGATGCTGGTGTGCCAAGCCTTGCTGTCTGTTTCCTGAAATAGCTGTGAGATGCTCTTATATTTTTCAGTCTTCTGCAAACGGTTTACCTGACTTGCCTCGAACTTAAATGATTCACCCTGGGTTAATAGATGGGCAATGCAAGGCAAGCATTCTACAGGCAGTTACCAATGTCTTTTCACTGTACCTGCCTTCCTTAATTCTTTTAAAGCAACCAGAGAGCTGTTCTTTATTTGGAAAGCAGCTCATAGGAATAGGTTATCTCTTCCTGTTTGGAAGAAGACCTGGGGGGGGAGGCAAGAGTAGTTGCTTGTTTGGGCTGGAGAGGAGCCGGTTCCAACCTGCTGGTGAGGTCAGGGTGGGAATGCTGGCTGGAATGTGAACAGGAGTACTGTCAGCCAGCCAGGCCACTGAGGTTGGAGCTGGAGGGGGGAAGGGGGTTTGGTGCCCAGAGTGGGGAGTGATCTATGCTTCCAGGAAACATTTCCCCTGTAAAGGCGCCAACAGTATTTGCGTGTGTTTTCCAGTGGTACTAGACAAGCAGTTCCATACTTAAAAAAAATAAGGCTATTTGGGATACAAGGGGAGGAGGTAATTTTAAAAGTTCCTGTTGAATAAGTATGATTTTAATGTATAGCTATTGATGACTTTGATTAAGATGCTATTTGAAATTTCCTGAAATAAAAAATGTTTTTTTCCTTGCAACCAGAAATATATAGTTTTCCTAAATCATCCAACCTTCAGCTTCAGGCATTTTCTCTCACTGTCCCTCACACCTGGAACACTCTCCTCCTCTGTTCTGACTACTGACTTCCCTGGTCTCTCTTAAATCCCAATCAAAATCTCATCTTTTACCAGAAGCTTTCCCTGTTGTTGTTGTTGTTGTTGTTGATGTTGTTGAGTTATTTCAATCATGTCTGACTCTTTGTGACCCTGTTTGGGATTTCCTTGGCAAAGATACTGTTATCATTTCCTTCTCCAGCTCATTTCTCGGATGAGGAAACTGAGACAAACTGGGCTAAGTGATCTGCCCAAAGTCACACAGCTAGTAAATATCTGAGGCTGGATTTTTCTTCCTGACTCTATCCCAGTGGTGCTCTATCCACTGCACCACCTAACTGTCCTATTCATTCTAGTACCTTCCCTCTGTTAATTTCCTATTTACCTTGCATGTAACTTGCTTTGTATATATTTGTTTGTATGTTGTCTTCCCCATTAGACTGTAAACTCATTGAAGGCAGGAGCTGTCTTTTTCTTTTTTTTGTGCTTAGCAACCCTGACATTTAGTGGGTATTTAATAAATGTTTATTGACTGACTGACTGATCCCCCTCCCATTCCCTACTTCCAATTCCCTAATTCTGTGAATCTGAATTCACTGATCTGCTAAGTTTAACATTATAACAACACTACAAAACCAATTACATATCAAACTTCACTAATTTAGACTAACTTGTAAGAAAACTAGTCCCAATTAACTAAAAATCTGAAGTAGATATTATTTGGAAAGAAATACAGAGAGGCAGCAATATACAGTAGAAAGAGCACTGGTTATCCTGCCTCTGATACCTGCTATTTGCATGATTTCTGGCAACTTGCTTTTTTTAATGTCACATCACACTATGGACTTGCTGAGTTTGTGGTCCTCTAAAACCCTCAGGTTTTTTCAGATGAACTGTGTGCTTTCCACATCTCCTCTGCCTCCATTTTCTTACTCTAAAATGATGGGAGCAGCTCTAGTGCTATGATGCTGTAAATTGTATGCGTGAAAACATCATTGAGTTCCCCGATTCAGACTAACCTGGTGGCAAAGATCAGTACCAAGTAATTAAAAGTGAGGAGTACAGAGTATTCAAAGAGAAATACCAAGTGGTACAGTGGATAGAGGGCTGATCTTGAAGCTAGTAAGACCTGGGCTGAAGCCCTGCCTCCAACACCTCCTGAGTTTGTGACCCTTAGCAAGTCACTTAAACGCTCAGAGGTCTAAGTAATGGGAAGAGGAGGGGAGAGGAGAGGAAAGGACAGCAAAAGGGAGTGAAGGGGAAGGGAGAAGAATTGAGGGGAGGAAGAGAAGAATGGAGAGGAGAGGAAGAGAATAAAAAAGAGAAAAAATAGGAAAAGAAGAATAGAGAGGAGAGAGAGAAAAGATAAGAGGGGAAAGGTAAGAAAAGAGGAGAGGAAAAGAGAGGAGAGAAGAAAGAAGAAGAAAGAGGAAAGAAAACAGAAAAAGAGAAAAAAAGGTTCCAACTTGCTTTGACAAAGGAAGCCGTTCACTGTAGGAGCTCCCTGTGCCATTGATACCACAAGCCTAGCCCCCGTTCCTATTTCAGGTAAAAAAAAAAAAAACTGACAAACTAAGCACAGAAGCCCTGTTAGACCAAGATATCAAGTCTTTCAAAGTGACATTCGTGAACGCATAAGAACGAAAATTGTTAGAAAGGAAACCAAAGACAGTGACTGCATTGGTTTCTAGTCTAATGCTCCAGGAATCCATGCTGTTTAATACGTTTGTCAGTGAAAGGCATAAATGGCCGTGCTACATCAAACTTGTGGTGACACAAAACTTGGAGGGATAGTGAACATGCTAGATATTAATCGAGAGTTTAAAGAAATTCTTAATAGGTTAAAACATTGGGCTGTAACTAGTTAGATAAAACTTAAAAGAGATCAATGTAAAGACATACTTAAGCTTAAGTAATCAATTACACAAACAGAAGATAGAAAAGGCAGGAAATTCATTTGCAAAAGATCCAGGGGGGAGTAGGTGTTGGGGAAATACAAACTCAAAAAGTCAACAGTGCACTATGACAGCCAGAATCTAATGATGCAGTCTTTGACTGACTTTAGAGACAGACTATCAATCAATAAACGAACAAGCATTTATTTAGCACCCAGTATGTACCAGGTACTTTCTTGAACTAGTGATAACCACACAGCTGTTGTCCATCCGGATTAGATGACAAATGGGCACCACATCTTAGAAAGGGCACTCATAACAATAATGCATAGTATTTATATAAGACTTTAAGGCTGGCAAAGCATTCTGCATGTGTTAATTCTTACAACACTGTGAGAAAAGTACTACCTTCTATACTGCGCAGGTGGTTTGAAAAAAAATCTATGTTTATTGATTATATTTTATTCTGTTGCATACTATTCATCCACTTGTTTCCTCACCAGAGTTAATAATAGCTAGCATTTATATTTGACTTTTAGGTCTGCAATTTTATTTGTTGTTATTTAGCTGTTTCAGTTCTGTGACCCCTTTTTGGGGGAGAGTGTTGGCAGAGATACCGGAATGTTTGCCATTTCCTTCTCTAGTTCATTTTACAGGTGAGGAAACCGAGGCAAACAAAGTTAAGCCTTGCCCAGGGTCACGTAGCTAGTAAGTATTTGAGACCATATTTGAACTCATGAAGATGAGTGCTGCTGAACACATAAAAGGAATTCTAGTTGACAACTTCTCTCTCCTACTTTCAAAGAACAAAAGTGACCCTGGCTGCAATCTCCATCACACCTAATATATATTATTTAAACATTCTTCAGTTTTTCTGTATTAATGGTTACCTTTAATAAATTATATGGCCAAGAAAAAAAAAAAGATAAGTGTTGCTGATTCCAAACCCAGTGCTCTATCCACTGTGCCACCCAGCTGCCCCCAGGTTTATAAAGTGCTTACATGGAACAGCTTGGTGGAGCAGTGAATAGAGTACCAGCCCTGGACTCAGGAGGACTTGAGTTCAAATCTGGCCTCAGACACTTAACACTTACTAGTCGTGTGACATTGGGCAAGTCACTTAACCCCAATTGCCCTGCCTTCCCTCCTCCAAAAATAAAAAAAAATAAAGTGCTTATAAATATCATGTCATTTGATCCCTACAAGCATCCTGTGAAATAGATGGGTGCTTTTATTATCCCCACTTTACAGATGAGGAAACTGAGGCAGATAGAGGTCAAGTGACTTGCCCAGGGTCTAATATGCTAGTAAGTGTCTAATGCTGGATTTGAACTCAGCTCTTCCTGACCCCAAATTCTGAGCTCTATCCATGGTACCTCATAGCCAGTGTTCAGAGAAGGGCAGTGAGGATGATGTCAAGTGATGAGCAGCTGAAGGAATTTGGCAAGAGGTTTAGCTTGGAGAAAAGAAGACGGGGGGAGGGGGAGAGGAAGAAGGAGTAATAGAAAGATAGCTGTCCTCAATAATAGCTAATAGCATTCAGACAGCACTTTAAGATTTTCAAAGTGCTATATGTATGACCTTGTTTGATGATCTTAAGTAATTTAAGTGTCATTTATGAGAAGTATTAGACTTGCTATGCTTGGTCCCCAAATACAGAATAAGGAACGATGAGCTGAGGTTAGACTTGATATAAGCCAAGATTTCTCAACAACGAAAGATATCCAGAAGTGGAATGGATTGCTCTGGAAGGTAATAAGTAGGATCCATGTCACGATCAGTCTTCAAGTCAGGACTGGATGCCCACTTGTCAGGTGTGTTCTGGAAAGAACTGTTCACATATGGGTCTTGTGAAATGACAGTGAGGTCTCTTTCATCTCTAAGATTCTAGGAATGGTATGTTTGTACATACTGGCTAGCTATAAATTCTTGGAACCCAAGAAAAGAAAATCATAGAGTGGTTCCCTTTAATAAGACTTCTTCTTGCCACCATTCCACAATCTCTTAAGAAATGACATGCTAGCTGGGTGGTACACACCTGAAATCTCTCCTATGAGGCTAGGGCAGGCAGATCTCATCTCTTAATTTTAGGAGTTATGAGTTGCAGTGGACTAAGCTGATCAGATGTCCACACTAAGGTCATTATTAATATAGTGAATTCCCAGCAGTGGGGAACCAGTCTACTGACTAAGGAAGGATGAACCATCCCAAGTTGGAAAAGGAGCAAATCAAAACTCCTGTACCAATCAAGATGAGACCACTTCTCAAGATGAGAATGGTTAGGAGACCCAGTCTTTTTTTTTTTTAAGTAGGGAGCTATACTCCAATACTAATAGTCAGTTTAGTTCAGCGTTCTGTTTCTGCTAGAAGTACAAAGTGACATTTTCAGATAGAGCTTGGATTTTATGTGTGTCTGTGTGATATTAAACACAAAAAGAAGGCCACACAAAAATTCCTTAATAACATAAATCTACAATCCACAGACTTACCTAAATCCTTCTTAAAGAGGCAGAGTAGTGTAGTGGATAGAGAGCTGGGCTCAAAGCCACGAGGATCTGCATTCACCTCTTACCTCTGACATATATTCACTGTGTGACACTGGGCAAACAAATCACTTAACCTCTCAGTGTTCTAGGCAGCTCTCTGAGACTATAAACTACACTGGTAGAGGGAGTTCTCTGATCAAGGAATTCCCTAAAGTAATAAAATCACAGGTCTAGTCTCTATCTTAAAAAGATACACATTTTGCTGTTGTGGTTGTTGTTTTACAGTTGTGTCTGACTCTTTGTGACCCCAAATGGGGTTTTCTTGTCAAAGATACTGGAGTAGTTTGCTATTTCCTTTTCCAGTTCATTTAAAAAAAAATGAGGAACTGAGGCAAGCAGGGTTAAGTGACTTGCCCAGAGGCATATAGTTAGTAAGGGTTTGAAGCCAGATTTGAATTCAAGAAGAGGGGACCAATTAGACCTGGCACTCCACTCACTTCTCCACCTAGCTGCCCTACTCATATTTTCAGCACATACCAACTCAGAGCCCAGCCTTACTGTATAAATCAACACTTCCCCCTTTTGTCCTAAATCTGCTTATTGCAAGCTTTAAGGGGCTGGACCCCTAATGAGTATCCCAGGATCTGGTAACAAATCTATGTTTTCATGAATTTATAAAATAAGATCACACTTCTCCTCAGACTTGCTCTTTCTAGCCTATAGAATCCTATTTTAAAGACTGTCCTGAAATGAAAGTGTTTTTAATCAGCTTAGCTGCCTTTCTGATATGTCTTTCTTGAGGTCTAGAACCAGAAATACATGTACATTTTATACAAAACATTTTAATAATGCTAACAAATGCTAACGAGGAATTTTTTTCTGAACTTCTCTAGCTTGTTATCCTAGAACAAAGTCCAGGCTGGGTATGGGAGAGGGCAGAATAGTCATGAAGCCCAGGGCTACAGAAAGAATTAGGGTCAGAGATGAAGAGATAGATAGAATTAGAGGTGATGACTGACCAAAGGATCATAGATCGAAAGCTGGAAGGGAACTGCTCATGTCAGAGGTGGTATTAGAACCTAAATCTTCTAATTCCAAGGAAGAGAAATAATGGCCAAACTGAGACCAGTTTACTCCTTGATGTTAGAATGAGAATGATTAGGAGTTATGGGAGTGCCCAGTTTAACCTCAGACATTGTATAAAGCAGAGAGAATTCTGGCAGGGGCTTTAAGAAGTCGGTTTGGCTGACAAATAGCTCTAAGATGCTGGAGATACCTGCTTAAGTACTTGAAAGTACTTTCCTGGTACACCCCCCCCCCCATTTCCCTTTCCTTTGTCCATTCTATTTCTTCACCATACTCCTTTCCTTCTTGAGGGTCAATCAAGATCCAGAGAGAAGAGGGAAATATAGGCTGGAAACAAATCAGGAACTCTTTATTTTTCCAAGGCATTCTCAAGTGCATTTGGGCACTCCTAAAAATCCAGATGTGAACTTAGCCCCCAAAAGCACCAAAGCTGGACCGATTTTCCAGTGACATTTGGTCTTTTAGGACACCTTTATCTGGCACCCCATTTTTTTCTTGTATTATTTACAATTAGAGAGGCAGCATGGCATGATAAATAGAAAACCAGACAGACTCAAAACCAAGAATGCCTGGTTTCATGTCCTGCTTCAGGAAGTACTTATTGTGTGACCCTGAGCAAGTCACTTAACTTTTA
Source organism: Pseudocheirus occidentalis (assembly GCA_028646575.1). Lineage (NCBI taxonomy): Eukaryota > Metazoa > Chordata > Mammalia > Diprotodontia > Pseudocheiridae > Pseudocheirus > Pseudocheirus occidentalis. The sequence continues at coordinate 202,989,741 of CM053593.1, read as the reverse complement.
CAGGCTGCAGGAAACTCTCTAAGATTATAAATTGTGATGAAATTGCCAAATGATTCCCCGTGGGTAAAGGGAAATCATGGGTCCCATCCCATACACAATTCACTTTGTGTATGCATAAAGTATCTATAGTAGTTTTACATAATTTGGTGCTAATAAAGCACTTAAAAGTTTGTTCTCATAAGCAGGTAAGCAATTTATGCTGCTCATTTGTTTGTCTATTTTATACCTAAAAGGTAAAATTAAACCTAGGCAATTTCAGAAGAGCAAATTCTAAAATACTTGAGATCTTCTATTAGTAAGGCTTCTACTGTAAAGCAGGGTTAGGCCTTCTAACCTGAAAATACCAAGTTTTCAATGAAAAAAAAGTTGGCTTTGTTTAAAAGAAAACTACCTCTAGAAGTCCTACCTTTTGTATTCCTAACTATGGGGCTAAGTGATATGCCAGTAAGGTTTGGCTCAGGGAGGGTGGAGGGTGAAGGAGGGTGAGGGAGGATAGGACTAGAGGAGGGTCTGGGGGAGAAGTGAACAGACTGGTGAACCTAGATACCTCTACACATAGTTTGGTTCCTCCATGAGCGGCCCTGTAGACTCATCCCTGTAGACGTTTTTTATGATAAAAAGGCGTTTTACAAATGCACACTGAACTACAGAGACTGTGCTCTCATCATTTTTCTAAAGGAAAGCTAGAAGCTTAAGATTAAGTTTCACCGTATATAAGCTATATTCTTCTTAGATGTCTTTTTTAGAGGATCTCCGTGCATACCCAAGCGCACGGGTCGGGGTCTTGCGTTCTGGTGGATATACAGAAGACGGCTCCATGTATTTACCAGCATCTTTTCTGATTAAGAAATGGAGACTACGTGCCCCCGTGTAGCCCCAGTCTTTCATGGCAGCTCGGGTTTCCGCTTCTGCCCCGTCCCGGTTTTTTTTTTTTTACAACGGAATTGCACAGAAAGACTCCAGTATTCGAGCGAGCGAGCGCACAATAGGAAACTTAGACTCCTTCCCGGCCCCCCAGCTCCTCTCTGTTCCCCCCGCCATCCACAACCCTCCAATGCAACCCATACGATGACTTACTTTTCACTGCTGTGTTCCCGGCAGCTCAGTCATTCTGGACACTGGGAATCTGCCCTTTACAAGAGACAAAGGTTGCACCCCGGCACAGCGCCCGAGTCCCCACTGTTTATGCTGCAGTGGCCACACTCCCCGCCCCTAGCTTAAAGCCAGACAGGCTGAGTCACATACATGTGTCAAATTAAAAGTCCTCACAAGCTAAGAATGCTGGGAAGGGCTTTTGTTTACAACTTGAAACCTCACTGAGGGAAGATATACATACACATCTATATATGGTCTATCCCTCAATTCGAAGAGCTCTGAAATCGCCACTTTTAGATGTATTGTTTTATGAAAAATCTTTCCCTTCTCAATTACCCTCTACTTCCCTCCACATATTACGCTGGTCTATTGACTACATCTCCACAGAGCATTCCCATCTCCCGTCTTCGTGCCTTTGTACCGGCTGACCCCGGTACAAATACCTGGAATGCTTTCCTCCCTCCCCTCTATTTCTTGGTTTCGATGGCTTCCTTCAAGACTCAGCTCAATTGTCTTCTGTAGGCCTTTCCCACTCCCCCAGCTGCTAGGGACTTTCCTTTTAGATAACTTTCCGTCTGCTGTGTATATAGCTTGTATTATATACCTAATTATTTATCTCTCCTATTAGGATGTGAGCCTTCTGAGGACTGTGACTATTTTTACCCTTTTTTACTAAGTGCATGGTGCTTAGCATGCGATTAATAAATGTCTTTTTTAAAATTGAATTTTATTTTTCAATTAATAGACATCTAAATTTAAAATACATGTAAATCTAAATGCTTTTTGATCTATGAATTAGTTGATGGATTGATTTTCTGTTAATTGCATAATAATGTTCAGTTTGATTTTCTCCTGTTCTCATAAATATAAGCAAAATTTGTAGGTTGAGTCATATTGCTGCTATAGAATGTCCTCCATTTTCAAACTATATCATTTAAATGAAATGATGCTTTAAGATGCTTTAAACTACAAACAAGTATATAAATTAAAATCCCAACAGCTCTATCATCAATAGAGATCATGCAAAAGAAAGGAGCCTTTCTACTCCATTCAAAACTTAAGATCATACAATAGCAGAACTGGAGTTTTCAGCTTTTTCACTGAGTAAGTTCAAAATGCAATGTAATTGATCTGATTAATTTTTAAAATCACCTAAAATCCAAGTTAAGGGTTTTCAGATCAATAGCCAATATGGGCACTATCTACATTTCTTCCTGTTCCTTTCAGTACAAAGATTTACAAAAATAATAGTTATTGCAAGTCATAGTGAATAATAATAACCAGCATTTGCACCTCCCTTTAGGACTTGCAAATGCTTTACAAATATTTTCTTATTTAATCCTCTAATCAACCCTAAGAGGTAGATGTTATTGTATTTTCCTTTTACAGATGAAGAAATTGAGAATGAGAAAATTTAAGTGACTTACTTCAGGTCACAGAATTAGTAAGCATCTGAGACTGACTTTAAACTTAGGTCTTCCTGATTCAAGGTCCAGCTCTATCCACTGTGATCACTCAGCTGCCTCTGTACACACAAGGTGGGCTGTGGATTCACATCCCACCTCGGACACATGCTGAGTACAGAAATTTGGAAAAGTCAATTTACCTTTACAGAGCTCTAAGTCACTCTACTCACCTCAATAGAGAACCCTTCCCCCCCCAAAATTTTTTTAAATAAAATTTCATTTGTATGAATTAAAGAGAGATCATAGTGTTCTCAATATCAAATTTAAAAATAAAACACTTCTCTCTTATATAGGTGAATTTGTTAGCAGGAGTGTAAACTCTTCTGACCAGTGGAAAGTTTAGAAAGATAAAGCTTGTTAATGTGGATTCTATTCAGTAGAGAGTTCCTGTGTAAATTGATAACATGTTTATCTCTCACTACTTACGTGATCAATTTACAAACTGACTTTTCTTATCCTCCATTCAGTAAACATAGGTCAAAATAGCTCACATCCCCACAACAACAGTGTTCTCACCTTTTAGTTTAATTCTTAGATATGATAATGAGAAAAAGGACAGCATTACACAATAAAGAGAGAGTAAGCATTGGAGTCAGAAAGACCTGGGTTCAAGTCCCATTTCTAACATATATTGACTTTGTGACCCTTTGAAAATCACATAATCTTTTAGCGACAAATGTTGGAAAGGAAATGTTAGAAGATTCTAAATTATAAGAAAAAGGTTCCAATCTGTACTTGTAGAGAATAAATTTTCTTATCCAGGAGTCCCCTAGACCAGTTTCCATTCTAACAAAAATAATGATAACTTTTAAAAACTGAAATAATGAAATTGTATCCAAAACATATAATTGAATAAAATGGTTTATGCTAATTTTCTTTATTTCTTCTTCAACTGTTAGTTCTCCTTTTTCATTTTTATACAATTTTTACTTTAAAAATTATATTCGCGGGGCGGAGCCAAGATGGCAGCGTAGAAGCAGCAAAGCACCACAGCTCCCACACAAACACACTAAAAAACTCATAAAATGGGACGCTAAACAGATTTTCAAACTCCAAAACTCTCCACAAGACAGAAAGCACTACAGGCAGC
>CM053593.1:202969981-202985590 GCA_028646575.1 Pseudocheirus occidentalis | reverse complement strand
CAGATTGTGGGAGGGGTCTTACAGTGTGATCAATGTTCTGGGCTGGGGGGTAGGGACAAAAGGGGGAGAAAATTTGTAACTCAAAACCTTGTGGAAATGAATGATGTAACCAAGAAAATAAATTAAAATTAAAATGGAAAAAAATTATATTCGCTCTTTATGTTAGGTGTATTTTTTTAAGAGCTTGGTTTCAATGATTCATTAGTTCTTTAGCTTTTGGTTTTCTTCATCTCTTCATTAATTTTTCAAATATTTAACCTTGTTACTTAGTTGTGGATGTTAGATTTACTGTTGTTCAATTTTTTGAAATTGCATGCCCAATTCATTGATTTATTTTTCCCCCTCTCTTTTGTAGACAAAAACATTTAGAAATATAACTTTTCCCCTCGGAACTTCTTTAGCTATATCTCACAAGTATGTGTATATTATCTCATTATTGGGGGGAGGGTTTGGATAAAGTTTTCTATTATTTCTATAATTTGTTCTTTGACCGACCAGTTCTTTAGAATTATGTTAGTCTCGAATTGTTTTAACTCTCTTCAAGGGTCCTTTATTCGGTATAATTTTTATTGCATTATGATCAGTAAATGATGCATTTAATGTTTCTGATTTTCTACATCTTTGGTGAGATTTTTATGTCTTAGCAAAGGGTCTATGTTGGCAAACATGCCATATACAGTATGTAATTACCTTTCTATTCCCATTCAATAATTTTTAATCATCTCTATTTTTTAAAAGTTCTATTCAGGTTCACCATTTTTCTTGTTTATCTTTTGTTTGAATTTGTCTAGGTCAAAAGGGGATACATTAAATTTTTCCTCTAGTGCTCACTAGTTTTAGTGTACACACACACACTCTCTCTTTCTTTATTATCCTATATCTACTTCTCTGTTGGCTTGCTGTATCCCCTGAATAGAATCTATGCTTCTTAAGGGCAGGGATTTTTTTGGTTTGTTTTGGAAGCCTCAGAATCTATTACAATGCTTTGCACGTAGTAAGTATTTAATAAATACTTGCTGGTTAGATTGATTTGGATTAGAAGCTACCAGATGGGGGCAGCTACATAGCTCAGTGAATAGAGCACTGGCTCCAGAGTCAGGAGGACCTGAGTTCAAATGTGGCCTCAGACACTTGACACAAAAACTAGCCGTGTGCCTTTGGGCAAGTCACTCAACCCCCACTGCCCTCCAAAAAAAAAAAAAAAAAGAAGAAGCTACCAGATGGCCTTCATCGTGTCCTAGGGACAAAAATCCCCAGCCCTAATATACTTTCCTTCCGTTATCGAAGTTAGTTATTCCTAACAATTTTGTGTTTTGTTTTGAGAAATCTTTTATGATCAAACATATTATGAGACAATGTACTGAATGAAAATCTTTAATCAATACTTTTTATGCGGTTAACAAACAATAAAAATGGTAGAATCTTATATTCTCTATACCTTTCAATTATGTAATTTTAAAGACGTGATCTGCATTAGAATAGTCTTTTCAGCAGCCTATTACCTTCTTATATATATATATTTTTTTTTGCTTTTTGGAGGGCAGTTGGGGTTAAGCGACTTGCCCAAGGTCACATGGCTAGTTTTTTGTGTTAAGTTTCTGAGGCCGGATTTGAACTCAGGTACTCCTGACTCCAGGGCCGGTGCTCTATTCACTGTGCCACCTAGCCACCCCTACCTTCTTATATTTTAATTGAAGACATCACGTATACATATGCTTATACATATATATATATATATGCCTGTATAATTTTCAAAAATAGAGTTTCTAAAGATGAGTGATTGGTCACATAGGCTGGTAGTTTTTGATCTATCAATTACCTATTCTTGATGTTAAAATCCAAGTATGGTGGCTCTACTTTCACTGACAGAGAAAGCAATTGATAATATAAATATTCACAAGTCTTTTCCATTTTTCATCTCTTTGTTGTCCTCCTTCCAGTTTCATATTGCTGGAATTTCCTAACTCAATTCAATCTTATATTAAGCTTTTGATAAAGTTGTTTATCCTCCATATTTTGCTGTCTTCCTATATGCCTACCTTTGCACTGAAGTTACTATTATTAAAATATATGTTGATTCAATTCTAAGGATCTTATTATTTTATGAAACTTTTGTTGTTTTCTCATCCTCTATAATAGATGTTGGTAATTAAGTTATAATTGCCATTATAGTGATCTTTTTGCTACAATGTATAAAATACAATTAACCCATGAAATGATGTTTCCAGTTGCTTTGGGACACACAGTAACAGAAAACAATGACAACAAACTTCTTTATTTGTCTCTCCAAGGAGAATCTACAAGTAAAATTTTCATTTAACTACAATTCCTCCCGGTACCCTTATCTCTCTTAGTAGCAGACCTGTTTTCCCCTCTCTTAATGCCTGTACATAATGGTGCTTAAAATTTTCTAAAGGCACAGCATGCTATAAGGTGAGGCTTCCTATCATGGAGAAATAAGTCCCCTATAAGTGCCACTTTTAATAAACTGGGATAGGTTTCACCTGGGCTTTCTCTAGCTTGCCCCATGTGAGGGTTTGGCAAGTGTCTTAGAAATTACGCACTTAAGAAAATTATCCTCCAAGTGTTACACTAAGTATTTTTGTTCATTAAACAAAGAATTTCATCTATTCTTTTTCTACTTTTCTGTTTTGTTTCTTTTTTTCTTTTTGTTCAAAGTCATTGGTCAGTTCGTTGCTCACTAGTCAAGGCTCTTAGATTTAGGGTACCAACAGTTAATATTTATAGATCCTCTACAAATGGAATGATTCATAGCATCCTCTACTTTCTTTTCTACCACCCTGTCACCACCCTGAAGGATATGGGGGAGGTCATGTTTAACTTTTCTTTGCTTCATGGATTTGTCTTTGCTGAAGAATTAATGGTTGAGAACAGAACCAGGAGAACATTGTAACAGCCACACTGTGCAATGACTGACTTTGATAGCCTGAGCCCTTCTCAGTGATGCAAGGACCTAAAACAATTCCAAGGGACTAATGATGGAAAATGCCATTCACATCCAGAGAAAGAACTATGGAGTCTGAATGCAGAGTGAAACAGAGTATTTTCTTTTTTGTTTTGTTTCTTTCTTATGGTTCCTCCAATTTGCTCCAATTCTTTTCTACAACATGACTAATGTGAACATATGTTTAATAGGAATGTATATGGAGAGCCTATATCAGATTGCATGCCATTTGGGGAGGGGAGGAGGGAAGGGAGGAGGAGAAAATTTAAAATTTATGGAAGTTAATGTGGAAAACTAAAAGTAAATAAAATTTTAAAAATAAGATAAAATCCTGAGCTTTTTTCACTGTTAAAAATCACTGAGAGGTCAATCTATTGGTAGCAAGCTTCTCTACATGTTTGCTAGCCTTGTTTTCCAGAAAGCAAACATAATCTGGTACCAGGATCAGACACAAAGCCTAACATGACAGAATATAACAAAGGCTGTGCTTTGCTGGCAGAGCCTTTAAGAACACAGAATCATATCCATGGCATGATGAAGGCATTGGAGTGGGACTTTTGGGAAGGCATGCATCACTGCATTCCAGCTATGAATCCTACGTGGTTGAAATGAATAGCTTAAAAAAACACTGCTGTATCTAATCGTTAAACCTTTTTTAATTTGAGGAAAAGTTAATGCTCATTTGTGGTATTCTTAAAAGTCCAGACCCAGCACATCAATATGAGAAATTCCAAGTGTAGAAACTCTCCCTGGGATAAAAACCGGCAGCTCCTCTGGAGCTTAGTCTTTGAAAGCTTCCTGAGGCACTGAGAGGTCATGTAACTTTACATAGGTCACATTTTGACTTTGTCTTCCTTATTTCAAGAAAGTCCTACTGGTGTTCTATCCATTAGGCAATATTGCCACTCTTTCATGAATGATATTGACCTGAAATTTTCCTTTCTTTGCCTTATTTATGTCAGGTTTCAGGATCAAAAATCATAACTATTTCACAAAAGAATTTGGTAGCATGTTGTCTATAGCATATTTGGCCCAATACCAAAGCTATGGAAATACATGGATTTGGTTCAGTCTTGAAAAGCATGGTCTTCTCAATAATTATACACTCTTTGACTAACATTTCCAACCAGAAATTTTCCTTGGAAATGGCAGAATTTGGCTTGGAAGGAACTACATATAACTACATAACTACATATCCTTAGCTCTCATGCTAGCACTCAAGCCAAAAACATATTGTATAAAGAATAGATTTTGTTTCCCCTGAGAAAACACGTAGGACTTGACTCTAAGTCCATAAATAGTCAAAACACTTCTTACCTCTTCAAATGAAACTTTATATCACAGAAGCTTTGTATAGTCCCCAAGAAATACTCTGGAGTTCAGGCCTCTTGAAAGGAAAAGCCCTTGGTGTTTCCAAAGTGACCTCTTTCATTCATTCAATAAATGTTTATTAAACATCCTCTAGGTGCCAAGCAAAAGACAATTTCTGCCCTCAAGGATCTTAAAATCTAATGGAAGAGACAAATATATTCAAAGTAAGCTACATACAGGATAAATAGGAAAGAATTAACAGAGGGAAAGCCCTGGAATTAAGAGGGATTAGGGAAGAAAAGGTGGAATTTTAGTTGAGACTTAAAGAAAACTAGGAAGATTAGTAGTCCCAGTGGAAGAGTGGAGAAGGGAAAGTACTCCAGGTATGGAGGACAACTAGAGAAAATACCTGGAACAAAAAGATGAAAAAGTGCTTTCATTTTGAACTCCTCAATACTATACCCCTAGATTAGGAATATTTGAAAAGGCAGATAGATATAATTTTATATGTATATATAATATATATAATTATGTAATAGATAGAATTATAGAAATAAAAGAAAATGAGAGAAGGAACAAGTTCTTCGTCTGCTCCCCTCAAGGTGGATATCACAATCTCCCTTGGAGACGGATGGGTCAGATTCCAGAGGTATCAATTCATGTCGTCTGTGAACTGTGTCTATTGTATTTAGACAAACTACATATCTTACATGTGGGTCTGCGTATCTTATATGTAGTACTACTCTTGGGTTTATCCTTCAATCCCCAATTAGAATCTCAACCCTTCATACACATGCCTGGGATGTATTTATCCCAAATTTTATCCCCAAATCACACATAACACTAAGAAAGGACAGGGGCTCTGCTTTACTATCAAAGTAATTTTATAAAGCTATAAAGATTTTATAATTTTGTAACTTATATAAGTTTAGAATTTTATAAAAACTCACTCTGCCTCTCATTCATTCGCTAACAACAGATCCCTGCCCACACACCACTTAATGGTTATTTTAGGGGGCCCTGATGACTCAGAGTGAATGTAAATAATAATCATTTCTCTTTTGGCAGGCAATCCAGAGGGTCTTCCCTTCCCAGTGTGATTCTTTTTTTGATTAAAGGGCCCATCTCTTGACTAACTTCTTAAACAGGCCTAGTCACTGAATGGGTGTTGATTCACTTAAAGGGGAAACACTTAAAGTGAAAGACCTTAATTTAAAAAGGCCAAGATCTCCCACTGCATCCTGGGCCACCTCCAGTTTGTCCTGACCTATACCTGGCCACTTGGACCCAGATGGCTCTGAAGGAGAAAGTGAGGCTGGTGACTTTGCATGGTCCTCCTTTACTCAAATCCAATTCAATTGCAAGTTATGTCAGCATCTTTCTGATGTCGTGGTCCTCTTTGAGAACAAAGGACAAACCACAATTTTATAAAGCTAAGATCTGACCATCCCCTTTCTCTGCGCACCCCCCTCCTCCTCAACTCCAGATGCTCCTGATTACCTCCAGAATAAAATTCCTCTGTTTGGCTTTTATGACTAATATTCTTCCTATCTTTCCAGTCTTTTTATATGTTACTGCCCTCCACATATTCTGTGATCCGGCTACACTGACCTCTCTGCTTTTCCGCGGCACTCCATCTCTTATCTCACTGCCTTGACACCTACCTTGTGCCACCTCCCTGGAAGGTTCTGCACCGTTGAGAAACTCTACCTCTTACTTTACTTACCCTGTTTTTTTGAAAGCTTAGTTCAAATTCCACCTTCTATAAGAGACTTCTCCTGGTCTCCACAGCTGCTAATTCCTTCTCCTTTCAGATTACTTTTATTTCATATATATTTTCCATATATCTAGTTCAGGGTTGAGCTAGAGCCAACTCTAACTGACTTTCAAGAGCCCATTGTTAAAATTTCAATGTCAGCATTTACACTTCAGAAATCAGGCAATCCCTACAAATTAGGGATTGATTTATTGTTTTATTGATTGTCTAGGCTTAAGAATGTGTTAATAATGCAGATTAAATTTAAAAGTATATGTATGCAATTTTCACATTGTTGAACATTTACCAGGACATGCCTATATGAACACTGCTTGAGTTCAGCAGGAGTGCAGTAAAAGACTCAGGAAATGAAGCCATCACTAGGCTGAAAGACTGGTTATTGTAGGTTAACAGTGATGATGATTTTTTAAAAAAAAGATTTTCTGTGTTAATTTAATCATACAAATATTCATTTATATAGTCATGAAAAGTCTCTTCACCATCTCTTCCCAGACACTGTGAAGCTCCACAATATCACCCATCTCTCTCTCTCTCTCTCTCTCTCTCTCTCTCTCACTCTGTCTCTCTGTGTCTCTGTCTCTGTCTCTCTCTGTCTCTCTCTGTCTGTCTGTCTCTCTCACTCTCTCTGTCTGTCTCTCTGTCTCTGTCTCTCTCTGTCTCTGTGTCTGTCTCTGTCTGTCTGTCTCTGTCTCTCTCTCTGTCTCTCTGTCTCTGTCTCTGTCTCTCTCTCTCTCTCTTTCTCTCTCTGTCTCTCTCTGTCTCTCTCTCTCTCTCAACACATACATCACCACCCTAACAAGAGGGGGCAGCCTGGAGCTGCTGCTGCTTCCTCGTGCCATCCAACTCCAATGAATAGAGAGAAGGCAGGAAAGCCTAGGAAGGGAACATTGTGCATTTCCAGGTTGGTCAAGCACCCCTACACTCCAGGTGCTAGGGCACAGACCAAGTCTTGGAGGTTCTGTCCCCATCACCTTCACTTCCTAGTTAACCTTAGGCCATATTACTGTGCCAGGGCAGATTCTTTCCCAGGTTGGAAATATCCCTTCCAAAAGAAAGTACAGATTTACTTTAGAAGATGATAACTGGCATTCAGATAATACTTTGTTTTGCAAAGTGCTTTACAACTCACTTAAACCTCACAACACCCATGCTAGTGATTTATGTCTTCACCATTAGAATGCATGCTCCTTGATAACAGGGACTGTTTTTGTTTTTGTTCTTTTTACCTTTCTTTATAACTCTACCACTATAGTGCTTGACACATAGCAGCACTTCATAAAAGCTTGCTCACTGTCTGACTAATATACACCAAACTATTTAATAAAGTATCACTTCTGTATAAGCAAAACACTAGAAATAAAGTAGATGTTCACTGGTGGGGCATGGCTAAATGAATGGTGGTACATGAATGTAATGGAATATCATTGAACCATAAGATATTATTAATATGAAGACTATGAAGAAGCATGAGAAGACTCATATGAACTGATGCAAAAAGAAGTAATAATAACCATGGAAAAATTATGCACAAAGTCTACGATGTAAATGGGAAGAACTCAGCCAAAGGATACTGAATGTCAATGATAAATTGATGATAAAGTTGTTATTGTTGTTATTCAATCCTTTCAGTCATGTCCAACTCTTTGTGACCCCATTTGGGGTTTTCTTGGCAAAGATACTGGAGTGCTTTGCCATTTCCTTCTCCAGCTCATTTTGCTAATGAGGAAATTGAGGCAAACAGATTTAAGTGACTTGCCCAAGGTCATACAACTACTAAGTATCTGAGATCAGATTTGAACTCAGGTCTTCTTGACCCCAGGCCTAGCTCTCTATCCACTGGGCCACTTCCCTGCCCAAGTTGATAAAGCACAGCCCTAAAAAAGATAAGAGAAAATGTGACGTCCTTTTGCCTTTGTAGAAGTAGGGAAAGTATGAGTTTGGAATACTATATGCACTGTAATATTTGGTTAATATATTGGGTTTTTCTGCTTTTTTTCTTCTGTTATTCTTTGTTACAGAGTAACACTTTCCTTTCTGAGTAGGAGAGCAAAGTGACTTCTGACCTTACCACTTACCTAAAACCGTTCTCTCCAGTTACCAGTGATTTTCTAGCCACCAAATAGAATGGCCTTTGTTGTCCTTGATTTCTCTTTTGCATTTTTGGAACATAACTCTCTACCTATCTTCTCAGTAGATATGGTTTTAGATTGGCATCCATATACGTTTATTAGCTGACTAATAACCAATAATCATATCTATTATCTTTGTACTATGAATCAAACTAGAGAAGAGCCACATACAACTGAGGTGTCAAACGCAGGACCCATGGGCTACATGAGACCCAAAATACTTCTTTGTAATACTTGAACCAGATTAACGTGAACTGGGAAATAGTTGACAAAATACATAATAATAATGATAGAGTATCACTTTTGTGTAAGCAAAAAACTGGAAATAAGTAGATGTTCACTGGTGGGGCATGGCTAAATAAATGGTGGTACATGAATGTAATGGAATGTCACTGAACCATAAGATACTATTAATATGAAGACTATGAAGAAGCATGAGAAGACTTATATGAACTGATACAAAAAGAAGCAATAATAACCAGGAAAAATATGCACAAAGTCGACAATGTATTTATCATTCATGTCATATCCATTAACTGCAGTTATACCCTCCAGTTCTATTTTGGTCCCTCTTTTCTTTGCACAATCTCTTTCTTGTTGACCTTATCAGCTCTCATAGGGTAAGTTATCATCTCTATGCAGATAAATGTCATATCCGAGATCTCCATTTCCAGTCTTGTCTCTCTCCTCTGCTGTAGTCCCATATCACCAATTACGAGTGTTCCAAAAGCATCTCAAATTTAGCGTGTCCAAAACAGAACTTATTGTCTTTCTCCACAAATCCTCCCCTCTTTCCAACTTCCCTATTAGTGTTAAAGGCATTATGTAATATCATTGTAAGGGTGGTGGGAAGTGACAGCATAGTCAGTAAAACTGTGGAGTATGGATGGAATTATTGTGATGGAGAGCTTTAAATCTAAGAAAGATACCTTTCTGAATGTGACAGTTTAAACAGAGTCCTGTTTTCAGGTAGGAAGGTATACTAAATGAACTCTAGATGTCCTATAAATCCTGAGAATTCTAGAATTTTAAACATTGACGGGTCCGTATTTGAAGCCTTTCCAGCTTTGCAATATCAGCCAGAGTTTTTACTTTGCTGGCTAAACCTTTGAGAATGCATAATCACTCCCATACTACAATTAGGCTTCAGGGTAGTTCTTTTCCTTAGCAGCCTAGTGATGGACTCCATATCTGTCATTCTAGGACCAGCCTAGCGAAGTTCTGAGAGACTATCAAGTTTGTCACAGGGTGATGAATGACTTGGCCACAGTAGCTCTCAGACATCATCTGGAAATTTGTAGAGAGCTAGAAATCAGAGTTAAAGGGAGTAACAATGATAAAACTCCATATGCTCCAACTCCATATGTGAATAGTCCTAGTAAGGCCATCATCACTTCTCATTCACTGACGTAATTTTAATTTTCTGTTACTATGTCACTATAACAAGGCCTCAGTGATGAACATAGTTTTTAAGTGTATTAAAATATGAAAAAGAAGAAAACACAGAGTTAGACTGAAGGAGAATGATCAAGTTTGAACCTGGAAGAGAAAGAACCTCTTGCTTATTGAGAATGTTTTCTGATGATATACACAAAAGATACGACAAAAGAGTCATCAATTCCGTTCTGTGGTCTGCTCTACTGGGTAATAAGACTAGTCATGTTTCTGTCAATGTCCATTTTTTTCCTGGTAAAAGTTACATAAAATTCTTTATTTTGGCCCCCTTTTCACCCCCAAATATGGTTATAAATGACTACCTGCTCATACAATATTTAGTCATTCATCTGTTTTTGTTCATCAGGCAAATATTTATTAGGGGCTCTACTACTTGCAAGGTCCCCTTCTCCTGCTTAAAATTTAGTAGGGAATATGACAGTCCATAACTTAACTAAAAATCAAGGCAGCCTGTGATATGGACCTCACAAACATCTTAATTAATTTGGAGCTAGGATCATTAAAAGTGACAGAGTCAATGGCCTAACTAGCTGTGTAATATTAAGCAAGTCAAGTCATCATTCTGGGTCTCAGATCTCTACAATTTTTTGAAAAATTATGAGGACTTTAACTGTCACTTATTCATAGTACCTGACTGATAGAAGATGCTTAGTGACTGATTATGAAACTGGGTAGCCCTTTTGTGGTAAATGACATATTGTATCTCTTTTCTATCTGCTTCAAATGGCCTCTGCAAGATGGTGCTACACAGGGCTAAATATCATTACTTTGTCCTCATCTGAGCTCCTGGTAGCTGAAAAGCAGAAATTCCACAATCCCCAGAGGGAATTAAGCCTACAACACACACACTCTATATGAACTCTCTTTCACCATACTCTGGCTTTGCCCCCCAAGTAATAGGTCAGTGGTAGAAATGGGAACCACTGAGCCATACATAAAGGCACCTTCATTTGACTTTGTTTTAAAAATGCAATAAAGTCTGTAATAATATAATATTATTTTTATGTATTTTGTCAACTATTTCCCAATTACATGTTAATCTGGTTCAGGTAATAAGAAGTATTTTGGGTCTCATGCAGCCCATGAGTCCTACATTTAACACCTCAGTTGTAGGTGGCTCTCCTCTAGTTTGATTCATTGTACAAAGATAATAGATGTGATTATTGGTTGTTAGCTAATAAACGTATATGGGATGCCAATCTAAACCAGCTTTACTGAGAAGATAGGTTATGAATGAGAAAAGGCACCAATGACTCTACATTCATCATGGCCTACAGACAACACTAAGTCTCCAGATGAATGTACAGACCCACCACTCATTTGTTCTAGAATCATGAAACCCAATGGAGGCCCAGAGATACACAGCACTATCATTATGAAGATTGTCTGGAAGCCCTGAGGATCTAACCATTTCTCTTTGATAGCAAATTCTATAAAACTTTTGTGGGTTTGGATGATTACCAGGATGCCAGTTGAGAGATTAGTAAAGTACCTGTTAAAATAGGAATTCTACCAAACAATTTATGAACATTGCTATTACATTGAAGAAGAAAAAAACGGTTTAAAAATGTAACTAGAATTATGCTTTGTACCTTCTATGGCAAGGCAACTGTTCTAAGAAAAGGTATGTGGTTCCAAAGAAGTCTAAAATGTCAACTTAAAACAAAGATTGCCGGAGACAGAGAGAGAGAGAGAGAGAGAGAGAGAGAGAGAGAGAGAGAGAGAGAGAGAGGAAGGAAGGAAGGAAAAGAGGAAGGAAGGAAAGAAGAGAGGAAGGAAGGAAGGAAGGGAAGAAAACAAAACAAAACAAAAGAAAAAGAAAAGGGGCAGCTAGGTGGCCTAGTGAATAGAGCACTGGCCCTGGAGTCAGGAGGACCTGAGTTCAAATATGGCCTCAAACACTTAACACTTACCTAACCGTGTGACCTTGGGCAAGTCACTTGCCCCTGATTGCCCTGCCTTCCCCTCCAAGAAAGCAAAATGAGAAAAGAAAAGTAAAATAAAAAACCAAAGATTGCTAGAAGATGAATAAATTATCATATCAGCTAAACCTGTAGATTCTGTTCAGGTTGTTTATTGCTATAATCTTCTTTATCAAACTTATTTCTGTCTGTCCAAGAGTATCCCTATAGTCTTGAATAACAAATGAACCAATGAGGCAGAAACCTTCATGTCATAAGATCAAAGACCAAAGAGACCTTTTAATTCAACTTTTTAATTTTGTAAATGAGAAAAACCAAGCCAAGGATATACCTTCTCCCCAGTAGGCTGCAGCCTAGATTCCCCACCCTAACCTGAAGATTTTGCTGGTTATGGTTCCTTGTTTTACAGACTGCAAAACATTTTTCTTCCAAACACTTTACAAGGGAAGTAGGATGTCTTAGGTAGCACTAGACTTAGAGTCAAAGAGACTTGAATTTGAATCCTGACTCAGATACTTACTAGCTGTGTGACCCTAGGCAAATCACTTAACTGCTCTTAGCCTCAGTTTTGTCATCTGGAAAATGGGGATAATAATAGCACCTACTTCATAGGAGGTTTGTGATGATCAAATAAAAGAACATATTTAAAGTATTTAGCAAAATTTAAAGCTCCATATAAATCCCAGCTATTGTTATTATTACCTCCAGCTTACAAATGAATAAGAGTTCAGGGCATGAAGAGCCGGAGAACCTAAGTTGAGCTAGACTGTGGTCATCTGACAGGGAATGCTCTGCTGGGGGGAAGGAGGGAGGGAGAGAAAACATATCTCCTTTTCCCACTTGTCATTTAGAGTAAAACTATACTTCAATTAATTCATGATCTCATCCATACTGATCTCATCCATGTCTTCTCATTTTGTTGGATTTTTGTCCATGTTCCCTCATAGATCTATTCAAACTACTTGAAGCCTACCTCCAGGTCAGAGGTTCTTAATTTGGGGCATGTGAACCCCCTAGATTTCAGAAGATCAATGAATTTGTTTTTTAAAGAACGTCCTGGGGCAGCTAGGTGGCTCAGTGAATAGAGCCCTGGGTCCAGAGTCAGGAGGACCTAAGCTCAAATTCGGCTTCAGACACTTGACACATACTAGCTGTGTGACCTTGGGCAAGTCACTTAACCCCAACTGCCTTGCTTTCTCACCTCCAAAAAACCCCAAACAAACAAGAATATTTTGATAACTATTTTTCAACACATTTGGTTTCCTTTAGAGTCCTATGTGCTTTATTTATGCTTTTAAAAACATTATTCTAAGGAGTGGTCTGTAGGTTTCACCAGACTGCCATTGGGGTCCATGACAAAAAAGATTAGGAACTCCTTACACAAGTCTTTTAACAATCTGTGGATTTTATTGTAAGCAGTCAGACTTCCCATTCCTTTCCATGCCCCCACCCTTCCTCTGGCCTACCTCACACATTTCCTAGATAATATCTTTCATGATACTACTATGGGTGAGTTATAGTTGGTAATATGACCACCCTGTTGCCCTTTGGGGCCTGAAATTTTGATTCTTTAGAGACTATGTTTTCATACACTTCATGGCCATGTAGCATCACTAGAAAAATACTGTCTGTCTAGGACAAGCAGTTGATTGGGCAACCACTCAGTTGGTTCATCAATACATAACATCTTAGACAAGCACTACAAATGGAAAATGATCATGGTCTACAACAAAATAAGAGGAATCATGTGTTGGATTACATTTCTCTAACGATAACCTTAAATTTGTTCCACCTCATTTAAAAAGCCTCCAAGTGTTTTATATAATAATATTTACTATATTAAAAAGTCCATACTCATGATCTGTTCAGTCTAATAGCGTCTTTGATAATACCACCAGGAGAGTTTTGTATAAGGGATGGTTGTCCTCCTTACTAGAGTCATTAATATATAATATGCAGCCGAAACCAGTATCAAAAACATCTATACTATCAAAAGATTCTTAATAGCTTCTCCTTTTATCTATAACTGACACCCATACAATTTTCTCTTACTGAGATATTCAGTTTTCTAGCATGCTATTTTCACTCTTTCTTGAAGTAGTAGCTACTCATACACTTATTCCAAAGAGGTTGCAATCAATTTAAAGCTCCATCTCTAACCTTGGAAGGAATCCCCCTATAACTGCTAACTCATTCCCTTTTTTGTTTCTTTTTCAGTGTCTCTAAGAGTTATTGATTTTTAGCGAACCACATGATATCTGTATGAGAGAAATTAAAGGCATTTCAAAAAGCTTCTCTGAACTCTTGTATAATTTATAACCTGTACAACACAACTTAGCTATTGATTGCACACATTGTACTCTTACCTTGAAATGTTCTATTTATTTCACATGCAGAGTTATCCCTGGGGTCCATACCCAGCGCAGGGAGGCAAGCTTGTAGGCAATGACTATGGGACTATTTTCAAAACCTAATCATGAAGATGCGCTTCCATATATTAAACTGAAATCTGCTTCTTTATAATTTCTATATATTTGTCCATTGTTTTCTAAAACTATATAGAATGTCTCTCTTTAATAATTCTTCAAAAATCTGACAGCTATTATTCCTCTCCCGCTCCCTCCCTGCCCCAGTTTACTCATATTTATAATTTCTTTTCAAAAGCTTCTCTTCAAGGCTGTCTTTGATGTCCACTTTAATTTCATCTATGTAAAAATGTGCAAGATTAGGAGAGGAAGGTCACATCACCTAATTTACCATTTTAAGAAATAATTCAGCTCAATGGAATTAGCCCTTAACTTGGAATCAGGGAACCTGAGTTTGGAAACTATCAAATCCTACTATGCAATCTGATATGGTAAATCAAAATCACTTGCAGTTCTACTTTCCTTACCTGTAAAAATGAAGGGTTGAACCACATGGCCTTCTGATGTCCTTTACAAGTTCTAAAGATATGATCTCTCTCCTGGTTCTGTGCAAAAATCTTATTTCTCCAAATAGACTACAAGCATCTTGAGCAGTGAATTTTCTCCTTTTATCTTCTCTCTAGTTTTTGTTCTTGTCCTCTTGTCTTTGCGGATGTAGGATTGCCTTAATTTCTTCAAAAGTATTTATTGTTCAATCTGATGAGCCTTGTATTATGTCTATGGTTAGTTAATTTGTGGGTTTTTCCTTCTGGTGACTTTTCTTCAGGAACTTTTCATCTATTATAATTGTTCATCGAAGAATACCCCCCTTCTCTTGTTTACCCATTTCCCTTTCTTTATATGAATCTATTTTCCCCCCAGGGCATTCAATTGCTCCCCTTCCTTCCTTCCTTCCTTCCTTCCCTCTTCCCTCCTTCTTTGCCTTCTTTTTCTCTCTTTTTTCTTTCTTTCATCTTTTCATCTTTTGTGAAGAAGAGGGAGATTGAAGAGTTGTACCCTTTCCAGCCTCTCATTCCACCATCTAGCCTAAATCAGAATCAGAAATTCCCTTCTCATCATTGTGGGGGGCGGGGACAAGATGGCAGCATAGAAGGAGCAAGGTCCTGCAGCTCCCCCACCGCCACCCTAAGCACCCATAAAATTATGAGCCCAGACAAAGTTTAGGACTCTCAGACTCACAAAAATACAGAAAACACATCTCTCGCTGAAGGCAGCTTGCCAGCAGGGGCTCAGCACTGCAGCCGGGAGCGGAGGCTGGCCCAGTCTGAAGTCGAGACTGCAACCAGGCCCGAGGTGGTGGGAAGGAGCCGAGCTGAGCTGAGCCAAGTTGCGCCGCAGCCAGTCTTCAGAGGAGAGGATCTACAGCCTCCAGCACCTCCACATCTGCCAAGATGTGAGGAACGGGGATGGGAGAGGGGCAGCTTGCACAGGAACAGAGACTGGCCCAGCCCAGAACTGCAGCCACGGCCAGGCCAGGCCCCAGGGTGGCCAGGAGGAGCTGATCCTCCCAAGCTGCAGCTTGAGTCTACTTCAGAGAAGATCTAAAGCACCTGCCTGAGGGGATATTAAAATCCCACAAACCAGGGTCAGAGACGGTTAGTGAAAGTGAAACTTTGAAAATTAA
>CM053593.1:202943028-202969481 GCA_028646575.1 Pseudocheirus occidentalis | reverse complement strand
AGAGTAAAGAACAGAACAAGTGGGGGGCAGGGTAGTATGGAGGGAAACATAGTCTTTCACAATATATCCACTATGGAAATGTTTTGCACAACTACACATGTACAACCTATATTGAATTGCTTATCTTCCTAGTAAGGGTGGGTGACAAGGGAGGAAGGGAAAGAATCTGGAATTCAAAGCTGTAAAATCAAATGTTTAAAAAAGTTATTATTATTATTATTATTTTACATGTAACTGGGACATAAGATATACAGGCACTGGGGTATGGAGATCCATCTTGCACTCCTGGAAAGTGGGAGGACAGATGGAGGAGGATATAAGAGGGAGCAGATCAGAGGAGGGGTATGGTATACAGTGGGATCACTGTTTTGGGGTGGTGGGTAGGGAAAAGATGAATAGAAAATTTGTAACTCAAAATCTTGTGGAAATGATGTAAACTAAAAATAAATATAAAATTTAATTTAAAAAAATTTTTAAGTGGCAAAGCCAAATGCAGGGTGCTTTCCACTACCTGTGATACCTTGAACTGAAAGAAATGTAAAGGAAAAATTTTCACAAGAAAGTATTGAGGCCAATAATACACAAAAGCTCTCTTAAGTCAGTTAAAGGGCATAGCACATAAAGAATTAAACTGAATGAACTAAATTCTCTCACCTACAGATTAGATGTTGAGCTTCAAATAAATCCACAAAGGAAAGCTTTTATTAAGCAATTTCTTTAAGCAAGTTTGCTTAGTTTCACAGATGCTCTATATAAATAATATTCCTATAAGACCCTCACAGAAGCATCAAAGATGGCTACCACAAACACATCTGCCTACTGATTCAGCATATTCTCTGTTCCCAACAAACATAAGCCCACCTACGATAAAATCAGATGAAGGAGAAGAGAAAGGCTTTCTTTCTACCCTTGTCATTCATTACTCATTTAACAAACATTTATCCCATTCCACTTCATTTTGTTCTACAAAGATTTATTAAGTTCCTGATAAGTGCAGAACACTAGGGGAAAAAATGTTTTCTTCATAACAAACCTAGGATATCAGTAGTACAAGTTTTATAATTAGTCTCATTTTATTGATATGGCAACAGATTCAGTGAAGTTGAGTGACTTGTCCAGAGTCCCATGGCCAGTAACTGTCACAAGCCAGAAACTGAATTGAGATTTGATTACAATGCAGCATTTATATCACTATACCATACTGCCACTTTTCTCTGTACATACTAGGTACAAACCACCCAGGGAGATAGGAAAATTAGTGAGGTGTAGTCTTCATCTTCAGGATTTTATAGTTCAGTAAGATGAACTTGTATGTCTCAAAAAGCAGAGAGAAAACAAATAACTCAAATTTAAGCTTTGTTCTATATCAGATGGTTAGCCAAAAAATAGCTCAAAACCAAATGAGCTTTTCTAAGCAAAAGTAAGACAAAATGAGCCACTACGTCTCTGACCTCTTCTAATTGAAGACCCTGTAAAAAGACATAAAAAATTGAGTTAGAAATTCAATATAATTATAAATATTGATTCTATGATTATAGCAAACTTCTTCAGTTATGATTCACAATTTTTTTCAAAAACTGGAAGGTTTTGTTCTAGTTTCTATTTGAAAATCACTCAGAAACTTGGATACTTCATTCTTCCTTTCCTCCTCAAAAAAAGTTTCCATCTTGACAGTGAACATACTGATTTATTATAAGAGAAATGCCAAAAGTGTCCAAAAATTGGTAAAATAAAAATTTTACATTAAATAACCTCAGCACTGTTTTCTCAACTGATTTCAAGGACATTTGGATTCTATGAACATCAGTTGAGGTTCTATTATCAATTTTAAGGAGATAGTAGAATCAGTTATGAGAAAAACTAAAGGAAAAATCTTTAATGAAAAACGAATGGTTATAGTAGTGGTGGTGGTATGTCTGCCTATGCCTGAATTGTGTAGATTTCATTCCCCAAGTCAACAAATTATTGCTCAGAATTTCATTCTCTCCTACTTAAAATTAGGAAAGGAACTCTTCTTCTGAATACAAAGACAAAAATGGGATCCCTACCCTCTGGGAATTTACCACTTAGAAGGGAAGATAAATATATACACTTTGAACAAAAAAGCAGAAATGGGTAAGTACTAAGTGAGTATTAGAGAACATTCATTCATTAACACAAATATATAAGATTAATAATAGCAGCAATAGTAATAGCTAATATTTATATACTTTAAGACTATTAAGTCCTTTATGTACATTATCTCATGGACTCTGCTTTCAAGGAATTTATAATTTAATGGGAGGTGGGGTGCAGCATTTGTAACAAATAATTTTGATATGATGGGGAGTGAAATGAGTACAAAGGACAATGTAGGCAATGCTATGAGAAATGAGGACAAATCATTTTTGGGGAAGGCAACATGTTATAATGAATAGGGCAATGGACAATAAATCAGTTGGACCTAGGTTCAGATACTCTTTTAAGCACCAGCTTTGTGACCCTGGGTAAATCACTTAATCTCTCTGTGCCTCAGATTCCTCACTTGTAAAATACAGGAGGGGATGGGAGGGAAGAACAGGGACTTCAAGCCCTTTAACTTCTCTTTCAATTCTAAATGTATGATATTATGATCCTGACGCTTGATAGAAGGGACATTTGAGTTGAACCTTAAAGGAAGGGAGGGACTTCTGGAAAGAGATATAGGAGAGTCATTTCCAGGAATGAGAAATTGTATTACGGAAGCCTTGATGATCAGAGTACAAGATAAGAATACAAGAGAGGGAATTTATTATGTTTGTTTGCTTTGAGAGTGGGCAGTTATGGGGACAAGGAAAAGTAATGGCAATTCTGAGAGAGACAGAACCCAGATAGGCTTAGCAGGAAGTACAATGAGCTGTCCTCCAAAACTTCTCCAGAACAGACCTATAAAATCCACTAAACCAAATTCTGATGGAGAAATCCAAGAAAAAGTCACAATGAGTTATTTTGCAGCCTAAGTTAAGCATAGGGAGAAAGAGAAGTTTGTGGACAATGGATATGAGGTCTAGTCAGGGGCACAGCCACACAGAATACTATATATAGCACAGAGAGAGGGCAAGAGAAGGTCCTAGACCCATTCCAGGGCACTACAATGGGGACAGTTTTGTTGCCCTCTACTAGGTACCAGGTCACACATCCAGGGCTAATTGAGGAAGGTAACTGCTACTGAAGTAGCATTCTGGGGTGAGGAGAGGCGCTAGGTGGTATACCTAGGGAGGAGCAAGGTCAGAAGTAACCAGTAATAGTATGGGTTCAGATGGAGGGCAACAGGAGGGCAACAGGGGTTAAGTGACTTGTCCAATGTCACACAGCTAGTTTTTTGTGTTAAGTGTCTGAGGCTGGATTTGAACTCAGGTCCTTCTGACTCCAGGGCCGGTGCTCTATTCACTGTGCTACCTAGCTGCCCCTAATCCAATAATTTTTAAATTATCTCTTCTGCATCTATTTTCCAGACCAGTGGTTTTTCCCAATGAGATATTTCACATTGCCTTCTATTTGTTCATTTGTTTGGATCTGTTTAATAGTATCTTGATTTCTCATAAAGTCATTTGCTTCCATTTTCTCCAATCTAATTTTGAAGGAATTATTCTCTTCAGTGACTTTTTGAAATTCCTTTTCCATCTGGAAAATTTAGATTTTTAAAGTATTCTTCTCCTCATTGGCTTTTTGGTCCTCTTTTACTATTTGAGTTAATCTATTTTTTTAAGGTGTTATTTTCTTCAGTCAGGTTGTTGATTCACTTTTTATAATTTTCTTGCATCATTCTCATTTCTCTTCCTAATTTTTCCTCAACTTCTTGTACTTGATTTTCAAAATCCTTCTTGAGCTCCTCCATAGCCTGTAACCAATTCATATTTTTCTTGGAAGCTTTTGATGCAGGAGTTTTGACTTCATTGGCTTCTTCTGGTTCCATGTTTTGATCCTTTTCATCCCCAAAAAAGGATTCTCTGGTCTGATTGCTCTTTTTCTGCTTGCTCATCTTGCCAGCCAATTACTTGACTTTTGAGCTCTTTGCCAAGGCAGAACTCTGCTTCCAGAGTGGAAAGAGCTATGTCCCAAATTGCTGGGGTTTTTGCAAATGTTGTCAGAGCTATGAGGACGGCACCCTCTCTATAGATACCCCAAGCTCTGGCATACTGACCACACAACCCCAGGACCACCACCAAGAACATGATCCACATCCAAGCAGGTCAAAGTAAGAAGAATTACCCTTTGAATGGTCACTTGGTACGCCTATGATGTGCAGGCCAGGAGCTCTGGAAGTAAGCATGTGGCAACAGCTACAGCCACTGTGCCTCCACCACCTCTTGTCCCAGGGGCAAGAGCCAGATCACACTCTCCTGTCACCTGGTTCTAACAGAGTTCCCCACTGACCTTTTACTTTTTCTCTGGCATTTATAAGTTGAGAAATTTGGAAACTGCCACAGCTTCTGGTGATTCACTCTCCTAAAGTTGGCTCTAGGTGGTTGGGGCTGTCCTGGGTCTGGGACAATGTGGCTCATGCAGGACTGCACTTGGCTCCCAGTCTGGTCCTATAAACCCTTCCTGTCAGCCTGCCAGGCTGTCTTCAGCAGGAGATTTGTTTCTGTCTGTCACTTTGTGGGTTCTGTAGCTCTAAAATTTGTTTAGAGTCATATTTTACAGGTATTGGAAGTGGTTGGGGTGGGAGCTTAGACAAGTTCTTGCTTTTATTCCACCATCTTGGCTCCACCCCTGAGTCTGTTATATTTTGTGATTCAGAACTATGCTGGCATATTCATAGTCGCCTTTGGCGCTATTCACTTTGCCATGGCAATATACTCAGTTACCAGTTCAAGCAAGTTAACAATATGGATAATGAATAGACCATGAGAAGCAAAGTAGTTTAGATTAGTTGCAGCTGAATACATTATAAAGATCATGGCAGAAATGTCTAACTCCATAGTTCTTCCTATACTGATCAAAATGTTGGTCTCCTACAAAATTTAAAGAGTAGAAATTGACCTTAATCAAGCGAACAATGAAAATACATACATACATACATATATATATATATATATATATATGTATATATATATATATAA
Organism: Pseudocheirus occidentalis; assembly: GCA_028646575.1. Lineage (NCBI taxonomy): Eukaryota > Metazoa > Chordata > Mammalia > Diprotodontia > Pseudocheiridae > Pseudocheirus > Pseudocheirus occidentalis. The sequence continues at coordinate 202,964,397 of CM053593.1, read as the reverse complement.
ACACACAAATGTACACACACATATTTGTAAATTCCATGACAAATGAGAAACTATGTAAAAGACAAGTATGACAGATGCATTGGAACTAGTCTAGTATGCAAAAAGATGCTAGGCAGATCATGTAACAAGGATGAAAGAGAACAGATGAACTGGTCAGTCGTCAGATTAAATACCACAGGACTAAACATGGCCCATCTGGTGGGCAAAACTTGATGAGTGACATTTGGCTATTTGGGCAAAAATGGAAGAAGTGAGCCCAAGATCTTCAATTCCAGTATTCAAAGATCTGCACATAGATTGAAATGAGCAACAATGACTTTAATATTAATATAGGATGGATATATTTGTGATTAGTAATTTCTTTATGCTTAACTTTTAACGAGGAATTCTATTTTAACAGAAAAATAAATGAAAGAAAAGAATGTTATATTTTCTTTGACTTAACCATACTTATGGTAAATCTACCCTATCTTGCACATATCTATTTATCAAGATATCTTATCCTCTTTAGAATGTAAGCTCTTGAAAGGAGGGGCTGTTTTTAACCTTTCTTTGTATCCCCAGTGCTCAGTAAAGTACCTAGCACCTAACAAACAATAAATGCTTGTCAATTGTTTGATTTTTGGAAGCCAGCTACAAGACCTATAAGGTACAAAATTAGGTGTTACCACCTACAACTTACCTGAATTATAATATAGCATGGTATCTATTAGGAAATAATAAGCCTTGTTTGTTTGCTTTTTTAACTTTTTGGAGGGCCGGGCAATTGGGGTTAAGTGACTTGCCCAAGGTAACATGGCTAGTAAGTGTTAAGTGTCTGAGGCCGGATTTGAACTCAGGTCCTCCGGACTCCAGGGCTGGTGCTCTATTCACTAGGCACCACCTAGCCACCCCAAGGAAATAGTAAGTCTTTAGAAAGTTAGATTTGCTAACTCATACCATAAAAAGAATTAAAAGTTACTAGATAAATTGTTCTACATTGTATGTGGTAAAGAAACATATAATTCCACCAATTAAAAAACAGGAAAAAGAAAAAGCATTCTTGGGTTCAACAATGACAGATAAATGAAAATGTCCCTCTCCTCTGTTCCCCCACAGAGAGACAGTTTAGAGAGACAGAAAAACATCATTTTTGTGTTTATCAACCTAAGACATAGTAACTGCTGAAAATATAGACTTCAAATAAAATAAGAACAACTTAGCAGTTATCCACAGATCCATGACAAGTTATTAAGGGAAAATAGATGCTTTAGTAGTTATGTGCCCATCTTTTGCACATGATTTACAGAAGACAAAGCAGCTAGGAGGCATAGCTATTACAGTGCTGGATCTAAAGTCAAAAAATCCTGAGTTTAAATTCAGCACAAGACAATTAATAGCTGGGTGACCCTAGACAAGTCACTTAACCTTTTTCTGCATCAATTTCCTCATTTGTAAAATGAAGGTAATAATAGCACCTATCTCTGAGAGCTGTTGTGAGGATAATATTTTTTTTAATGTTGTTAGGTATTATTAGTAAGATGATCAAGACTTTCTTTCCAAAATGTGTCCTTTGATGTCCCTGTAAGATACATTACTGAATTTGGTGGAACTTAAATCTGATTCAGTTATAAGATTCACTTATATGTTTGAAGGTTATAGCTTATATATAGCTATATATAAATGGCTTTCCTTCCATGGGACCTTCATTTTAGCAAAGCTTCTGCACTTTTCCAGATTTCCTGGAAATCACACCAATTTTTTTGATGACACTTTTCTCTTCATCCCATTTCTCTATCAACTTGGTAACACTATTAGGGATGATATGATATGATATCTCACCTCTTGAACCACTCTGTTATTGATTTCATCTCCAATGTGTCTTAGCTGCAAAGCCAATCTCTGTAACATTTCCTCTTCATGGCAGGTACAGCTACTGTTGTTCTCTCTCAGCTGAGGATGAGTATAATCACCTGTGTGGGTAGATCATGACCTGTGTGTTAAGTTCTAAAATTACACAATTGAAATTGGGGACATGCTTTTAATATCTAGAAAATTATCCAGCATGAGTTATTTATAGTGACAAAGATACTATTTTAGAGAACAGGAAGGATGGACCCTCATCTCTATCCACCAAAAGCACTTACAGTAAAACCTTGATTAACTGGGATGCTGAGGGAATTGAGCTTTTAGGTAATTTAATTCTTTGGTAATTTATTTAACTTTTCCATCAACTAAGCATTAATCAGTGAACTGGGCTTCTATGTTTCTACTCCTTTTAAAAATATTTATAACATGAATTAATAATACTCTTTCTCACTGTTAGTAAGTGTAGTAGAGACTGAACATATAACTTCACTAGAAAAGAGAACTCCCAGTTGAGGAAATTCTCTCTACAAAAGCAAGTCAGAATTTTCTTTATAACTGAATCTAAAATCAGAAAATCCATGGATGAGAGAGGAATATAATGGGAGGAGAAAGGGAAAGATAGAATAGGGTAAATTATCTCACATAAAAGAGGCAAGAGAAAGCAGTTACAATGGAGGGGAAGAGCAGGGAGGTGAAAAGGAATGAGTCAACCTTATGCTCATTGGATTTAGTTTAAGGAGGGAATAACATACACACTCAAGTGGGTATTTTACCTTACAGAAAAGTAGTGGAGATGAGGATAAGAGGGAGGAATGATAGAAGGGAGGGCAGACTGGGGGAGGGGACTGTCAGAAGCAAACATGTTTGAAAAGGGACAGAGTCAAAGGAGAAAATAGAATAAATGCAGGACAGGATAGGATGGAGGGAAATATAGCTAGTCTTTCACAATATGACAACTATGGAAATGCTTTTCATAGCTGCACACGTAGAACATATATTGAATTGCTTGTTTTCTCAATAGAGGGGCAGAGGGTAAGGAGGGAAGAAGGGAGAGAATCTAGAACTAAGAGTTTTAAAAGCAATTGTTAAAATTTTTCTTACATGCAAGTGGGAAAAAAGATATACTGGCAATGGGGTATAGAAAACCATCTTGCCCTACAAGAAAGTAAGAGGTAAGAGGTAAGGGGGTGATAGAAGAGAAGGCAGACTGGGAAAAGAGGTAATCAGTATGCATGCCATCCTGGGATGGGGAGTAGGGAAAAGATGGGGAGAAAATTTGGAACGCAAAATCTTGTGGAAATGAATGTTGAAAACTAAAATAGATGAATTAAAGCCAGAAAATCCTTAGTTCAAATTCAGCATGAAACAATTAGTAGTTAGGCGACCCTGGACAAGTCACTTAGCCTTTTTCTGCATCAATTTCCTTATGTGTAAAATGGGGGTAAATAATAACACCATTTTAAAAAACTTAGTTAGCTATTATTAGTAAGATGACTGAGACTTTCTTTCCAAAATGTGTTTCTTGATGTCCTTGTCAGATACATCACTGTGTATGCTGGAACTTAGAAAACTTACAATCTTAGAGAACTGTCTAGTCTACTCAGAGGTTAAGTGACTTGTTGAATGTCACACAGCCATGTGTCAGAGACAGACTTGAACCTAGGTCTTTCTGGCCTTGAGGCTTAGCTCTGTATCCACTATGTCATGGTATAGTATACTACAGATGATCTAAACTTCCATAATGATTCATTGCCTCAAAAGATCGTTTAATGCCTCAAAGCACAATTACACAGAACTGAGATGTATAGATAGAGATATAGAACAAAAGCATCAAATCAATTATAATTAGCCCAATTTGTAATTGATCTAAATGCGGACATACTTTGAAATTATTTTCAAAATTATTCTTTGTCATTTACCTCTTTCTTATAACAGCTGAGTTCAAACGAAAAAAAATATATTCAACCGTTCCTCTTGAATCAGGATGCTTCAGTATTAATTATATAATTGAATATGGTGCTTTACTAAATTAGGCATGGTATAATGGCAACTAGCAACCCCTTTTCTCTAGGAAATTATAATTAGAGGTAGATATATTGTCATATTATATGTTACACATAGCATAAAAACCTTAAAACAAAAATCTAATGTGGTCATTAAATCATATTCAAGTCATGGCAAAGGCATATGTGTTGTGTTGTCACAAGCAAATCAGTATAAGTAAATAAGTTTAATTTTATTGAGGTTTCCCTTACTGGAACAGTTAAGTGGGAGATTAATCACACACATTTGACATTTAACACATACTGTCTTGTTTTGCCATTTTTAAATAATGTTCTTAGACTGTTTTCCCAACTGGAATGTAAACCCTTGAAGTCAGAGACTATGTCTTCTACTTCATTATAATACCAATAGTTGGTTTACTGCTCTGCACATAGGAGGCAGTCAATACGTATCTGCTGCAAATGATGTCAAGAAGGGGAGATGAAGAAAGAGACCCATGGGCTAGGGTACCAAAGAAAACCTTCTTCATAGTTTTTTATATGAATAGCACAATCCATCTATTTATTTTTCATTTTTTTATTGTGAACTTATTGTCAATAAGCATTTTAATCACAACAAATAAGAGGTTTGTATAAGGTGGGTTTTTGTTATGTATACTTTGTTTTTAAATATATATACATATATACATATATATGGTATATATGCAATATTTACTTTTGAAATTGGTTCTTTATTCATAACAATAACAAAAACATTTTCCCTATACCAGGGATCTATAATGTTTTGAGGGAGAGGAAGCATTTTCATCAATATCCCTAGATTATGACATAAAGACATGCATTTATTACTATTTATAAAGACCTATGTTTATGTGGTTTATATGTTATTTATGCGTATGTTCTTGTTTTGCTTTTGTTTTTTGCTTTTTGGAGGGCAATTGGGGTTAAGTGACTTGCCCAAAGTCACATGGCTAGTAAATGTGTCAAGTGTCTGAGGCTGGATTTGAACTCAGGTCCTCCTGACTCCAGGGCCGGTGCTCTATTCACCGTGCCACCTAACTGCCCCTACATATGTTCTTAATATGACTATATGATTCTGTTGAGTTCTGAACATTTCAAGTGATGCCAAAGAGGCCTTCGAAAAGTTCATCTGTATTGTTTTATACATTTTGTTGCTTTATACAAGTTAATCCAATAAAACAATAAAAATATTCTCTCCCAAAGGCTTGAACAAAAAGTCCATTTTAGGAAATAGACCAAAAAAAACCTTCTTTAGTTTTCTCTCATTAGTGCATTAGCACAATGTACAATTGGTTATCTAATTGTCTTTTGGAAAGGCAGCTTGAACCTAGCCCTAAGGGGATGACATTGTGGGACCAGAAGGAGCTGAGGTTACAAAGACAAAAGCATCAAATCAAATGAGATAACATGTTAAATGTTTTGAAAACCTTAAAGCTCCATATTAATGCTATCTAGCTATCTAGTTAATATGACAGCAGTGAACATTGGTCATAGGAATTTCCAAATGGCCAAGAACTAAAGAAAGAAGATCCAGATGGAAAACTGATGAGGACCACATAATTGGAGGGGGGTAAAGGGAAGAAGGGATCTGTCAGTGATTCATTCCTCTTAGTAAGTAATGTCCATTAATAAGATGAATCAATTCAAAAGTATGGATTCCTTAATTTATTCTTTTTAAAACAGAGATGATTTTAAATAATCTACATGCTGCTGGGAGCCAGTTGCCAACACAGGTTAATTGAGTTTTATGTTCCACTAGTTCTTAAAAGCAATGTTTTACCCCAAAGAGTTCAAAGAGGAAAAGGGAACCATGTGTACAAAAATGTTTATAATTGCTCTTTTGGTAGTGCAAAAGAAGTGGAAAGGAGTGGCCATCAATCGGAGAATAGCTAAATAAATCATGGTACTATCAGAGTACGATTTACAATATTATTGTGGTATAAAAAATTTCAAAAAGAATTTCAGAGAAACCCGGGAAGACTTATTCACTGACAGAGTGAAAATGAGAAGAACGAGTAATTTATACAATAACAGCATAGTAGAGAAAAACAAGACAACTTTGATCAATACAATGAATGATTTACAACCATTTGAAGACTGATGTTGAAGTACTCTACCCACCTTCTGAGACAGGATGGATTAAAAATGGAAAAATAATACACACACTTTTGGACAAGGCTAATGTGGGAATCTTTTTTTTTTCTTAACTATGCATATTTTATTACAAGGGTTCTCTCTCTCTCTCTCTCTCTCTCTCTCTCTCTCTCTCTCTCTCTCTCTCTCTCCTCCTTCTCCTCCTCCTCCTTCTCCTCCCATGAGGCAGTGGGAAAGCGAAAAAAATGTCAATTTAAAAAAATTAATTTTTATAAAGCAGACTTGGTTTAGCATTTTGTAGAAAACTTTAGGTTAAACAAAGCAGATCCACTAGTCCCACCCTCACGTTTTGTTCTTCTCTTGAAAAATAAGATGCCCTTGGGGGCAGGGACTGTTTTGGCTTTTTCTTTGTATTTTAGGGCTCAATAGGACAGCGGCTGGCACATGGAAAGCACGTAATAAGCGTGTTGATTGAATGTTCTTAAAAGCACCTTTCACATAGCAGACCCTTGTTTGTAAAATTTAATCATCCTTATTATTGGTCTCCAGCCAAGAACTGCAAGGGACTGGTTTTTCCTGTTATAGATCCTTGCCTTTTCTTTTCCATTTCCCGCCCTGTACTTATGTGGTTTTGGATCATCTGGATGAACATTTGCGTTACCAAAGGATCACCTCTTAAAGGAAATAGAACTCATTTTCAAAGAGGGAGGTAACTAATAGCATACGGCTGTGTGAAGGAATGGCTGGAAAGCCCTTTTTGAGACACCTAGAGAGGGAATAAAGACCTAGGTTTTACCTAAGGTTAGAAAAGCTGAGGAGGAAGAAATATCCCTTCCGAAGGCTGCAGGAGATGCTAAAGTCCTTAAGAAATCAATTGATTTTCCCCAAAAGCTTTACTTTACAAGAGGGAATGAGGAAGGAGATCGGGTTTTGTTTTTAGTTTTGTTGTCCAGTTCCGTTTTTAATTTTTAAGGGAACCTTTTGAACCCCCGCGCCCGCCCAACCGCCAGCCCAACAGCCGTGAAACAGTCGGACAGTAGAGACTGCGGGAGGTCCCGAGGCGGCGGTGTTAACCGTGGTGGGTCACGTAGTCGCGGAAGCAGCCAATAGGAAGAATGCCAAGGACGCGCTCCCACTGAGCTCTGATGAGGAACTGAATACAGATGGAGACGCAGCGCGGCTGCGCACTAAAGTGGTAGCGCGAGGCGGGGATTGTTAGCGGGGAAGGGAAAAAGGAGGATGGAGTTTCTGGGTGGGGCGACGGTCGGCTCACGCATGCGCCGAAAGTTGCTTCCCCCTTTCCCTTCCCCTTCCCCTTCCCCTTCCCCTCCCCCTCCCCCTCCCCCTCCCGCAGCTGTGGGGGTGGTTAGAGGGAACTGGAGGGTGGGGAAAGGCTACAAAAAAGGCCGGGAGGAAAGGCGGCAAAGGGAGCAAACAGGCGGGAAAAGGATAAAAGGGAAGGTGGCGCCAGAGTACGGGATTCTACTCCCTTGCCCTGTGGCAGTGAAGAGACCTGTCTTTCTCTCCTAGATTCTAAAGGAACCGAAGCAGAAAATAGCCCCTAAATCTGAAGAATTTTTCGCACTCTTCCCCCACTCCCACCCCGTGCTGAGTGTCTCAAACTCAGCATCCGCAGCCCCTCACCCTCTATGTCCCGTCCTAGGTTTGGACGTTATGGACCATCATCTGTTTACAAAAAGCAACAATAATAAATTGGGGAGGGGAGGGAGAGGAAGGAGAGGTGTGGAAGAAAAAGAAGTCTGTTACTGTCCAGCTTTTAAGGTGCCATCTGCACATGTGACCTTTGTATAATTAATACTAGTAGCTTTCTTGTGTGAATGATCAGTCACTAACAGCGTTATGAATATTTAGTAAATGGCAAGGATACTGTTCCCTTGGGTATGGACCTGGATTCTTAAAGGTCAGGACAGCTGTTAGGACCTACCAAGATGGAAAAGTCCAGGGTAAAGCCTGAGTGATTGAACTATACAGCTTAGGGTCTTTTTTTTTTTCCACGGGTCTAGGTAAGGTGAGATCTTCATCACCAGGTCAGCTATAGATAATAAAATTTTGGGACACTAATTCTGGAAAAACAACTACTAATTTGTAAAGGGATTATGATCACTGTCATTGGAGGCAATACATATAATGATGAAATTACAGAACTTTGAAATACTAAATTATACATCTCATTATTTTTAGATAAAATATGCAATTTTTGTGTTTTGCCCCTCAATAAACACTTGTTAAGTGCTTACTATATATCAAGAAGATTGGGCCTACCCATTTCTAACATCTGGATAAAATGTGAAATTTGAGTTATTTTATCTTTTTTATCTTATTAAAATCCAAGTTAAAACCTGGATTTCTAATAACTATATTTTTCAATTTTCTTATGGATGTTGTTGAATGGATATAATTTAATTGAACCAATAACCCAATTATAATTCTGTTATGAAAGGATTAAAGGTTTGGGCCTAACCCTGCAATTATTAAAATCTTTGACTAAAGGAATTTTTATTCTGATGCCTAAACTACATATAATTTAGCAACTGATAAGCCTCTCACTGAATCTTCTTATCAAAACACTTAACACAGAATTCCAGTGAATACAGATATAAAACAATACTTATAATTTATCTGTTCTGTTATTAAACTCATACCAAAACAGGTAAGAACAACATAGGCCAGTTATTGTTCTATTTGGAATCTGTCTTATTTAGACAGAGATGTGTATATTCAAGTCAAATGCAAAACCTAACTCTATTAAAGAAAATTTTTATATGTTTAAGCCTTAGTTTTAGTGTTTTTCTCATTTGTTTGTTTTTTGTAACCTTACTTGAACTTCATATTAATACAATTCTGTGTTGAAGACATCCAAATTAGAAGTAGAATGGTGCTATTACCATGAAACAATTTTTAGGTTTTCTACAGCTTTTATTCAGGGTTTTAGGATAGAATTAGTTTCAATTAATTTACTTTTTTTATCCTGTCTGGTTTCCCACAAACCAAGAAAGAGAAATTTTTAAAAAAGTAATTATTTTAGTTAATATAAACAATTCCTTACCTGGGTTTCTTGACATGTCTGAAAATCTGTATTGCTCTGACAAGTTGGGTCATGTATGGCTTTTAAAAATAGAATTCACCAACAATGTTATACTCTATGATTTGTAACAATTTATTACTATGTAGGGGTGATACAGGGCTGCTATAGCTCTACACACAGTGCCACCATGTTTCTTTTTTCTATTTGTTTACCTTCTGTTGTAAAACAAATTAGCATACGATTTTGTTGACCTGTGAGAGCCTTTTCCCTATAGAGCAGACTTCCTTTGACTGAAAGGATAGACTAGATCATCTCTGAAGTTCTACCATTTAACAACTGATTTTTTTCATATTGAGTCTGTCCTATAAATTTCCCATAGAATAGTTTCTTTTCATCTTTTCAGTTCAATTCAGTTAAGTTCAGTAAGCTTTTTAAAAAAATTAGCAATACTATTTAGCCCAACAGTGATGGGAACATGGAGTAATCATGCCCATCAATGGGGATACAAAAATCAAAATGACACAGTCCTTATCCTCAAGTAGCTTAAGTTCTACTAGGGGAAGAGTCTTGAAGACTTAGATAGATATAAGAATACAAGGTAGAGAGTGTGATAAAGGCAAAGAAGAGATCCAGACAAAACTCTCTGAGAGAATTTAATGAGGAAAAAAACAGTTTCAACTAGGGAGATAAGGAAAGACTACAAAGTGGAGCTGGCACCTAAACTAAGTTGTTTGTTTGTTTTGAGGGGGGAAGGCAGGGCAATTAGGGTTAAGTGACTTGCCCAATGTCACACAGCTAGTAAGTGTGTCAAGTGTCTGGGAGCAGATTTGAACTCAGGTCCTCTTGATTCCAGTGCCACCTAGCCACCCCCAAACTAAGTTCTGAAAGGAGTAAAGGATTCTGAAAGACAAGGATGAAGAGAAAATGCATTTGTAATGGGGGTCTGGCACATACATCTCCACATAACAGACACTAAGGAGCTGTTTCTGGGAAAAGCATGATGACAGATGAGAAAAGTACATGTGTGAATGTTCTGTAACTTTCTTGTTGGTATACCATATGCTTGGGAGGAACCTTTTTCCATTTCTGTCAGTGTCTTCAAAAGGGCTTGATTCAGCTGTGGCTGCCTCTCTTTTCGGAATTAGAATCTGCGGAAGCAAAGTGACTCCTTTACTCATTGTGCAAGAGGAGACCCTGTGATGCAAAATTCAAAGTCTCAAATCTTTGGAATTCCTAACACCTGGAGCACAAGTCGCAGAAATCTAGGAGTCCAGGAATCTAGGGCCAGGTGTTGCATCTAGCCCAACAGTGATGGGAACATGGAGTAATACTTTTTTTTTCTTTAAATTTTAATTTAATTTTTATTTAATTTTCTTGGTTACATCATTCATTTCCACAAGGTTTTGAGTTACAAATTTTCTCCCCTTTTTGCCCCTACCCCCCAGCCCAGAACATTAATCCCACTGTAAGACCCCTCCCACAATCTGTTCCCTTTTATGCCCTCCTCCAACACCCCTCTAGCTTTCTAGCAGGGTAGGGAGGAGCGCCCTGACCCCGTCCCTGTATGTATTATTTCCCAGTTGCATTTGATTGTATAGCTTTAAATACTAGATTCTTGCAATTCCTCCCCTGTCACCCACTCCCACTGGGAGGAGCAGCAATTCAATACAGGATGTACCTGTGTAATTACACAGGACATCTACATGGAGTAATACTTAGAAAAGACCTTCAGGACTGAAGTCAACAGAAGCTAGCAGCAATACCTCTTTGGTATATAGACCTGGAATCAGTGCTTTGTGGAAATTGAGCTAAGTTATAACCTAATTCCTCCCAAAGACATGTCCCTGAGGTGACAGAGGGAAATGTTTGTTTTTATTATATCTATGAATTGAATACTTCTTAGTAAAATCTACCCAAAGTTAAATGTTTAAAATAGAACTCGAATACTAGTCACTGGGCCCCTAAAAAGGGTGGAACACAGTTGGTTGGGGCTTGAACTGATGGCAGTAGAGAAAAAAGATACCCACAAACTTCTCCAAGTACCTAAGAATCCTGAGGGGGAAGATGTAGCCTGCCCGGTCCTCAGGGCCGAAGCATACACATAATACAAGACATTCTCTACTTTTAATTTTGGACATCTTCCTGGATCCTAAGAAATTGGCACAAGGGGGAAAAATTTGTGTGTGTGTATATATATGTACACACATATATATGTATGCATGTATGTATGTATATATATTTATATTTATATATGGGGAGAGAGAGAAAGCAAGTTGCTTTTTTCCCCTGTCTCACATGTCAATTCCAAGGAGGTAATTCAAAACAAAACAAAACAAAACAAAACAAAACAGCTTTCCATCTGTTGATTCCATGAGTTTTTAAATACTGGTACTTGCTGAATGACTGAATTCTCACTGGTACTGAGTAATGCAGGAAATATGGAACTTGCATGACTAGAATGCTGGTATCTATGTTCTTTTCTTTTTGCATTTAAACAGATTTAGATTGCTTGCCTTATTGTGAGACCAAAATGCACCGCAAATTCACAGGGTAAGGTTGGCCTTTGTGCCTAGAAACCCCAGGTATTTGACTATTTTTTTATTTTTATAACTGAGCCTGGACATAATGGAGTGTCTTTGCAAATTCATAGTGGAAGAAATGAAAAATTAGGTCTGGGAAACAGCAAATAGTTCAGTTTGGCTGGAACCTGAAATGAGACTGGAAAAGTTGGAGTGAAGCTTGATTGCAGTCTCTTGAATGCCAGGCTAATTAATTTTTATTTCATTCTCTAGCTCTAGGTGACAGGGAATTAACTAAGTTGGGTTGTTTGTTTATTTTTTTGACAAAGAGGTATCCTGGTCAGAGTGCATTAGCTACATGAAGGGAGGGATTGGATGAGAAGAGACTAGTGACAGGGCACCCAGTTGGAAAACTATTATTTTTATTCTTCGCCCCTCTAAGTAAGCAGTATTGTCTAGCCACTGAGGAACAGGCTGCCAATTTTGCCTCTTTTCTCTTATAATAGAATACATTTTACAGGATATAGAAGAAAGTTAAAAACAGATCATAGTTATAATAAGATGTAAGTGGCTCAGGAGAGTGAGACTGTTTTAGTTAGAATGAAGTTCTTCAAGAAATTATGGGTAGAAATGAAAATTTCTAATGGGTAGAAAATGAAAATGGGTAGAAAAGAAAAATTATGATTTGGGTATTTGGGTAGAGCCTGAACTAGTTTACTTTTAACTCTTAAGTTTCTGTGAATCTAGTATGCTACCTTAGACTTGAAAACTGTAACTTGGTGCATCAGAAGCCTTGATTCTCCTTTAGTGTTTTTGTCTTATAGAGTTTGTGTAGAGAATTTTATGCCAACAATGTATATAACTGATAATACTTATGTAACATGCCTTTACCATACCCATAGGTGAGGCCATGGAAACCTAGGAAGAAGGAAATGTTGGTTTGAGTCAGGGCAGACAATACCTAGAATTCCCCACCCCATCCCAACTCTTCCACCCCAAGTTTTAGTGGTTTTGATTTTGAACGTGGACTTCTGGAGAGATTGGGCAGGTGGAAGCTGGATCTAGCAGGGTAGAGTGGAGTGGGAAGAAACCCAGGAGATCTCAAAAGTAGGTGAATCAAACACACCTGGACCCCTAAGACCTTTGCTTCCCCATCTCCATCATTGGTCAGATACACTACCCTCCATTTAATAGTTAAAACTAATTCCATAGCTTCCTTTCCACATCTTACTCTAGACAGAGACAGAGGAGAGGGGAAGAAACCTATTTTGTTCCTTAACATTTGCATCTGATATTTCACATGATCTGTCTCCTAAGTGTTCACTTTTTAAAATACTATTCAAATGGTTATAATAAAGAACTTGATAGCCATCAACTAAAACTATTTGTGGTAGCTGTTGTGCTCTCTGAGAGAGAGAGACTGAATCCAGTTCTTAAAGGGAGAGGCACAATCTGGCGGGGGGTGCAGAATGGAGGTGGAAGAACTAAAGAGTGTCTGATACTTTTATAACCTTGCAAGAGTGCACGAGTCTCAAGACTAGACTCAATTCTAGACTTAGTTCCTTTTTTCCTCCCTTTTATTTATGAATCTGTTCATGAGAATGGGGGTGACCACTTAAAAAGTACCCACTGTAACCAAAGCAGACAGCCCCTACTTCTGTAGACTACCTTACTGATAGCCCTGGGTCCCCCACAATATTACCACAGTGCTGTTTGAAAGGATATCCAGACCCAAGGAAGAGGGGGGAGAGCTTCTGTGCTGTTCAGAGCTAAAGTACTTCAAGTATTGGTACGTTGGTGTCACCTTTAGCAAAGGTGCCAGTTTGGACCTAGGGATCTCCTGACCTTGTGCACTCCCCATGGTGTTTAGTCATATTCTAGATTATGAGAGTCATTTTTAAGGGTTAATCAGTTATGTATGAATAATAGTTACATAATTTTAATCGGGTATTAATGGCAAAACTAAATGCACATTAATAACAATTTCATTTGCTTAGTCCAATATCTTATATATTATTCTACAATAAATTCAAAATGGAAATATGACCTGCATATTAAAGATGATACTATAAGAGTTAGAGGGATGGCTAGGTGGCACAGTGAATAGAGCACCGGCCCTGGAGTCAAGAGGACCTGAGTTCAAATCCAGCCTCAAACACTTAACACAAAAACTAGCTGTGTGACCTTGGGCAAGTCACTTTACCCCAATTGCCCTCTAAAAAGAAAAAAAAAAGAATTAGAAGAGAAGCAGATCATTTTCGCAGCTCTGGGTAAAAAGAATGTATTCTTAACCAAGTAAGAAATAAAGACAATTACAAAAGTTAAGATATATAATTTTGATTAAATGAAATTGAAAAGCTTCTGCACAAACATAATGAATGCATCTAAGTCAAAAAGAGAATATATCAAATGGGGGAAAATATTTGTAGCAAATTTCTACGAAAAGAATTTGTAATCCAAGTTATAAAGACAATTAAAAGCAAATTAGCAAAGAAGACAAATAATGAGAATAGTCAATGTCTGAAGAATTATGGGAAGATAGATGCACCAGTTCACTGCAGAATATGTTGTGTATGAATATGACCATTTTGGAAATCAGTTTGGAATTATGCAAATGTAGTGACTAAAATGTCCATATCCATTGGCTTAGTGATTCCACTACTGATAATATACTCAAGGAAGTCATTAATAAGACTAAAGTCACCACATTCACCAAAATATAGCAGCACTTTTTTGTTGTAACAAAGAACTGAAAACAAAGTAGATACCCATTGATAGTGGAATGGATGAACAGATTGTGGTACATGAATAAAAAGAAGACATAACTGTACTGTAAGAAATGATGAATACTGAGAATCATGCAAAGGTTTACATGAACTGATGCTAAGTGAAGTAAGCAGAGTCAAGAAAATAAGGTGCACAATAACTGAAACAAAGTAAATGGAAAGAACAACAACCACAAAATAATTGAAGGTGAATGTTGCATAAATTCAAAGAAAAAGCATGTTTCCAAAGAAAAGACATGGGAAGATTCCTCCTCCACTCTTTTGCAATGGTGGGAGGTCCAGGAGTATGGTATATCGCAAATATGTTCAGACTTTATCAATGTATTGAATAGGTTTTTTCTCCTCTTTTTTTTTCTTTTAAAGGACTTGTTTTGGTTTGTTGGATCCATATGAGATGGATCTTTGGGAGAAAAGAGAGGGAGGGATACTGAGAAAGTTTTTATTGATAGTTTATGTTTCTTATATCACCATAGTATAGGTGCTCACAATAATAAGGAGAAACAATATATATAAGAAAGTCCAGCTGCAAAGCAGATGGTAATACATCTTCTTTTGGTTCAATTTTCATTAATAATCATACTCACTTCTGATGTTGAACCATTTGACGTTGCCAAAGACTTTGGTAATGAGAACTTTCTTTTCTGGCTTTAGAGTAGCTGTAGTCACTGAGGAGGCAGGGACTGCAACACCTGCAGAGACAGTTGCTTGATAAATCTCCACAGGGACTATGACTACAGGTGCTGGGCTGGAATTAGGACCAGTGGCTTGGGGTGGGGTGTGGGTGCCAGGAGTTTGGGGTGTAGGGATGTATTTATTGGGGCACAGGTTTCTGAAGTTGAAGTGGTGGCAGTGGTTTGGCTCACCTGAAACATGCTGCCTCCTATATCTTCCTTAGGTTACCTTAGCAGAGATGGTGGGGCTCTCCATCCCTACAGAGGGTTCCTTGGAATTGCTAAATGTCTTGTTAATTGTGATGACTTCATACTATCATTGGCCAATATCTCAAGGCAGTATGCCTCCAGACTACTGGCTCTGCTTCCAGCCGAGTACCTATGACAAAAGGCCAGCAGTACAACCCTCTTTGGAGACAGATAAGGCAATTACTTCTGAGGGTATTACAGTCCTCAACTTCTCGATAACTATAGTCATTAAATATGCAGAAAAGAAAGTTCTTGCCACCAAAGTTCTTGGCACTGTTAAATGGTTCATCATCAGAGGCAAGTATGGTTTTATCAGCAGAGATGAAGACTAAAGATGCATTACCATCTGCTCTGCAACTAAACTCTCCTGTACGTGTTGTCTCCCTCTATTAGAATGTGAGCTCTAGGACAGCAGAGTATATTGCTTTTCTATTTGCATCTCCAATGCTTACCACATAGTAAGCATTTAATAAATTTTTGTTCATTTATTTATTCTTCCAGAAGGATACCTTACATATAGTATGTAACATCATAACCATCTACCATATAAATCTAGTGAGGGCACTAGTGTTCATTCATATATTACATATTAATAAAACTTAGTTTCTTTTTATGTGTAAAATAAATATAAGATGCAATATTTTCTTCCTGAAACCTAATGGATTGTCTTGCACACTCCTCAGAGCATGCACTATTGACTTTTAAGACCATTACTCTACAGGCAACGTAATTCTAACAGTTTAATTCTTCTGAAAACTGATAGCACTTCCAAGTAGATTTTGTATGTGGTTGTAAGAGCTCACATTTGTTTAATTTTTACAGTTTATAAAGTTTTTAGAAAGCCCTGAAAGACAGGTATTGTGTTACTAGTCTCGTTTAACATATTAGGATATTTTAAATTTTTATTATTTCCTAACAATCGTTTTTTAATTTTTGAGTTCCAAATTTTCTCCCTTCCTCTTAGCCCCTGCCTCACCCATTGAGAAGGCAAGCAATATGCAATCAATTATGCATGTGAAGCCATGTAAAACATATTTTCATATTAGCAATATCACAAAAAAGAGCAAGAAAAATCAAATAAAAAAGGATGCTTCAATCTGCACTCAGAGTTTATCAGTTCTTTTTTCTGTAGCATTTTTTTCATCATGAGTCCTTTAGAATTGTCTTGGATTATTATAGTGATCAGAATAATCAAGTCTTTCACAGTTGTTCATCATTACAACACTACTGTTGTTGTGCACAATGATCTCCCAGTTTTTCTCACTTTACTTTGTATCAGTTCATTAAGTCTTCCCAGGTTTTTCTGAAACCATCCTGTTCATCATTTCTTATAGCACAATTGTATTCCACCACAATCATAGACCACAACTTGTTCAGCCATTCCCCAGTTGATGGACATCCTCTCATTTCCCAATTCTTTGCCACCACAAAAAATGCTGCTATAAATATTTTTGTACATATAGGTCCTTTTCCTTTTTCTTCAATCACTTTGTGATACAGACCTATCACTAGTATTGCTGGGCCAGAGCATGCCAAATTTTATAAACCTTTGGGCATAATTCCAAAATTATTTTCCATAAATTTTAGACCAGTTCACAGTTCCACCAACAGTATGTTAACGTCTCTGTTTTTCCCATCCCCTCCAGCATTTGTTCTTTTCCTTTTCTGTATTGTTTGCCAATTTGATAGATGTGAAGTAGTATCTCAAAGTTCTTTTATTTTGCATTCTTTAAACAATAGTTATTTAGAGCATTTTTTTCATGTGACCATTGGTAGTTTCAATTTCTCCTTCTGAAAACTACCTGTTCATATCCTTTGCCCATTTCTCAACTGGGGAATGTCTCATTTTTATAAATTTGGTTCAGTTCTCTCTCTATATATGAAAAATGCTGCCTTTATCAGGGAAATTTGCTTTAAAAATTTCCCCTAATTATTTGCTTCCCTTCTAATTTTAACTATCTTGGTTTTGCTCATGGAAAAGTTTTTAAATTTAATGTAATAAAAATTATCCATTTTACTTCCTGTCATCCTTTCTATTTCTTGTTTACTCATAAACTCTTCCCTTATCCATAGATCTGACAGGTAAATCTTTCCATGCTCTCCTAATTTGCTTATGTTCTCACCCTTTATGTCTAAATCTCATATCCATTTTTTACCTTATACATTGATCTTGATATACCATGTGCGATGTTGGTGTAATCTTAGTTTCTGCCAAACTGCTTTCCTATTTTCCCAGAAATTTTTGTCAAATAGTGAGTTCTTGCCCCCAGATATTTGGACTTTTTGGCTTATCAAATACTAGATAACTATGGCAATTTACTACTATGTATTGTATACCTGATCTATTCCACCAATTGACCATTCTATCGCTTAGCTAGTACCAGATTGTTCTGATGATTACCATTTTGTAATATGGCTTGAAATCTGGTACTGCTAGGCCACATTCTTTCTTAGTTTTTTTTTCATTGATTTCTTTGCTATTCTTGACTTTTTGTTCTTGCAGATGAATTTTGTTATTATTTTTCTAGCTCTCTAAAATAATTGTTAGGTAACTTGATATGACACTGAATAAATTAATTTAGGTAGAATTGTCATTTTTATTATATTGGTATATATTAGGATATTGAGGCTCAGAGAGATTATGTCTTACTCATAGTTGCACAGCTAAAAATAATCAGAAGAAGAATTAAAATATAGATTCTTTGAGACCAAGAACAATTGTTCTTTCTACTACAGTACCAAATGTATACAAAATGTTTACAGTATATTAACTGACCAAATTGAATTTATTTTTTTTCCTCACTAAGATTGTAAAGCGTATTTAGGGGAGCTTGTATTAATCTGAGACCAAATATCTTTTCAGTTGAATTAATCAATCAGTAAATATGTATTAAAGACCTTTTGTGTTTCAGCCCCTGAGCTATAAGTAATGAGCTGGAGATACAGAAGCAAAAAGATAGTACCTGCCCTCAAGGAGCTTACAGTCTAATGAAGGAGATACCAATATATATACACAATATATATAAAGCAAGCTATATATAGGATAAAAGGAAAACATTAACAGATGGAAGGCACTAGAATTAGGAGATGTTGGAGAACACTTCCAATAAACATGGGATTTTAGTTGGAACTTAAAGGAAGGTAGGGAAGTCAGTAGGTGGAATTGAAAAGGGATAGCATTCCAAGCATGGAGGACAGCCAGAGAAAATTCTCAGAACTGAGCAAGTGTTTTTTTCATAGAACAGCCATTATCACTTGATCAAAGATTACAGAGGAAACTAATTATATTGAAATGCAGTTATCAAAATAATTTTTTTTAGTTCATGAACCACAGGTTAAAAACTCCCACATTAGAAAATGGTCATTTACTTGACAAAAAGATTCCTTAAACTGCAGTCCAAATATTTCAACATTAAGTATTTAAGAAATCATCAATTTGAGAGTAACTATGAGGAAAGCAGACTCAGATATGCCCTAAAGCTGGCTTTTCAATAGCTGTTTAGTGACTTTCTTATCCAAGTTCTAGGAAGAATTGCAAAGTAGGGGATTTGCTCTTAGAGTCCTCCCACCTTTCTTTCTGTACCCCTTTCCTATCTGTCTCTTCCTTCAATATCTTCCCCATATGCTCAAATATTTTTTATGTTCCCTTCAACTGTCCAAAGCTCTGATGAGTATGTGAATTCTTCCTTAAGAGAGGCACATCTTAGGAGCCCACCTTTGTACAAAGACTGGCATATAGACCTGGGGCAGAATTTACCTCCTGATAGGAGTCTCTTGTTCCCAGATTCTTGATCTCTGTCAAACCAAGAGGAAAATGGATTTGTTCTATGTGTTTCCACAAACATCCACTTTGTACAAGGCATTGTGCTAGGTGCAATGATGAAAAAGTGACAATTCTTGCACTAATGGAGCTTGTAATTCACTAAGGAGAAGATGGCAGCTTGATATATATAGAAAAGTGAATGAGGTAGAGTGCAAAACAGATCCAAAGCACTTTAAGTAAGAAGGCTTTAGTCATCAGTGCTCTGGTCTTCTCCACCTCCTTGCCCCAACTTTCTCACCCTGGTGCTATGGTTCTTTCTTCTTATTGGTAGATGACCTTAACCACTATGGCATGAGGAACCCTAGCCTTCATTGCTCTACTTCTGACTCCACTCTTCACTCTCTGGACTTCTCTAGGGCCTCCCCATCAGCCTTCCCCCTACATGAATATCTGCTCCTACCCAGACACCCCTAACCCTTTCTCTTTTCCTTGATGTGTCGCCTTCCCTTTTAGATCAGGGATTGTAAACTCCTTGAAGGTAAAAACTGTCTTTTAAACTTGTGTCAATTTGGAAAAATCAGGAAAAGTTCCTAATAGGATGCACTTGAGCTAAGCGTTAAAGAAGAGAAGGATTTTGGCAATGAGAGAGGAAGAGGGAGTGTGTTCCAGGCATGGAGAAATAGCGTCTGCAAATGTATGGAGATAGGAGGTCATGTGCAGAGTTAAGAGAACAGTAGATTGCGGATGACCTTAAATACCAGGCTAATAAGTGTTTATTTTTCTTTCGTATGCAATAAGACACCACTGAAGGCCCTTGAGTCAGAGAATAACATGGTTAGACCTGTGTCTTAGGAAGCTTCATGAAAAATTAATCAGAGAAGGGAAAGACTAGAAGCAATGAGGCCAGTTTGGAGATTATTAAAATTAGCTGGGCAGATAGTAGGCTCAGTGGATAGAGTGCCTGACTAGGAGTCAAAATGATTCATCTTCCTGAGTTCAAATCTGGCCTCAGACATTTACTAGCTGTGTGACCCTGGAAAGTCACTTAACCCTATTTGCCTCAGTTTCCTCATCTTTCAAATGAGCTGGAGAAGGAAATGTCAGATCATTCCAGTATCTTTGCCAAGAAAACCCCAAATAGGGACACGACTAAAAAACTGAACAGCAAAAGAGTTATCTGAGAAAGAGTTATCAGGTGATGAGGGCCTGAACTAGTGTAGAAGCAGCCGGAGAAGGGGGAATGGGACAAAAGGAAGAGTTTTTAGAGAGGTAAAATTCATAGGACTTGGCACCTTATTAGATATGGAGAGTGAGGAAAAGGAGAGCAACTGGAATAAGAGATTTGGGAAGAGGAACAAATTTAAAGGGAAAATAATGAGTTCATTCATTTAGCACTTTTTACTAAGAAGATCACAATGACACATATATGCATCTCTCAATTATCCGTGTTGGTGGATGAGAGTAGTTGCATGAATAATCTAAAAGAGTATATACAAACATACAGACACACATATATACATACATATATATTTGCTAATTAAAATATATTTTTTTCTATAGCACCATTCCATTTTTCTTCATTTGTCAAGTGAGGTAGTTGGATTTGATATCCCAGCTCTGTCATTTAATATTTGTGTGCCCTTGAGTGAACTACTTCCCTAGGCCTCAGTCTCCTTAACTGTAAAAATGAGGAAGTTGCACTAAACAATCTCCAAGGTCCCTTCCAGCTCTAAACCTATGATCCTAAAACAAAATAGCTGTAATAGATGGGGGAAATAATTTTTATTCAGTCTAATGCATATGAATGCATTTGGATTTATAAATGAAGAACCTCTCCCACTATGACTAATAACCTCTATGTTAATTTGAAACTGAATGTTTTCAAAATCCAGTTTGCTATTTGTCAGGCTATGGAGTATTTTCTAGGTCCATCCACACTTACTGTTTCATTTTAGCTCTTACCTTCCTGATACTATTAATTTAAGTTGATGCTCAAATTAATTTATGTTTCATAAGTAGAGAAATAGTCAATTGGCAGATCAGTAGGCCTCCATAAAGGGAAATTGACTTAGAATGAAAAACTAATATCCAGTAATTTACAAAACTGGTAGTGTCTGTAGAAGGGAATTTCTTTTTTGTTTTACTATGTTAATATTTTTTAATTTGTTTCCTTGTTTACATCATTCATTTTCATTACATTTTTGAATTACACACTTTCTCCCTGTCTTCACCTGCCCCAACCCTGAAACAGCAATCCCACTGTAAAGCCCCTCCCCTGCTCTGCTCTCTTACTTTCTGGTAGGGCAGGGAGGCTCTCCCTATCCCAGCCCCCGTATATCTTAATTCCTAGTTGCAGGTATTGCAGAACT
>CM053593.1:202901505-202942528 GCA_028646575.1 Pseudocheirus occidentalis | reverse complement strand
ATCTGAGATACTGATTGTAAATATTCTTTCCCAATTTCTGACTTCCCTCTTAATCTTGGTTACATTGGCTTTCTTTGTAAAGAAACTGTTCAATTTAATGTAATCAAGATTATCCATTTTGCATTTTATAATTCTCTCCAACTTTTCTTTGGTCATAAAGTCTTCCCTACTTTTGTAGCAATTTTGAATGAGATTTAACTTTTTATAATTTCTTCCTGGATTTTATTATTGCTGTAGAGAAACAATGTGTATTTTGTGGATTTATTTTGTATCTTACAACTTTACTGAATCCATTTTTAAAATTAGTTTCTTTGCTAATTCTCCAGAATGTTCCAAGTTGTGTTATCAGCAAAAAGGAATAGTTTTGTCTCCTCTTTGCCAATTTTTATGCCTTTAATTTCTTTCTCTTGTCTTATTGATATCATTAGTATTTCTAGAACTATATTAAAATGGTCTTTCTATGCCAATGCATTGTAGAAATTCTTTTAGCATAAATATTTTGTACTTTGTCAAAGGCTTTTTTCCCATAGTAAGTGATATAATTACATGATTTGGTGGTTTTAAAATTTTTAATATGATTCATTAAGTTAAATATTTCTGCAATGTTGAACGATCAATGTATCCCTGTATAAAGCAACTTGATTATGCTGAATAATTAAAAAAAATATATTGCTGTAGTATTTTGCCAGCATTTTATTTTAAAATTGTGAATTGAGGCATAGTAGATAGTAGATAATAGAGTGCTGTGCTTAGAGTCAGGAATCCTTGAAATCTGAATCCTTCTTCATATAACTGGCTATATGATCACCCCTTGACAAATCTCTTGGCTCCAGCTTTCTCATCTGTAAAATGCAAAAAAAAAATCTAAGAAAAAGGCCTTTAAAGAAGGTGCAGTTTGGTCCCAAGGCAGTGACTGATGGCTCCCCTCCTCACAACACACACACACAACACACACACACATACACACACACACACACACAGATATGAACTCTGCTACCATACAGGTTTCTTTCTGTCTGTACACTAAGCCTAGCCAGAGTTTTCAGGATATGATCCCCACAAATTTTTGAAAAACCCAACTTTGTCCCTTTCAGATTCAAGGATATCACTTATTTCTAAGAACTGTGAGGTTCAAATGATAGAATATAGTAAAGTCTTTTGCAAACTGTAAAGTCCTACATAAATGTCAACTATTGGGCTTTGGTTTGCTCTCTTTTCTCTTGTTTAGATATTAGGACTATATTTGGTTCATAAAAGGAGTTTAGTAGAGTATTTCTTTGTCAATTTTTCAGAATAATTTGTTTAGTATGGGTACTAATTTTTCTTTAAAAGTTTGATAAAATTCTCCCATAAAAGGCTTTTTCCTTTTTTTTTTTTTTTAGAAATTCCACTTTCTAAAATTGGATTGTGTAATCTTTCTACTTCATGTTCTGTTAATATAGATATTTTATACTTCTGTAGATAAGTTTCTATTGCTTTTACATTTTAAATTTTGTTGGAATATAACTGTACATAATAGATACTAATAATTCTTTTTAAAATTTCTTCTCTGTCAAGTCAAATCAAGTCAACAAGCATTTATTAGTGCTTACTATAAGATAAACACTGTGCTAATCCTGGGGATATAAATAAAAGCAAAAAAGAAAGACAATCCTTACCCTCAAGGAGCTTACATTCTAATGGAGGAAGAACTCTGAAAAGGAGGGGAGAAATTCCCTAGTGGGAGCTATGGTGGCAGAATCTGGAGAGTATTATACTGTTATGCTGCTTGATGAAATATCTTTTATTTTGAACTAATTTGTACTCTTTTTGGCTAAGTAAGAGCAAACACATTGGTGGGAGCTCATGTACTATGATTTTTAAGTGGAAGCTGACCCAAAAAGTACCTTAAAAATTGTGATAGTTCTCTGGGGACCCATAAATGAGAGAGATGGAATATCAAATTTGGAAAATAGCTAGTAAAACAGTTTGACTGAAAGGAAAAGTGCAAGAAGAAGAGAGTAATATAAAATCAGTCTGGATTTGAACTTGGGTTTTCTGAATCCTATTCCACTGCTTTGGTCATTATATCACCATGTCTCTTTACACATAGTGTGAGCCTCAGATAATTTTTTTCCCTTTAGTTTTCCTGGAGGTCTCACCTTATTCTTTTCCTTGATAAGGAATATGGGCAGGGACTCAGACACAGCAAGTGAACCCATGGGAACATGTGGGAATACAAGGAAGAAAGAAAAGAAAGAGACTAAGGCAAAACCTTATGAAAACAAGGACATAAACAAATAGTCTCGATTTTTAAGGGAACCAGACTTAGATTGGGAGATAGAAAGCACATACCAGGGCTATGTCATTCTGGAAACACTTTGGTGTCTCATCAGCTTCCCCAAACAGTTTTGGACAGGGTAAAGAAGGGAGATGAGGATCAAAATAAGAATCACTACTGACTCACTTCTCAAACTCTTGCATTCTGTCTTCTGATCCTATCACTCTGCTCTCTGAAAAGTTAATAACAATCTTTTACCTTTAACCATGTGACTTTTTTTTTCAATTCTCCTCCTCTGACTTCATCACACCTTTTGATAGTCACCCTCCATGTGACTTTACTCTTACCTTTCTGACCACTTCTTAGGTTTTTTTTTCTTTTTGCTGGATCCTCACCTATATTCCATTCACAAAGCGCAGGTATTTCCCAAGACTGTCTTTGAGTTCCTTTCTTTTCTTTCTACATTCTTTACCATTCATTCCCATCTCATCTGCTTCCACAGTTTCAGTTATCTCTATAAAATTGACTCCCAAATCTATATATCCACCACTAAGCTCTTTTCTGAATTCTAGTCATCTAGAGTTCATAACCTGTTTGCTGGATATTTCCACTTGGATATCTTGTAGATATATCTGATCTAGTCCAATTAACATTTATTAAGCACCTACAATGTGCTAGGCACTGTGCTAAGTTTTGAGGATACAATTAATAAAAAGAAAGACAACCTCTGTCCTCAATGAGTTTATAATTTAAAGGAGGAGACAACACATAAAAGGAAGGAGGAAAGCAAGGGTAGGAGTGAAGGAGATAGAATACCAGGGGGTACTCAGCATGGGCACATCTGTTTCCATGATTTGATACCAGGTAGGGCAGCAGATGCAAAGCAGAGAGATCTGAAAGTCTAGTTTCTGCCTTCAATAAAGGAATGCGTTGGGAAGAGTTTGGTACTCTGTCCTCCAGTCCTTCAAACAGAAGAGAGGTAAGACTGAGAGAGCTGGAGTCAATCAAAGCAATGTGGTGGTGAGTTTAAAGGTGATGAACTTGAATAGGGTAGAGCCAAGATGATGGAGTAGAAACAGGACTTCCACATGGCTTGGGCTGTAAAGCCAAGCACTGGCAGATTCCCAAAAGAATGCTACTGTGAACAGCTTTTAAGATTCGGATTACACAGTAAAAGTGAACACTCTGTTTATTCCATTACAAATCAAGATTCAGTACAATATTCACAATATAATATTCTCAGTATTACATCTTATTACAGAAAGACACAATATAGTGTTCATAACAGCTTAACATTAGAATGACCCCGCAGTTTTCACTACAGTGGCTACAATATTTAGAACAAGGAACAAAATAAGAATCACCTGGTTTCCCTAAGGGAGAAACCCTTTTCACTTAAACATTCCATCAATCAATTAACAAAAGAAGAATCACCTGGTTTTCCTAAGGGAGAAACCCTTCTCACTTAAAGATTCAATCAATCAATTCAGAATATACCAATCTTAGACTCATGGGGCAACCATTAACTTAATCTGTCACTCATCTAGCAGTCAGTCACTAAGGTAGATTCCCAATTACTAAATATCATTAGTCACTAATACTATCCTTAGAAAACCACACAAACTTTCCACCCCTTGGTGTCCAGCAAACCTCAGTTTAGTCCAAGGGCAGGCCTTTTCTTAATCTTGACTCTGGGAGGTCTCTCAGATTCCCTGGATCCCTTTCCATGGTTCTAGCTCCCTCCTGAATCTGCCAAACAATCACCTAGATTCAGAAGTAGACAGCTGCCAGGTTCTAGTCCAGTCCTCAGAGGTAGACAGTTCCCATGCCCTTGTCCAGTCCTCAGGGCAATCCCCAGCATACACTGAAGTTCACAGGGTTTAGCATGTCTCAAACCCTTCACCACTTCTGTTGCCTAGAACTCAAGGATCAGCCAGGCCATGAATAAACAAAGTCTCATCCTGTTCATGCTTCTTCAGTCTTCCAGCAGTTTAGCTGGCTCTAGGACCCAGAAGGAATACTGGCCTTTTGGATGGCCTTCACCAGATTCTAGTCTCAGGAAAACTCCAATTCAGTTTTCAGTCAGCTTCTAGATACTGGGAGAGAAACTCACTCTCTTTTCCCTCTCTCTCTCTTTCAACTGGCTTCAGTCTCCATGAATCTTCCTTCACTGAGGAGCCAATTCCAATTCTGTCTCTGTCTCTACAATTCTTCTTTATATACAGCACTGGCCTCCTGTCTCAGCCAATAGCCTTCTTCCACATCAACAGGGGAGTTCATGCCTTGTCAACAATGGACAAGGTTCATACCTTCCATACTTAGCCCTAAGTTACTAAGTGCTAAGTATCTGATAAACTAATTACTATTACATGGCTCCCACCACCTCCAATACATGTAAAAAAAATGACTCTAAACAAATTTTAGAGCTACAGAACTCACAAAGTGACAGAGAGAAACAAATCTCCCTCTGAAGGCAGCCCAGCAGGCTGTCAGGAAGGGTCTGTTGCACTGGCCTGGGAGCAAAGCACAGCGCCCTGTAAGCTGCATGGTTCTGGCCCCAGGGTGACCCTGACCAGTGGCAGCCAGAGCAGACTTCAGGAGAGTGAATCACCTACAGCTGTGGTGGTTTCCAGACCTCTAAACCCATAAATACCAAAGAGAAAGCAAAAGGTCATGGGGAACTCTGTTGGAAAAAGGGGTTGGAGAGCCTGGTCTGGCCCCTGACCCTGGGGTGAAAAGTGGCAGAGGTGCAGCAGCTGCAGCTACTGCCACCTGGCTGCTTCCAGAGCTCCTGGCCTGCAGATCATAGGGGGATCAGTGACCATTCAGAGGGTAATCACTCTTGCTTTGACCTGCTTGGATCTGGTTTGTGGTCTAGGGCGATAGTCCTGGGGTGTGTGACCAGTGTGCCAGACCTTATAGGAGCTTCGGTGAGGGCACCCTCATAATAGATCTGGCAGCTGCAAAAATCCCAACGATTTGGGACAAAGCTCTCTCCATTCTGAAAGCAGTGTTCTACTGTAGCAAAGAACTCAAAAGTCAAGTAATTGACTGGCAATATGAGCAAGCAGAGGAACTACAACCTTACCATAGATTCCTTTTTTGGGGACAAAAAGGATCAAAGCATGTATCAGGAGGAAGACAATGAAGTCAGAACTCCTGCATCAGAAGCTCCCAATAAAAATGTGAATTTAACCAATGGAGGAGCTCAAGAAGGATTTTGAATATCAAGTAAGAGAAGTGAAGGAAAAACTGGGAAGAGAAATGAGAATGATGCAAGAAAATCATGAAAAGCAAGTCAATAGCCTATTAAAGGAGATCCCAAAATACACTGAAGAAAATAACACCTTAAAAAAGAGACTAACTCAAATGGCAAAAGAGGCCCAAAAAACCAATGAGGAGAAGAATGCCTTAAAAAGCCAAATTTGCCAGATGGAAAAGGAATTTCAAAAACTCACTGAAGAGAATAACAACTTCAAAATTCAGTTGGAGTAATTGGAAGCTAATGACTTTATGAGATTAAGATACTATAAAACAGGGGTGGCTAGGTGGTGCAGTGAATAGAGCACTGACCCTGGAGTCAGGAGGACATGAGTTCAAATCCGGCCTCAGACACTTGACACAAAAACTAGCCATGTGGCAAGTCACTTAACCCCAATTGCTATCCAAAAAAAAAAAAGCAAAAAAAAACCCAACCAAATTAACTTTAAAAAAAGATACTATAAAACAGATCCAAACAAATGAAAAAAAATAGAAGGCAATGTGAAATATCTCATTGGGAAAACCACTGACCTGGAAAATAGATCCAGGAGAGATCATTTTAAAATTATTGGACTACCTGAAAGCCATGATAAAAAAAAAGAGCCTAGACACTATCTTTCAAGAAATTATCAAGCAAAATTGCCCTGATATTCTAGAACCAGAGGGCAAAATAGAGATTGAAAGAATATATCAATCACCTCTTGAAAAAGATCCCAAAAAGAAACTCCAAGGAATATTGTAGCCAAATTCCAGAGTTCCCAGGTCAAGGAGAAAATACTGCAAGCAGTCAGGAAGAAACAATTTGAGTATTGTGGAAATACAATCAGGATAACACAAGACCTAGCAGCTTCTACATTTAGGGACTGAAGGGCTTGGCATATGATATTCCAGAGATCAAAGGAGATAGGATTAAAACCAAGTATCACCTACCCAGCAAACTGAGTATTATACTTCAGGGGAAAATATGGTCATTCAATGAAATAGAGAATTTTCATGCATTCTTGATGAAAAAACCAGAGCTGAACAGAAAATTTGACTTTCAAATACAAGAAGTAAGAGAAGTATGAGAAGGTAAACAGGAAAAAGAAATCATAAGGAACTTATTAAAGTTGAACTGTTTACATGGAAAAATGATAATCATAACTCAGACTTATATGTATGTATAGGATGGTGTATATATGTAAAAATATATATGTGAGTATGTGCATATGTATGTACATGTATACATAGACAGAGGGCACAGAGTGAGTTGAATATCAAGGGATGATATCTAAAAAAATAAAATTAAGAGGTGAGAGAGAAATATATTGGGAGAATAAGATAAGGGAGAGATACACTAGGGTAAATTATCTCATATAAAAGAGGCAAGAGAAAACTGTTACAATGGAGGGGAAGAGCAGGAAGGTGAAAGGGAATGGGTCAACCTTACTCCCATTGAATTTGGCTTAAGGAGGGAATAACATACACATTCAATTGGGTATCCTATCCTACAGGAAGATGGGAGGAAGGGGATAAGGGGGGAGGATGATAGAAGGGAGGGAAGATTGGGGGAGAGGGTAGTTAGAAGCAAACACTTTTGGAAAGGGAGAGGGTGAAAGGAGAAAATAGAATAGTTGGGGAGCAAGATAGAATGGAGGGAATTATAGTTAGTCTTTCACAATATAACTACTATGGAAATGTTTTGTGTAACTACACATATACAACCTGTATTGATTTGCTTATCTTTTCATTGGGGGTGGATGAGGAAGGAAGAAGGGGGAAAAATCTGAAACTCAAAGTTTTAAAAACAAATGTAAATTTTTTTTTTACATACAACTGGAAAATCAGTTATACAGGCACTGGGGTATAGAAATCCATCTTTCCCTACTAGAAAGTTAGGGTGGGATGGGAGAGGATATAAGAGAGAATAGCTTAGGGGAAGGGGTATTCAGTAGGCTTGGTATTTTGGGGTGGGGGTAGGGAAAAGATGGGGAGAAAATTTGTAACTCAAAATCTTGTGGAAACAAATGTTGAAAAGTAAAAATAAATGAATAAATTGGAGAAATTTTTAAAAAGTGAGGAACTTATCCTGCATGGGACATCTTATTCTGTGGAGTTGAAACTATGCAGGGCAGCAGATGTCTGAAATGGAGCCTATTATTTTCCCCAGCAAACCTATCCATCCTCCAAAATTCTTATCTGTTGAGGTCACTACCCCCTCTCAGTCACCCTAGTTTGTAACCTAATGGTCATCATGTATTTATTACTCTTCATTCCTCCCCCAAAATCAGTAGGTTGCCAAATCTTGTTGATATTTCCACAACTTCTTTTATATCCAACTCTCAACTCATATGATCACCCTGATTCAGATCCTCATTACATCTTGCCTGTATAATTGTAATAGATTTCTAACTAATCTTCCTGCTTTTAATCTGTTCCTTCCCCAATTCCTTCTCCTCACAGCTACCTAAATCATCTCCCTAATATGTAGGTCTAACCATAACACTTCCCTACTTAAACATTTTTTATTGTTTCGATTATAAACTTTAAAATCATCACTGGCATTTTATACACAATCTGTTTGCTATCTACCTTTCCAGACTTATTTCACATTATTCTCTGTTTTTCAGCCAAACTGGACTTTTAGCTGGTTTCCTGAGTCCAATATTCCATGTCTCTCCTCCATGTCTTTGCATAAATGACCCCTATGCATGAAATGTTCTAGAGTTCACAGGATTTTGGAGCTACATGGGACCTTAGTGGCCATCTAGTCCAATTCATACCCCAACAAGGCACCCTACTTCAACATACTCAGAGAATGGTCATCTAGTTCCTATCTGAATGACTCCACTAGGAACCCACAAGCTAGGAAATCTGCCTTTCCCTCTCTTGGATACCTCTCCTTTCCAAGCCAAACGTCTCAGTTCCTTTGATTGATGTTCACATGAACTTTGAAGCTTTTCCCCATTCTGGTTGCCTTCCTATGGATGCTCTCCAGTTTATCAGTGCCCTTTCTAAAATGTGTTACTCAGATCATGTTACTCTAGAAGTGGTCTGAACAAGATTACTACCTGTCCTGGGCTGCTCAGTGTCTAGCACTAAGCATGATCGGAGATGTGAATAAGAAATGACCAGACCATGTGGGTAATTCAAGGAAGAACCAGGAACTCCATTTAATGATTCTTTGAACAAGGTTTTTATAGAACAAGTAGACAAAGATTCAAGTACTCTTATCAATAAATCTTAGTTTGTCATATCTTGGAATATTATTGTCATTGTCATAGTCTTACCATTATAATAGTCTGTCACATTCTGGAAGCAGCTCAGATAAGATCAGGCTTTGTTATCAGGGCTCCAGGAAGTCTTGGGAAAAGTCAGTTAACTCTTATCAAAATGCATTCACATGACAAAGAATGCTCTTGAGAGCAGGCTTCAAGGCCGGCAGGGCCAAGCCCAGGTCATCAAGGACATCTACATAGGAACTGACTTTCAAGAATCAAATACTTTGGCTTACAACAACTACGTTGTCATCTATAGCTCTCAGAATCCCTGTCTTTCTTCAAGAGTCTTTCAAGATGTCTTTCTTGATCTTTACTCCTGTGTCTTTCTCTCTTAAATTATCTTGTTCCTGGGGTGGCTAGGTGACTCAGTGAATAGAGCTCTGCTGGTGTCAGGAGAACCTGAATTCCTAATCCGACTTCAAACACTTGACATAATTACTAGCTATATGACCTTGGGCAAGTCACTTAATCCCACTTGCCTTGCCAAAAACAAAACAGAACAAAAATTATCTTGTTCTATACTAAGAATTCTTAGCACCCCAAGAGATCCTTGAATAGATTTTCAGGGGATCCGTGAATTATATCACAAATTTTTCTTTTTAACATTTTTAATAAGCATTTCAATATAATTGATTTCCTTCCTAACCCTATCTTTTCATTTTATGCATTTAAAAACATTATTCTGAATAAGGGTACATACACTTCATTAGATTATCAATGACACAAAAGGTTAAATCCATAAAGGCTACACACTCCTTATCTATAACAATCTACATGCATAGTATCTCATCGATGGGTGCAAGATTTTTGAGGGTCAGGACTATTTTGTTTTTGTTTTTGTATGTACAGCGCCTCGTGCATTCAATTCACCGCAACAGATATGTAGTAGATACTTTTAAAAATCGAATTGAATTAAATTGCATTCAATTGCATACAAAGGTTCCTTTGTAAATGCCCAAATTCTAGTATCAAGATGCCCATTCTTGCTCCCCCTAACCCTGTCCTTCTAAATTAGTTAATTAAATAAGCATTTCCTGAGTGCCTATTATGTGCCAGGCAGCGTACTTGACAAGCTGGTCAAGCCAGCCTCTAGCCACAGGTTCTCTGGAAATCGTCAGATTGAAGATGTCGTCAAGCGGTTTCCCAGTCCGGCAGCACCTCGGACAGGCGCTTCAGGAAGCCAGGGACGATGAAGAGGAGAGAGTGCGCCACCGCCTCCCAGTGTGAACAGCGCCAGACGGAATTAGGACGCCTAAGCAAATGTGGAAGCTCTGCGGGAGGGCAGGAGTCTTGTCCCTGTCTCCTGTCCTCCGCCTCCGAGGGGAAGCTAGGGCGACAGGGGATTGGAAGCCCAGATCTTGCTCTTTCGTTTTCGTTTCCCGGAAGGATAGCGACTACCGGAACCCATTACGGCTCCGGGACAGCGAGGTCCAGAGTCCCTAGCGCTTCCAAATAGTTTTCCTACTCAACGCCCATCTTTCTTTTCCTGGTCCGGAATAAGGGAAGTAGGGCCAGGAAACGAAGACCAAGGTTACCCCGCAACAAGAGCCAGTTCAGCCCTCAAGAAAGAAAGACGAACTTCCACTCCACCTGTAGTGCAGGTAAGAGCCCCTGATTCTTGACCTAAAGAAGGCTCAGTTCGTCCCGCTTTTCTTAAATCCCTTCCCCACTCCGCAGGAAACTATTCTCTCCCCAGCTCTCTCCATAGAACTCACACTCACTTTTTCAGATTCCTTCCCTTCCATTCCCAGAGTTGTGCTTCACTCACCAACATATGTAATGTATAGATTTGGATTTGTACTTCAATTTTACTACTTATACCTCTGTAACTTCTCATCTCTAGACTTCAGTTTTCACATCTGCAAAATGAACTGTTTGGACTAGATAATCTCTAAGATTCTGTCCTAGCTCTAAAGTCTATCGTAAGATCAAGTTTCCATTCATTCCCGTTTGCCGGTATCCCTGCTCCCACTCCACCATCCACAGTGTCTGTTCAGTTCCCTAGTTGGTTTGCTTCTTCACATTTTCTACTCCAGTCAGTCCATACATACTTGCCCCACATCCTTTCTGTACTCTTTAAATTCTTCAATCCACTGAACTCACTGGAACTCACAATCAGCATTCACCTTCACCCCTTAATCATGTTCTCCCCACACCGAATGTCTTACAACCTTTACAGAGAATCCTCACCACCAATACCTTTCTTTAGGGTCTTGGTTCCTACCAGCAGTCCTGAGGTTCCTGGGCTCACATTTCCCTTGCAGTTAGCAGCCTTGGAATTCCCCTTTCTTTAGGCAGTTCTTACTTGGCAGAAGTTTGGAGGGGGCAAACACTGGATGCATTTGTGGCATCCAAGAACAGGTGGATTTACACAGCCAGCTATGGAGGATAGAGGTGATTTTTTTTTTTCAGGAGAATACTCCCATTTCTAAGTGGGAGACAAGTAATAACAGTGGTGGGTGAGGCTGATGATCAAAACCGCAACTGAAAGGCTTGAATGAGAAATGGAAATTCAATAGGAACTGAAACTGAGTCATATGTTCATTTCTGTTGGCTCTTCTGCCAAACTGCATAGAATACTGAAGCTTGGTTTCAAGGCCTATCTCTGACTTATTGGCTGTGTGACCTTGAGCAAATCACTCCATCTCTATGCTTTTGACAACTCTCCAAGGCTTAATAATTTAATAAATCGTGGAGGGAGTTTCCTTACCGGGCAGTTACCTGGGAACTCATTTAAAATGTCACTAAACTGATGTCTTTGACCAATGAAATTACAAGTTCAATCCTTATCCTCTCTGCCAGCCAAGTCTACTTTGTTGCCATCACTTCCAGAATCTTTTTGTACAAACCCTCAGGAGATGAATGCAAAAATGTAGAAGATCCTTGCTAAAAGAGTAGACGATTCTCTTTTGTTTTGAATTTTAACCTGAAACTGATTTCACTTTTACTTTTCTTGAATTAGCTGTCTGTTGCTGGCAAGGACCCTCAAGCGAACTTCTAAGAACAAAATCTGATACTGAGCCCCTTTATCCGTACCAAAAGAGAGTAGAAAAAAGGCTGCATCTGAAGACTGAGGAAGGAGGTTTGAATGCTGGCCCTGCTATTTCCTATCCCTGGGACTTCAGACAAATCATTATGCCTCTGAGCCTCAGTTTCTTTAACTGTCAAAAGAAAGAAAGGGTCAGACTAGTGTCAGACTAGTGTCTTAACCTTTTTTGGTGTCATGGATACTTCTGACTTTAGTGAAGCCTATGGGTCCCTTCTCAGAATAATGTTTTTAAATGCATAAAATTCATGGAATTACAAAGGAAATCAGTTGCAATGAAATATGGCTATCAATGCACATATATAGCCTATGTCAGATTGCTTGTTGTCTTGGGGAGACAAGAGAGAAAGATGGGAGGGCAGGAGAAAAATTTGGAAGTCAAAATCTTTCCAAAAATCAATGTTGAAAATTGTCTTTACATGTAATTGGAAAGAATAAAATACTATTAAATAATATATATGTATATAATTCTCATAATTCTCATTATTTTTACTGGCTAGGTCACCTCTTAAGGTTAAACTGATTTTAAAATGCTATAAATGGGAAGCTGGGTGGCACAATAAGTAGAGCACTGGCCCTGGAGTCAGGAGGACCTGAGTTCAGATCTGGCCTCAGAAACTTAACACTTACTAGCTGTGTGACCTTGGGCAAGTCACTTAACCCCAAATGCCCTGCCTTCTCCCCTCCAAAAATAAATTGCTATAAAGGGAGACACCACTTTGGGGTGGGGGAAACCAGAGTAAAGGTCTTTTTATCCTGGCTGCCCTTCCTTCATGTACTTTTAAAAGGGTTTTAAAAGCACATCAGTGGGAAGTACCATCTGCCTTTCAAACCATATTTTCAGGTCCTAAGATTTTATGCATTAGAAATGAATTTATACCTAGGAATCCTCTGGTGGGGCTTGTTATAGTGTGTACTAACAAGTTTGGATTAAATACAAATAAAGTAGCTTTTTTTTTTCTTTAAAAAAAAAGAACTCAATAGGTTAGACTAGTAGAAAAAGTCTACATTCTTTTGAGCTGGTTAATGATGACCTGTCTTGTTCTGCTTCATTTTTCCCTAGGGAAGAGAGTTCTTCTTCCATTCCTGTGTCAGCAGCACCATCCCCCAACCACTCAGTTCCAAGCCAGATGTGAGGCTAGAATGCAACTTATTCATGAGCAGGAGATCTGCAAGTTGCCAGGCAGACTCAGTGAGTAGATGACAGATCAATGCTGAATTTTTTCCTTTCAAAGACAAAGACCTGAATGCATTTGGTTCTCTTCAATGTAAACCCACCGGCTCTTATCCCTGGTTTGCACTATCTGCCCTCATTTTTTTTTAGCTTTTCTTTGGAGATCAAGTCAGAGAAAATAAATTAGAAATCTTTCTGTTGAGAGATTTGACCGCCCTGATATATAAACGTGGCATGATAACCATGGGCAGTAGTTACTTTCTTCCTTTATACAGGGAGAGAATGGAATTGTCCCTTCCAGCCCTAACATTCCATGAGACTATGAAAACCAAACAGGGGAAAATAACCTAATACAACTTTTTGGGATCTTTGAGAGTCAATTAGTCCAACCCCTCTCATTTTAGAGAAGAGTAAATTGATCTCATGCTATATGTTCAGTGCTCCTTCCACCATGTCAAGTCAACCACAAGGAGAATACCAAAATAAAAAAACCCAAACCAAACCCTTATATCGAAGGGCCCTTACATTGAGAAAGCCTTAACTTTCTTCTGAGGAGGCCTTTCCTATATGTCAGGAGAGTCAGTTTCAGGCAGAGAACAGCACGTTGGATTTGGAAACAGGTTTCAAATCCTGGCTTTTCCTCTTAGTAATAGCATTTATGCAATGTTTTAAAGTTCACAAAGTGCTTTACAAATATTATCTCATTTGATCTTCCTAAAGTACAGGTCTGATGATATCACTCCCTTCCCCCCACCATTTAATAAACTCTAGTGACTCCCTATCACCTCCGGGATCAAATGTTAAACCCCTGCTCTTCAAATTCCTGACTCCCTCCAAATTTTCCGTCCATTTTATATCTTATTCCCAGTGCCCGGACCCCCCCAGCTCCTCACTCTGCTCTCCAGTGTCACTGGTCAACAAAAGATACTCCATCTACCAATTCTGAGGATTTTAACTGGCTGATTCCTATATTTGGAATTCTCTGCCTCCTTATCTCCATCTCCTAGATTCCCTAGCTTTTTTTTCAAATCCTGGCCAAAACCCTATCTTCTGTAAGAAGGCTATCCTCATCCCCCTTTAAGCTAGAGTCTTCCCTTTGTTCATCACTTCCAATTTATATAGCTTATTTACATGTGGTTTGAATTGGATTAAAACATACTCCTCCAGAGCAGGGACTATTTTTGCCTTTCCTTGTATCCCCAGTGCCTAGCACATAGTAGGTGCTTAATAAATAAATTGATTGATCTTCACAACAACCCTGGAAAGTAGATGCTGTTATCAATTCCATTTTATAGGTTAAGGAATGGAGATAGGGACACTAATATACTGTGAACTGATCCAACCATTTGGAGAGCATTCTGTAATTATGCCCAAGGAGTTATAAAACTGTGTATACCCTTTGATTCAGTGATACCATGATTAGGTCTGTTTACCAAGGTGATCAGGGAAAAAGGAAAAGAACCTATATGTTCTAAAACATTTATAGCAGCTCTCTTTGTGGTAGCAAAGAACTGGAAATTGAGGGGTGCCCATCAATTAGGTACTGACTATGATTATTGTGATGGAATAGTACTGTGTTATAAAAATGATGAGCAGGTTGATTAGACAAAAATATAGAAAGATTTATGTAAAATAATGCAGAATGAAATGAGTAGAACCAAGAGAATGTTGTATATGGTAAAAATATTATTCAAAGAATAACTAAGCTATTTTGAGCAATATGAACATTCAAATCAACTGTGAAGGACTTAGAGAGAAAATGCTATCTATCTCCAGATGAAGAACTGATATATGAAGTATGTATTGTATGCTTCCCCATATATACCTATGGAGCAGCTAGGTGGCACAGTGCATAGAGTGCCTGGCCTGAAGTCAGGAAGACTTATCTTCAAATCTGACCTTAGACACTCAGACAACAGGCTCTGTGACCCTGGGCATGTCACTTAACTCTGTTTTTCTCAGTTCCTCATTTATAGAATGGGTTAGAGAAGGAAGTGGCAAACCACTTCAGTATCTTTGCCAAGAAAACCCTAAATGGGGTCAGGAAGAGTTGGACATGACTGAAAAGACTGAACAACAGCATATATCTATATCAAATATTAGATCTCTCTAATCTTACATTGAGAAAGCCTTAATGGGTGAGGTGGAGGGAGGTGACTTGGAGCTCAAAATGTAACAAAAAAGAAAGAAGAGAAGAGAGATAGAGACAGAGACAGACAGAGAAGGAAGGAAAGAAGGAAGGAAGGAAGGAAGGAAGGAAGGAAGGAAGGAAGGAAGGGAAGGAGGGAGGGAAGAAGGAAGAAAGGGAGGGAGGGAGGGAAGAAGGAAGAAAGGGAGGGAGGGAGGGAAGAAGGGAGGGAGGGAGAAAAGAAAGAAGAGGAAGGAAGGAAGAAAAGGAGTGAAGGAGGAAGAGAAATGGAGGCAAACTTCCCTGGGGTTATATAACTAGTTACTGAGTTAAGATTGAACTCAGGTCTTCCTGACTCCAGGCTACTCCACTCTACCCACTGTACTACCTAGTTGCCAATGAGACCTTTCAGCAAAGTTATTTCATTTTTCTCGCCCTCCCTTCCCTTCCTCTGTGAGAGGGGTGGAATTAAATAAGCTCTCAGATCCTGTCCAGTATTTTAAAGCCATAACCTCTCAGAGATATAGCCCAGACCTTAGAAATCACCTAGTTTACCTTTTCCGCTCAATGTAGGAATCTCCTTTCTGTATGATATCTCTGAATACATCCTGCAATAGGGAATTAATTTATAGAATTTGTTCTTCCTTTTCTATCCCCCTTACCCCCACCTTTCACAACTAGGTCATACGAACACAGATGTCAAGTTGGAAGGAAGGCTTTTAGAGGTTATCTGTGCCAATATTTTCATTTTACAGTTGAACAGACTGAGCCCCAGGGAGGTTAAATAACTAGCCCAAAATCACATAGAGAGCAACTGTCAAATTTCTGGGAAGACTTATTTGGAGGGAGGGGAAAAACTGAACTCTTTTTCTCCAGAATCTTTGCTTTATCCATCCTTCTTCCTCATCCTTCCCTCTCCCTTCTCCTATTCACCTCCTCCTCCTCCTCCCTATTGTCATGCTCCTCTTCCTCCTCCTCTTCCTTCTTCTCCTTCTCCTCTTCCTCCTCCTCTTTTCCTGTGTCTCCCTATTTCACCCAGGCTAGAAATACAGCAGCCCCTCTCACAACCCAATCTCACCAATGATAGACATTTGTTCTGTTTCTGACCTGGGCCAATTTAGAATCCCTTCCCTGGGTACTTTGTTTTTCTCCCCACCGTGTGGTTCACCATATTGGTGCAGGCACCCCATTAGCTTGGCCCTCTGCAGTTCAGAACTCCTGAGCTGGAACAATCCACTAGCCTCTATCTCCACCCCCTGACAGCCCTTATTTCCTAAAAATGAGGATTTGACTGAATTATGTTTTTACTTTCCCAGCAGGAAACTAAGTAAACAAGAACAACAAAACCAGAATTTTTTTTATTCATACCAAGTGGTGCTTGAATGTTATTCCTCTTTCTCCCCCCCTTCTCTCCCAGTTCCTACATTTCCCTCTTCATTTGCCTTACAGCATTGCACAATCATGTGTCTAGGGAGAAAAAATTAAGTACATTATTTATAGTCTCCAGGGTTATGGCCTGTTGAAAGGGGGTGGACCAAGGCAGAGACAGTGATGGAGCTGGCTACGTACAACACCCACATCTTCATCTCCTTTTTTGATATCAGTACATTCACATCTCTGTTGCCATTTTTGGAAAATAAGGGAAGTTTGGGATATGGGAAATGAAGACAAGGGAAAATTCTATTCTTTTGGAGCCATTAGTCCCTTTTTCTGAAACAGAATCAGTGGACTAGTATTAATAGTTGAAATTTACATAGTGTTCAAAAGCTGACAAAGCACTTTATAGTCTGTCAGTCAACAAACATTTTGTATTTTAGGTGAAATTTGAACACAGGTCTTTCTGACTTGTATCTAGTGCTTTATCCACAACATGAGAAGTGTGTGTGTTTAGTAATTGTCCTTTGTGACAGAGAAAAAAAGGGGGTCCTTGTTCAGTTGTGATTTCCAGGTCATCTGGCTCCAAGTAGTCCAGTTGGGATGGTGAAGACACTATGTGGAAGGAGCAATATGAGGTTCTCAGAGTCCATTCTATGGTTCTTTGAAGGATAAAGTGTTCCTAAAGGGAAGAAGCTCCAAGAAGTCCACAAAATGACAACAACTCCCATTTCTCTAAGCATTTTAAGGTTTGCAAAGCATGGATCAAAAGCAGAATCTGAACCCTTCACTCAGGAGAAGTATTTAAAGGTTAAGGAAGTTGTGAAAGGTAGTGAATACTGCTGGATTTGTAGCCAGAGGACATGAGTACAAATCCTGGCTCTGGGGCAAGTCTTTCTACCTTGAGTTCGGGTCTCTCCTGATGTTAGGCCTTATGTTCTTTCCACTACACCCCACTGATGCTAATAAAATAAGGAAAATTTTGAAACCTATAAAAGTAATTAGCAACATGCACATAACAGAGGAAAAATGATGGGGAAAAAGGAGAGAGAAAAGAGGGCAGTCCTCCTGAGGTGAGCTTCAAAGAAGGGCTTAAGGGATCAAGGAAGGGTGGCCCACCAACTTTTGTCAAGAAGAGCTGGTTTTGATTTGTACACAGTCACAGATACATCATATGTATGACGACCAATTTTGAGAAACTGGACCCTTCTCAGCATTGCACAGTTAAAAGACAACTCTACAAGTCTCAGGATGGAAGAAGATGTCAGCATTCAGAAAAGATCCAGAAAGATCAGATTTTAAAAGGAGACTAAAGCAATGCATGCTATCATTCTTTTCGATGTTTGGCTTTTGTTTCTCTTTTCTCATTGTTCACTCCATTGGCTATAACACCTATTCAACCAGACTATTGTACAATGTAAGGGAGTTTGCAGATCATATACATGATTGTATGTCACCATGGCGGGGGTGGGGGGAGGGGAGGAAGGGGAGAAAAATCTGAAACTCAAGTGAGTCTGGAACTGAATCTTGTAACCGAAAAGTAAACAAACAAGTCAATAAAATTTAAAAAAAAAAAGAAGAGCTGGTTTTGTCCTTTGAGGCTACCTAATGACTGACCTTCTTAACACCCCTTCCCTCCCCTTCTCCAGTACTTCCCTGTTCTAATAGCATCTCCAGCCTGAAGTCACTTGAGTGACAGCTTGGTACCATATAAAGAAAGTTGACTTTGGAATCAGAGGACTCCAAAGTTTGAGTTGGGTTCAAGATGACCTTTAAGGCCTCTTCTAGCTCTGGATCTGTGAAACTCTGACTCCTGGGCTGTGTAGGCTCTGACAGGAAGTCGTCAGGGCAGGAAACCTACTTGTGGTTTTTCCATCTAAACTTCCTAAGACCTGGCTCTGTCATGTGCTCCATGTGTGACCTTAAGCAAGTTATCTGGGCCTCCGCTTTGTCCTTTGTAAAATGAAGAAATTGGATTAGATAGGCTCTAAGGTCCCTTTGCCATTCTATGATCTCACACTCAGGACAGCCGTGGTTCCCATTCTGATCTGTGTTTGTGGTTGGTTACAGGAATTCAGCCTTCACTGTGGAGTAAGGAGGATGTGATTCACTGGCTAAGATGGGCTGAACAGGAATACTCCCTCCCACAGACGTTGGAGCACAAGTTTGAGATGAATGGGAAGGCCCTCTGCATTCTGACCAAGGATGACTTCAGATATCGAGCCCCTGGTTCAGGTCAGCAGATGTGACAGACTTTAGTTAAAAAAGAGATGGCCAGGGTGGGCACAAGATGGATGTGGTCAATTGCTTTGGGCAGGAAGGATATCAGGGCAAGAAACCTACATGTGGTTTTTCTATTTGACCTTCTCTCACTCACATCCCAGCTGAGATTTCTCTCTGCTCCACATTTGGCCCTT
The DNA here is from genome assembly GCA_028646575.1 of Pseudocheirus occidentalis. Classification (NCBI taxonomy): domain Eukaryota; kingdom Metazoa; phylum Chordata; class Mammalia; order Diprotodontia; family Pseudocheiridae; genus Pseudocheirus; species Pseudocheirus occidentalis. The sequence goes on along the minus strand of CM053593.1, from coordinate 202,923,608 downwards.
GAGCAGGAAAATGCGGCTGCCATTCAGGGCTGGGGCTTTGGCAAAAATGTGCCTTTTCTCCTACTCAGTGGTACTGTTCTTCTTTGTTCCTTTTCTAGTTTTCTGACACCCCCCCTCTTTCCCCACAAACACACATATGCACTTAGTCATTTCATACTCCCCATCCTCACAAAAAGATCTGATAAACTCCTTTACAAGCAGGTATAAATGACTGATAACCCTGAACCTCACTCCCTAGGATTCATCATATTACACATGGATTAAGTCGAAGTTTCCTAACCTGGCATCTGGAAACTAGAAGTTTTAATATTTTAATAACTACTTAAAATAATTGGTTTCCTCAGTGTTTGGTTTTTATACTTTTAAAAACTCATGAGAATAAGTCCATGGGCCTCACTTAACTGTTATAGGGGTCCAGGACACACAAAAAGGTCAAGAACCCCTGCCTTAAACCAAAGGAACAGATCTGGAGGTACAGGACTTGGATTCAAATCCTAATTCTGTCACTGTGTGACCTTGGGTAAGTTACTTAATTTCTCTAAGGCCTCAGTTTCCTCATGTATAAAATGAAGGATTAGAAGTCTCCTCCAGCACTAGAGCTATGTTCTAATGATCTTGAATGATGAAGTTGTAAGCATCAGTGGCCAGGTAAAGGAGATATTTAAGGATCAGAAACTCCTGAAATCACACTCTGTTGACCAACAGTATGAAACACAGCTGGGTCCCTGCCAGGTACCCAAACCGGATTAAAATGTAATTGGGAGACATTTAACAAAATAAATAAAAATACAATAGAACATAGATAATGTTAATATGTTTTTCTAAGTCAATATGGTACCTGCAGTGATCCTTATGTAAGGTGTCATGGCCCTATCTCTATTTGAGCCACTGCTGCCCACAAATGTCTATTCTGTCTAATCCAAAGATGGCTTTTAGTCTCAGCCGGCACTTAGCCACACTACACAGTCACTCTTCTCTCCTCGTGAATGCATTACATTTCTCAGGTTTCTTTGTTGTTTTTTTCAGCCTATAATTGCAAGAGTGAAAGAGGAAAGTTTTGAAAATTTTCCGTGTCCTCCTCTTCCCCTCTCCTCCTTTTCTTCACCTCCTCAGTTCCTATCACAGAGTTCCCCAAATTAGTATCCTTAATGGGACTGCTAGAATGTTTGATATCTTCCATGAGGAGCTGGAGGGCACGATCTTACTTCCCTCTGAAGGATCTGTTCTCCCCCTACAGTTTTTAGGTGAGTTCCCTTTTCCTGTGAAGTTTCAGTTCCTTGCTGTCTTTCACTGCTGGCATGGTTATAGCTTCAAGAAGGTGGAGGGTAGAGAGCTACCAGGAGATGGGTCTGTGGACCTGCCACACGGCAGAGGACATCCTAAAAGATGGGAGACACTGCTGCTTTTTGAGGGAAAGATGTAAGAGATGACCAAGACTTGTCCTGTATCTGATAAGGTTAATTTCATAGGGTTTTGGACTAGAAGGGAATTTACAGAGATTATAGGACCATATATGTATATAGTAAGCATCAGAAGCAGGATTTGAACCCAGGCCCTCCAACTCTGTAGTCAGTACTCTTCCCCCTTCCCCACCTCCAGCCTCCCATTAATTTTTTTTTTGCCTGGGGGAAGGTAAGGCAATTAAGGTTAAGTGACTTGACCAGGGTCACACAGCTGGTGTCAACTCTCTGAGGACAAATTTGAACTCAGGTCCTCCTGACTCCAGGGTCACCTAGCTGCCCCTCTAAACCCATCATTTTACTGATGATGAGGAAACTGGAACCCAGAAAAGGAAAAGGATTTGCCTAAGGTCACAGCACTAGTGATTAGTGAGTCAGTATTCAAACCAAGGTCCTCTGATGCCAATCAGCCCTCTTTTCACTATACACCAGCTATTATTCTTTCCATCCCCTCAAGGGCTCCAGTCACCATCCTCTTGCTGCCTAGATTCTCTCCCCCCTCCCTCACCTCCTGCCAGGAAGCATGGTATAGTAAGGACTAGGTGTTACGTCTGGGCTCAGCTACATCACTGAATTACTGTGTGACTCAGGCAGATTGCTTTCCATCCATGGGCCTTTGTTTCTTTATCCGGAAACTGAGAAGTTGGACAAAATGCTCCATATAGTTTGAGCCCAATGTTACATGGCCAGGATGAGTCAGAGACAAGATTTGATCTCAGGCCTCCCTGCCTTGGAGGCAGGCTCTCTGCTCACCTTTTGTGGTTCAGTGCAAGTGTTTTTCTCTCTATTTTAAAGTCTGGAGATCTCTTCCAGCTCTGATATTCCATGAATCAAAAGCCAATGTCCAATGAACTTAGAAGCCAAGAACCTTTCCTTTCCCCACCTCTGCCATATACCAGAACAAAATAGTACAACAAAAATTACAAGGATAAAAGTTAAGGTCATGACTGGCAAATGTTCAAGTCCTCCCTTGACAAATCGTGGCCCTACAGGTAACTATTTACCTGTTGAATGAGGAGGTTGGTTAGATGAGGTGGCCTTTAAAGTCTTTGCCTTTGATCCTTCTCACATAAAATTTACTTTTTAACATCAGCTTTTGATCCTCAAGCAAAAAGTGGAAATAATTCAAGCATTTGGGCACTTTTGGAGGGACCTATGGGGAAAAAACCTTGGCAGCAAGAGACCTTTTCAGCCTTCCCCCCGACTCTTTAATTATAACATATAGGAAGTTAGCTACTGGCCTTTGGTAGGGCTGACAGGCAAGAGATTCAACCCACTTCAACAAATATATATTGGACACTTCTACTGAGGACAGAGAACGAGATTCCCAAGCCTTGAACAGTTATTTCTTGCTCTTTGAAAGCAGAGACCATGTCCAGAGCAAATCTCTGAAAGTTCCATGAGACTGGGGAATCACAGGATCAGAGATTTAATGCTTGAAGAAGGGACCTTAGAGGACTTTGAGTTCAATGCCTTCCTTTTACAGGTGGGGAAACTGAGGAACAAATTTGCGCAGGGTCACATGGCTAGTCAGTGTGTTCAAGGCAGGATTTGAACTCAGGCTTCCTAACTTGAAGCCCAATACTCTATACACTACCTGCTTGGGAGTGCTTGATCTGTGTCTAATGATGTGGAAACTATAATGCCAGAATAAATTCAATTCAGCAAACACTATTGGGTACCTTCTATGGGCAGAGCATTGTGCTAAGCAATGGTGGTGGTGGTAGAAATGGTATTTAAATAATACAAAGTGACTTCCCTAGAAAAGCTTACAGTCCAATAAGGAGCATAGGACAGGTACAAGGCAGAATATCAAAGGGTAGATTAAAAATGTGCTTAAGGAATTGAGGAGAGTTTCCTTCCAGCTGGGATGGATCCAAAAAGGCTTCATGGAGAAAATGGTGCTGGAGCTGAGTGGTGAAGGAGAAAAACTTGGAGAGGCACACTTTGCCCTCTTCTCAGTCAGATTCAGAGAGCCTTAGTCAACACCCTCTCTCTCCCTCGCTGCCAGGTGATGTCTTGTATGAGCTGCTTCAGTATATTAAGACCCAGCGGAGAGCCCTGGTCTGTGGACCCCTCTTCAGCACGCCATTCAGGCCTATGATTCCTTTCCAACAACATCTCTGTCCCCTGGAAGGTGAGGTAGTCTTCTGTTGTGCTTTTTGTAAACATCCAGAAAACCTTCCCATCCTCACTCCCAAAACTCAGGGCAGCTCCAGCCACAGATAAAATTATCCCATGGGCAGCTGTGAGCCTTTGGGGCAAGTCGCTTCCCCCTCTGGGCTCCAGTTTCCCTGTCTGTAATAACAACAGGGCAGGTGGGTGGTCTGGTGGATAGAGGCATGGGGTTTAGAATCAGGAGAATTCATTGTCATGTGTTCAGCTCTGGCCTCAGACGCTTACTAGCTGTGTGACCCTGGACAAGTCACTTAACCTTTTGTGCCTCAATTTCCTCATCTGTAAAATGAACTGGAGAAGGAAATAACAAACCACTCCAGTATCTTTGCCCAGAAAACCCCAAATGGGGTCACAAAGAGTTGGACTTGACTGAGATGACTAAGTAACCACAAAAATAACACAAAAAAATAACAATAAAGTGCTTCATGGGTTACCTCATTAATCCTCATAATAAGCCTGGGAGGTGGATGCTGTTGTTATTCCTATTTTATAGATGGGGAAACTGAGACTGAAAAAGGTTAAGGGATTTACCCTGAGTCACACAATTAGGTGGTGCCTGAGGCAGAATTCAAACTAGAGTGTAATACTCTATCCACTGTCCCACATGGTTGCCATATGTTAAGTGGGGTGTGAGTGTGCGAGTGGGGAACTAGATCAGGGGTGTGCTGATAAAGATTTAACACCCAGCTTTTGGCAAAGGGAAAGGTTCAACACATTTTGAAGTTTAATCTGCATTATTAACATTTTCTCTATCTCTTTCTTAAGTCTGGGCAATCAACAAAATAATAAATCAAGCCCTGATTTGTAATGACTTCTGAGGTACAAATGTTTGTGCTGAAAATTTAACAATTGGCTCTTCTAGCACTCCCTTGGACTAGATGATCTCCAAGCTCAATTTTAGTCTTGGTGAATCCTGTGATCCACAGATTCTGTATCTCGTAATTCAGAGTTTGTCATTATTGGCCTCCTTCTCCCTTCTTTCAATGCCCACTTCTGTTCTCCTCTCTGCTTGCTGAGTCCCCACTGTTCTTGCACTCTTCTATAACTAGGATTCTACCCAGTGATGTGCTTATGGTCAGATCCTGGACTAGTTGTAATTCTGTCTGGGGCAAATTCAATGGCCAGTGGAGGGTGGAGTGCTGCAAAAGGTAGTCAGACAGTCTGGGAGAGGGGCCCCAAGGTGACTGTCACTTGCAGAGTGGAGTGGCCTGAGAGTCATTTGCTGAGGCATTAAGGAGAAAGTGCCATTGCCACCATGTTGGCAATCTGGGGTGCCAAGCTATGTCCAGCCTGGCTTTGTTAGGGCCCTACCTGGAGCTGTGGGTTAGCCCCAATCCCACCTCCCAGGTAACATCCTATGACTCCTCTCCTGGGCCAGTGGTGATAGTAGAATGGGTGAATTCTTTTGTGTTGATATACTGTCTCTCCTGGGTAACATAATACCCTCACTAAGGCTCCTTTAAGAGACTTCTGAAGAAATTCATACTAATAATGCCTTTCCTGAAGTGGACATTTCAGGTAAGCTGAGGGACTATTGAGAAGACTGTTTGGGGCAGACAGGTCCTTCCTGGCCCCTTTCAGACCAGACCCTGAGAAAGAGGAGACACTGATGTTCTTTTTTTTCCTGAAGATTTGTCCTGCTTTAGCATAGCACCTAGAACCAGGGCTGATGGTGGGAAAGGAGGCAGAGGTCAGTATGATGCTATTGTGTGTATTCATATATGTGCATACATGTATACACACATACAGACACACAGACAAGTGTGTGTATATGGGTGCGCATGTGTATAAATGTTTGTACATGCCAAGCAAAGGCAACTCCCAAGGTTCAGATTACCAGCATAGCAAATCCCATTTATTCAGCAAACATTCACTGAGCAGAGAAAGTCAAAATACAGTACACATTTCACAAGGAAGTTCTCAATTCAATCCAGGTCAGTCAAAGTCTTCTTAAATGAAGATCAGACTACTCCACCCCTAGAGGGTGCATTCATTTTAAGTCTCTTATTTTATTTTATTATGCTAAAGTATAAGCTTAAATTTTTAGTTATTCTTTAATTCCAAAAAGTGAAGTGGCCTACATAAAGTTTACCAAAAATGCAACTTAACCAAAATTTTTCGAATTCTATATTCTCTTACTCTTCAAATAAATAAGATCTCATGTTAAATTATAAAAATTTATAAATTTGGCATTCCAGTAAAGAGCAAAATGCAGCAAATTATAAATAGGTTGCATTATATGAATATTGCAATTTGAGAAAAGTTGTGATTTGCCAGGTTGCATTTTGCTTATATTTACTGCTATGTAAATTATAGTAATGTGATATATTACACATTATTTTAATTTTAATTTTTAAAATATATTCTTTACAAATATTTTCTTTTCTTTTTCTATGTTTCATTTAAATACCAAACAGGGCCTATTTGTTTTTGTGTTCATCGATGCATATCCCATGCAGATTTTTAGGTGGACCCTGGCAGTTCTCTCCCTTCCCCTTTTCTTCCTTTTCTTTTTCTCTCTTCTTCTCCCCTTTGAAACTTTGCCTTTCTCCTCCCTTCTGATTTTCCCTGTCTTCTTTTGCGCCTTCCTGGGGTGGAAGAGGAAAAATCTTTTTTTTTTTCACCAGGCAGCACTGCCTAACACATAGATAGTAGGATAATAGTTTCAGAGCTTGGAGGGACCTCAGAAATCATCTAATTCCATCTCCTCATTTTACAGATGAGGAAACTGAGGCCTAGAGATTTAGTGACTTACCCAACATCACACAGGTATGGCAGAACTGGGATCTGAACTCAGATCCTTGACTCCAAAAACCCAGAATACTTTCCATTGTTCCTCATATACATAGAAGGCACCCCAAAAATAGATAAATATCTGTTGGATTGGATAACGGATAGAAGAAGTCAGTGCTTGACAGTACTTTAGTTATACATGCCCCACTGGTCATTCATTCCAGAACGAGTGGAGTTTCCCTGGAGAAAAACCAACAGTTCCATTTCCTTGCAGAGGGGAACAGCCCCTTAAAACCTATATCTCAAGAGGCTCTCCTGGCACCCTGGTGGATTGAGATATCCAGCAACACCTCTGGCCCACTGGATCCTGCCTCTTTGCCGAGGGGAGCTTTCTTCCAAGAAAAGGCGCTCAATCTCTTGCACACGGACATGTCAGATGTCAGCTATAGGGCAGAGGTCATTTGTTCCTTTCATAGAACAAGGCAAGACTCTATTGATGGAAAACTTGCAGGTGAGTAGAAGGGTCCCTGGGCTCTGTATGGAAAGAAAAGATGTCATTGATTGAATAGTGAATTTATAGAAAAAAAATATTTTAAAAATTGATTTCATTTGTTGATAAATTTTATATGTTCAGTAATTTTAACATTTAATTGCATGAAAAGAAGAGTAATAACTATTGGGAGAAGATGTTTCTCTAGTTCATTAAATATTACTTATTTAAAACTAGGCATGGGGTGGGATGGGTGGGGTGAGATCAAGCTTATTAATTAAATGGGTACAATATTATAGTTTTATTAAGGATTAAAAAATGTCCAACATGTGCCTAGATTTCCCTAGAACTGAGGTTAAGATTAAAACAAGAAAAGTCAAGTGACAGGTAAGGGAGTGGCATTCAGCATAGAGTGGGTGATGCCAACCATCTGTTTACTTTTTTATGACTGTACCACTTATATTCAATTCAATAAATATTTATGAAGTGCCTACTATGTTCCAGGCAGTGTGCTGAGCAAGTTCTAGTATTACAGAAAGAAGCAAAAGACAGTCCCTGCCCTCAAGGAACTTGTGATCAAATGGGGAAGACAGCATGCAAACAAATTTGTACAAAGCAAGCTTAGTACAAGAAAAATAGGAAATAATTGAAGAGAGAAAAGGTACTGGAATTAAGAGGTGTTGAGGAACACTTCTTGTAGTAGGTGGGATTTTATTTGGGACTGAAAGGAAGTCCAGCAGGTCAGTAGTTGGAGCAGAGCGAAGGAGAGTATTCCAGGCATGGGGACAACCAGAAAGAATTCTCAGATCTGAAAGAGGAAGTGTCTTTTCTTGATTATGAACCAAACAAGGAGGCCTTGATGTCATTGAATCAAAGAGTATGTACTGGGGAACAGGACATAAGAAGACTGGAAAGGTAGGAAGGGACTAGGTTATGAAGGGCTTTTTGTAGTGGACCCAGTCAGAACCTTTTCTGATGCTTCTTGTTCAGCAACATTTTTAAGCATGAAGCCTGATGAATGGTGGGAATAATCCAAGTCTGAGGTTTGGCTGAATATAATGAGTGATGTGGTAAGAGATTAGGGATTCAAGAGAGGAGGACAGTGGAGAGTTGAATTGGCTTACCAAGGGAAGCTGGGGAAAAGGAGAGAGTGGCTAGTGCAGGGGAGATGGGTGGCCTGGGAAGGGTATCCCTTGAGGGGTCAAGGGATTAAAAGTCATGGTGAGTCTGAAGAGCAGGGACATGTAAGGGAAGGTAGAGGAAAAGGTGAAACGACAATAGATTATGATCAGATAAGGGGATTTCAGAATTCTGGGACATGGATGTGGTACATTTGTGGGTGATGACAAGATCAAAGATATGACCATCTTTGTGTGTGGCTGAGGTAGGATGGACCATGGAAGGTGACCAGGTTGAGGAGCTGAGAAGTTAGGGTATTTGAGGGAGAATATGTGTGTCAAAGTCTTCTAATATGACGGCAGGAACCGGGGAGAAAAGAAAAGTTGTAAGTCAGGTACTGAATTCATTGAGGAAGGAAGGAGAGTGGCCTGGGGGTCTGTAAACAACAGGTATCAGGAGTTTAATTGGATGGTAAATATAGAGCATGGAGTGACACAGAAGGCAGTCCAACAATGGATGTAGTTGCTTTGGGAGAGGGGCCCCATGTTTCTTTGAGGGTACAACCTAATTTATATACCTTGCTGCAATACAAGTTGGGACTTAGTGAGTGGAGAAGGGAAGTCTGAAGGTAAGACCTCAGGCTGAATTAATTTCTTGTCCCATCTTGGCTTCTGGGTACACCATGTGGTTGTAATCTAGCATCAGACTGATTCTTCTTCAGAGAGGGTCCCCAAAAACTCTCTAGACTGGTTGCCAAAGACAATTAGGATGCTAACCGAATACTAAGACCGGTCACCCTGGATGTTCATTAAAAAAACTCTTGCCTGAACAATGAGAGACTGATCTGCAAGCTAAACAACTAACTGACCAGTTGACCATTGACTTGACTGACAATTGGTTTGCAGGGGAGGATGCGTGGAGCCAACTCTTCTGAGCCGATTGTTAAATTTTCAGTGTGACCATTACTTCGAAATTGACAAATCAAGTCTCAATGCATTGTTTTGTTGATAATCTTTATAGACGTAAGAAAGTGATGGAGATGTCAATAATAGATTAAACTTTTAAGATGTATTGTGCATACATTTCTTTTTTTCCAGAGAGTTTGTTGCTAAACATTTACCAGCACGCCCTTGACCAATTGACTAATTCATAGATTGACTAAGTGACTTGATTGGCTAACTGATCAGGTGACTACCTGACTGATCAACTGGTAATTAATTTGAGTATATGACTGGCCAACTGATTACCTGAAGAACTGATAGACCGAGTGGTTGACTGGAGTGGCTGACTAACAGGCTGATTACCAGACTGACCAATGCACAAACTCTCTGCCTGCCAGACGGATCAGTTGGTCAACTGACAAACTGATCAACCCTATCAGCTGATGAGCTAAGGGACTAGCACTCTCCACTGTGCCACCCAGCTGCCTGAGGATCAGATTAGATGATATTTGTTAAGTGCTTAGCGCAGTGCGTAGTATGTAGTAGGTGCTTAATAAATGCTCGCTTGCTCTGCACCCTGCCTCCCCATCACCATGTGCAAATTTTACTCAGAAAAACTCTTTCTGGACAGCATCTTTCCATCTTACTACATATCACACCTGTGTTGTCCTCTGATCTGCCACAGACTGTCGCTTGCTATGGGACTATGTGTATCAACTGCTCTCTGACAGCAGGTATGAATCTTACATCAAGTGGGAAGACAAGGACTCCAAGGTCTTTCGGGTGGTCGATCCAAATGGACTTGCCAGGCTCTGGGGAAATCACAAGGTACATGTGGGCTCGGGGGGTACAGGAGAGCCTTGAAGTCTTCCTTTTGGGGATGGTGGTTGGACTGGAAGTGGGAAGACTGGGACCCCAGACACTAGATCCATGTGGTGAATGTTTGTTGGAATGAATTGAATCACTTGCAGTGTGGCTGAGCCTTTGGAGCTTCTTCAGACCGCACTTTGTCGGAAGCTTATTATGCCATTTCCCAGGTAGGAATAATGAGGCACAGATGCTAAGCTCTTTTATAAGCTGGGAGACTCAATGGAACTCAGATTTATACTTACCCACCGATTGTTATCCACTGTACTTGGTAGCTCAATGGATAGAGTGCTGGGCCTGTAGGGAGGAAGACCTGAGTTCAAATCTAACCTCAGACATTTACTAGCTGTGTGATCCTGGGCAAGTCACCTAACCTCTATTTGCCAAAATCCCAGAAGGAAATGGCAAACCACCCAAGTATCTTTCCTATGAAAATCCCATGGGAAGTAGGTCATGAAAAGTCAAAAATGATTGAACAACAACAATTTGTAATTGAGTATGAGCCCTGGGATTTCATTGGTAGGAGGAATTCACAGTGAAGGTTTTCCTCTACCAATGTAGACTGACACCCATTTTGCAACTTAAAATCTAAGAGAATTTCCTGGGACACTGACAGGAGAAGTGACTTTCCCAAGGTAATACAGCCAGTATGTGTCAGAGGTAGGCCTTCAACTCAAGTCTTCCCTGATCAAAGGCTGCCTCTGTATCCACTATGCCGCACTGTTTCTCTTATTAGTAGTAGTAGTAATAGTATTGATATTGCTACAACCACTACTAATGTGGAAGAAAACTATACTCTGCGTTTTAGGCATAAGCCTGCCAGAAGCAACTTTAACTTCAAGGGTTATAATCTAAGTATTTGTGCTCAGCAAGAGACGACCAGATGCAGCTGGAAATCTGTCTCCAACACAAACCTTTTTTGGTTAACAGTTTATTATACTCTCGAGGCGATAGCCGCAGCTCCGTGATGGGACAAAGCCCAGTCGCAGCGCTCAGGGTGCATTTCACGCATCACCTTGCATCATCGAAGGGGAACCAGATTCACCCCACTTGCTGCTCTCTCAGAGAATGATCTTACTGAAGTTGCTCAGTCCCTCCCTTTAAGAATTCTTTGTTCCAGGGGACAAAGGTGATCTCCAGTGTATTTCCATCAGCTAAAGCCATCCCAGAGATTCCTTCCGTATGATCACTGCCCTTAATCCTTTCAGCCTGTGGGAAAAGGCAGTGGCCGCAGCTTGTTGTAGTGATTTTCATTTATGCCTGATTCTTTGTGACCTTATTTGGAGTTTTCTTGGCAAAGACACGGGAGCAGTTTGCCATTTCCTTCTCCAGTTCATTTTACCAATGAGGAAACTGAGGCAAACAGGGTGAAGGGACTTGCCCAGGGTCACACAGCTAGGAAGTGTCTGATGCGGAATTTGGACTCAGGAAGGTGAGTCTTCCTGACTCCAGGCCTAGCACCACATCCACTGCACCACCCAGCTGCCCCCAGCTGTCCTTAGCTAGGACTGAGATATTTCCCTGTTTGAAGTCTGGTTACTGCCCTTAATCTATTTTCAGAAAACTTTCATTCTTAACCTTTTACATACTCAATAATAATTATAATAACATAATTTATATGTAGCACTTTAAGTGCTTTGTCTCATTTGATCCTCATAGAGTGTGAGGTAGATACTATTAGCATCCTCATCTTACAGATGAAGAAATTGAGTCTGAGAAAGGTTAAGTGACTTGTCCAGGGTCACACAGCTAGTAAGTGTCTGATGCAGGATTTGAACTCGGATCTCCATTCACTGGACCGCCCAAATAACCAAAAGAAAGTGATTAGGCTTTAGACTAACATAATTAAAATATATGCTTTCTTAATATTTATAAAAGAGGAAGAAGGTAGTTCTTTAGCCTGCGTCCAAACTAATGGTACTTTACATTTGTATAGTGATTTTTAAAATCTTTCAAGACCACCTTTGTATCATAAGAAGCATCTTGTTGTTTCACATTGAGGCTGCAGAGGCTAACTCTTAGAAATGTTATAGGAGCCTGCTCCTGCAGCAGCCTGGGATAGGGTTGGAGGGAGCTGGGCCAACTGACTTCACTTTCCTGTCCAGTTCTAAATTTGTACAATTTGATTGTTTCTGTCTTCATAACAAGCATTTGCCAGATAAAGATACTGGGGCTCAGAGAGGTTTGTGTGGAGCTAGTACCAGAGACAGGACTAGAACTCAGGTCCCTCTTCTGCTGCATCACACTTTTATCTTTAACTGCATTTCAACCACACGTACTTTTGGTCTGCCCTGTAAATGATTTAAAAAGGAAATAAAACTCTCCCACCCTACCCCAGAGAAGCAAGGAGACTTCTGGGGTAATGCAAGCAGAGAGAACCAGATGGTGACTTCTCCAGCAGCACGAGGATATGAGCCCTTAAAGGCCCAGAATGGTTCCATAGCTCCAGGTACCCTCAATTATATGGTGCCTACTTTCTCTATCAGAACCGAGTGAACATGACCTATGAGAAGATGTCAAGGGCTCTCCGGCATTACTACAAACTGAATATCATCAAAAAGGAACCAGGCCAGAAACTTTTGTTCAGGTAAAGACAGCCCAGAGGCTGTGGGAATGAGGAAGGGGAAGTGGGCTGGGGCAAGGAAGGGCCGAGGGTCAACATTTCTCCCTAATTCCGGTGGCGAGCCTCTAAGTTTTTCTCCACCTTTTTGAATTCCAGATTCCTGAAAACTCCTGATGAGATTGTTCATGACAAAGCCATCAGGTTGGAGCAGCTGGAACATCAGGATCAGGAAGGACTGGATTTTAAGGAGGAGATGTTAGAAGTCTCACCATAAGGGACAGTTAACGGGCAAAGATGTATCTCTCTGATCTAGAACAGATTGTTTTTACCAGAGAAAGAGGAGGAAGAAGAGGAAGAGGAAGGGGGGAAAAGGAAGGGAAAGTGGAAGGGGAGGAGGAGGAGGAAGAAGAGGAAGGGGAAGAGGAAGGGGAGGAGGAGGAGGAAGAGGAGGAAGCTGACCACTTGCCCTTCCTTCCAAACTTGGAGAAGTCAGAGATTCTGGATGAAAGGTGCAGGTGAGGGCCAGAGGAGGGAAAGGAAACGTCCTTCAAGTCCTCTTCAGGGGACTCACATACAGGACTCAAATCTGGGCTTGGATCAAGGTCAACCCAAGGCCAAAGGATAACAGAGGACAAGATGGACAGTACCTTCCAACTCTTTTCTTAAATGCCCCTTTGGACAATGGCACAAAATTTGGTTCTGTTTCTTTAGACACTTTATAACAGCAGACACACGAGCACTGTCTGCAATGTGCCTCTGTCTTGTTTATTTACCTACTGTTTTTGCCTTCTTTCCTTCATTTAACAAACATTTTTATTAAGAGACATTTGTGCTTAAGTAATGAGATCATTTGTATGGCAATTTTGCCCTAAGGTTTGAGAGGTACTCAAACTGTTATCTCATTTGACCCTGACAACAACCCTAAGAGATAGGTGCTATTATTATACCCATTTCCCAGATGAGGAAATCGAGGCTGAAAGAGGTTAAGTGACAGGTCTAGGGTCACACAGTTAGTAAATGTCTAGGGCAGGATTTGGATCCAGGTTTTCCAGACTCCAAACCCAGCACTTTCTCTACTATGCCATATAACATAATTTAATATAACAAGCAACTAGCTTTCAATGAGGCACAGTTACTAGAATCAGAGCCAGAAAGACATGACTTTAAATAGTGCCTCTGATACTTACTAGCTGTGTGACCCTGGCCCAGTCACTTGGCATCCCTGATACTTTGTTTCCTATTCTGTAAAATGAGAAGTTTGGATTCAGTGGTCTCTGAAGTCTCTTTGCTCTAAATCCATAATCCTGTGATCACCTACTTGGATGCAAGACACTGTACTAGGCACAGGAAATACTAAAACAAAATAAGATGCTGTGCCCTCGCCCTCATCTTCTATGGGATACAATGCTCCAGGCAGGTACTGCTGCAGGTAAAATGCTGGGCCTGGTGTCAGGAAAACTTGAGTTCAGTCCGGCTTCATACACTTACTAACCGTGTGACCTTGAGCAAGTCACTTAATCTCTGCCTCAGTTTCCTCATCTGTGAAATGGGCTGTCATGATGATCAAATGAGATGATGGTTTAGTACAGCGCTTGGCACATAGCAGGTACGATTTAAATCAGCTATCATTATTCCTGCTACCTCATGGTGATTGGAAAGCTGGTTATTTATAGAACAGAAAGAATGCTAAGTAGTAAGCTGTGGTGGGGCTTCAAATCCCAACTTTGTTACTTCCTGCCTATAATGACCTCAGGCAAGCCACTGACCCCTCAGGGCCTCAGTTTCCCAACTGGGTGATGAGAGGGTTGGATTAGTTGATTCCTGAATTTCCTCCTATTTCTAAAGCTGATATTTGCTATGATCAAGTTAACAGTTTAGCAGGGGAATAAAGGAGACGCACAGGTGAGGAAATCACCAAGGTTCCTCTGAGATCCTTTCCAATGCTGAGAGTTTGTGACTGTGTGAGGGTGGAGAGAATAAGGAGTGGAGGAAGAAGAGGAGGGTAGAGAAAGAAGCCAAGTGCTGAGGTGGGGGAAAGGGGAAGAGAAATGATGGAAGGGGGAAGAGGGATAGAAAAAGAAAAGGAAAATGGACAAAGAGGCAGGAGAGAGGAGGAGAAAGGTCATATTCAGCCCAGGGAGCTCAGTCAATCAACATGCATGTTGGGCTCCCAGCTGTCAGTCAGTCAGTAAGCATTTGTTCAGTACTTATCATGTGCCACGTCCCTGTTCTCAGGTGGTCCTTCCCTTCCCACAAGTTCACAGTCTAGTAAGCGACACCTGGGATGCGTCCAAGAGAGAAGGGAACCACTCGGCCTATGGCAGACCAGAGCCCATTGGCCAATGTCGTGGCAAGCGGCTTTGTACCCATAGTACAGACTCACTTCCTGTATGACTTTGAGCAAACCCCTTTTCCTTTCTGGGGCTCATTTTCTTCATCTGTAAAGGGTCTCGCTCTAAATTTATAATCTTACAAGCTCAGAGAAACTTTCAATAAACTCACCTTTATTTAACACTGTAAGTTTTATAAAGCACTTTCCTCACAGTGACTCTCACTGTGAGGCTGGGGAGGGGAGGAAATCCCAGCATGGACCTTTGGCTTCATCTTTGTGAGGGGCTCCTGGTGAGGAAAAGTAACTCAAATAATGAGGTTCAGCAACTCATCTACAACTTACAGGCTAAAGGGTTGTCTGGGGCACTAAGGCTAAGTGCCCATAATCACACAGCCAGTCCGTGTCAGAGGCAGAATTTGAATCTATGCCCTCTCAAAGTCCACAGCCAGCTCTCACTATATCACACTGCAAATAACATTTAGTCCCATTTTACAGATGAGGAAACCACAGGCTCAGAAAATTAGTCAGGGTTGGAATTGAAGAATTTTAGTGGGAGAAGGGATCTTCAGGACCATCTAGTCCAACCCTAAACCCAAGAAGAAATCTTTTCTAGGACATAACTGAGAAGTGATCCTTCTCTTCTCCACCTCCCTTGAACTGTCCTCGTCTGTCACATGGTGGTAGGGTCCTTCACATCTTGGTTGCCCTCCTCTGGACACCCACTAGCTTGTTCACGTCTTCATTAAATTGTGGCACCTAGAATTGAATGCAATAGTCTGGCTGCAGAGTATGAAAACACTGAACTTATTTCTGGGAGGCACTCCCACCAGTCAGGACTTCATTCCTTTCTAGGCTGCATTTACACTTTCTCTCCCTTATGTGCATCCTCCCACACCTACTTTTCAGTTCCTTTTAATATGTCGACTCCCCTTGTTAGAAAGTAAGCTCCTTGAGAACAGGGCCTTTCTTTTGTAACCCAGTTCTCTCTGGAGCTCATAGATTGGACAATAGGTCCCTTCCTTCCTAGCACAGAGTGAATGTAAATACTAAACAGTAACTGTTTGTCTTTTGACCAGGACTCCTGAGGGTCTTCCCTGATCCAGTTTGATTTTTTTTTTAATTAAAGGGGCCATCCCTTCAGTTACTACTTAAAAAGGCCTATTCATTGAATGGACATTATCTCACTCAAAGTGAGGACCTGAAAGGTCTAGCCTAAAAGGACCAGGGTCTCCCATTGCATCCTGGGCCATCTCCAGTCATCCTGATGAATATCTGGTCACTGGACCCAGATGGCTCTAGAGGAAAAAGTGTGGCTGGTGACCTCACACAGCCCTCCCTCACCCAAATCAAAGTCAACTGCAAGTCACGTCATCATCTCCCTGATGTCGCGGTCCTCTGCAAGAACAAAGGACAAACACAACACAACCTCAGTGCCTGGTATATAGTAAGCACTTGATGAATGTTTGTTGACTGACTGATAGAGCTGTCTTAATGCTGACCAAGATTTTTTTTTTTGGTAATTAAATCAGACTGCTAACTTATGTTGATCTTACAGTTTGCCAAGACTCCCAGACCATCTTCACACAATTGTTCCCTCATACAACAGACATTTGTTAAACACTCTGGGCCAGGCACTGTGCTGTACTCTGGGTATACAAAGAAAGGTAAAAAAAAATATTACCCCTTCCTTCAAGAAACTTTCTTTGAATGGATGAAACAACATACATAAAAATGATCCAAACTCCTGTCTCATACCTTCCCTATCTTGGACCTTCTAGGCTGATTTTTAAACACAAGTGTAAGACTTTGCATTTATCTCTATTAAATTCAGATCTTTCTGGATTCTGACCCTGTCATTCAGTGTGTTAGCTCTCTCTCCCAACTTTGTGGTATTTAAAAATTCAGTGAACATGCCAGACATGCTTTTATTCATAGCCAGTATTCATAGGGCGTGTTAAGGTTTACAAAGTAATTTACAAATATCTTATTTCATCCTCGAGAGAGCCCTGGAAAGTATGTGCTATTATTATATCCTTTTTACAAATGGGGCAACTGAGGCAGAGGGTCAGTGATTTGTCCAGGATCACAAAGCTAGTAACTTTCTAAGGCTGGATTTGAACTTGAGCCTTTCTGGCTCTAGGTCCAGTGCTCTGTCCACTCTACCACTTAGAGTTCTTTTGTCATTGACTGAAGAGTTAAATAGCATAGAGCAAAGCACAGATCCTTTGGGTACTTCACTAAAGATCTCCTGTCAAGTTGATATCAAGACATTAATGATCATTCCTTGAGTCTCATCATTCTACTAGTTCTGAATATATCATATTTGTATTATCTTCTAGTACACATCTTTTCAGGGCAGTTGGGTAGCACAGGGGATAGAATACCCGGAGTCAGGAGAATCTGAGTTCAAATCCAGCCTCAGAACTTGCTAGCTATGGGAACCCGGGAAAGTCACTTAACCCTGTTTGCCTCAGTTTCTTCATTGGTAAAATGAGCTAGAGAAGGAAATGGAAAACCACTCCAATATCTTGGCCAAGAAAACCCCAAATGGGGTCACAAAAAGTCAGACGGTACAGAAACAACTGAACAACACATCTCTCCATCATTTCCACAAGAAGACTGGACTGTACTCAAATCTAATTAAACGTTTTCTATAGCATCCCCTTGATCTATCAGTTTACACCTTTTCAGTTGGAAAAGGAGATAAAGTAGTCTGGCATGACCTGATGTTCATTAACCATCTTTTAAATCATCCATTCTTCAATTTCTCCCAGGAATTGAAGTCAAGCTCACTGGCAAATATTGTGTCTACTCTGTTCACTTCCTTTTATTTGATTATTGGGAAGATATTTGCCCTCCTCCAATCTTAGGGTGTTTCTCATTCCCCACTGTCCTAAGAAATCCTTTGGTGCCCTCAGCACCATCTGATGAATTTGCTCCCAGGAAAGTGAATAAGACAGGTCCGGTGTTGGTTTTGCTAGCTGGGGGGAAATGCTTTTTTGATGGGTAAGAGGACAAACATGGAACAAGGCATGTGAGGACTCTAGGGTACATAAATGCCCCATTGGGGGGATGGAGCTGTGAATTGGTCCATCCATTCTGAAAAGCAATTTGTAATTGGGCTCCAAAAGTCACTAAATCGTTCACAAATTTTTGACCCTGAGATAATCACTACGAGGCCTATATCTCTGAAAGAAGAAAAGGATCCATCTCAACAAGTAGAGTCAAGTCCCCGAGCATTCATTAAACACTGACTATGTGTCAGGTAATAAATGTACACTCGGTAATGAGAATATAAGGAGGGGTTAGCGAAGGGGAAGGGAATAAATATCTGGCAAAAAATAATCAAGAATTTCATGGTCTAATGGGGAAAGACAGCATGCAAACATGCCCACAACTATGTCTAAATAAGCTATATTCAGGATAAATTCTAGGTAATAAATAGAGAGAGAAGAGACTCACACTAAGGGAGAATCAGAAAAGACTCCTAATAAGTACAATTTTAGCTGAGACTTGAAGGAGCAACGGATGCTGGGGTACAGAGATGAGGATCAAGAGCATTCCATGCATGGGGGATAATCCATGGAAATGCCACTTACAGGGGTGGTGAACCTGTAACCTCGAGGCCATATGTGTCTGAACTTCACAGAATATATGAATCTAAATTTCACAGAACAAATCTCCTTAGTAAAAGGATTTGTTTTGTAAAACATAGACTCAGTAAAAGGCTGCACCCAAGGAGCTAGGATGCCCCATGTGACCTTAAGGCTGCAGGTTCCCCACCCCTGGCCCAGAATTTGGAATTAGAGCATTTTGTGCAAGGAACATCAAGGAAGGTCCCTCAAGTATTTTGGGATTGCTGGTCACAGAGTATTTGTTGGGGGAGAAAACTGGAAAGGTAGGAGGGGGTCAGGGGATGAAGGATTTTAAAAGCCAAAGAGAAGATTTTGTATTTGACCTGGAAATGATAAGGAGCCACTCACTAGTGAGAATTTATTGCATAGGGGGAGGGGTGATATAGTCAGACTTAGGCCTTAGGAAAACTTTGATAACTAAGTGGAGAATGGGCCACAGTACTAGGGAGAAAGTTAAGGCAAGGAGACCAACCTGCAGCCTATGGTAACAATTCAAGTTTAAGATGCTAAGGACTTGGTACACCAAGATGGTGCCAGTGTCAGAAGAGAGAAAGGGATAGGAGGGATGTTAAGAGGGTAGAGCTGATCAGACCCAGCGACAGATTGAATATGGAGACTGAGGGAGGATGTCACCTAGAATGCAAGACTGGGTGATTAGGAGGATTGATGGTAACAAGGAAATTAGAGAGAGGGGAGGATTTGAGGAAAAAGATGAACAAGTTGAATTTATGATGTCTATGGGACATCCAGATGGAGACATCCAATGTGCAGTTGGAAATGTGAAACTGTAGGTCAACAGAGAGGTTAGGGAGGGATAAACAGATCTGAGAATTATCTGCATTGATATGATGTTGTATGCATCAGAGATGATGATATCAAGAAGAGAAATAGAGGGTGAAGAGAAGAAGGCCCACGACAAAGTTTTTAGAGTCTTTTGCCTTGGGTTAACCCATGGTTGGTAGACATGGCCTGGATGAAGACTGAGCAAAGGAGAATGAGCAGTATTCAAACAAGTGGGAGGAGAACCAGGAAAGAGCAACATCACCAAAACCTAAATGGAAGAGAATATCAATCAGAAGAGAATGATTAAGAGTATCAGAAGCCAGAAAGGAGGAGGATTAAGGAAAGATCTTTGGATTGGCCATGAAGAGGTTGTTGGTAATTCTGAAGAGAGCCCTTTCAGTGGGAGGATGAAATTGAAAACCAGATTGTCTAGATTTAAGAGAGTGAGAAGAAAGTGGAAACATCTATTGTAGAAAGCCTTGTCAAGGTGCTAAATCACAAAAGGGAAGAGAGATATAGGAGGCTAGCTAATGAAAATGGACAGATCAAGCAAGGGTTTTTTTTGAGGATGGAGGAGACATGGACCTATTTCTAGGCAGTAAGGAAGCAGCCAACACATGGGGGAAGAGTTAAAATAAGTGAGAGACCGGGCATAATAGAAAGGACAACTTACCAGAGCAAATGGAGTAGAATGGGATCTCTTATGCAGGTAGAGTCATTCTCCTTGGTAAAGAGAAGGGCCACTTCTTCTTGTGACAGGAATGAAGGAAAAGATAGTACCAGAAGGCATCTGGGTACATGAAATGAGTAGGAAAGAAGAGAAAGATCTTGATGAATAGCTTCAGTTTTTCCATGATATATGAAGCAAGATTCTTGGCTGAGAAGGGGGGGAAAGGGAGTCATGCGGAGTCAGAAGAGGGCTGAAAAGCTTCATGATTAGGGAAATGGAAAAGAATTGCCTTCATTTTGCAGTTGAACCCACCAACATGGTTCCATGTTTTCCTTCAGTTTTATTTACTAGCATGTGAATTGGAAAGAAAACAGTAGATGGTGGGTGTAATCCAAGGTTGTGACTTGGTGGGGTATGATCGCTGATTCTCTAAGTGATCTAGAGACATGAGGGAATATTATAGACCAGAATCTGTTCATCAAGGGGCCAAAACAGGGAGGGGAAAAGAGAGCAGCCAGTGCAGAGGTGATGGCTTGGGAAAGAACTGTTGGTAGTGGTGGTGGCAGGGGGATTTGGAGGTCATGGTATGGACTAAGAACAGGGTTTGAGTTTTTAAAATATAGAGTAAGATGTAATAAAAAAATATAACAATATAAAGAAATTTCAGAGTCCATGAACATGGAAGTGGTGCATTTGTGGATGATGTAAAAACCAAGGGTATGACCATATCTGTGTATAGCTGAGATGGGGTAGGGGAATAGGTCGTGGGAAAGGAGTTAACTTTCACAACTGGGAAGTTTGTATGTTTGATGTGTGTATGTATGTTGATGCCCTCTAATATGAGATCAGGAGTTGGGAATGAGAGAAACTGTGAAACAGGCGCTGAATTAATTGAGGAATGAAGGAAGATTTTTGTACCATGTATACAAAAATATTTATAGAAACTCTTTTTGTAGTGGCAAAGAACTGAAAGACAAAGGATTGTTTGAACTGGGGAATGTTTGAACAAATTATGTTCTATGAATGAATGTGTGAATATATTATATATAGTTAAGTTATTTTTCAACTGTATCCAACTCTCCATGACCACTTCTGGGATTTTCTTGGCAGAGATAATGGAGTGCTTTGCCATTTCCTTCTCCAGCTCATTTTACAGTTAAGGAAAATGAGGTGAACAAGGTTAAGTGACTTGCCAGGGTCACACAACTAGTAAGTATCTGAGGCCAGATTTGAAATCAGGAAGATGAGTTTTGTTAACTTCAGGCCCAGTGCTGTATCCACTGTGCCACCTAGCTGTCCAGGAAAGGATGGAAGGGATGATTTCAGAAAAATCCAGGAAAACTTGTATACACTGATGCAGGGGAAAGTGAGAAGAGAAAATCATGAAAAGAGAGTCAACAACCTGACTGAAAAATAAAAAAAGTTAATAAAAAAAATACTTACTCATCTTTTGCAACTTTTTGGCAAGTGTCATAAGTTACAATTATCGTTTTTCCATGTTGGCATGTAAATAGTTAAACTTTGATAAGTTCCTTATGAATTCTTTTCCAATTTTGCTGGGTAGGTGATTCTTGGTTTTAATCCTAGCTCCCTTGATCTCCAGAATATCATATTCCAGGCCCTTCAATCCCTTAATGTAGAAACTGCTAGATCCTGGGTTATCCTGATTGTGTTTCCACAGTATTCAAATTGCTTCCTCTTGGCAACCTGTAATAGTTTCTTCTTGATCTGGGAACTCCAGAACCTGGCTATAATATTCCTAGGAGTTTTCTTTTGGGGATCTTTGTCAAGAGGTGATCTTTTTTTTATCATGGCTTTCAGGTAGTCGAATGATTTTAAAATGATCTCTCCTGATCTCTCTTGGATCTATTTTCCAGGTCAGTGATTTTTTCAATAAGATATTTCACATTGGCTTCTATTTTTTCATTTGTTTGATCTGTTTAATAGTATCTTGATTTCTCATAAAGTCATTTGCTTCCATTTGTTCCACTCTAACTCTGAAGGAATTATTCTTTTCAGAATGCTTTTGAGATTCTTTTTCCATCTGGGAAATTCGACTTTTTAAGGCATTCTTCTCCTCATTGGCTTTTTGGGCCTCTTTTGCCATTTGAGTTCATCTATTTTTTTAAGGTGTTACTTTCTTCAGTCAGGTTGTTGACTCTATTGTCATGATTTTCTTGCATCATTCTCATTTCTCTTCCCAATTTTTCCTTCACTTCTCTTTTTTGGTTTTCAAAATCCTTATGCTCCTTTATTGCCTGTAACAGGTTTATATTTTTCTTGGAAGCTTTTAGTGCAGGAGTTCTGACTGTGTTGTCTTCCTCCCGTTCCA
>CM053593.1:202877874-202901405 GCA_028646575.1 Pseudocheirus occidentalis | reverse complement strand
TCTAAAGTTGCATTGCTGAGCGTGGTTTGCTTCCTTTGCCTACTCATGTTGCCAGTCAATTAATTTGATTTTTGAGCCACAGTAGAACCCTGCTTTCAGAGGTGAGAGCTTTGTCCCAAATCGCTGGAGTTTTCTCAGCTGCTGGAGCTATTAGGAGGCCTCTGTCTCTGCAGTCCCTACCAGCTTTGGCTCACTGTTCATGTACCTCAGGACCACCCCCAAGACTGTGATCTCGATCCAAGCCAGTTAAGGAAAGAGCACATAGCCTCTGAATGATCGCTTGGCCTGCTTGCAATCCACAGGCTGAAAGGTCTGAAGCAACCATGTGAAGGCAGCTGCAGGGCTGCCACCTCTGCTGTTTTTTTGCCCTGGGGGCAGTCAGCTGGACCTGCTTTTCTGCCCCAAATTTAGCCGAGTT
The DNA here is from genome assembly GCA_028646575.1 of Pseudocheirus occidentalis. Lineage (NCBI taxonomy): Eukaryota > Metazoa > Chordata > Mammalia > Diprotodontia > Pseudocheiridae > Pseudocheirus > Pseudocheirus occidentalis. The sequence goes on along the minus strand of CM053593.1, from coordinate 202,900,987 downwards.
TCACCCACCTTTTACTTTGTCCTTATTTCTTATGGGTTGATAAGTCTGGAAACTGCCACAGCTGCTGGTGATCCACTCTCTGGAGTGCTCTAGCTGCAACTTGTCCTGGCTGCCCAGGGGCCAAGCTGCAGTTTCAGGCTGGGCTGGGCTCAAGCTTCCGGCACATTGTGATGAGCCTTCCTTCTCCTGCCTGCTGGGCTGCCTTCAGTGGGAGCTTTGTTTCTCTGTACTTTTGTGGGTTGTGGAGCTCTAAAATTTGTTTAGAGTCATATTTTATAGGTACTTGAGGTGGTTATGGTGGTAGCTGCAGAGGTCTCCTGCTTCTATGCTGCCACCTTGACTCCGCCCAATAAGTATTTTTACAATTGGCTATTGCATGGAAATGTTTAAATTTTAGAAAGAAAAATGTTAAATGATATCCTTTATGTTTTAAAAGACCTAGTAGATCTTTATTGTTTATTACAGCTAGATGAGAATAAAATTAGCTCTAAGCTGTTATTGGTAAAAATTACTGTTTAAGATAAAAGGTATTTAAGACCATATTCACATATTCCTACTCTTTTTCTTCCTAGACCTGATTCCTATGATCAGACTAAGGAGTCAGTAAAGGATATGAATTCTTTTTATGTCAGCTTATTGGAAAATTTAATATTTTTAACCTAACATTAGGAAATGTACATAAAATTGGGTAAACTACTTAAAAATCACCTTAAGATATTCCCATTGACTAAAGGAATTTTGGAACTAATAGCTTTTAAAAATACAGTGATCAGCTTTTAACTGTTTGAGATTCAATTAATATATATATATATATTTTTTTCTTCTCTCCTATTGGCTAAAACACTTTGTGATACCTAAATTACTTTTGTTAAGGAAAATAGAGAATTCTCACTGACCTCTGATAATCATTTAGTATCATCAAACACGCTGCTCTGCCTCATTTTTACAAAAAAAGTTCTCTTTCTATGTCAGCCACTCCAGAGCCCAGATAGGGCTGGGACTAGGATTTAAAACAGGCATCCAGAGATCATGATTTCCAAAAAGAACCAGCTTTTTCTCTAAGAATACCTCTCCTTATGTTAACAAAACCTACTTCATGGCCCTTGAGGATGAGACCCTCAACTCGAGGCAGTAACTTGAGTAAATGGACTTTTTCTTATCTTAAGATTTTCTAGGCATATATCATGTCATGGAATGTTAATGGTAAAGAAAACATAGATATTCTGGATCATAATATCAATTGTCAGATGTCTCTTGTTTTATTGTATTTATCATTTATTCAACTAAGAAAATTCCTTTCTCATACAATGATCTGTACACAGTCACAGATACATCATATGTGTGACGACCAATTTTGAAAAACTAACGCTTCTCAGCATCGCACAGTTAAAAGACAACTCTACAAGTCTCAGGATGGAAGGAGATGTCTACAGTCAGAGAAAGATCCAGAAAGATCAGAGTTTAAATGGAGACTGAAGCAATGCATGCTATCATTCTTTTCGATGTTCGGCTTTTGTTTCTCTTTTCTCATTGTTCACTCCATTGACTATAACACCTATACAACCAGACTATTGTACAACATGAAGGAGTTTGCAGATCCTATACATGATTGTATGCCACCATGGCGGGGGTTGGGTGGGGGATGGGGAGGAAGGGGAGAACAATCTATAACTGAAGTGACTATGGAACACAATCTTGTAACCTAAAAGTAAACAAACAAGTCAATTAAAAAAATCTGAAAAAAAATATCCCATTCTATAAAGACGAGTTGTCAGTATTTTGCTTTTTCCCTTCCATGAATGATGTGCCAAAAATTTGTTGCACAGGCATTAAAACTATAAGAGATCAATATCCATGTACATATCTTATCCATTATATATGAATGACACCTTGTGTGCACATCTTCCAAAAGTGCTTTTTCAATAAATACTTCAAGCCACTCAGGTTAGTTTATCTCATTGTGGATCATAGCCCCTGATAAAATTTAGTTGTAATCTCCATACAGTTACTTAGGAGAGAGAAAATTATTGAGCCTCAAAAAACAGTAATTCAAAGAGATAACTTGGAGACTTTTGACTTTCAAAATTCACTACTATAAGGGAAAAGCCACCCCCAATTCCCCTAAGCTTTAACAAAAGATGGCTCAGACTCTCCCTTATTCATATTCAGCAACCTTATAATAAAGCCCAAATTGAAATGCTGATTAAGGCAGACCCTTCCTGGAAGATCTTATTGACTATATATCAGTATTAATGGATAATACGAATAAATATCCTGTCTTGCAATTCATTTCCAATCTGCAATGGATAATACCTCAAATAACATCTTTTTTCATCTTGCACAAGCATTTAATGCTTTTACTGATGCCACAGAGAAATATATAGCTACTTATTATTTACCACCTTACATTAAAGAGTTATTTCTACTCTTTTTTCATCTACCCTTTTTGAATAAATGAATCTTTTTCATTCATTCTTTTGAATGAAATGTTTGCTACTTCATGTCTTCTAAAAGAACAGCCTCAATCCCTTAACGTTTTTACAGATGGTACGTTGAGACTGCAAATATTAGGATTTTCAGTTGCAACAAGTGGTTAAAAGTAGAGAAGGTCCTTTCTGAATTTTCACATTTGCTCTCATTCATATCTACTGTGGCCAATAAATTAACAATACAAAGTTTGCCCAATACTTCTTCCTTTATCTCTTCATTCAAAATGCAGGGATGTTAATAAGTAATTTCACATTTACTCAAGAACAGGCCAGGCAAATAGTTAAATCATTTCCTTACATATCTCCTCTAAAACCTAAATAGTCTTTGGCAAATAGATGTCACATCTTTAGAAACTTTATAACATACCCATGTGACAAGTGAACACTTTTTCCTCATACACTTTTGTTTTGGTAACTTTGAAGGCTGGATAATCTTAGCTGTTTAAAGCAAAATAAGAATTGAGAATATCTATTACCAAATATTTACATTCATAAGAATTGGCACGTACTAATATTTGGAGTGAGATAAGTAATATCAAGCACAGTTTAAAAATTTGTGAACTAAGCAATTTGAATAAGAAAGTTTAGTTTTCTTGAATCTAAAACTTAAATTTAATTTTTTCTTGTTGTTGCTGCCATTCCTTCAAGAAATGACTTTTTCAGATTCATATTTATTCCCTGATATAGGATACTATGTGATCATGTGTTTAAATAATGGAGAGTCCTTTCCCCGTAATAACCCTCAGAAATGAAAAGGTAGCAGTCAATGACTATATTTCCATTCAAAAAATTTTTTTAAACTTAAAAAATATTTTAATCATTTTCTGTTTCTTTGTAACTCTGAAACCTCCCTTTCATTTAACTTAATAAGGCTATATTATATGGACAAAGAAAAATTATTGTCCTTCAGTTTTATGTGATTATACCTGTAGCTATAATTCAGTAGGAGGATTGGTTTTTTTTTTCACTCCATTTCCATTGTCTTTCACCCTAGATACCCCTAAAGAAATAAAAAACAATAATGCCCCTACCTACACTGGAAAATCATTTCACTCTTTCTATGAAACCTATTTACAAAAATAAAAAAGAGATTTGGATTTGGACCTATGTATATCACAAAGGCAATTAGCTACTACCTTATACACCTTAAATTATTTTTAAGCATCATTAACAATTTGAAAAAGTACATATTCCCAAATAAAGTAATGGAAAAGACCTGCCCCTTAATTATGTAGAGGCGAGGTTTTGCTTATATTTCTAGATGCTGTCCTGGTGTGCTCCGCAAATCACCTCACAGATGCAGAAAAGAGAAGAGTTGTCCTCACAAGAACAACCCAAGAGGAAATGACTTGGTGTCCCACCTCTTCACCAGATGTTACAGTCTTCTAATAGAACATCACAGACTTCAGAAGAGCCTGCACTTCAAGAAATATCAGATTTTATAATAAGAACAGATTTTTGGACTTTTAAAATCAAAGGACTAATTGCCTCCCTCAACGTCAGCAACCATGTTTTCTATTTCTCTGCTAAGTGGGATACAAACTGCTTGATTTGTGAATGAACTGGCAAGAAATGTTACCTTAGCTTTGAAAACCCAAGACTCTATAGATAAGACATACTATCAATTTGTCATAAAATCAATCTGTTGGTACAGTTAGAAACACTTAAGACCAGACTCCTTCCCCAATGTAACTATGAATACACCTGTCTGTGTATGGACTGTGACTTGCATTGATTTTACTTTTGCTCAATGTGTGTCTAGCATCTTCATTTTTGCCTTTTACCAACTAGTTTCACTTATGCTTGGTATCAAACATCAAAGGTATATGTGTTGCATCAAATTTCTGATGTCTTCAAAAGGGGGGAAAAAGGTTTGTCAGATTTCTTGTTACTAAATTCACTGTCCTAATATTGTTCATGGTTTCAACTGCTGTTTGCAATCCACAGTAGGTTTATGAATTATAAAATGTTTCTGTAGCCTTTAAGACACAACATGATGTAGATAAGGATATTATATATAAGATCAATTTGTCACAACAATTAGTATTTTGCTTAGGTATGAGTTAAAAGCATTAAAAAAACTCATACTTAGATGTGATTATAAATACACATATATTTGTGTTAGCCCTACCTTGTATAATTCCTCTCATCCCAGTACCACATGGGACAGGATCAGAGCCCTCTTATTGGGAGTATGGCATAATTTCAATATAATCTTGGAAATAAAAAACTTTCAATAAAATTATTAAGATATTGAACATAGTGAGATCCCTGGGGTTGACCCAGAAGGAGTTACAAGAACAATTATTGGTACGTTGAAAAAAATCTCTATGCATTTATTCCCTATACTAATCATTATAATAGTCTGTTGTATATTTGGATCTTGCATTATGCAAATTATGACTTTAGGCATTGATTTATATGCCTTAAACCTTTTCTTTAAAAAGGGGGATTATGTTGTAAGCCAAAGTATTTGATTCTTGGGGGTCAGTTTCTATGCAGATGTCTTTGAGACCCTGGCTTTGGCTTTCGGCTTTGAAGCCTGCTCTCAGAAGCATCCTTTGTATGTGAATACATTTTGATAAGAGTTAAGTGACTTTTCCCATGACTTCCTAGTGCCTTGACAACAAAGCCTGATCTTATCTGAGCTACTTCCAGGATGTGACAGACTATTATAATGATAAGACTATGATAATGACAATAATATTCCAGGATGTGACAAACTAAGCTTATTGATAAGAGTACTTGAATCTTTCTCTCTTGTTTTATAAAAATCTTGTTCAAAGAATCATTAAATGGAGTTTCTGGGTCTTCCTTGAACTACCCACATGATCTGGTCATTTCTTATTCACATCTCTGATCATGCTTAGTGCTAGACACAAAGAAGCTAGGATTAAAACCAAGAATCACCTACCCAGCAAAATTGAGTATAATATTTCAGGGGAAAATATGGTCATTCAGTGAGGTGGAGGATTTTCAAGCATTCTTGCTGAAAAAACCAGAGTTGAATAAAAAATTTGACATTCAAATACAAGAAGTAAGAGAAGCATGAGAAGGTAAACAGGGAAAAGAAACCATAAGGAACTTATCAAAGTTGAACTATTTACATGTCTACATGGAAAAACTATAATTGTAACTTATGAAACTTTTCTCAGTATGAGGTTAGTTTAAGGGAATATAAATGGATATATGTGTATACAAAAGTGCGTATGGATACATATGTGTACATATATAGACAGAGGGCACAGGATCAGTTGAATAGGAAGAGTTGATATTTAAAAAATAAAATTAAGAGGTGAGAGAGGAATATAATGAGAAGAAATAGGGAGAGACAGAATAGGGTAAATTATCTCTCATAATAGAGGCAAGAGATAACTGTTACAAAGGAGGAGATGAAAAGGAAGGCAAAAGGGAATGGGTCAACCTTACTCTCATTGAATTTGGCTTAGGGAGGCGATGACATACACACTAAATAGGGTATCTTGCCCTATAGGAAAGTAGGGGGGAAGGTAGCTAGAAGCACTCACTTTTGAAAAGGGACAGGGTCAAAATAGAAAATAGAACAAGTGGGGGGTGGGATAGGATGGAAGGAAATATAGTCAGTCTTTCACAACATATCCACTATGGAAACGTTTTGTGTAACTACACATGTACAACCCATATTGAATTGTTTATCTTCCCAGTAAGGGTGGGTGATGAGGGAAGAAGGGAAACAATCTGGAGTTCAAAATTTAAATCAAATGTTTAAAAATATTATTATTGTTATTATTTACATGCATTGGGAAATAAGATATACAGGCAGTGGGGTAAGGAGATCCATCTTGTCCTACTGGAAAGTTGGATGGGGAATAGGAGAGGATATAGGAGAGAGCAGACTGGGGGAGGGGGTATTCATTGGGATCACTGTTCTGGGGTGGTGGGTAGGGGAAAGATGGGGAGAAAATTTGTAACTCAAAACCTTGCGGAAATGAATGATGTAAACTAAAAATAAACATAAAATTATTTTAAAACAAAGAAAGAAAACCAGAATTTATTAAGTATTGACTATATGCCAAATCCTTTACAAATATCTCATTTGATCTTCACAACAATACTAGGTAGTAAATACTATGATTATGCCCATTTTAACTGAGGGAACTAAGGCAGATAGAGGTTAAGTGACTTGCCTGAAGTCATATAGCTAATAAGTGTCTGAATCAGGATTTGAATTCAGGCCTTCCCGACTCTAGGCCCAGTCTTTTATTCACTATACCTCATCTGCCAGCTATAACAACAATATTATTAAAATAAAAAACTTTGAAAGACTTAAGAAGTAGGTAGTTGGCAAGGTTCTGGAGTCAGAACAGATCTGAATTCAAATCCTGCCTCAGACACTTATCCCTTATGTGACTTCTGGGCAAGTCACTCAATCTTTGTATGCTTCACCTTCCCCATCTATAAAACAGGGACAATAATATCACCTGGGATTGTTTGAAGGATGAGATTAAATAATACACGCAAAGCATTTTGTAAATCTTCAACTGTTATATAAAGGTTAGTAACTGAGGGAATTGGGAAAGCAAGTGGCTAATTGCGAGACTTGAATATAACTCACTGACTCCATCTTTTGACTTAATTCTGAATCTAGGTCAATTTCCTTTCTATTCAACTATGGGTTTAGTCCAGTTTCTGTCCCGTTTATTTCATTGTTTGAACCTAGCTTTGCAGGACTGGGAAGCTGGACCAGTTCTCCTTGCTTTTTGATACCCTTAACCAGGACCTAGATGATGCCAAGCTGAAACTTGGTCAGATCTGAAAACTGATGCAAGGAGTGTTCTCACAGTCATCTATCTCAAGTAACCCCTATGTCTTATCTGAAAACTGGCTCCATCCTCCTGTTCGATCAGTTATTGATTCCATGTTCCTTTGGAGAGAGTGGGGCATCTCTTTTTTTGAATTCAAGGAATTGTATCTGTTTACTCTCCCCTTCCCAACTTGGAAAGTCTCTAATCTTTCCTCCAACTAGAAATCAGATTACCTAATTTTGTATCCTGGTTAATTAATTGCTTTTATTTGATTAATTGTTTTTAATACATAAAAATCTTTCAGGGTCTTTGGACTGACTGGGGAGTCCATTGACCCATTTATTACACCTGTTTTGTTAGTGAATTTTATAGCTCAGAATGTTTCCTTAGTTATTATTCATTATTCCAATTGGCATTCATTGCTTAATAAATCGATATAATCCAGATTTCTTGCTATGTTGGGGGAGGGAGGGAGAAAAAAATTGGAACTCAAAATTTTCTAAAAGTGAATGTTGAAAACTATCTTTACATGTAATTGGAAAAAATTAAGTGAGACAAAGACCAAAACCTCTGATACAAACAAACCCACCAGACTGCTTCCACTATAGCTCCAAAATATAAATATAAATAAACAAACAATTGAATGTAAATAAATAAATTAATAAAACTAATTAATTAATTAATTAATATACTCAACTCCAACCTTGCTTCCTCAGTCTCTCATCTTTCAACCAGCATTTAAGTGCTTACAATGTTCCAGGCACTGTGCTAAGCCCCTAAAATACCAACAGAAAGATCGTCCTTGCCCTCAGGAAGTGTACATTCCAATGAGGAAAGACTACACACAAAGGGAGCTAAAAGGGAGAGGAAGGGATGGAAGTACCTGGCCTGGAGAGCTTCACAGGGAAGGTCTTGAAGAGTCAGCAGCAGAGCCTGGAGGGAACATGAAGAAGTGGCTGCCCTTGACCTCCTACTTAAAAGGGAGGTTTTGAGAAGGAACCAGCCAACCAAGGTAAGAAGCTGAAGGGACTGTGAGTACTTTGAACAGGAGATGTGTCCAGGGATAGAGTGAGCTTCCAGGGAGAAGAGGTTTCTGTGGCACCAGAGAGAAGGTCTAGGAGAGGCAGCCGTGCAGGCGGGATAGGAACATTATTGTCAATGCAATGGCCAACCGTGATGCCAGAGACCCAGAGAGGAAGCCTGTTACCTACCTTTAGGCAGAGAGGGGATGGACTCAAGATACAGAGTGGGTTGTACCATTCTGCACATGGCCAATGAAGGAACTTATTCTGCCTGACTATGCATGTTTGTTGTAAGAGTTTTGTTCTGTTTTGTTTTTCAATTAGCATGGAGTTGGTTGGAGGATGAAATAGATGCTTGGAATGGGGGAGGAGGGAGGGAGAAGTAAAAGAAAATAAAAGTTACATTTGAAAAATACTCTTTAAACTTCTCCTGAACTGGACTTGGAATCATAGGCCTGGAGTTCAAATCCTTGACCTATGTGACCTTGGATAAGTCACCTATCCTCCCTGGGCCTCAGTTTCCCAATCAGTACAACAGAATTGGGCTAGATGGTCTCTAAGGAACCATCTAGCCCTCCTAAATGTTCCAGTGATAGTTACAAGTCCAAGCTGCTTGCACAGGAGGAGAAAGGAGAATTTTAACTTAGTTAAAAACTCTTTGGATTCAGATTTTTTTTTCATATAAAAAGGATTTTTCATATATAAAGGACGTATCTTCCCTCTTCCCCAAAGCAGATCGAGAAATTCCAGTAGACTCTGAACTCAAGATTACTGATGATGAGTCATTGCAAAGGAAAAGATTTTGAACAAAGTTCCATGAATTTCACGTTTCCAAATAGGGATAGAGTTTGTTTGGGGATCTCCTAGCCTTGTTCAAAGAAGACTTTCGTTTCTATCCTAAAGCAAAAATATCACACCTGAGAAACGGGGAGAGGCAAAAACCTCTGAGCACCTCTGTGGTGTTCTTGGAGAAGCCACACTCTGTCCAGGCCTCTGTCTCTAACAGGGACACCCAGGGATGAGTATTCAAGAGTATGATGCCAGCTTCATCCAGGTGAAGTGTAAGCTCCAGGGAACTTCATTTCCTCACTGTGAGTGGAGATCCTGTCTTATGGTTTTCTTCTACTCCTTAATAGGACTGTAATAATAATAATTACTATCATCATCATCATTATTATAAATAATGAACACTTAACCTCTCTATCTCAGTTTTCCCTATCCATTAAATGGAAATAATCATAGCACCTACCTCTCTGGGGAATTGTAAGGATAAAATGAAATTAAAATTTTGTAAAACACTTTGCAAACCTCAAAGTGCTTTATAAGTGCTAGCTATAATAATAATTGCCATCTGTATAACTTTTAAAAATACATTTTTGCTAATATCTTGTTTCAATGTGAAAACATTCTTCCCCCATCCCCTTCCCAGAAAAAAAATCCCTTTATAGTAACTGTAGTACAGAGAATCAGGACAGAAAGGTCATCCCAGAGGGAGCTTTGACAAACTTTGTTACTGCTCACAATGGGAGGGAGAGAAGAGCTGCTTACAGGAATGGCTTCAGTGTGTGGCCTCCATGCCCATGCAGGTGGTCAGCACATAGTAGGGGCATTCATAATCTGGTTGAGGGCCCAGATCCCCTCCAGGCTCAAATGTATCTGTCCTTTGAGGCAAAGATGTCAGTGCCAGTACTCAGCCCCCTTATCTAAAGGACTAGTAAAGGGAGAGTATTTTCTAAATTACCTAATGTAGGTAATCAGAATGAGAAATAGGGAAGTAGAAACCTTAACTACAAGTACCATTCCAGCAAAAGACTGAAATGGGGGGTGGATGAGTTGGGTCTGTATCAACCAAACTATGTTTTACTGGTCAACAAACAATAAAGAAAAGAAAAAAGAGGAAGGAAAAAAAGTTTTAGAAAACTAGCCAAAACATCAAAGAAGCGTGGCACCATAGATAACCTTCCCCTACTACAGCCCCCCACTTCTGCAAAAGTGCATCTTTTATCTCCTGTGTGCATCTTCCTGGTGGCCGAGCTCGGCCTTTGTGGTTCCCCAGTGCTCAGCTTTGAGTTTATTGCATTTCCATTCATGAAGTTTCAGTCGTCTTATAGCGCAGCACAGTGGAGAGAGCTCTGGGTCTGGAGTCAGGAGGATCTCAGTTCAGATCTGACCTTACTGGCCTTATTAACTGTGTTACCTTAGGCAAGTCATTTAACTCTGTTTGCCTCAATTTCCTCATCTGTCAAATGATCTGGAGAAAGAAATGGTAAAGCAATCCAGTGTCTTTGCTAAGAAAACCCCAAATGGGGTCATAAAGAGTCAGACTGAAACAACTCAACAACAACAATCATTATATATATAGTTTTCCTAGTTTCTGCTGACTTTACTTTGTCTCCTTTCATTTATAACATTTTAAAGTTTTCAAAGTCATTTGCACACACGATCTTAAGTGAGGCTCCTAATGACACCATAGGGTAGGTATTGTTGCTAACGTTGTTCAGTCATGTCCGACTCTATGTGACTCATAGATGTTGTCCATGGGGTTTTCTTGCCAAAGACTCTGAAGGAGTTTATCATTTCCTTTTCCAGCTTGTTTTCCAAATGAGGAAACTGAGGGAAACAGGATGATGTGGCTTGCCCAGGATCACACAGTTTGTAAGTGTCTGAAGCTGGATTTGAGCTCTGATCTTCCTGACTCCAGGTCCAGTGCTCTATCCACTGTGCCACCAAGCTGCCCCCATAAAATAGGTACCATATACATTATCATCACTCCTATTTTATAGCTGAAGAAACCAAGGCTCATCAAGGTTGTGAATTACCCATGATCACCCAGTGGCTAAGTGCTGTGGCCATCACAGTTGTATGGCCTAGCTACCAGCTGAATAAAGGAAAGAGGGAGAAAGACAGGGATGTATTCCATAGTCTGTTTATTACAGAACCATTTCATATAGAGCCAATGATACAAGAAAATCATAGGGCTTATATTCCCTATAGCAGAGATGCTTATGTGACCAGAATGCAAGGACTCACCCTAGGTCTCAACCTTTCCCTACCGGAGACCAAGGCTAATCATTCATTAAGATTTTATCCTAGGACCATTTCCAGAGGCACAAGCAAACAGGGAATCACAAACAAGACTTGCAAATTAACTACTCTGTACTTTCTTTAGATATTCATAGAACCAATGATAGCACCCACCCAACAAGATTATACTCCTCCTGCATATCTGCCTAGTGACCTTGTAGAAGTGGGGAGCATTTTCTTAATGGGGCTAGGGCCCCTGAAAATCTGGTCCACTACAGCTAAGTGGTAGGGGCAGGATTTGAACCCAGTTCTTCCTGATTCCAGGTTATTGTGTTAGTAGGCTGAAACATGGAGTCAGTATCAGTGCATTTTCCTAAGCCTGTATTCATCCTTGGACCCTGGAAATATGCTCAGGACTTAGCTGAAGAAAAACTCTCTGAAGGGTAAAGACCACTTGGGCCAGGACAAGTTTAGGTCAACCCCACTCTTTCAATCTTTTGCCTCAGGACCCAATTTAAGTCCAAGAATAGTCCCCTTCCAAGACTCCCCCCCTCCAGCCATAGGCACCCAGCCAACTTTCCCCATTCCCTTCCCCATTAGGCTCTTAGCCAAGTCTATCTGTAGTCCCCTTTTCCTTATTTCTCCCCCCGCCCCCAATGAGTAGGACAGACAAGGTTTAGTCAAGTGTTTTTCATGTGCTTGGGGAAGATCCTGGTGGTACTCTGGAAACACAGGGCCCACTGGCAGGGTTTAAAGGTCAGCTGGGTCTTATAATTGAGAGTGATGACGATAGTTTCTCAGCTCTAACAGATCTCCCCATCCATGAGAAGCAGACTCTTAGCACTAGTCAATATATCCTCAGTTTCAGAGGAAGACTAATTGAAAGCACTGATGACTATTTAGAACCATGAAAGACTTACAGCTTATCCCTGTTTTCATGTATCCTTTGGAATCCAGGTTTCCAGCTAAGACTAGAGCATTTTGCATGAGATTCTCTAATTGATGAGAGAAAATGATCCAGACTTGTCAAGAAATGGATTCTACCTGGAGGTGGCTATGCGGTGCAGCGAATAGAGGACTTGTTCTGGCGTCAGGAGGATCTGAGTTCAAATTTGGCCTCGCACTTAAAGCCATGTGATCTTGGCCAAGTCATTTAACCCCAGTTGCCCTGACTTTCCCCCTGCAAAAAGCACAATAATAATAATAATAATAATAATAATAAGCATTTATACATGGTTTTAAAGTTCCCAGGGACAGCTAGGTGGTGCAGTGGATAGAGTGGTGGACCTGGAGTCAGGAAGACCTGAGTTCAAATCTGATCTCAGATACTTACTAGCTGTGTGACCCTGGATAAGTCACTTAACCTCATTTGCCTCAGTTTTCTCATTTGTAAAATGAGCCAGAGAAGAAAATGGCAAACTACTTCAGTATCTTTGCCACAAAAATCCCCAAAGGGGTCACAGAGAATCAAACACAGCTAAAAAAGTTCCTGAACTAAAGGAAAAGTTCAGAAGTGCATTGCAAATACTAGCTCATTTTATCCTTCCAACAACTCTGCGAGGTAGGTTCTATCATTACCCTCTTTTATAAATGAGAAAACTTAAGTACAGAGAGGTTATAAGTCACCCAGGCTCCTACAACTTGTCAGTGTTTGAGGATAGGAACTCATTTCTTAATGATTTTTTGTCCCTTGCGCCACCTAGAGGCCCCTCAGAGAACTAGATATCCATATTAAAAAGACAAACCTACAAACTTTCTTTCACTATCTAAAGTCTCTGTAGTTCCAAGTCGTGTCCACCAGAAGGAGAACAAGGACACAATTTCATGTGGTGAGCAGACTGTCTTAGCGGCTCTTCATCCCTAAGTCAGCTTAAGGAGAGAATACAGAGCTGTGCGTGCTTGAACGCAGCAGGTTGTTCAGTTTCCAGTGTGAGCAATTACATTTTGGAAACAGAGAAATGCTACAAATCCGACCTTAATTTATTGCTTTGTTGGTTGTTGAATCTTACAAAAGTAATAGAGAAAATATTAATAATGCAGATTAAATTTAAAATATTGTTTATGTGCACTCCCACACCCCAAAACTGATCGTCAAATACTTAACAGCACACTCCTGACTGTAAGAAGCTATTAAAGATCATCTCATCCAAACTCCATATTTTACAGATCGGGCAAATGAGATTGTTGTTTTTCTTTCTTGAAGAGTGTCATGCTGTCTTGGAGGTCATGGTCAGGAAGACAAAGAGATTAACAGTTCTGTATTTCTGTCAAGGACCAACACTTTCACCTATCTTCACAAGAAGTGGGGAAATAATTCCTGCTGTAAGTTAGGTGCCTTTATTCAAAAGGAATCTATCTCCACTCTTCTATGGGACCTGAACTCTGGTCTTGGTAAAGCCACTTATGATCCCTGTGACCTTAGGCTCTGTGACAACCTTCGTGGGCTTTAGTTTTCTCATTAGTAAAATGAGATTGAGCTAGATCAGTGAGTGATCTTCAAATTTTCACATTTTTTTGGATCATGCACTCCTTCAATCAAAAAAAAAAGTTGAGGATACCCTCCACTACATGAATATTTATTTATAAACTTATGTTTAAAGAATTTATATGCTCATAAGCTAGTATAAGCTATACAAAGTACTAATAAATATATACATTATTACAGAATCCTGCCTCTGATATACTGAATGTGTAACCCTGGCTAGGTCACTTATCTTCTTTTTTTGGGAACTCTCTAAGACTTTCCTAAGTTGTAGAGAAGGTACCAACTTCTATATGTAGAGATACTTTCCTCACCTTAAAGTTCCATAATGAAATCATAGGTGTAGTCCTTATCTGAAAGCTTATATACACACCCACATCCTGGACCATCTCCAGTCCTCCTGATCTATATCTGGTCACTGGATGCATATGGTCTGGAGGATAAAGTAAGGCTGGTTACTTTGCACAGTCCTTCCTTACTTAAATCCAATTCATTTGCAAGTTTTGGCATCATCTTCCTGATGTCATGATCCTCTTTGAGAATGAAGGACAAGCCAGAGAGAGAGAGAGAGAGAACAAGAGAGTCTGAAAGAAGTACTGAATAGGGGAGTGATTTGACTAACTTTTGCTTTAGGAAAAATAATTTTGATGGCTGTGTGAGGGAGGGAGAAGACTTGACAAGTCAGGCAAGAAGGTGATGAGAAATGGAGAAGGGACAAATCCAAGAGATATGAAGGTGGAGATAACAAGATTTGACAACTGATTGGATGTGTGGGATGGGTGAGAAGTGAAGAGTTGAGGATGATGCCAAGAATGTGAATCTGGGAGACCAGAAGGGTATTGATACCCTTTGTCAGTAACCTAAAAGTTTGGAAGAGATGTGAATTTGGTGGGGGGGGAGAGATGATGTAATGGAATCTTTGAGGTAGATTAGAATCCATCCATCCATCCCTGCTCATTCTATGTGACCCACCAAAAAGCAGTAAAGGGAAGGCACAGTTCTTACCCACCCCAACCTGGAATGAAGAGCCCCTCGGCTGAGAGGCACCCACTGAAGCTAGGAGATTACTTGGGGAATGGGAGTGGGACTGCCAATGGGGGTGGGTAGGTGGGTGGGTAAGTATTCTGCTATTTGGAATGCCTCAGTCCTAGTTACTTTATAACCTCTCTAAAGAGCTAATGGGCAACTAAGTGGTGTAGTATATAGAGTGCTGGGCTTGTGGTCAAGAAGACTCATCTTCCTGAGTTCAAATCTGACCTCAGACACTTACTAGTGACCCTGGGCAAGTCACTTAACCCTTTTTGCCTCAGTTTCCTCATCTGGAAAATGATTTGGAAAAGGATATGACAAATCACTCCAGTATCTTTGTCAAGAAAATCTCAAATGGGGTCACAAAGAACAAAAGAGCTAATGTCCTGAGAGCAAGAAAACCAGTGGTGAAAGAGTTAAGTTCGAGACTATTGAGTGGTAATGGGCAAAAGGGGTGGTATAATTGTGCTGGAGACAAGTCCACCCTTGGTTATCCCATGAGGGAGGCAGAGGCAGGCCAGCTCCAGGACAGCGCTCATGGAGTATGACTCCTCCTTCCATTTTCCAATTGGTTGACCAAAGTCCTTCTGGGGTCGTGCTATGGACTCCTGGGCATACGTCTCCACTGGACTAAATGTTTCTGAGGTTCCTTTTGACTCTAGGTCTACAATTATAGGTTATTATTTGGTTGTAATAACACATTCATCTATTATCACAAATTAGGTTACTGAATTACTTCTTCTGACTCATTTTCCCCCTCTATATTTTAATAATAATAGCTAGCATTTATACATTGCTTTAAGGTTTTCAAAATGTCATCACTTTTTTATCCTTACAACAACTGTGGGAGATAGGTACAATTATTTTCTTTATTTTACAAATGGGAAAACTGAGGCAAAGAGGTTAAATGAATTGCCTAGGATCCACACAGGTAGTATCTTAGGGTGGATTTGAACTCCGGTCTTCTTGGCTCCAGGCCCAGGATTCTATCCAGTGTTCCACCTAGCTACCTCTGTAGAAACATTGATGAACTGAAGTATGTCCATATGGAAGCGTTAGGAAAAAAAAAACAGAAAAAGGAAATGTTTAACCTGAAAACAAGAAGACTTGGGGAAGATATAATAGTTGCTATATCTGCCTCACAAGGCTGTTATGTGAGAATCCAGGAAAGCAGAAACACTGAAGAAGTGGGGAACCTGCAGTCTCAAGGCCACATGTAGCCTTCTAGGTCCTCAAATGTGGCCATTTGACTGAATCCAAACTTCACAAAACAAATCCCCTTCATAAAAGGACTTGTTCTGTAAAACTTGGACTCAGTCAAAAGGCTGTACTCAAGGATCTAGAAGGCCATAGGTTCCCCTGCAGCCCCACTAGAGTCTGGCTTTCAAGGCTTTCCCCAAATTAGTTCAGACCCACCTGTCCAACCTTATCTCATTGTCCCCAGTCTGAATTAGTATTTATGCAGCTTAGCAAGGATTTCCTCAGAAGAATCAGATGTATCAGTAATGGACAAATTAATAGGTCTTTTATAGTGGAACATTCTGATTTATGCCAAGAGTTACTCATAATCTGAAGTGAAATCCTTGCTGGGGTAGGTGCCACAAAAGAAAGTGGAGAAGGAGGGAAGGGGAGTTCAGTTGGCAGGGTCCTGTGTGGCCTGGTCTTCAGGACAAATGAGCAAGAAGAGGAGTCAGAGAAGACTCTTCAGACTTTGCTTTCTCTCATTCTTAAGAAGAAGAGGGAGGATGTGATCACCTTCACACCAGGGCAGCTCATTTCAATTCAACTTAATTCAGTAGGTATTAATTAAGCACTTACTATATGCTAGACACTGTGCCAGGTGCCAGAGCTGTAAGACCCACAGATAAACAGTTCTCACCTTCAAGGAGGTTCCGTTCTCTTGGGCTTATGTTTTTTTTAATGTTTTATTGCATTTTATTTATTTATTTTAAACATCTACCAATTATATTTTAACCTGGTTCTGGCTGTGTGCATCTTGGACATCTCTGATTTAAATATTGTAGGATTGGAAGAGGCCTTCTCAGTGGGCAAGGGAGGGCTCATGGAGTTTTATGAAGAGGGGTTGGATTCTTACAGAGAAGGCTGACTTCCCATCTCTAATGGCACAGACAGGGAGACATCAGGTACCAGCTACACAGGTTTTGGAGAACTACTCTTTACAAGCAGGGGGTATGAGAGTGTCCTGAAAATTACTGGGCTTGGGAAGATATATTAGACAAGAAATAGAGGCATATTCTGGCTGTTTCTGAGTCCTGTGGATTTCACAAAGGTTCATAAGCTCATGTACGGCCTTGAGTTTTTTTAGAATAAGGGAAGGCTAAATGAGCTAAGGAAGGCCTGCTTTAAAAAAAAATCCCACATAAACTAGTCTTCAGTAGGGGATGTTGTTCTTTGGACTTGACAGATTTTGAATTACTCTGCTGGCCAGTATTATTGATCTGGGTACGTGCCCACAGGCAGGGAACTGTAGAGCTGTGTCTGTCCATATGTAACCTTCCAGAGTGTTTGTTTTCTGTAAAAGAGCTTTATAAAAATGGCCTGCCTTTTTGACTCAATCTCTCTATTCATATTGAACTTTCACTTGGGAGTAGAGTTTCTCTGATCTAAAATGAGTGCTTGCTCCCCTTCTTCCTCCCTTTTGGTAGTCTGGAGAAGCCCATGGACTCCTTTTTAGATTTTTTTTTAAATTGGTAGCTGAAGGAAATATTAATTTTCACTTAGAGGTTAGTGAAAATAAAGATATACAATTATCCTGTCCACAATGGGGTGGGGAGGGGGGAGTTAGGGACATGGCGCACCCCTGTGATCTGGAAAATCCATGTACAATTTTTTGTTACTCCCTCTTATCGGAGAAGTTTGATTTTTTTCTTTTATGGGGTGCCTTACTGTAAAATTTGTGTTAAGTATTTAGTCATATGCTATACATAGGTCAATGTGAAGTAAAAATACTTTCTCTGTGTTGTCTGCTAGCCTTTGTGTGTTTGTCTATGGTTTCTGCAAAACTCCCCCCCAAATTCCCATTTAATTTCTTATGACAATCTGTGATATATCAAAACCGTGATGGGGAAAGTTGTGTAGTGGAAGCATACATACACACACATACATACATACATATTTGTATGTATTTATATATAAATACATATGTGTACATAGATAATAGATATTATAATATGCATTATGTATACTACATAATAATAAATACATATGACCCGTATATTTTCCATCCATGTTCACAGACTGTCTGAAACCTAACCGTGAGCTCTTGAGTGGGGGGGAACCCAGGTTATGAACCACAGATATACTCTATATCCCAGCCACAATGGGTTCCCTAAACTGGTCAGACCATTTGTGTCCCTGCCCCTGCTCCCAACCCCCACTCTCCCTCTTAATCTGGGCCTTTGGGGATTCCACTCTTGGTGCCTTATTTCTTCCCCTAAGTTGAAAGTGTTTTCTCCTTCTTCAAAGACTTTCCTGATGCCCTTTGACATCCTCTTTGTCCCCATCACCCTGTCTCCTACATTAAAGTTCACTGTGAATGTTTTTCATCCTTCCTTTGTAGGATGTTGGCTTCTTAAAAGATGAAAAATTCGGGGACAAATAGGCCCTGGAGTCAGGAGGACCTGAGTTCAAACCCAGCCTCAGACGCCTGATCATACTTACTAGCTGTGTGACCTTGGACAAATCACTTAACCCCAGTTGCCTTGCCTTTCCCCCTTCAAAAAGGCAAAAAAGATGAAGAATTTGTTGTGTGTGTGTGTGTGTGTGTGTGTTTTAAAGCCTTTACATCTCCAAGGCTACAAAACAGGAGCTTGATGAATATTAGTTGAAGAAACAAAGATCTTTGTGAGGCAAATGAATAGGGAGAAGAACCTGACCTATGATTTCACTGTGAGGCAACTCATTCTACCGATGCAGGTCTCCACTGTCCCTCATTTGATGGTCTTAGAGAGTTGGATAAAACACCACGGGGTTAAGTGCCCTGCTCGGAGTCACCTATCCAATATGAATGGCAGCTAGGGGTCATAGTGGATGATACACTGGACCTGAGTTCAAATCCTGCCTCAGCCATTTACTAACTTTGTGATTCCCCTAGACAAGTCACTTAACCTTCCTTAGTTTCTGTTTCCTTTGCTTCCCTCCATATATATATATATATATATATATATATGTATGTATGTATGTATGTATTTATAAAAGAAGCTGGAGAAGGAAATGCCAAACCACTCCAATATCTCTGCCAAGAAAACCCCAAATGGGGTCATGAAGAGTCAGACATGACTGAAAATAAACAACCCAGAACCCCCAAGTTTAAAGCAATCCACCAGCTTCAGCCATCCCCAGCATCATGAATAGTCACCAGGGGAGGCCTGTCTCAATCAATCAACCAACATTTATTTAGTGGCCCTACTATGTGCCAAGGATTTGCTAAACACCGGGGATACAAAGAGGCAAAGGACTACCCCTGCTCTCAGTCTTATAGTTTTCTCTTAGAGGGGAAAACACGAAGCTCATTGATTTACCCCGTCACACGGCGGCGCAGTGAGCATGGGAAACTCCATTAATATTTCCCTTGGAACTCCGTGGCTTTCTCTCCTCCCGTATCTCTTTTCCCGTATCTCCCCCCTCCCCCCTAGACAGGCTCTGACTATACACTTTCCCATTTACGGTCAAAACAATTCTCTCTCCTTCTGCAAGGAAACAAGGTTGTTAAGTAATAAAATACCTCTTCCCTTTGCAGTTCTGGTCAGGGGAGTCCTGCCTACCCAGAAATTAGTCTTCTTCTGATGAATTATTTAATGACCTCAGGCTGGCCTCTAAACCAGAGATAACTCAGATTTATCAGGAAAGGCCTAAGTGGCTCATGAAAGTCCTTCTAGCACACTCCAGAGTACAGAGCAAGAAGAGGGAAGTTTCTAGTGGGTGTTGAAAGATAATTGATTATCCTAAATGAGTTTGAATGGTGGTGATGACTGGATCAGGGGTGGATAGGAAGGGATGCTGGTTTACTGTCCTTTCAATAAATGGTGGTTATAGGCAGGCCCTGGAATTGGCCCTCTAAAATCTGCCTTTAAAAGCTCATTCATACATCTCTTCTAGGAAGATCAGCCATACGTTATAGGTATTATATCCCCAATAGGAAAGTCTCTCTGCTTAAAAGTATTCCCTTCTCTGACTCTTACAACAATAGCGTACGTTTGTATGGTCCCCCTCTACCTCCAGAGATTTAGAAAGTGTTTTACTCATAGTAACTTTGAAAAGTAAGGGCAGTCTGAGTATTGGATCTGAGTATCATTCTGGTTCTGAAATGTTATAGGAATTTCCTGTGTGGAAACACCTATGGTAGTCATGTGTCTGTAAGTTAATAGAGAGTTGGGCTTCAATTTTATCATGAAGGGTTCATCCCTCTGGGTTAAACCATCATCCAGACTCTGCAAGGGGGAGCTAGGTGGTACAATGGGTAGAATGCTGGGCCTGGAGTCAGAAAGACTCATCTTCCTGAGTTCAAATGTGGCCTCAGACACTTACTAGCTGTGTGACCCTGAGCAAGTCACTTCACCTTGTTTCCCTTAGTTTCCCCATCTGTCAAATGAGAAGGAAATGACAAGCCATTTCATATCCCTGCCAAGAAAACCCCAAATGGGGTCACACAGAGTCAGAACTAAACAACAGCCACCCTAAAAAGCTTCTACCTCAGGTCTAGTCCCTGTCATTTTAGTTCTGAGCTCTTGTCCTAACTTTAACATGGCTCTTCAACAAGACTTTACCCATTGCTCTCTTCAGTTGTCTGTAAGGTGCTTGGTTCTTCAAAAGCTAAGGCCACGTTGGAGTGAATCCTCACTTCAGCTGGCGACTGGCACCACTACAAACAAGCTTCTCCTCCGTCTGCTGAAATGGCCGTCTCCGAGCTCGCCTGCATCTACTCTGCCCTCATCCTTGACAATGAGGTTACAGTCACGGAGGATAAAATCAATGCCCTCATTAAAGCAGCAGGTATAAATGTTGAACCATTCTGGCCTGGATTATTTGCCAAGGCCCTGTCCAATGTAAACATTGCAAGTCTCATTTGCAATGTAGGAGTTCGTGGACCTGCCGCAGCAACTGGTGGTGCTGCCCCTGCTGGAGGGGCTGGTCCTGCTAGCACAGCTGCCCCAGCTGAGAAGAAGAAAGAGGAAGCAAAAAAAGAAGAATCCGAGGAGCCCGATGATGGCATGGGCTTTGGTCTGTTTGACTAAATATTTTTGTAACTATACTGTTGTTAGAGATGATGAGATGAAGTCTTGTAAACACTACTGAACAAAGTCTAGTATATGCATCCAAAGTTCTAATACACCATGAAGGGCCCAGGTATACTTGGAAGAATTGTCTCTATTCAGAAAATCCAGGAACTTCATTATGTGACGCCTCCACACCCCTGTCTTTGTCCCTAATGTGTTTGTCACCAATGAAGCTAAGCTTCAATTAATGCAGTAAAAAATCACATCAGCTTTTTGGGGCACCATATTCTACTACTGAATCATTGAGCTGTGGTCCACTAAAGCTTCCAGATCTTTTCTAGATAAACTGATATCTCTAACTATAGGTCTCCCATGCCAATATGTCAACTGTCCCTCCCAGTTAGTTATTGATCATATGCAGATTTGCTAAGCAAATTAGGCAGCCCTAATTCCAGCACCTATTAGTTCAGGTTTGATTTGGGGTTGACATGAGTCATTTAACAGTAAACAAAAAGAGGTTTATTTTGTCCTAAAACCACATAGAAATGCAACAAGGAAACAGAGGCAGTAGATTACACTGCCTCTCTCATTTGCATATAGAAACAGTTCTGGTCAGCAAAGGAGGATGTGGTAACTCTTGTGGTCTTCAGACATTCACCAAGCTGGAGGCCCCTAATTTCACATAGATGGAACAAGGCATGCATTTAGATGACAAGATGACAA
Organism: Pseudocheirus occidentalis; assembly: GCA_028646575.1. NCBI lineage: Eukaryota > Metazoa > Chordata > Mammalia > Diprotodontia > Pseudocheiridae > Pseudocheirus > Pseudocheirus occidentalis. Next base: position 202,879,198 of record CM053593.1, on the reverse strand, counting down.
GCTTAGATGTCAAAGACACGAGCCAACTGGGACCTGGGGACAGCTTAGGGAAAACTAATTTCTGTCCTTGAGAACCAGTGGAATCCTGGTTCTATTACATATGGCATCTGTGTCTTTATTCAAGTTACTAATAAAAAGACTAAACGTAGCAGACATTGATCCCTGGATGGTTAAAGATGTCCCTTTTTATTCTTCTTGTTCAGTCATTCCCAGTTGTGTCCAACTCTTCATGACTCCATTTGGGGTTTTCTTGGCAAAGATACTTGAGAGATTTGCCATTTCCTTCTCCAGCTCGTTTGACAGATGAGGAAACTGAGCTAAACAGGGGTAAGTGACTTGCCCAGGGTCACACAACCAATAAATGTCTGAGGTCAAATTTGAACTTAGGAAGATGAGCCTTCCTGACTACAGGTCTAGTGCTCTTTTGAATCAATTTAATTGTATTATCCACTGTCGACCACTAGAAAAGATTTGGTTAAAGAGACAAACAGATAGTAATATAAAAATTACAACATTCATTCCTTATTATTCCCTTAAGCCTAGCATTACTTGCTCAATGAGTGTAGGACTAAAGTCCTGACTGATGAACAGAGAAATCATAAGACTCTTTATACATTTCAGAGCCATCCCAGTTCAAGATGACTATGTCACAAAACTTTATGACTTCCATTTGTTACCATCTATATGTGATATAGAGTTCCTTAGCTGTAAATGCAAATTGACAAGGACCAGAGCAGGGTCTATTTACATTTTATGGTCTCAGGATGTCTGTTCTGCTTCCATGTGGAATATGTTCCAAGATAAGGGAAATCTCACCTCTGATCTTTGAAGTTACAGACACAGGGAAAGGAATTTTAATTAGAGCAGTTTGTTTAATTAAATCAGACTTTAGCTAAAATATAATATTAAAAGATTATCACCACATATCTTTATTTTCCCCCATAAGAAGGGTTGGCTAGGTGGCACAGTGAATAGAAGACCACTAGCCCTGGAGTCAGGAGGACCTGAATTCGATTGTGATCTCAGACATTTAACACTTAGCTAGTCGTTGACCTTGGGCAAGTCACTTAATCCCAATTGCCCTGCTTTCTCCCCTCCAAAAAGCAAAAAAAAAAAAAAAAGAATAGTATAAGAAAAAATTAAAATAAAAAATAGCATAAGATACATTTAAGAATGTATCTTGCTAAAATTCAGGCAAAATATAGCATTCTCCTGACTTTACAAATGTATCAAAAGAAAAAAGAAAAAGAAAAAAGAAGGAAGGTCAGTTTGCTACAACCTGGTCTTGATGAGGCTCTTTGTAATCACCTCCAACCATCTCTTT
>CM053593.1:202866826-202877774 GCA_028646575.1 Pseudocheirus occidentalis | reverse complement strand
GCTCTTACTTTTGTCATCCGCATGTATCTTTTAAAAAAATCTAAGTTTAGAGGCAGTGTTTTGAAGTGGACAGAGTACTGGACTTGGAGACATGAAGACAGGTTTAAATCCCATCTCATTTAGCTGTGTGACTCTGGGCAAGTCACTTAATCTATCTGAACTTTGGCCTCTTTTTCTGTGAAATGATCTATTGTGCTATTGTCTGGGATGAAAAAAACCCATCCAAAAATTTAATTAAAAATTCAGAAATGTCTTAGGATAAAAACAGGAGTTTATTCTCTTCCCCAGGAGAAGAGGGCAGTCTTCCCCACGACTCATCATGAAGAAAAAGTGTGTTACAAAAGACAGAACAAGAATTTATACCCTAATGCAATCAAGCCCCCTTCCCTGACTGTCTCCTCTCTTGTTGGCTGAGAGGCAGACTGAAGTCTTGCACCAAAATTTTCCCTAATGGCAAGTCATAGGGAAGCCTGCCACTATTTCCCAGTGGCTGAGAAATGGGTTTACAAAGAACAAGGATGCTGACTGACCGCAAGGGAAAAGGGGAAAGGGTCCCAAAGCAAGGGAGGAGGAGTGAGCCTAGGCTGTCCCTGACTCCCACTGGCCAGGAGGAGGGACCCACAAAGGTGAGAAATCAGAAAGGGCTAGCTGCTAATTGACAGCAGCATTGGAGTGGGGGAAGTTAAACCAAAACTGCCTGAGAAGTTTTCACTCTCCCCAGACACTATGATAGGATGATAAGGTTGTGAGTTCCATGTGCATTCACATCAATCTTCTCAGTTCCCAATTTTTTCTCCTGATTGGGATTATTTCTTTTTGTGTCCTCAGAATATTTTTCTGCAGAGTTTTCCCCCTTTCTCATTAGATGATTTCTGTAGAACTTTAGTCTCAGGATCTTACCCAGCCATCCTTTGAACACCTAGAATTCTGAATTACCAGTATCTATAGTGCATGTTAGATCATGACCAGATAGTTCTACTTCTCTACCACAAACTCTAAGAGGAAATGATCACGTTCACTCAATGTTCCCATCAATTCCACTCCCAACAACCTTTTTCTCTTTCTTGGTGAAAATCAGTTCCTGGGTAGGATTCCTCCTTGCCTGCTCCTCCTTTTAAAGAATAAAAATTTTAAGACAAGTCAAGAATTTGTTAAATACTTTGCTTTCAGCAGAGAAAGAGTTCTAGCAGATTTCTTGGTAATTAAAGTACTCTATCATCAATATATCATGCCTCTATGCTTCCAGTCTTGTGACATATTTCTAAAACTGTTGATTTATCTCTTCCTTCCAATCCACTGGTAGATTGTATACTTTGATGACAAATCATTTTTATTTGTTCCTCCACTGGTCTGCTATGGTCCAGACACTGTGCTGGGGATACCAACAAAGGCAAAAGACTTACTCTCACAGTAATTTTCCTATAAAAATAACAATGTGCAATTTTAAAACAACTATGTATCTTGGTCCCGCTGCCTGGAAGCCCCGTTTTTTGGGGGCTGCAGGATCTAAACAGGAAGAACCCTTCTTCCTTGGTAGTTCAGTGCATGACACCAGTAATACTGGCGAACTTTCACCCTTTCTGGATGATGAGTGAGAAAAAGCATTCAAGAGAAAGAACTAGACTGTGCTAGTCTGACATTTTAAAAGATACAACCTCTATAGCTATGAAGCCAATTTAATCCTATGTGGGAATTGGGGAAGAGAAGACAAACTCCTATGGGATCCCACGATGAGCAGGCATGACTTACATGAAGACCCAGGAAAAGAGCCTGAGAATGAGTGGTTGGATAGAGCAATGACAAGCAAAATGGATTTTTTTTTTGCTGTTTTTCTGGATTGAGTTTTAGCTAATCAAGTGCCTTTGAGCCTAGTCTTTGATAGTATCAAGAATCTTTGATTAGAAATAGTATACATTGTATTGCCCTTAATAGGCCTAAGAGAGTTTGAAGATCTTACCTGCCCTTGATAGACCTAAGGGAATTCGAAAATCTTCCCTGCCCCTTAATAGGCTGAATGTAATCACATGGGAGCCCACGGTGGAGAGGAGCTTGCAAAAAGTGTGGAACAGGAGAGAGCAGATAAGAACACGAGCAGAGCTAGGGACAGGCAGAACTGAGAGAATGTTTGTAATGTTGGTGCTCTGTCTGTTGATCTGTGTTACTTTCTCAGACAGAAGCCCTGTCTTATATTGTTTTGTGTTGGTCTCTCAGACAGAAAGTAAATTGAGATGATAGTGCTGGTAATATGTGTAAATATTGCTGTAACCCTGTTAAGTTTTGTTTTTCTAGAAACAGACACTGCAAAGAGCTTGGAATGGAGCAGTCCCTGTGACCTGAGATATGGAACAGGGCAGAGAACTGCCTGCATGTGAAACTAGGCAACAGTTGGGAGCTGTCAGTTGCAGAGGAGGAGCCATGGAGTTTGGAAGCCAGTCTCAAGTCAAGATGAAAGAGGACTTTACTTTGGATACTCTGTATTGGCAGAGGAGATTGCAACTTAATATAACCTAGGGGTGGATGGTGTTTGTATTTTCCTCAATCCCTTAAAGATGACTATAAGATATACTGAATGATACATTTTATTTAAGACTATGTGGCTGCCTTAGTAATAAGTTGTTATGTTATGTTATTGTGAATGTTATGCTTTAGTTTATTGCTGAATAGGGAGTTCATTATACTATGCAATTAGACCTTTTAAGTTATTCACAGCAGCAATCCTCAGGAGAGTTGCTAGTGATTGGCTTTACAAAAAGGGAGTAGGAGAACCATGAGAGAATAGCGTCTCAAAAACCTGGAGAAAAAAGAATATCAAGGAGAAGAGGATAAACAGTAGTGTCAAAGGCTACAGAGACATCAAGAGGAATGAAGCAAAAGAAGGTGACAACGATCCAAAGCTGAGGCTTGGTAGGGCAAGATCAGTCATAAGGTAAGGGACAATGAACTCAAGAGAAGAGGACCGAGGGATCAAGATGAGGAAGAGAGGACAGTAGTTAATGCAGGGGTGATAGCCTGGGAAAGAATTAAGGGCTCCAATGATTGCTGGCTATGGTATGGATGAAGAAGGATTTGGGGTTGCAAGGCAGAGGGAAAAGAAGGATGACAATAGACTGTGATCAGGTAAAAGAATTTCAGAGTTCATGCACACAAAAATGGTACATCTCTGGGTGATAAGAAGATCAAGAATATGACCATGAGTAAGTCTCCAAGGAGAAGTTACTGCATCATGGTAGTAGAGGGAGAACCTGGAAATGGTGATGTTAAGCAAGTGACTTCAGGGAATATAAATGAAAGTGCAGCCAGTGCTGGAAATGAAGTCCAGGGAGACTATGTCATCAAGAAAAGGTTCAAGATGAAAATAGATTTGTTACCTTTGGATCATGCAAATCAGAGAACATAGTGGAAGGAGTGAGTAGCTTGGAGTAGGATATACTCCAAGTTCACAGTCATATTCGAGTCACATGCCTCTCCTGCTAAGTCTCAGTGATACCAATGAGGTCAAAATTTTCTTCTTGCATTAGAATATCTGGTTCCTCTTGCTTATTGTTTAAATTTGGGCATTGATGTATAGATATTTGAGGTCATTGGTTTTAGTAATGGCTCTTATTTTGGTTTTGTCCCAATGTGAACTTCTGATTTTCTTGACTACTATTATTCCTTTATTATAGCTGCTCTTTATCATACCTAGCTTGTTAAAGCTCTTGCCGGGCCTCTTGCCTTTGCCTCTGTCCCTTTTAACTGAAGGTGTCTTTGATTAGATTTGTAGTGTCTAAGACAACAGCCAAGTACTTTCTTAGCAAGCTTTTTTAGGCATAATCTGGTCATGAATCTACAATTCCCATATTTTAAGTTGATGCCCCAAAATAGAAATTCCATTCTCAGATACCACCCTCTTAGCCAACTATTCACTTTTCAAGTCACTTTTGTCTTTTGTATCCCTTGTCTTCAATGGACACAAATGAGGAAAATATAACTTGTGATCCTAAAGTTTTCTGTTTTTTGCCCAAGTCCTTATAATCTTTAGCAACACTGTTTAAATTACTTCTGTCAGTGTAATTTGTGCTCACAGAATGCTCACAGAAGTCTTGATAAGACTTGGGAAGATTTCTATCAAGTTTTGGATAAATGTTCCAGGAAAACAACAGACTTCACTACAGAGGCCAAAAAATAGCTGCCTTGCTGATCCTGAGCAAGGAATTACCAACCACCACTAACTACTCTTCTTCCTCTGACTTTTATTAGATGATTTATGGTTTGTCTGATAAGGCAAGGCAAAGTAACAAGCATTTATTAAGGCTTATTGTGTACCAGGCACTCTGGTAAGTACATGGATACAAATACAGCAAGAAAAAAAAGATAATATCTGTCCCCAAGAAGCTTACATTCTATGGACTGCTCCTGAGAAAGGAAAAAAAAATACCAAGCAAGCCTAGGACAAAGAAAATTGCCCCAAGTTTAAGAAAACAATAAGCAAACAAAACTAAGTCAAATAACCTCCATTATACCTTGCAAAAATAAGCAACTCAAAATCATATTCTTAAGAACAGAGCTCTCATGTTTAGGTAAAGAGAGTGGAAGAGTCAGCTCCTATGTAGAATGAGGTCCACATGTGGTGACACTCTCATTGTGTATGGCTCAAAACAAAACAGAATCTCTAGTCTTTTCTCTCCCCATTCTTCGCCAAGGAAGACTTTCATTATTGACAGAAGAAAGCAAGAGGTTGGGACCAGGAGCCACTACTCTCCTTAGAGGGAGAAGGGGTATTGGGCTGGAAGCATCTCTGTCTGTTCTCTTAAATATTGTTTGTCAAGGGGATATGATCTAGTTTGAGCTAATTTTTGATGGCTTTGTCATTTGGGGGGAGAAGGAAGACCTCAAGATCTATATCCAAGTTGAGTTTCCCTTGCACTGTGAAGGGGCGCCAAGCAGAGTTGTGCTGATCAGACACCTCTCAGCCTGTGACTGGGGAGAGAAGAAGCTAGCACACATCTGGTGAGGGCAGTAGCAGAGAAACGGGGACCCTTGTGGGCACTTGTAAGAGAGGAGAGTCTCTGGTTTCAGTTCCAGGGAAGAGAGATAGCTGTGCTTTGGAACTACAGGGGGGACGATAAGCAATAAGATCATTTGTATGATAGCTCTAGCTATGGCTTAGGAGTAGAGAGGAGAGCCCAAGGTTTAACCGGGGAACAGACCTCAGAAAATGACAGTAAGAAGGAACTGAGGCTTTGGGAATTACTCCCCATGCCTTGGGACTAGAACTTGATCACACTAATAGCTGCAAAAAATAAAACAAAACAAAACAAAAATGAGCATGCAATGGAGAAAGAACCCAACCATAGATAGCTACTATGGGAATAGAGAAGATCTGGGGCTAAAAGAGCCACTCTTTTTTCAAAGAGAAATGTCGAATTGTCCCAAGAACAAAAAGATTTCTTAGAAGAACTTAAAAAGGACTTTAAAAATCAAATAAGAGAGATAGAGGAAAAATTAGAAAAAAAAAAAGTAATTCAATAAAATTAAGAAAATTATGAAATAGAAAGTCCACCAACATGAAACACCAACATAAAAATTTGAGGAATATAATCCTTGCTACAAATAATTGCTTACCCTATAACCCAGTAATACCGCTTTTGGGGTTGTATCCCAAAGAGATCATAGAAGTGGGAGGAAGACTCATATGTACACAAATATTTATTGTGGCTTTCTTTGTGGGGGCAAAAACTGGAAATTTAGGGGATGCCCATCAATTGGGGAATGGCTAAACAAGTTGTGGTATATGAATGTAATGGAATACTATTGTGCTATGAGAAATGGGGAGGAAATGGACTTCATATTTACCTGGAGAGGCTTATATAAGCTGATGCTAAGTGAGAAGAGCAGAACCAGGAAAAATTTGTACACACTTACAGACACATCTTACGTGTGATGACCTACTTTGATAAACTGGAGCCTTCTCAACAATGCACAGTTATAAGACAACTATACAAGTCTCAAGATGGAAGGAGAGATCTACATTCAGAGAAAGATCTAGAAAGAACAGAGTTTAAATGGAGACTGAAGCAATCTACATGCTATTGTTCTTTTCCATGTTTGGTTTTGTTTCTTCTTTCCCATTGTTCACTCCATTGGTTACAACACTTCTAATACAACCAGACTAATGTCCAATATTAAAGCATTTGCAGATCCTATACTTGATTGCAAGCTGCCATGGGGGGGTGGGGAAGGGAGGTGAGAAAGTTTGAAACTCAAGGGATTACAGAACTGAATCTTGTAAGCTAAAAGTAAATAAACAAATCAATTAATTTAAAAAAAGATAATTCCTTGGAAACCTTGGGTAAAGGGAAACTAAGGACCCTCTAAGAAACAAAGAAATAATAAAACAAAATCAAATGAATGAAAAAATAGAAGGGAATATTAAACATTTCATTAGAAAAACAACTAATCTGGAGAACAGATCAAGAAGTAATATAAGAATAGTTGGATTGCCTGAAAATTATGATTAAAAAAGAATCTAGATACAATATTACAAAAAATTATCAAGGAAAATTGTCTTGAATTTCTAGAACAAGAAGGCAAAGCAGAAATAGAAAGAACACACCGATCACCACCTGAAAGAGATACCAGGAGGAAACCTTACAGGATCATTATAGACAAGTTTCAAAGCTCCCAGGTTAAGGAGAATATATTGGAAGTAACAAGAAAAAAACTAATTTAAATATCATGGAGCTACAAAAAGGATTACACAAGACCTTGTAGCTATTATGTTGAAGGACCATTAGTCTCAGAACACTATATTTTATAGAGAAAGATAATTTACCCAGCAAAGTTAAGTATAATCCTGAATAGGGCAAAAAAAAAAAAGACTATTTAATCCATTGAAGGACTTGCAGGTATTTGGGTTAAAAATAGCAGAACTTAAGGGAAAATTTGACATATAACACCCAGGAGAAATATAAAGTAAACATTAAGGACCAATTACAAGGGACTCAATAAAATCAAATCATTTACTTCTTATATATGAAAATATTGTCAGTCTTATTATTACTGTCATTTTTATTTGGTTTGAAAGAAAGTCTTTGGCTGAGTTGAGTACAATGGAGTGATTCTAAAAAAATTAAACTGTGTAGGGAGAGATAAAAAGGAGCAATTATCTCATACCAATGAGGAAAAAAGGGAAACATTAATACAGCAAAAGCTAAGAGTTGGGAGGGAAGGTAGTACTGAAACCTTACTTTCATCAGGAATGTGTTGAAGAGGGAACAGCATATATATTTAAAAGGGTATAAAAGTCAACTATATTTAGAAAGAAATAAGAGGGCAAGGATATATGGTGCAGGGGTGAGGATAAAGGAGAGAATCTTGGAGAGGTGAGTGGGTAAAGGAATAGGAGGACAAGAAGAGACAGGTGAGATAGAAATAGGGTGAGGAAGATAACAAAAGAAAAATAGGAAGGAGGAAAATATATGACAAAAAATCATAGCTTAGAATGTGAATGGGATGAATTTAGCCATAAAATGGAAACTGATAGCAGATGAAAAATTTGAATTCAACACTATGTTGCTTTCAGGAAATGCTATAAAAATGAGAGATGCACGCAAGCACAAAAATAAAGGGCAGGAGTAGAATTTATTATAAAAAAAGGCAGGGATAGTAATCATGATTTCAGACAAAGCTAAAAGTAAAATAGATTTAATCAAGAGAAAAATAGGGAAACTACACTATGTGTCAGCCATATTATTCAATATTGTTTTAGGAAGCTAGACAACTTTGAAAACAATGTGTAATATTTATTATTTAGGTTGTTTTGAAATAGAAATTCATTGCTTTATTATACTGAATCCTTTCTTATGCTCTGCTGTGTGTATGGCAATTGTTTTTTCTTTTCTTGTTTTGTATTTAAGTTTAAAATTAATTTTAAAACGTTTTTAAAAGAGACACTTTATTTTTCCTGATAACTTGATGCATGGAGAAGTGTCCCTCAGGTCTTGTCACCTCTTCTAAGAAGGAAAACTCTCTATATCTGGAACATATACAGCAGTCACTGTGTTGTGGCAGCACTACAAACATTGCCTATTCAATGCAAGTAGCTGTGGAATTGACCTTACTCTTCATATTGATTGAGATTCATAATCTTGTTTTTTTTTTCCTTACTACTTGAGGGTCTTACCCTTTAGACCTTCAAAATCTTTTATTGATCACTTCTGAATAGTTTGGTATCTACACCATTTCCCTTTCCTTGTCTAGCATGCACATTCTACTACCCTTCCCTTTTTTGTACTAACCTCACTTGTCTCACCAATTTATTTTGCATAAAATTCATTTTATCTACCTTTTCTTCCTTATTTTGCCTTGCCATCTACTTTTCTTTTGGAAAGCAGAAGGCAAACAATTGGGGTTAAGTGACTTGCCCAAGGTCATACAGCTAGTAAGTATGTCAAGTGTCTGAGGCTTGATTTGAACTCAGGTCTTCTTGACTCCAGGTTTGGGGCTCTATTCACTGCACCACCTAGCTGCCTTCATTGCTATCTACTCTTAATATCTTTCTTCTGCATTAGTCTTTAATCTTCTGCTCTTTCAATTTTCTTTTCCTAAAGATGGAAGTTAAAAATAAAATCTGAACCTAGAGACTTTTCTCCTTCAAAATTTCCTCAGTTTCTCTTCCCAAAATTCTACCTCTGGCCTTTCTCACAAGTCTAAATCCTGTTAAAGCCCTTAAATCCCCTTCACGATTTCCTCTTAGTTTATCTCATCCTCACATCCCCCTCTCTTTTCTCCCACATCCTTCTCTGGTCGATGTTAACAGTAATGGCAGAACTGGGGTTCAAATCCAGGTCTCCTGACTCCCAGTCTGGAGCTCTTTGCCCTACACTGAGTTAAACTCTGTTATTCTAAGTTAATTCTAAGATTAATATATGTGTGTGCATTCATTCATTCATTCATTGAATAAACATTTATTAAGCACCTACTATGTGCTAGGTGTTAAGCATGGGGATACAAAAAGAGGTAAAAGACAATGCCTTTCCTCAAGGAGCTTACAATCTAATGTGTGCATGTGTATGTGCACACTTGAATTGAACAGATTGAGTAGATACAGCCCTGGAACTAGAATCAAGATGATCTGAGTTTAAATTCTGTCTTATTCTTTTTAAAAGTTTTTTTTTCCCAGTGAAGGCAAGTCAATTGGGGTTAAGTGACTTGCCCAAGGTCACACGGCTAGTTAATCATCAAGTATCTGAATCCAAATTTGAACTCAGGTCCTCCTAACTCAAGGGCCCATGCCATATTCACTGCGCCACCTATCTGCCTCAAAATCCTGTCTTATACATTTACTAGCTGTGAGTCTATGGACAAGTCCACTATCTACTATGTTTCTCAGTTTCCTCACCTGTAAAATGGAGATAATAGTAGCACTTGACTCCTAGGGTTGTTGTGAGGAAAAAAAATAAGATAATATCTGTAAAGCATTTCACAAACCTTAAAATGCTATAAAAGTGCTAGTTGTTATTATTACTATTATTATAAGAAGCCAAGAATTTGGGAAGAGAGAAGAATATTCATAGAACTGATGGAGCTTTTTGTATCAGAAGTCCTGGCTTCAAATTGCAGCTCTGCTACTTGCTACAGTGTGACACTGCGCAAGTTAAGTTTTCTGGGACTTGGTTTTGTCCTCTGTAAAATAAAGCGTTGGACCACGTTCCTTCAAAGACTCCTTTGAGCTCCTTATCTGGGATTCCATGACTGTCTATGAACTTGCTGGAAAAGAATTAAGGAGGCACTGGAATGGATGATGGGAGAAGTGAAGAGAGATTATTTCTTTGATGACTTTGGCTTTTCATTATCTTATTTTTACTTAATAACTTTGTTTATATAGGGCAGCTAGGTGGAGCAGTGAATGGATAGAATGTCAGGCTTCGACTGAGGTAGATTAATCAAATCTGGCCTCAGACACTTGTTGTATGACCCTGGGCAAATCATTTAGCCCTATTTGCCTCAGTTTCCTCATCTGTCAAATGAGCTGGAGAAGGAAATGGCAGACCACTCCAGTATCTTTGCCAAGAAAATCTCAAATGGGACCACAAAGAGTTGGACATTACTGAAAAATGACTGAACTTAGTTTTTATATAACTTAATTTCATTTCCAAACATAGCCTCCTTTCTCTTCTTCTACTCATGTAACAAAATTTTAAAAGATAGTCAATAAAAAAAACCCATCCATCAAAACTGACTAAACACCCTGACCATGGCTAAGATGACATGTAATATTCCACAGCCATAGCTCCCCACCTTTGCAAAGAGAGAAAGAAGCTACATCTTCTCAACTCTTCTATAGGATCAAACTTGGTCATCAAAATTCTGAAACGTCCTGATAGCTTTCCTTTTCTTTTTTTTTAAATTTTCTCTTTTTTATTGTTAACTTCTGTTTATTTTTAGTTTGCATCATTCATTTCCACAAAATTTTGAGTTACAAATTTTCTCCCCATCTTTCCCCTACCCATGACCCCAAAACAGTGATCCCACTGTATATCCCCTCCCCCAATCTGTTCATTCCTATGTCCTCCCCCATGATCCCTCTGACTTTTGGGTAGGACAGGATGAGTCTCCCTACCCCAGTGCCTGTATATCTTAATTCCCAGTTGCATGTAATTAATTAATTATATATATATAGATATATACACACATATATATTTAATATTTGATTATAGAACTTTAAATTCTAGATTCTTTTCCTTCCTCCCTTGTCACCCCCACTGGAAAGACAAGCAATTCAACACATGCTGTACATGTGTAGTTATGCAGAACATCTCCACAATGGACATATTGTGAAAGACTGACTATATGTCCCTCCTTCCTATCCCGCCCCCCTTGTTCCATTCTCTACTTTGTCCCTTTACAGAAGTGTGTGCTTCTAACAATCCTCCCCCCCATCCTGCCCTCTCCTTCATCATCCCCC
>CM053593.1:202846434-202866326 GCA_028646575.1 Pseudocheirus occidentalis | reverse complement strand
TCCTTTGATTGATATGAGATGATTGTCTGAGGGGTGATCCAGGAAAAGGAATTTGAAAAATCAGAATTGGCAAGGAGAGGAGATAAGACAAAGCAAACACTTTGAGATCACTTTTTCCACATTACCTGGGAAAGAGAAAAGTATCTGGAGTTGAAATGATCTGCATGGGTGATACTGAATGTGTTGTTGGTGGAGATCTTTAAGGGAATTTAGGTTCTGCAGAAGGAATTTTCAATCGTTTATGGGCTGAATAAGACAATCTTTGAATTTCCTTTTACCTCTGAGATTCCATGATTAAAAAAAAGTTTACAGAGGCAATTTTAATAGACTTTATTTATATCTTTTGTTTTTAATGTCACCTTGTTTCCCCCTGTTTTTTTCTACCCCTTTCCAGAGAGCCATTCCTTATGCAGAGAACAGTTTTTTGCTTTTTATTTTTTTAATTAATTGACTAATTAATTTTTAGTTTTTAACATTCGCATTTATAAGATTTTGAGTTCTAAATTTTCCCCTCTTCCCTTCATTCCCCTTGCCAAGATGGCATGCAATCTGATATAGGCTGTAAGGTATATGATCATGTAAAGCATATTTGCACATTAGTCATGTTGTAAAAGAAGAATCAGAACAAAAGGGAAAAATCATGAAAAAACAAACAAACAAAAATGAGAGAATAGTATGCTTTGATCTGCATTCAAACTCCATAGTTTTTTCTCTGGATGGGGACAGCATTTTACATCATGAGTCTTTTGGAGTTGGAATTAGATCCTTGCATTACTTGGAAGAGCTAAATCTAACAAAGTGGGTCATTGCACAATGTTGCTGTTACTGTATACAGTGTTCTCCTAGTTCTAGCAGAGAATATTTTATGAAGAAAAACGGAAAAATATACACCTAAATAAATCAATATACATTGAAAATATCTGACACCATATACAATATTCCCCACTTTTACAAAGGAGTGATAAGGGGTAGTGTCTTTTTTGGGACCATGCTTATTCTTTTGTAAGTATGCAATGTTCATCTGTGATTGTGTATGTGTTCTTTCCTGTTTCAGTGTCGGAATCAATACAAACACATATGTATGTGTGTGTGTGTGTGCATATGGTTTTTTCCAGATTTTGCTTTATTTTGCCTTGTGTTAGTCAATGTAAGTCTTTCCATGCTTTTTTGTATTCATCCTATCTATCATTTATTATAGTCCAAAAATATTCTATTCTATTCACAGGCCATAATTTATTTAGCCATGGCCTTCTGGTTGGGCATTTACTTTGTTTCCAGTTCTTTGCTACCACAAAAAGTGTGGCAGGTTTTTTTGGAATCTGGGAGAAATTTCTATAACCTGGCCTGGACATATTTGAAGGCAGAGGGGGCAGCAAGCAGCCCATGTGATATGATTTGTATGGTTCCCTAAAAGTCCCATCTTCTACAAGCAGTATTTCCCAGTCACCCTTAATCTTAGTGCCTTCCCTCACTGTTTATCTCCAATTATTCTTACTTAAAGCTTCTTTGTTTTTTACATATTGTCTTCCTCTTTAGAACGTGGGCTACTCAAGGACAGGGATGGTCTTTTGCCACCTTTGTACCCACAGTGTCTGGCACATGGCTAGTAAGTGTTAAGTGTCTGAGGCCAGATTTGAACTCAGGTCCTCCTGACTCCAGGGCCAGTACTATATTCACTACGTCACCTAGCCACTCTGATCTGCAAACTTAAAAAAAAATTATTTTAATGTCTTAATAAATATATTTCAATAGAATTGGTCTCTTTTGCAATGCTATGTATTTTATTTTATGCCTTTAAAAGCCTTATCCTGAGAAAGGGTCCTTAGGTTCCACTTGACTTCCCAAGGGGTCCATTTCACACAAAACAAGTTAAGAACCCTTGCTGTAAAAGCATCAGTTGAGTCAGCTGAGTGTGGTTCCTGTGTTCTGCAAGCACACTTGATTGTGAACTTCGGCAGCAATTTCTCCATTCTAAGCACAGAGATGTCAGAGGCCTTTTCTCTCTTCTTGCTGGGAAACAGATAATAGCTTCCTATAAATGCCTGCTGGCTCTTGGCATTGTCAAGCCGGCACTATAGTACCCCAAAACATAGAAGTGCCTCAGGGCACTGCATTTTCAATATACATAGGAAGCCAAGAGTGGATCTCCTGAGGTGAGAGTAATTTACCTACTTTCATTCAACTACAGAGCAAGAAGAAGCCTCTCCTGGTCCTCCTTAAATTTAGTGCCTTTATTCCTTATTGCTTGGTCAAGTGTGAGATTCTCATCATTAAAAGCTTCGCAGGAACCACTGGAGTTTAGAACAGAACTCATAAATCACATGACTTCTGATGAACCCTAAAGGATACTCGTAAAGGGCTTCAGCACAGTGGTTCTGAACCTTCCTAATGCCGCAACCCTTTAATACAGTTCCTCATGTTGTGGTGACCCCCAACCATAAAAGTATTTTTGTTGCTACTTCAAAACTGTAATTTTGCTGCTGTTATGAATTGTAATGTAAATATCTGATACGCAGGATGTATTTTCATTGTTACAAACTGAATATAACCCACAGGTTGAGAACCACTGGCTTAGCATATTGAGTGGTATATAGTAGGCGCTTAATTAATGTGGGCTGTCTTCCCTTTAGCTGTAAAGTATGATTAGCTCCTTTTAAGCAGAGTATTTTGTTTTGATTCCTGTCATGAACTTTATGCTAGTGCTGTTCGCTTAATATTTCTCTAACATAAAAACAGTAACAGCTCACATTTACATAGCACTCAGGTTTACCTCACTATGGCCATGTGAGGTAGGTAGTATAAACATTATTGTGCCTATTTTATAGAAGAGAAAATCATGCCCAAGAAAGGTTAAGTGACTTGTCCAATGTCATGTAGCTAGTAAGTATCTGAGTCAAGATTTGAACCCAGAGCTTCTGACTGAAATTAGTACAGCAGAATCATTGACTTAGAGCTGGAAGAGACCTTGGATATGATGTAATCCAACTATGTACTTCTTTCAGTGGGTGAAGAAAATGCGACCCAGCAAGGTTTGAATGATGCTATAGTGAATGAGCAGTGGGGATTTGAACTCCCATTATTCTCTCTTTGTTGAAAGAAACCAAATAACTATCAATCAAAGATGCTAAAAAGGGATTCTTTTGGAGATAGAAGCCTGGATGGAGTGGTCTCTAAGTTTTCATCCAACTCTGTGACTGATTGCATGAAGTGCCTGTGAGGAAGGTAATACCTCAGCTGGGATTAACTGCAAGTCTAATTTAAGAGCAAGATAGGCCCTAGAATGTGTTGTTAAATGTTTAACAACCAGCTTTAACAGCCAGCTTTATGAAAAATATGCCCATGGCTCATTTTTCAGTTTAATTTGAATTATGAACATTGCTCCAATCACTTTCTTAAGTCTAAACACTCAAAAAAACAATAAATCAAGCCTCCACTTATGGCTTTGCTGATTTTGAAGTGTAAATGCCCATACTGAAAATTTAACAATTTTCTCTCCTGAGTCTGCATGCCAGTCAGGTCCAGGACACCACTGAAAAGGTCTAAAGAAGAGGATAGGGATAGATTGACTCAGAGACAAGGGAAAGAAAAGCAGGCCAGACTTAGCCTACTCCACAATTTTATCTGGGGCAGGTCCAGTCTGTGTCCGCTTAGCAGGAATTATTGGATGCACTAAGGCTCTACATGGTGCCTCAATCCACTGTTGTCATTGCTGTTGTTGATTTCTGAAGAGCAATAACATCATGAGGGTGACATCTTGACTTGTGCAGAGTTGTGCAAAGTGTCAGCCTCACTCTCTCTTCCAGTCATTGGAGTCCATTTTGTCCTCCATTTTTGCAGGACAAAAATCAAGATGGCTCAGGTGACCTTGGCCTTTCAAAATCATGGTCATTTCCCAGATCTCAGTTTGTCTGGGCCAATGCCTGTTCAGTGACTAAGTGCTAAGTAAGTGACTAAGTGAGACCAGAGATGGACCTTTTGGCCTCAATCTATGACGTAGTATTGAAAGCTGTGGGAAATAGCCTCTCTTTCCACTCATACCATAACCTTGGGCTTCATCTCCCATCTGTTTTACAGGCTCATGAGGATATAGGATCACAGATCTAGAGTTAGAAAGAAACTCCCCAGCAATACCACTTCTAGGGTTGTATCCCAGAGAGGTCATAGAAGTGGGAGGAAGACCCTATGTACAAAAACATTTATAGCAGCTCTTTTTGTGGTGGCAAAGAATTGGAAATTAAGGGGATGCCCATCAATTGGGGAATGGTTGAACAAGTTGTGGTATATGAATGTAATAGAATACTATTGTGCTCTAAGAAATGAGGAGCAGATGGACTTCATATTTACCTGGAGAGACTCATATGAACTGATGCTGAGTGAGAAGAGCAGATCCAGGAGAAATCTGTACACAATGACAGACACAACGTATGTGTGACAACCCACTATTGGACTCTTCTCAGCAATGCAGGGTTATAAGACAATTCCAAAAGATGGAGAGAGATGTCTACATTCAGAGAAAGAGCTAGAAAGAACAGAGTTTGAAGGCAGATTGAAGCAAACTACCTGCTCTTTTTATTTTTCTTATTTGGTTTTGTTTCCTCTTTCCCACAGTTCTTTCCATTCACTACAATCCTTCTTTATAACCTGACTAATATCTAATGTGAAAGTAAAAAAAGAAAGAAACTCAGAGGTCATCTAGTTCAACTCCCTCATTTTACAGGTGAGGAAACTGAGACTCAGGGAGATTAATGGATTAAGAGTTAAAGGTGGGATGTGAGCCTTGGTCTTCTTAGACTAGGGTCAACCCTCTCTTTACAATGGGAAGGGATTCTGAGCCCAAGAGATGTTAAGTAGTTTGCCCAAGTTCACAAACATAGTAAGCAGCAAAGTAGAATCTTCAGATTCTAAATCCAGTCATTGTGATCCTGGTATTAGAGGGACAGAGACAGGAGCTGTCATTTGCGTGGTTGTGAACCCTACTGCATGTGAATTATGTAGTAGAGACAACATTGGAACTGGAGTAAATAAAAACCCTGGGCTCTGGTCCCAGCTCTTCAAGAACTTGGACAAGACATGATGAAGAGGTTGGACTCTGAGGCACCTTCCAACTTTGACCTTCTAAGGCAGCGGTTCTCAACCTGTGGGTTATGTTCAATTTGTAACAATGAAAATACATCTTGCATATCAGATATTTACATTATGATTCATAACAGTAGCAAAATTATAGTTATGAAGTAGCAATGAAATAATTTTATGGTTGGGGGTCACCACAACATGAAGAACTGTATTACAATGTTGCAGCATTAGCAAGGTTGAGAACCACTGCTCTAAGGGATGTTGGTGGTAATAATGATGAGCACAATTGGTTAAACTATAATCCTTTCATCACTCTAGCAACCCTTTACCTCCTCACCTCCTTCTTTATCCACTCACCTCCTTGTTGTCATTCAGTCCTTTCACTTGTGTCCGATTCTTCATTGACCCCATTATGGGGTTTTCTTGGCAGAGATACTGTAGGAGTTTGCCATATCCTTCTCCAGTCCATTTTATAGATGAGGACACTGAGACCAACAGGGTGAAGTGACTTGCCCAGGGTTACACAGGTAGTAAGTGTCTGAGGCCAGATTTGAATTCACAAAAATGAGTCTTCCTGACTCCAGGTTTGGTTTTCTATCCATTTTGCCACTTAACTAACTATATAAATACACACACACATTTATGTAATATATATATATATATATTTATATAATATATACATGCAGATATATACATATACATATGCAAAAAGTTATATACATGGCATATATGTCAACATGAATTGTTACATTACTGTATAGGTTAGAGAAATATTATGTAAATGATGCTAATATAAAGTTAATAAGAGAAGTCAAAGCAATAGGGCAGGCTTGAAAGGAACCATGCACCATAGCAAATTGTATCTTTGGGGAATCTTTCTCTCTCTTTTTCTTTTGCTCCTTTTTTTTTGGCAATTCGCCAGTGGATTTTGCCAGTCACCAAAAGTCATGTGACTGGAGACTCAGCTGTGTGCTTCTGAGTTAGTTTGAACCTTGTACCTGTTGGTCAAACCCAATAACCTCTTACAATCAGCTGCTCAGTTTCAGAGCTCAGTGGTTTCTCAGATCATCCGGTGCTTTTTGAGATATGGCAAGATAGAGATGCTGTTGTACTTCCTTTTTTTTCTAGGATGACCAGTGACTAGATGATGATGTAACGTCTTGTGCACAAAAAGATGAAGTGTTTTATATATATGAGTTGAAATTAAGGGGATGTACACTTCTAGGCATTTCTCTAACAAGGATGTATTTACATCCATCCACTTTCACTCTGTCCTCATCTAATCTGTGGTCTGATTTTCAAAAGATTTGGAAGAAATTGGGATTGGGACATATAACCATGGAATGATATTTGCTGTTTGATCTTGGGTCAGGCACTTCCCTCTGGCCTTAGTTTCCACATCTGTAAAATGGGGAAGTTGAAGGTAGACCAGATGATTTCTAAGCTCCCCCCTAATTCTGATATTCTAGGAATCTATTTTCCAGTTGATCATAGGCCCTTCATCTTGGGCCCGCCTTAGCATATGGAAGGTTTCCAAAGCTTTCCTTTGCCTTTCCAACCCTGACATGGAGTAAGGAAAGGACCTGTGCATTTGATAGCTTTGCGTCCCTTGGTCCAGAGTTTGTCTTACAATGATGAGCAGCAGGGGGTAAAACACTAGATGGGGAATCAGAAGATCTGAGTTCTAAGCCTATCTTTGCCACTAACTCAGAGACGGCAAAGACAGAAACAGGAACACTGGATTTGGAATCAAAAAGCCCTAGGCATAGCCCAACTATATCAGTAACTAGTTTAGAGAGATCTCTTCCCCTTACTGATCCATAATGTCCTTCCTTGTGAAATGAGGATACTAAGACTTGAAGTATCTGTTGGGTCCCCCCCCCATTAACAAAAATCCACCTTCTTTCTTATCAATATATTTTGTATCAGAAGTGGGATTTTGATTAATGAGTGATTGGAAAAACCAACGATAGTCCCAGAGATTAGCTAATAAAACATGCCACTCCCATCATGGCAGTGAAGGAGAGGTAATGGGACAGAATATTATAAACATCTGATGAGGTCAGTGAGTAGAATGTTTTTGCTTAATTGCTTTTCTTTGTCACAAGGGAGGGCTTGGTGGGAGGAGAGAGGAAGTTGAAATGATTTGTGTAAACCTAAAAGTTACCAATAAAATGTATATTGAAAGAAAACCAAGACAAAAACCTTCTCAGCTTTGAGAAGCAGACATGAAATTTGAGACAGTTTCCAGTTAAGGACAATACTCCAGTAATAGTTTGCTTTGGCCAAATATATCATCATTTGTATACAAATATGGCACCTCTACTGATATACCGTCAGGCAGGCATTCATTTGACTTGTTTCCCCAGCCATGGGGTTGGGGTCCTACTGGCTCTCCCAAACTCCCTCATGGCCAAGATGGATGGCAAAACAGCACAGTCTGTCATCGTAGGCCCAATGGGGACTAAACCTATAGCTCTAGTATTCTAACCAATTAAGCTAAACAACTGTGAGATAATGATATCATCATAATAAAAGCAATGGAAGTGCAACTTACATTCATGTAGACAGCCCCTTCTGTTGTTGTCTGTGAACGTTATCAAAGGAAATACTGGCAGAAAGATAGCTGACTCAGAAGTCAGAGAGCCTTCTAATGCTTGTACCTGTTTGGCTTTAGGCAAGTCCCTTAATCTGAGCCTCAGTCTCCTCATCTGTAAAATAAGGGAGGTGGATTCAGTGTACGCTTAGGTTCCTTTCAGCTCCAGCCCTAAGATCCTGGGAAGGATTTGAGCCTAAGGAGGGAGTTAGAATATTAAACCAGTCTTACAGAAGTGGCAACTGAGAGACTCAGAGTTGCTTAAGATCACATAGCAGGACGGTAATATGTTTTGTATGACTGAACATGTATAGCAAATGCTTACCACAGGGAGGGTGGTGGTTGAAAAAAATATTTTAAATGCAAATTTTTAAAAAAAGAATGTTAAAAATTGCCTTTACATGTAATTGGGAAAAATAATGATATTATATGTTAACATATTATAATATAATATTATAAAAATATTCACAAAAAAAAAGAAAAACTTCTGAGACCAAAAGGATGAGTCAATCCTGAAAGATAATAAAAAATTCTCTTAAAACAAATTAAAGTACAAAAGAAAGAGGGTAAGAAAACCCACATAGCAGCTCAGGCATATATCTGAAATACTGAACTGGCAGTGTGGTTTACCTCATGGCACCAGGACAGGGGATCTAGTCATAGGCTCTATTCTTCACCTCTTGTCACTAACTAAACCTTAGGCCCATCATATATCCTTTCTTTGACTCAGTCTCTTCTTCCGTAAAATGAGAATAATAATTTTAACATGTATTCTTTCTACTTTAAAGGAGTTGAGGTGAAGATTCAATCACTTTGACTGAGCATGTGCTGTGTTAGCATCTCCAGAAGTTTTTATTCACAATGTTATCTTCTTGTTATGGGCTAATCCATTCTTTTTCCTGAGTACCCTCTCACCCAGGACTTCATTTTCCTAAAAGAGGTTTTTGTTTTTGTTGTAGTTGGTGGAAAAATGGAGAAACACAGGGCTTCGTGGAAGGCAGAATTCTGGATGAGAAGAAAAGGACATTCCCCAGATAGATTTCAGGGTTCCAAGAAGACGCCAGGAGCTGGGGACTCTCAGTCACTTCGCCGGGCATCAAGCGAACTGGTGCGACCCTTGGACAGGCAAGCAAGCTTTTTGGATAGTGATGCCTCTGTGGCCCCAAAACTAGAGAAAACCAAAGGAGCCATCAGCGAGCAGGGTGGCCAAAGAAGCAACCACAAGGACAAGGCCCACAAGAAGGGCCAACATGGGTTGCTAAAGAACCTGGTGAACTTCCTGACCAAAACAGGGTCAGAGGAACAGAAGGAAAGAGGAGAAAAAAAGTCAAAAGAGAAATGCAATTCCCCACAAGATCCAAAACACATAGAGGTGTGCGTAGACCCACCAGAGCCAACCTTTAAGAAAAAAGGAAAAGAAAAGGGAGACAAAAAGTCAAAGGAGAAAGGCATCTTCTTTCAGGGCCCAGAACCCCTACAGGCATCAACAGAACCACCAGAGATAACCTCCAAGAAAAAAGACAAGGAAAAGGGAGACAAAAAGTCAAAAGAGAAAGGCATCTTCCCTGAGGGCCCAGAACCCCTAGAGGCATTGACAGAAGCACCAGAGCCAGCCTCTAAGAAGAAAGACAAGGAAAAGAGAGGCAAAAAGTCAAAAGAGAAAGGCATCTTCCCTGAGGGCCCAGAACCCCTAGAGGCATCAATAGAAGCACCAGAGTCAACCTTTAAGAAGAAAGACAAGAGGTCTAGCCTCAAGAAGGCCTTTTCATTTAAGAAACATGGCAATGAAGAGGCCAAGAAATCATCAGGCTTGGATTCTAGAAGCCCTGAGACACGAAGGCCTGCAAAGCCTACGTTTCTTCCTTTGTGCATCAGCCACAGACCAGCAAGTCTGGCTGCTCCTGGTAAGGTGGACCAATCCATGTTGCTTCACCAACTCTGCAGCTGCCTCTTCCTTCATCCCCCAAGTGGCCAGCCTTAGGATAGGGTTGGTAACTTTTGACTTTAGGATAGGGTTGGTAACTTTTGATAGGCGGCAGGTCCCCTCTGTATGTATTTGTTCTTTTGTGAGTAGGGAAATGATTGGAGGGGCTCATCTTAAGAGGGCAGTTGTGGGGATCAAATGAGAAAGATCTTCAATCACTTTACAAATCTTAATATAGTGCAGAAATGAAGGGTGCTCTTTGAGAAAGGAGATTATTTTTGTTTGCCTTTCCTTGTATCTCCTTTGCTTAACACAATGCCTAGCTGTAGCAAGAGCTTAATAAATGCTTGTTGGCCGATTGACTTGTTGACTGATACAGCATATCTTCTCTCAAGTTAATGTCTTCATGTGATGTGATGGGCAGGACCCAGGGCCATCCAGAAGACGCCTTCTGCCACTTTGCCCTCCATTACAGACTCCCTGGCCATTAAGTACATATGAATTTATAACACATTTGTCTCTTTCTGTCTCCAGACTCAGATGAAGAGGTGATTGAGAGGTGGTCCACAGAAGTCAGGCTTCCTGATTCTACTGGACTTTCCAACCAAGTTGGGCGGCCCCCACCAAAGGAGGAACTACCTCTTAAAAGAGATTCTGAATCTAGTGAGTATGACTTTAACCAAGGTCTTGGGTGAACTTTTGCTCTGAGATCCTGGAATGAGGAGGCACCATTTCTTTCCACTTTTGATCTCACAGAATTTTAGAACTGGTCTTTAGATCAATTCCCCTGGGCAGGATCTAGACAACATTGCAGATTGTAACCATAAATAAGATTGTAGAGTTATAAGAGACCTTGGAAAGCAACTCCCTTATTTTAAAGATGAAGCCATTGGTGTGGTCCAGCAAAAAGTAAACTGTCTTGAGTCAGAGGACATGTTTTAAATTTTACCTCTGTTGATCTCTACCTTGGTAGCCCTAGGCAAGTAATTTCATTCCTTTTCTCATCTGGAAAATGAGGGGTTTGGCTTGACAGCTTCCAAGGTCCCTCCCAGATCTAGATCTGTGACTCTACATAGAGACAGAGAGAGAAACCCAGAGACATAAAGAAGCCCAGAGACAAAAAGCAATTTGCCCAAGACTGCACAGTTGATTGGTTGGTGGCAGAACTGGGACCAAAAACCAGTTCTGACTCCCAATCCAGGGCCCTTTTATTACTGTTTGTCTAGTTTCTCTTGAGGCCCTGGAGAAGGAAGAGTTCCATTTGTCTCAGAAAATTATCCGGGAGAATGGTGCTCATACTTGATCTAGAAACAGAATTGCCAGGCTGCCTACAGCTCCTGGCAAGTCTCACTCCCTGTCCACCTTGCATTCACCCCTAATGTCCTGCCTGGTAGAAAGGGCTGACTTTCCTCCTGACAAGGTTGAATTAGGTTGGAAGTCAAGAGGAAAGTAGTCTTGAGCGTCATAATTGGTCCCTAGAAAACAATATTGTTATTTAAGGAGCATTTTTGGATATTAAGAAGTAACCCATCAGAGGCGGCTAGGTGGCGCAGTGAATAGAGCACCGGCCCTGGAGTCAGGAGGACCTGAGTTCAAATCCGGCCTCAGACACTTAACACAAAAACTAGCCATGTGACCTTGGGCAAGTCACTTAACCCCAATTGCCCTGCCTTCCCCCTCCTCCAAAAAGAAAAAAAAAGTAATCCATCTCTCTTCTTCCCTTTAGAAGATATTATTATCCAGAAGATAGTTGCTGTTCTCAAAGAGCAAGGTGACAAGTACAATGCAAAGGTGAGAAGAGCGTCTCCAGTTAGCTTCGTCGTCCCCAAACCTCTGTCTATTCAAAGCTGATTCTATTTTCAAACCCCAGTTCAGACCTACTTCTTTCCTGAAATCTTATAGGATTTAGAGCTGGAAAGAATCTTAGAGGCTATTAAGTCTTACCTCTGGATCTTACACCTGAGCAAACTAAAGCAAACAAAGGTTAAGTGACTTACCCAAGGTCATACAGCTACTAAGAGGCAGGATTCAAACTCATGTTCTCCTGTCTCTAAGCTCAATGCTCTAAACACTAGACCAGGATGCCTGGGGTAGCTCCCAGCCTTTAGTGTTCTCTCCCATCTCAGAGCACAGTCCTACATGAATGCTACCATTCAGCATACAAAAAACCTCAAAGTGCATAGACATGGATGTTATTATTCTTATTATCATAAAGCTGGTGGAACATGCTGCTTGAGTTTTCTTTTATCATTTCATATGAAAGGTGGTCCAGTGTGGCAGAAAGAACAGTGACCTGGGAAGCCTGGGAGACCTGGGTTCTAGTCTTGGTTTTGCCACTCATTGTATGACTGCCATCACTTCTTCCATCTGGTCTCAGGTCCTTCTTCTATAAAATGAGGGGATTGGATTAGATGTACTCGAAGGTCCCTTTCCAGCTCTGACAGTCCAAATATCTCTGTCTCTCTTTAAGAGTAGATTGTCTCTCCAGTTACATGTGCAAATTCCTTCAGGGTTAGTAATTAGCTTTTCCCCTTTTCTAAATTCCCCCATAGAGCAAATCAGAGCCTGAACAATCAATTGTGTGCTTCTGGGAGGTTTGACTCCCTTGTATTGCTCAACAATGGGGGCTCTGAACTTTCATTGTCGCATATACCATTTGACTGAACTTGGGTATGTATCATGGAAAGCAGCATTTGTTGGCACTAACATGTATCCATATAAAATATTAAATTTCAATATAATTCTGCAAAATATCCTTCCTCACATGTTGTGGGTGCACTCTAAGCAACTATTTATTTTGCTTAGCTCTTATCCCGGATCTAGGGCTAGGCAGAGGATTGAGCACGTAAACATTTGGCTTTTTTTGGTTGGTCGATGGGTCAAGAATGAGCAGTCTGAGGGGCAGCTAGGTGGCGTAGTGAATAGAGCACCAGCCCTGGAGTCAGGAGGACCTGAGTTCAAATGCGGCCTCAGACACTTGACACTTACTAGCTGTGTGACCTTGAGCAAGTCAATTAATCCTAATTGCCTTGCCTTCCCCCCTAAAAAAAAAAAAGAATGAGCAGTTTGTGTTCTAAGGTCTCTTCCAGCACTAATACTCTATTATTTTGTCCTTTTGTTATTATTTATATCATCCAACAAGTATTTATTGAACACTTATTATGTGCTAGGCACTGTGAAAAACAGTTTCTGCCCTCAAGAAGCTTATATTCTAATGGGGGAGACTACATGGGAACAAATGAGATACAATTAAACTAGATGGAAAGCAACCTTAGGAGGGCCTGGGAAAGGCCTCCTGCTTTCTACATGGGATGGAGAATGAAGGGCCTGGACATTTAGTGAACAAAGTCAAATTCCAAGTAGTTTGACTTCCTTTGGAACTAATGATTGTTAAATTATTCAGCTTTCCAAGTCAACTGCCCACCAGCTTCTGCCTCTTTCCTGCCACTTTAAAAAAGAAAAAATCCTACATTAATGGTAATGATAACTTGACCACCTTTTGTATTTTTTGGTTTTGGGTCTGGATCTGTGATTTCATTGATGTGAACAGCTTCTGTTCTGGGAACACTTTTTACCAATGTAGATAGTCTGTAACTTATAGTTTAGAGAGAGAAAGTTGTCTGGAATTGCTTGAGGAGGTAACCCATGGACATACAGGTAGGGTGTGTCAGAGGCAAGGTTTGAACTCAGGTCTTCCTAACTCCAAGGTCAGCTTTCTATCCACTTTGCATGCTCTCTCTGTCTCTGTCTGTCTCTCTGTATCTGTGTCTGTTTCTATCTGTCTGTCTGTCTCTCTCTTTCTGCCTGTGTTTCTATCTCTGTACCTGTCCCTCTCATACACTGTTTTTCCCCTTAACCTTCTCAGACAGAAACTACTTCTATTAACACAAGCTGGCCCCTGCTTAACAGCACATATTCTTAGAGCCCAAACAAGTTGAATAAGTCCATAAAGTCATTATCTGTCAGAGGTTAGCTTTGAGCCTAGGTGTTGCCTCCTCTTCTCTTCATCATAGGCTTATGAATTTGCTGGTCTTGGCTTCTCTATTCAGTGTATCTCATAGTCTGTTTCTGCTTTCATTTTCTGGGTGTCACCTCTTAGAAACCCTAAAAAATTCATGCTAGGAATATGTTGAGAAACTCAGACTCTCTCTTAAAACAGGAAAGACAATCCAGGCCAGAGAAATGGTGGGGTCAGAGACAGAAATAGATATGATGTTCAGAGTATGTCCAGCCCGCCAGCCTGGTTAGAACAGAGGGTCTGTATGAGACATTAGGATCATTGTATCTAGAAGTGAAAGAAACCTCGGAGACTAGACATTCTTCACCTTTTTTCCTGGCATGGACCCCTTTGGCAGTCTGGTGAAATCTATGGATCCCTTCTCACAAGAAAGCTTTTAAACTGATAAAATACATAGGATTAGAAAGGAAACCAATTATACTGAAAAACAGTTATCAAAAAAATTTTTTAATAGGTTCACTGACCCCTATTTAATCCCACATCTCTCCAACCCCCTCATCTATTCCAACCTCCTCATTAATAAACAAGTAAATATTTATTAAGCAGCCTCTATGTGCCAGGAAAATTTTATAGAGGAGGAAACAGACCCACAGAGAGGGGAAATGATTTTTCCAAGATACCAAGTAGCAGAACTAGGTAGGATTTGAACTCAGGTGTTCTGTCTCAAAATTCTGTGCTTGCTTCCCAAACCCTGGCTGCTTCCCATAATCTTGTCCTTTGTTTCTGCATTCTAGATCAAAGAAGACCCAAATTTTAAGGCAGCCTGGGACAACCTCTCCCTTACCTCCATACAAACCTTGGTAGATGTTCTGGGAGGTCAGGAAGAGAACCAGGAGCCAGTTGGGAGTCAAGTAGAGAGACGCTATCACTTGACTAACAAATCTACAGGCAACACTAACCATGCTGTCCACCGAATCATGGGCTGGAGAGACCACACCATTGTGAACACATTTGGCCATATACCTTACAATAATGAGCAGGTAAGTGGGAGCAGAGGGAAGGGGATGGCCCAGAATGTCCTAGAGCTTTTGTATGGCATGAGAAGATACTCTGTGCTTTTAAAGGGAGACCTATCCCAAAAAAGGAGATCCTCCCTATTACTATTCTCTGCTCATCCAAATCCTATCCAATCTTCTCAGCACATTTCAGTTTCTGGCTTATCCATCAACCTTTCCATAATGACTCTGACGCGTATGAATCACTCCCTTCTCTAATTTTTCTCTCAATTGCTCTCAATTGGTGGTATAAAATACCATCATAGAATGATGGACAAAACATTTAAGACAGAATTGAGAGTTGGATTCTAGACCTTGGTTAAATCACTCAGTTTCCACTCCTGTAAGAGTGGAATAATCCCTTCTCTGTCTGCCTCACAGAGGTACTCAGAAAAATAAAATAAGATAATGAGCATGAAAATATTTTGCATAGTATGAATGAATATTTTAGATGTGTGTCTATGAGCTGCAATCCCCTGTAATTCAGTTTAATTCAAGTGCAATATTCTGTGTAAGATCCTGGGGGGAAATATAAAGATGAAATAAGGCACAGGTCCCCACCTTGAGGAAATTACCCTCTAATAAGCAGCCATAAGACACCACTGATGCAAGAAAAATAGGAAAGGTGCAAAGGAGAGGTAGAGACAATGTGTTACAAGAAATGGGAGGAGGGAAAGATCGCTTTTGCCTAGGGTAGGTCAAGGAAGGCTTTGGCCGAAGGGGAGCCCTGAATTGGACCTTTAAAGATGGGATAGATCTTAGTAAGCAGATGCGTGGAGGAACTTGGTAATTCAGAATAGCAAAGGCCCAGGGACAGGGCCAGACAAAGAAGAGATTAAGAATAGTTCAGAGTGGCTGTATAGTATGAGAAAAGTCTAAAAAAGTTGGTCAGAAACAAATGTAATCATTTTTATATCCCTCATAATGCCAATGGAAAAATATGAAAACATCTTTTAAAAATTTCTAGCCTTGACATTTTGCAATGGCTGACATTTGGATCACAATTTTAAAACTTTACAAAAAAAATTTCATACATTATTTTATTTGATAATTTGTAAATATTAAAGAAGCTAACTGTGTGGTACACTGGTTAGAGCTCTGGGATTAGAGTTAGGAAAATCTCAGTTCAAATCCAGCCTCAGACACTTCCTTACCAGCTGTGTGACTCTGGCTGAGTCACTTAACCCATATTTAGAATTCTCCTAGCCTGGCTTCTCCTGCCTTTCTATCTCTCCTTGGTCCTATGGCCTGCTACTTTAATGTGTCACTAGCCATCCCTGAGGGGGGCCAAGCCAGGTCCTGATGGGTCTTGAAAAGTTAATATGTAGAAGAAACAAGGTGGCACAGACCAGCCCTGGAGTCAAGAGGACCTGAGTTCAAATCTGGTCTCAAACACTTGACATTTAACTAGCTTTGTGACCTTGGGTAAGTCATTCAACCCCAATTGTCTTGCCTTCCCCCCTCAAGAAAAAAAAAGAAAAGAAAAGTTAAGGCCTGTATCTCAATATATTCATTTTCTCTTCACAGTATGGGGCAAGTTCACCCTTCCTTAGTCCAGATTGAAGCCTGGGCCTCTCTTTTCCTTCAAGTTGTCATACACGAACCAGTTGGAGCCATTCGGAGATGGGAAGATGTTTTATTAAAACCACAAGCTAATGCTTCATGGACCTACTGGAAGCCATGAGAATAAAAATAAAAGGCTCCCATGCTTTTTATATCTATTGATTGATTGGTTACTTCTTGTTGAAATGAAGAATGTACCAATGTGGGGCATCGAGCCAGATCTCTAGGAGTTTCTTGATGGAAAGAAAGAGTGATTCAGCCTGGTGAATCTTCTAGCTCATTTCAACAGACACCTCTTGTGCATGCCCTCTGTGTGCTAGGCGGAGACTTTCTGGAGGATACAAAGATGAGGAGAGGCATACAGAAAACTAGTGGTGGTATAGTGACTCCGTAGTCCCAGAATCAGAGGACCTAGGGTCCTAACTAGTAAGCTATATGATTCTGTGGAAGTCATTTCTTTTCTCTGAGCCCTAATTTTCTCATCTGTCAAATGGGGAGAAAAATACTTGCACTACCTACTTCACAGGGTTGTTGTGAAGAAAGCACCTTGTAAACTTTAATGATCTATAGCAATGTAAACTATCATTATTGTTATTATTATGCTCAAGGAGCTCAGGATCCATTGGGGAAGATAAGATATTTATTATAATGTGTAGTATGATATAGGTGCCATGCAGAGTTGCAAAGGTCTGTGGGCATCTGATATAGTGGAAGAGGGATAATGGAGGTGTAAGGGAAGGAGGGAAGGAAAGGGGGGGAGAGAGAGGGAAAGACAGGGAGAGGGAGAGAAAGAGAGAGACAGAGAGAGAGAGAGAGAGAGAGAGAGAGAGACAGGGAGAGTATTAGAGTTAGGGACACATGAGTCCCAACATCATCTCTGAAACTAGCTTTGTGACTAGTAACAAAGGAGGCTTACTCAGTTTCCTCATTTGCAAAATGGCTGTAGTGGGAAAGTTGGACTATATGGTCTTACATTCCAATTCTAAATCTATCATTCTATGATACTATGAAGTTGAAAGGAGCTCCAGATAGGGAGAGATCATTTCCAGCTGGGGGAATCAAGTAAGGCTTCATAGACAAGAAAGCATAAAGCTGGGCCTTGGAGAATGGATGAAATTTCAACAAAGGTCTGGAGAAGGAAATGGAAAACCATGGACCACAGAGCAGAGGTTCTCAACATGTGGGTTATGTTCAATTTGTAACAATGAAAATACATCTTGCATATCAGATATTTATATTATGATTCATAACAGTAGCAAAAATAGTTATGAAGTAGCAACAAAAATAATTTTATGGTTGGTGGTCACCACAACATGAGGAACTGTACTAAAGGGTAGCAGCATTAGGAAGGTTAAGAACCACTGGTCATGAAGAGTTGGATATGACTAAACCACCGATCAACAATGTGAAGGTAGAAACAAGATTTGGCAATGTATTGGATATGGAACGAGAATGATGAGTCTAGGATAGCACCTAGGTTACAAGCTTGAGTGAGGATCAAATGAGGTTCCAGCCTACTTTGCAGGTTTATTATATAGTATGCCTTTGGGGAAGTAATAGGAAAGTTTAGAAAAGGAGGGAGTTTGAGGGGAAGGATGTATTTTGAAAATGCTGAATTTGAGATGTCATTGGAACATTCAGTTGGAAATGTCCAAGAATCAGTTTGTTACTGTAGCTGAGGAGAGAGGTTAGGGCTAGATCTAGGAGTCATCTACTTGGAGATGTTAATGATATCCATGGGAACTAATTAGCTCAATAAGCAAGAAAGGGGAACCCATAGCAAAGCCTTTGGGGATACTAAATTTAGAGGATGTAAATATGAGTGAAGAAAAAGCAAAGGGAACTGAGAAGGAGCAATCAGATAAGAGGAAGTGGAATCAGGAAGACCTGAATTCAAATCCTGCTTCAGCCGCTCACTAGTTGTATGACCCTGGGCAAGTCACTTAACATCTTTTTGCTTCAGTTTTCTCATCCATAAGATGGGAGAAATAAGAGCACCTATCTCATAGGTTTCTAGTGAGGATCAGGTGAGACACAGATGTAAAGCATTTTGCAAATCTTAAAGGATAATTGTTTGTCTCAGTGGATACAGGACTTGGAGTTTGAAGACCTGAATTCAGATTTAGTCCCAGTCACTTAAAAACTGTGTGAACCAAGGTAAATCACTTGACCTCAGTTTCTTCAGCTGTAAGATGGGAATAATAATACCATTTGCCTCACAGGGTGGTTGTGAGGATCAAACGAGATAATAATTGTAAAACATTTAGTGCAGTGTCTGGCATACAGTAGGGGCTCAATAAATTCTTATTTCAGTCCTTTAACACATAGGTCATTAACTGTTCTACAACTTATAGTCTTGGAATACTGCTTGGAGAACTAGGAGAGGGTCAGTGCCAGGGTAATGCTGCCAGTCTGTGTCCAAAGGAGGACGCGAACCCAGGTCCTCCTGACTCAGAGGTCAGCTCATTACTATACCACCACACTATTGTTTCCATGTCCTAATGTGGTGGGAAGAGCAGGTGACTGGGAGACCAGGGTTCTAATCTCAATCTTCCATAATTTTGATGTGAAGGGTAAGGGAGGAATAGAAAATCACCTACCGATTACGTTCTACATGACACTGGCTAAGTCACCAAACCTCTCTTGTCCCCCAGTTTCTTCAGCTGTAAACTAGGAATCCTAGAGTCACAGGATTTAAAGTTGGAAGGAACATCAGGATTATTGATAATAGTAAGTTTCCTACCCATTTCATCTCAGATAGCGTGAAAATCCCATGAGGGATGAGAAGTTGGGAGAGAGCTCCTGCACATTTGTCCATCACCCTGTTTGGTGTGTGTCTGACTGGATAGCATTTTGAATGTGGAAGGGAAAAGTCATTTGGGGAATTCAGAGAATTTTCAGATTTGAAGTCTGGTTCCATTGAACCTAAACATCTCCATCATAGAGGAGTAGCATGGGTGAACCCAAATTAGCCAAGAGTTTTAGTTTGAGTATCAGCATCTGATGCCATCCCCAGAACCTTAAAACTGGTGAGAAGGTGGGGGTTAGACAATGAAACAAACATGGGGCACTTGCCCCAGGACATCCAGGGGGAAGGGTCTCCAGAGCTACAAGGTGTATTATAAATTGCATAAATAATGACACCACATTTAGTGGAAAGGGAGAATTGGGGAGGGGAAATTGGTATTTGTTTTGCCCCAGGACCCCACATGTTCTTATTCTTTTCTGGACAATGCCATTGTGTATTAAAAAGTGAATAAAAAGAGTCTATTTATTCAATGGGTCAGACTGGTTTATTTCTTGGAGAGGAGAAGAGGGGAAGGATGGAGGGCACTTGATAAGCATCTTGGACAATGTGTGAAGATGGGTTCATTTCTTGACCCTTAACTGATGAATTCTGGTTGCAAGGGAGTGCAAGCAGGTGGCTGAATGCAAAGGTACAGGCATTTCCTTGTCCTTTCTCCTCTGTCACCCATTGCATTCTGGACCATTGCCAGTTGTCTAAACTTTTGTCCTGTCATTGGACTTTGATGATTCAGGAAGATAGAGGCTGATGGTCTTGCACAGCTCTGCCTCACTTAAATTTAACTCACGAGCAAATCAAGATGTCACCTGTGATGTCACTGGTCCTCTGAAAATGAAGGATGAGCAACAAAATTAGCAATCACCCCACCACCACTTTAGGGAATCCAGGGCCCTCTTGTTCTAACTTTCTTTACACAC
>CM053593.1:202786725-202845934 GCA_028646575.1 Pseudocheirus occidentalis | reverse complement strand
TGTGTGTGTGTGTGTGTGTATATCTATCTGTCTTTCTCTGTCTCTCTTCTCCCTTGCTCTCTCTTAATAAGGGGATGGCTCTTTGGGTAGGAGAGGGGAATGGATAAATTCAGAAATCAAGGTGATATCAAAACAAAGACATTAATGGAAATTTAAGAAGGTTTTTGAAAAGAAAAAAAATGTTCTGTCGACTTCTAATAAGCTAGATTAGGAGTCCCCCCCCCTCAACACACACACAACTTATTGCCATAGTAACAACAAGCTTCACATCTTCAGTAAAGCACTGTTTTTTTACACACCCAACTAAGCTTCCTTTTAAACAAGTCTTATACAGGGAAGTAGATTTACAATGAGGATAAATTAAAATATGACTGTTTGCTCTACAGAATTCTATGCTTTATTAAGGGATTTTATAATTAGGAACTCCATATGTGTTTTTCCAAATATTATTCAATTTACAAAAAAGATTTATATTCAAGTTCTGGGAAATGTATCTACTAGAGAAGCCAAAGGGTCTCCTTTCCTTTACGAATGCTGCAAGTTTCAAAGAGCTAAATTATGGTGTGGAAGGATACCAAATATCCCCTCCCTCTTTAGAAATGTTTTTTAAAATCCTATTTTCTCAGTGTCTAAAGCCTTTGGACTACGTGAGTGAAATAAACCTTGTCAGTACATAAATGTCAAGGAGACCTTGTCCTCACCTGGAATACAAAGGCCTAACCAATTTCTAAAGGGAAATGAAGTCAAAGTTCAAGGAAAAACTCCTATCTCCCTGAAAATAGAACCAGAGTGATAACTGGCCAAGGGCAGGAGCTACTGTGACTAATCCAATTAATAGCCATTTTCCTTTCCCTACCCCTGCCCATACTGAATATTCTCTAGGGTGACCCAACATTTTGAGTTACTTGTGTTTTGTCTGCTATGGCAAAGACTGTCACCCAAACTCTGAACTCTAGCTTAGTCTTGACTATGGAACTTTGTCTTTGTTTTTGAATGCTATACACATATACAAAACCCTTGCCTGGGGAGAGAGAATCATGACCAGCAAGGAGAAAATTCTGTCATCTGAATCACCTCCAAGCAACATGTATGTACCATATGTATAATGTCTGACAAAACTGAAATGTAAAACACAAAGTACTAAAATTTTTCTCCCATAATGGAAAGTGGGAACTACCACAAACCTAGTAGAAGAAGGCAGTAGAAGAGGCCCAGGTCACTGGTGCCAAGGTGTCACCAAGGGCAGCCTAGATAAATTTAAGTGTTCCCCAGTCGGTGGCAGGCAAGGGATCAGAGCTGATTAGGGAAAGCTTGTGGGAAATAAATGGGAGGGGGTAGAAGTATATTAAAGAAGGGTTGCCAGACCTGAGGGTCATCGTATGTCTGACACGTGCCAACGGGATGAGGCTGGTAGGACACCCAAACTGTCCCAGAAGTGGGATGTAGAGATGAGTTGAAGAGGCGGGGGGAAGGCCTAGATCAAGAGAAATTAAGAAAATTTAAGAGCTCTGGATTAGGAATCAAGAATCCTAGTATCTAGTCCATGGATGGGGAATCTGTGGCCTTGAGGCCACATATGTCCCTCTAGGTCCTCAAGTGTGGCCTTTTGACTGAATCCATACTTCACAGAACAAATTCCCTTAATGGTAAGATGTGTTCTATAAAACTTAGATTCAGTCAAAAATGTAGTCGTACTCAAGGACCTAGAAGACCATGTGTGACCTCAAGGCTGCAGGTTCTCCACCCCAGTCTATTCCCAGATTTGCTGCTAACTCATCATGTGACCTTGGGCAAGTCACTTAGTTCCTCTAGACCTCAGTATCCTCCTGTAAAATGGAGTGAAGACCATTAGCCCTGTCTAGCGCAGGAATATTGCTGTGGGGATCAAGTGAGATAATGGATATGAAAGCATCTCATAGTGGGGATGGGAAAAACTCCTTCAGCTAGGATGCTGTGAAGCTCAGATGAGATAATGTGTTTAAAAAGCTTGGAACATTTTAACACACTACAGGAATATCAGCCATTTTACTGGTGTACTGGAGAGAGAACCAGATTAGGTGACCTAGATACTGGTTCTGGCTCCCAGATCAGAACATATACCCCAACCGGTTTGGTTTCAATTTTACCTTCCTAGCCTCTGTTACGTGTGCTCCTTTGCTCCTCTGACACTGCTCCCTGGTGTAGGTCCTCATCACACCTGGACTGCAGCAGTGGTCAGTCTCCCTGCCACAAGTCTCTCCCTACTCTGCTAATTCTCTTACTTAGCTATCAAAGTGATTTTCCTAATGCTTAGGTCTGACTGTGTCAATACCCTACTCCATTAACTCCCAGGATCCCCACCAGGATTAAATACCAAATTCTCTCTTTAGCACTGAAGCCTTTCATACCCTAGCCCTTTCCTACTTTTCCAGGTTTTGGTGACACTGGCCTCTCTGTTGTTCCTCTCACCAGACATCCTAGCTTCCCACTCTAAACATCTTCCCTGGCTGTCCCCCATACACAGAATGCTCTCCTCCCCATTTCTGCCTGCTGGCTTCCTTCAAGTGTCTTCCACTTCCACAAGAAACGTTTCCCCATCCCTCTTAATTCTAGTGTTTCCTCTTTTGATTATTTCCTATTTATTTTATATGTAACCTATTTATATCTAATTCTTTGCACATTTTCTCTATCATTAGCTCCTGAAGAACAGAGACTGCTTTACTTTATTAAAAAAATTTTTCCCTTTCTTTGAATCCTTAGTTCCTGGTACAGTGTGGCACATAGTAAGTACTTTAATAAATGTTTATAGACTGACTTTCATCTGAAGTTAGTTTACTAGGTATATTTTAACTTTTATTACAAAAACAAACAAAAAACCCATTCCTCTTGGTTTGCAAACAACTAATATTTGGGGTTTCAGGTTGAATAACTTACTAGAGTAACCCGGACTCTCCCCAGAATCCTCCACCTGCTGCACACCCTGAGATATCACACCTGCCCCAGGGCCCTCCTCTCCTCACTGATAAATCCCTCCCTGATTGCCATCATTTTAGGGAGGGCCCCAGTCACTCTCTCTGGAATCTTCCTTGTCTGTCATTCTGTCCCCTCTCCCTCCACTTCCAGTTCCCCTATTTGTGTCATCTCCCATGTAAGCTCCTAGCAGGCAGGAATAGTCTTGCTTGCTTATATTTGCATCCCCAGCCCTTAGCAGAGTTCCTAACACATAGTAAGTGCTTTATCCAACTACAGGTCAGCAACTTAAGGACAAGGAGACAGGAATCAGGTGTAATCCAATCAGTCAACAAAGCTCTTAAGTACGTGACAGATGCTGGGCACTGGTGAAAGTTCAGAGGTAAAAGACAAAAGTGAAAACTCCTGCCCTCACAGAACATTTTATATTTTATAGTTTACATTATAATGTGTTACATTTTAACTGAGGCGACAGTATACACGCAATGAATATGTTTGTTAGAATGTACAAAATGAAAACATCTCTCACTGTTTTGTGAGAGAATCCAAGTAGTTAGAGGGGAGGGACGTGGATCAGGAAAAGCTTTCTTTGTTCCACAACATAATGCCCTGCTCATAGTAGGTGCTTTATAAGTACTGCTTGGTTGAATGAATGATAAGACTACCACAGGGCTGGAAAGAAGTCATTCTACCATATTCAACATTGTCTAGGCAGTTATTTGAGTTTTGTGGCCAATTCAGGGTTCCACAGTTTCAGACAATCACCCTCTAGGGGAGCTACTGGAATTCATAAAACCATGCTGATTGGGCCCACTACAAATTTATGTTAGTGTTGTTATTGTTCTTAAGTCATGTCCAATTCTTTCTGACCCTGTGGGCCATACTGTCCATGGGGTATTCTTGGCACTAGAGTGCTTTACCATTTCCTTCTTCGGTGGATTAAGGCAAACAGGAGTTAAGTGACTTGCCCAAGGTCACACAGCTAGTAAGTGTCTGAATCTGGATTTGAATTCAGGTCTTCCTGACTCCAGGCTCCATTGCCTCACAAATTGATGTTGCCTAATCTTGATGGGACTTTCATGGAACTAAGTCAACCCTTCCAACTCCTCTTTGATTCTGTACTCACTCATCACTGCCCTTGTTCCAAACCTTCTCAGCACTTTTTAAGCCTCCTGTGTCACCTCTCCCCTACCTTCTCTACTAAGAATTTCTCCTATTTCACAGGTAAAAAACTGACACCTCCCTCTTCATCTCACATCACACAGACTTCTTCCTCTACAATCTCTTCCTTCAATCCTGTCTCTGTTAAATAGGTGACCCTTCTCAATGTTATAGCAAATCCTTTGTCATGTACCCTTGGTCCCATTTCCTTCCATCTTCTCTAGAAGACTGTCCCCAATGTCATCCCCACTTTCTCTCTAAACTTCAAGCTCCATTTGCTGTCCCCTTCCCTGCTACCTACAGACACACCCTTGCCTCCCCCCATTCTCAAAAAACCCACCACTTGACCCTTTCATCCTTGATAACTATCATCCCATAACTCTCCTTCCTTCTGTTAAATTCCTCAGGAAAAAAAAATCATTTCTGTTCAGTACTTTCACTTCCTGTCCTCTCATTCTCTTCTGAATTCTTTGTTTCTGGCTTCATTTGAAACTTCTCTCTCCAAAGTCACCAACAACTTCCTAATTGTCCAAGCTAAAGGCATTTTCTCAATCCTCACATCCTTCTAGACCTTTCTGTAGCATATGACACTGTTAGATGCCTTTTCTTCTTGGTTTGCCTCTCCTCCCTAGATTTTATTTTACTATTCTTAGTTCTTCTACTTATCGAATGACTTCTTCTCATCCTTTGCTGGATTCTCATCCTTATAATATCATCTAATTGTAGGTGCTCCCCAAGGTTCTTTCCTGGAGTCTCTTCTCATTTCTCTCTATACTGCCTTCCCTGGCAATTTCGTCCATTTCCATCAGCTCAGTGGACAACTCTATCAGTCTCTGTCCTGATTGCCAATCTTGTGTCTCCAACTGCCTGTTGGACTTTTCCAATTGTTTGTCCCAAAGGCATTTCAAACTCAATATGATCAAAACAAAAGTCATTATCTTCCCTCTGACCCTCTCCCTCCTCCAAATTTCCCTATTTCTATTGAGGACATCACCATCCTCCTAGACTCCAAGGTCTGAAACCTCAGAGTCATCCTTAATTATTTGCTCTAACCCCACATAGCTAATCAGTTGCCAGATCTTGTCATCTCTACCTTCAGATTATTCCTTGAATATTTCCCTTTATCTATATTCATACAATTCCTTTCTTGTTCAGTCCTTCATCATCTTTCACCTGGGCTATTATAAGGGCCTTCTAACTGGTATCCCTATTTCCAGTCTCTCCTCAAAGCATCCTTCATACCCAGGTGCCCAAGTGATTTTCCTAAAACTTAGCTCAAACCGCGCTACTTTATTCTCTCTCCTTCTCAACAGGAGTCATCTCCACTTGTCCTGATCTATATCTGTCCACTGGACCCAGATGGCTCTGGAGGAGAAAGTGAGGTTGATGATGTTGCACAGCCCTCCCTCACTTATATCCAATTCACTTGAAAATCATGACATCATGGTCCTCTTTGAGAATGAAGGACAAATAACAAATACAACAACCTTTTCAATAAGCTCTAATCACTCTCTGTTACCTGCAGGATCAAATAAAAACTGTTTTCTTTGAAATTTAAGGCTCTTCACAACTAGGCCCCTTCCTACCTTTCTCCCCTTTTTATACTTCACTACCCTCCAGTGATATTGGCTAGGGGCTACTAGATGGTGCAGTGGATAGAGCACTGGACCTGGAGTCAGGAAGCTGTGAGTTCAAATCTGGACTCAGACACTTACTAGCTGTGTTACCCTAAGCAAGTCACTTTACCTCTGTCTACCTCAGTTTCCTCAGTTGTAAAATGGGGCTGATAATTGCACCCACCTCCCAGGGAAGGTTGAACAACACCAGGATTGTTGTAAGGATCAAATGAGACATTTATAAAGCACTTAGCACAGGACTTGGCACATAGTAGGTGCTATATAAATGTTTATTCCCTTCCCCCTCTCTTATTTGCTGTTCCTCACATACTACACTCCATTTCCTGTCTCCGTGCCTTTGCACTGGCCATCTCTGATGCCTAGAATTCCTTCCCTTTTCATCTCTACCTGTTGACATCCCAGGTTTCCTTCAAGATTCGGCTCAGATGCCACCTTCTGCAGACTGAAGCTCTGCCCTTGAGCTTACTTTTCTTCTGTTCTATGTGGGTCTTATGTGGATCTTGTTATTTCTAGCCCATCTCCCCCACAGTATGTACATCTTTTGTTGGTTTGCCCTTCTTTGTATCCCCAGCACTTAGCATGCAGTCTAACACTCAAAAAGAGGCTAGCTGATTGTTTGATTGATTGGCCTTTCCTCTCTTGGGAGGCTGCTGGTAGGAAGCATACTTAGGCAAGAAGGGCCACACTCCTTGCTTCAAACAAGTGTAAAGCTATAGGTGCTAGGAAATCTGAGAACAAAAGGATCAGATAACATCTATCTCTACATGGGACAGAGGTCTAGTGCTCCTGAGTAACTTCTCTCACGTGGGTGTTATTCTCCGTAGTGGAGGTCTGGAGAAATCTTGTGTGCCAGGCTCTGTTACCAGTCGCCCGAACAACACTGGAGGCAACCATGCCACTGTAACCAGGTCAACAGCAGCTACGCTCTTCCCTGACAGTGCTTTCTGAGGGCTCTTTTTTTCAGAATTCACAGGACCCTGAATGA
Organism: Pseudocheirus occidentalis; assembly: GCA_028646575.1. Classification (NCBI taxonomy): domain Eukaryota; kingdom Metazoa; phylum Chordata; class Mammalia; order Diprotodontia; family Pseudocheiridae; genus Pseudocheirus; species Pseudocheirus occidentalis. Next base: position 202,839,202 of record CM053593.1, on the reverse strand, counting down.
AGGGTGGGAGGAAGAAGGTTGGAAGAGTTGGCCTTTGGGGGATTCTATTAGAAGTGAGAATTGCACAATTTTTTTCTGAAATGTTTGGAAGCTCCTTTCATCCCTTTTCTTTTTCTGATAGACTTAGGACACATTAGACATACTTACTGCTCTTTTCTCCGTGTTCGACTAGATTTCCCGGGTCTTGAGAAGTCTCTCCTGGCACCATTTGTGTTGTGGTTGGCCCTTCCAAATAACTTATTCATCCAATGTGTGTCATCCACAGGTTGGCCCCTAGGCACAATTTTACAAGAGGTGAAGTTTGGCTTTGGCCTATCATCAAATTGTATCCATCCTATGCTCTATCTCTTTATATGCTCTATCTCTTTAGGGACTTTCCCACTCTCAGCCTAGAGACCTAAATTAATTTCTTCTTATAGAATAATGACTTAATAAGAGCATAAGAAGAAATCTCCCAGGGTGTTGAGCAGATCCCTCTGGATACTGATAAGAGACACAGAGGATGAAAAGGTATTGATAGGATCTGTATCATTAAAAGAGAAATTCATGAATTAGATTACTCAAGTAAAGTAGATTCAGGAGGACTTCTATTTAACAAAGTTTTACTAATTAATGGATATATTTATAGTGAGTATTTGAAGGTAAGAAACTGCGGTTCTTTTCATAAAAAAAGATAATTGCTTAATAGATTACCTAAGTAATATGTGTGTATTTCATCTAGAATTTTTGGAAGACAATGCAACCACCCAAAGGTGTGACTCAGTGGGTGGAGATTTCAGACCCTGTGGCAAGCCGCATAGATGAACTGGGCAGTGGAGCTGCTACAAAGTCAGCCTCTTAAATCAGGTGAGGTTCCTGACTACCTCTCATACAAATATTAGACAACGGCTGAACAGGTTGTTGCTGCAAACTAGACTGTGGCTTCTCTCCTCAAATCAGGAATCAGCTAAGAATCACGTATGAGAGAAGGAGAGGGCAGGGACATAGGTGTAGGTAAGCAGGGGGAGAAGCAGGTGGAGTTGTCTTCCATGATGACAAAAGAAGGTATGGAATAAATCGGTAGGAATCAGTGATAATATTAACATGAATATTATTATTGTAAAGCTGCTCAAGAATAAAATGCAGCCATTTCTGGAGGGGAAGCAGGCATCGAACAATAGCCCAATAAGAACTCGCCTCGAAGAAATAAATTAGATTACATCACCCTAGAAGACATTCTCAGGGTGGAGTTTAATTACCTGTCCTGGGAATATGGCCCAGGGTTTCCATTGGCAGCCAAAATGGTTGTGAGTCAGTCCCTGGATCATCCTAAGCCCTGCTCTTGCCTCTTACATAAAGAAAGTCCCACCCCCATCTACCTCCAGGGAACACGTACTTCACAAAGGGCTTGGAGACTGCTTCCTTCACATTCACCAGAAATATAGTGATTTTCTGGTTTGAAGTCTTAGGTAAAGCTATATGGAGGAAACATGGAGAAAAGAAAGATTAGTTCTGCCATGACAAATGGTAAGCCTGCCACCTTTATTTAGTAACAGGTGGAGAAAATATTTCTTTATGCTCTCAAATATTTCATTTTATGATTTTCATTTTGCCAAAAATTTTTCTCCCTTTTAACCTTAGAATGAAGAACATTTCTAAACCTTGCCAGTGACTTTCTCGGTAAGTCAGCAAGCATTTATTAAGCACTTCTTATGTTCCAACTATCATGCTAAGCCCTGAGGATACAAATATAAGCAAAAGAAAGTCATTCCTTACCCTCAAGGAGCTTACATTCTGAAAGGGGAAGACAATGCCCAAACAGGGAAGCTGAAAATTAAAACAACTCTGAGATACTCTCTCATACATGTCAGATTGGCTAATATGGCAGAAAAGGAAAATGATACGTATTGGAGGGGATGTGGGAAAATTGAGGCACTAACGCATGTTGGTGGAGTTGTGAACCCATCCAGTCATTCTAGAAAGCAATTTGGAACTATGCCCAAAGGGCTATAAAACTATGCATACCCTTTGATCCAGCAATACCACTTCTAGGTCTGTATCCCAAAGAGATAATAAAAATGGGGAAAGGACCCACATCTACAAAAGTATTTATAGCTGCTCTTTTCTGGTGGCAAAGAATTGGAAATTGAGGGTATGCCCATCAATTGGGGAATGGCTGAATAAATTGTAGTATATGGCTGCAATTAAATACCACTGTATTTGTATGTATTATATTATATGATGAGCAGGTAGATTTTAGGAAAATCTGAAAAGACTTACATGAACTCATGCTGAGTGAAATGAGCAGAACCAGGAGACCATTGTACACAGAGCAATATTGTATGACAGTCAACTATGAATGACTTAGCTATTCTCAACAATACAGAGAATGAAGACAGTTCTGCAGGACTTATCATGAAAAATGGAATCTACCAGAGGAAGAATGGGTAGAATTTGAATACAGATCAAAGCGTGCTGGTTTTGCTTTTTTACTTTATTTTTCTTGGGTCTTTTTTGTCTATACTTTTTTTCACAAGGTAACTAATATGGGAATGTGTTCTGCGTAACTGCACGTCTTTATCAAATTTTTTGCCTTCTCATTGAAGGAGGAGAAGAGAAAGAGTGGGAGAGAATTTGGAACTCGAAATTGTGAAAAACAAAGGATAAAAATTGTTTTTACATATAATTGGTGAAAAAAATGTTAAAACTTAAAAAAGAAAAGGAAAAAGAAATCCTGGACCAGCACAGCCTGTTGGCCACCCCACCATTTAGCCATTTAGTTCAGAAAATCTCCTTTGCAGGGACTGAGGTTAGAGTCAGAGGACTCAGGGTTAGGTCCTGGAACTGTCATTCAATCAATCTCTGTGGTATTTTAGGCAATTTAACTTTTGGAGCCTTAGTTTCCCTATCCTCAAAATGAAGGGATGAGACTCAACTACTTCTGAGATCTTTTCTAACCAGAGGCATTATGAGACTCAAATGAAATAACATAGATAAGCATTTTGTATGATAGAAGTACTACAGTAAGTTAGCACAAGTGGTTATTTTATCATCATCATCATCATCATCACCATCATCATCAACATCATTATTCAACTCTGGGTCACCAGGCCTCCAGTCTGGTGATGACTCTATTCCCAGAGCCTCCTACTGCACTCCTGCAGAGCTCAATCGATGTTTATAGAGCAACACAGGGGTGTGCTGGTAAATATTTAACCAGTTGGGCGGGGGGGGGGGGAATTACATATACATACTTTTAAATTTAATCTGCAATTAACACATCTTTAAATCTAGAAAATAAAAAAATTCAATAAATCATGCCCTGATTTATAGTGATTGCTGTTTTCTGAGATTTAAATATCCACACTGAAAATTCAGCAATTAGTTCATGCAAGCTGGTTAGAGCTGGTTCCAGCATATCCCTGCTTATAGTTCTAAATGTTAAGCTCTTGAAACTCCTAAAAGTTTTCCTATAAAATGAAACAAAATGCTCTACCTTCCCAAAGGTAGAACCTGATTTCTTGCATCTACAGGGAAAAATCTGCCTACTAATATTTAGTACATAAGTCATGTTGAGATCTAGAAAGGACTACAGAGATCATTCAATCCAAAACCCTCATTTTATAAATGAGAGAACTGAGGCCCAGAGAGATTTAGTGATTAACCCAGGGGGAAAGTCATAGAGCTCAGATTCAAATTTACTCCCTGTCAGACTTAGTTGATTTGGTTGAATTGCCTTTTCGCCCCTTCTTTTTCTTTTTAGTTCTTTGTTCCATGGGATGACTATCTGGGGATGAACAAGGAAGGATGTGTTTGGAAATGAAGGAAAAATGAAAACAAAAGATCAATAACATAATAATAATATAATATAATCAATAACTATAAGGAAGAACTATGGGAATTGAAGCTTAGATTGATCATGAGAATTTGTTGTGACCTTTGTGTTTGGTTCAGTTCAAGACTTAGATCAACTGAACTATGCTTGTTCCATTTTTGTACAGAGAACATCTTACTGTTCAGTTGAGGCAGCTGGTGGCACAGTGGATAGAGCACTGGGCCTGTAGTCAGGAAGACCTGAGTTCAAATCCAGTCTCAGATGCTCACAGTTATAACCCTGGTCAAGTCACTTAACCTCTGTTTGCCTCAGTTTCTCCAACTGTAAAATAAGGCTCCTCTCTCCTGGGGTCATTGTGTGGATCAAATGAGATCATATTTGTAATCAGCAAAGTTCCTGGCACATAGTGGGTGCATAATAAATGCTTCTTTTCTTTTAAAAGAATAACATGTTACATATAGACCAGTTTAAACTACTAGACTATTAAGGTTTGGTTGGTTTTGTTTAATAGCATTTCACACCATTGATTCAGAGCTAGAAGGAATCTAAGAGACGTCAGTGGATAGAGCACAGGACTTGGAATCAGGAAGACTCATCTTCCTGAGTTCAAATCTGGACTCAGATGCTTAATAACTGTGTGAACCTGGGCAAATCACTTATCCATCGTTGCTTCAGTTTCCTTCCTGGGGAAGGAAATGGCAAACCACTGCATTATCTTTGCCAAGAAAATTCTAAAACAGGGTCACAGAGTGTCAGATATGACTGAACAACAACTTATTTTTACAGATGAGGAAACTGAGACCCAGAAAAAGAAAATGAGCAAGGTCATACAGGCAATTAATACGACTGCTTAGTGCTGTTTTTAGAACAGTGCCTGACACTTTTAGCTTCCTAAAGTCTGGACACATAGGAAATCTCATTAATTATGCTTATTTTCAAGAAATGAAATGAATGAAATTTTTGACAATATTTTATATAATTAGCACACATGAGATTTCATAGGCAGATATAGGATACATGTAGGAAATCTCATTAATATGGAAAATAAGTCCCAATAGCTAATGAAAGCTTTTTAATGAAATTGTCATGGCTAAAATTTATGTTAATTAAATAAAATGTTGAAAATTTCATTCATTTCATTTCTTGAAAATATGCATAGTTAATGAGATTTCCTATATGTCCAGACTTTAGGGACACTCTGTACATGTCTATTGACTGTCTGATTGGAATTTAAGAGCATCTTGAAGGACCAAACTGCAACAAGTGACACAGTGGCACATAAAAGGATAAAAATTTTTATTTCAAAGTTAGATAATGGTATCTGCTTTTAATTTGTCTTTAAAATACTTTTAAAGCGATAGGAAAAATTATAGTAAAAATACCAAAAAATTTAAAATTATTTTTTAAATTGTGTGTCAATTCAAATAATTGATGAGTCTAGTCCCAGTTTTGGTGACAAAAGAAGAATCCAAATCTAGGTACTCTAAATCCAAAATCTAGCCCTTGGTCCACTGTGCAATACTGCTTCCATGGCTTGGAGAGAAGCAAAATAACACAGTTCACTTCAGTTTGGGATTCAAGACTCTAAATGAGATGTGCACAGGTTTGCAAAAATGAGGTTTCTAGTTTCTAAGGTTAATTTTTACATTCCCTGCTTCATTTTTGAATCCAAAGGATTCTTTTCTTGACCATGATACCTTGAAAGGCAAATGGAATTTATTGTTGGCAGATAGATTACCAAGGAGAGCTTGCAGGAATGAGAAGTGGCTATTACTACATAATGGTCAGGATTTTTCATAATTTAAAGTGCTACATAATTGTCAGTTACTATTTATTTGTTTGAGCATCAGAGAGAAACATAATTCTTAAATATTTGAGTTATGAGGATCAAATGAGATAATATTAATAAAGTATTTAGCACACAGTGCCTGGCACATAGTAGGCACTACATAAATGCTAGATATTATTATTATTACTATTGTTGTTATATGATTCATGTATTTGAATCTTAAAACCTCTTAGAACCTCGGAACCTGAGAACCTTGGAGCTAGAAGGACTGGTTTTATATCTTAGCTCTGCCACTTACTATTTGTGACCATAGGAAAGTCACTTAAACTCTCTGGTTCTCAGTTTCCCCATTTGTAAAAAGGATAATATATTACTTAGCTTACAAGGGTAGTGTTAAGAACCAAAAGAAATGATGAAAATACTCTTTAAACCTCAAAGTGCTGAGTTGTTCAGTCATGTCCGATTCTTTGTGACTCCATTTGGGATTTTCTTGGCAAAAATACTGGAGTGGTTCATCATTCCCTTTTCCAGCTTGCTTTTCAAATGAGGAAACTGAGGCAAACAGAGTTAGGTAACTTGCCCAGGGTCACACAGCTAGTAAGTGCCTAAGGCTGCATTTGCACTCAGATCTTCCTGACTCCAGCCTCGTATTCTATCCACTGTGCCCCAAGGGTGCCTAAAGCACTGAACTAAATAACCTCTAAAGTCCCTTCCAGCTAAGTGCTATATTAACATTGTCTCATTTGATCCTCATTTCTCAAATATCTAAGAATTACATTCCTCTCCAGTGCTGAAATGGATGAAAAATAACTGACAATGATGTAGCGCTTTAAAATTTAAAAAGCACTTTATAAGCTGTATCTCATTTGAACCTCACAATGACCCTATCATTATCCCCATTTTATTGATGATGAAACTAAGATCCTTAGAAAGTTAAGTGATTCTCAACTGGGCACATCGCTGGTCAATATAACAGTGATCAACCCATGTGGGAATGAGAGGGGATGTATGTGTCAGAGGCCTTTGTGTGCTCCTTGATCGACATCTGGAAGAAATATGGAAATATTCTTAGCATCACCGATCCATGTGTTTGAAGGAAGAGGGTTCGTGGGGCTGAAAAGTTACTGATCACTTTTTTTTCCCTAATGTATGTGGAATTTGGACCTCCTTTCAATGAGCCACAACTTCCCCCAACCTCCCGCCTCCATCCCTCTCATTACACATGAGCTCCACAAGCCTTTCTGCTTCTGTGCTCAGGATGTGACCAGCCACATGACCAGCCATGGTGCTAACACGGCCAGTCCAGGGCCGGGTCCAGAGGCGGCCGGTCGCCAGCTGCAGTTGGTTACAAGGAAGGCTTTGTTCCTGAGCTGGTGACGGTCCTGACCTGATGGAGCTAAGCAAGTACAGAACTGGGCCCTGAGGGTAGAATGAATCAATCATTCACATTGAATAAACAAGCAGATCTCAGTCTGGCAGCAGATTTGATGGAACCCAGACACCTTTAATGAGTATGAACTGTTCCTCTAAGTTTAGGTGAAACGGTGGCTAAAACTCTGGAGTCTAGAGTCAGGAAAACTTGAGTTCAAATCTGGCCTCAGACTAACTCTGCAACCCTGGACAAGTCACTTAACCTTCCTGTGCCTCAGTTTCCTCAACTGTACAATGGGGGCAATAATAGTTCTTACTTCCCAGGGCTATTGGGAAGATCAAAATAGATAATATTTGTAAAGTGCTTTACCATAGTGCCTGACATTTTTATTATTGAATCATTTCAGGCGTTTCAGACTTTTTGTGATCCCATTTGGGGATTCCTTGGCAGAGATACTGGTGTGGTTTGCCATTTCTTTCTCCAGCTCATTTTATGGATGAGGAAACTGAGCAAACAGGGTAAAATGACTTGCCCAGGGTAACATTAACTAGTAAGTGTCTGGGGCAGGATCTGAACTCAGATTTTCCTGACTCCAGGCCCTGTCCTCAATCCACTGCAGGGTGGTTAATAAACACTTCCTTCCTTCCTTCTGGCAGTCAGAGATGCCCCAGCCATACCATAACAAAGTGGGGCAACCCAGAGTCCACTACGACCTGCCCTTCCTCACAGTACAACATGAGGATCTCTGGACTTTGCCATCCTCTCTAACGAAAAACTGACCTTTCCTGTATGCATTATCATATCTCAATTAGAATGTGAGCTTCCCAAGACCACGGACCAATTGACATTCTCTTTACTTGGAACAGAGTGAGCACTTAATTGATGTTTTTCCATTTTCCCTTCATAATCCCAATCCTCTTTTGAATTCATATGGCTCATCTGTGTAGTAACTATTCATTGAGAAGGAGCAGTCAGGATTAGAGTCAGGAGACATGAGTACAATCCCAGCTCCAGCACTGGGTCCACATCTCACTTCTGATATTTACCATGTGACCTCCAGCAAATCCTTTTATTTCTCTGAACTCCACCTTTCTAATCTATAAAATGAAGAAATTGAAGTAGATGGCCTCTGTGGTCTCTTCTGGCTCTAATATTATGATTTTGTGATTTCCAGAAACATAGGGTTTATAGAAATGGAAATTGAGTCCAGAGAAGTTAGTGACCAGAATACTGGACTTCAAGTGAAAAAGTCCTGGGTTCCAGTCTGGCCTTAGACACTAGCTGTGTGACCCTGGGCAAGTCAATTAGCTTCTCAGCCTCAATTTCCTCATCTGTAAGGTAGGGATAAAAAATAGCACCTGGAACAACCAGGGTTGTTGTGAAGAGCAAATAAGGTAATATATCCAAAGAACATTGTAAACCTTAAATATTATGTGAATCTACTATCATTAGTTAGCTGAGTCAGGACAAGAACACATGTCCAAGCACATTTCCACTATCCCATGCTTCCCCACTGTAATGGTAACGGAATTTTAAGATCTTCTTTTAAGGTCTCACTTGGAGCTCAACAAGAGAAGCTTGCTTAGGGGAGACTAGTTTTTCAGGAAGGTCCATACCTTTTGTTACTTTGTCATTAGGCAGTGGGTCATGAAGGTTGTGGTGTCCTCTGACCCTGGAGAAGGCTATATGTACTACATAACATAAGGTTTTGCTTTGGGGCTCACTTACGGGAAGAGTTGTGTGATTTGGTCAGATGAGACTCTGGGAAACCACTGAAACCCCCTGCCCCAGCTTTGAAAACCCAGATGTTGGTGCTTCTCTCTCTGGTAACTAACTATGTATGTATATAATGGTCAGACAGCTAGAAGCCCTGTTTCTTGGTCTGTTTAATTGTGTTATTTTCTCAGTCTGTATTTTTTGTCTGCTTGTGATTTTTGTTTGTATTTTCTGAAGCTCAGGGTGCTGACTTTTCCCCCTGAACTAAGTGAATGATATATATGTTCAATTAAAGTACGATTCTTGGGGTGACTAGGTGACACAGTGAATAGAGCACTGGCCCTGGAGTCAGGAGGACCTGAGTTCAAATGTGGCCTCAGACACTTAACACTTACTAGCCATGTGACCTTGAGGAAGTCACTTAACTCCAATTGCCTTGCCTTCCCCCCTCCAAAAAAAAAAAGTAAAAAAAAAAGTAAGATTGTTCATCCCTTTTGAGTTGTTTCCCTTTAGAAAAACAGATCAAAAAACCTGTGCTAGCAGCCATCCTGGGTATGCTGGGATGCTTGCTGTCATACCCATTCAGCTATATGACCTTACACAAATAAGTTCTCTTTTACAAGGCTTGTTTTCCCCATGTAAAGCTGACAGAATACATAGGAGTATTGCAAAGATCATATGAGATAATTTCTTTCACTGTACTTTGCAACAATAATCTATATGTAAATGTGAAAACTTATATTTATTATCATTGACTTTATCAAATGGCTTTCACTTCCATTATCCTATCTTAGCCTCACAACTGCCCTATGAAGTTATCTGGGCAGAGATCATTCTTCCTATTTTAGAGATGAGGAAACTGAGAGAGTTGTTTTGTCTATGATCACACAGGAAATGAGTGGCCAAGTTGAGGTGAAAACTCAGATATCCTGTTTCTCTTTGGGGGCTAAGATGGGAGGAGAAGAGATTGGGAATCATTCTTCCTCAGGTGTGAATCTCCCAGCTTTGTCAGAGTCTGATCATGGCACAGCTGGTGCTCAAGGTGAGACTTTAGCTTGTGCAAAACCACTGAGAGGATTCTGTAGACCTTCTTTCAATTCTAAAGATAGAAAGAGAATCCTACAAAATAGACTGAACCTTTAAAACTGTGATAATTTTGAATTGAATTTTTTTTACAATTATGAAGTAATTCTCAGAAGTAAAAGCCCATATGAAATTCCATAGGAGGACAGTGGTACCTTGGGGCTGGGGCATGGCATCAGCCTCCGTGGATGATGCCTGCACAGTGGATGCTGAAGGTGAATGCAGGTGTCCCAGTGGAGGATATGGTGAAGCCGGGGATGTGGGGGATACTGCTGGTAATGGCATTATGTTGGAAGGAAGCGACTGCACAGGCGTTGATACTGGTGACTGTTCTGGGGGTGAGATAGGCAACTGTTCAAAAGATGACAGAGATGAATGCATGGGGAGAGATGAAAAAGGAAGTCCTACAGGGGAGAAGGGTGACTGTGCAGGGCAGAGATGCATGGATGACTGCATGAATGATGGAAGTGATTGTGCTACTGACTGAACATCTGGTGAAACCAAGGACTGTTCAGGAGGTGATGAGACAGGAAAACCCATACGTGAGATGGGAGATGGCACAGGTGATGATGGGAGAGAGAGCTCCACAGGTGAGCTGGAAGACTGCATGGGTGACTTTGTGAGTGATGGAATTGACACTGTAGCCTGCTGCAAGGCTGGTGATAGAGGGAGCTGGGCAAGGACAGATTCAGGTGACTGCACAGCAGAGGAGTCAGGTGGACCATCATTGTCCTTCACAGTCTCTTTGGTGGCTTCATTCAGAGTATGACTTGAAAGTTCTGCCAGGCTGATTTGTGTAATCTCTGGGCTCTGCTCCTCAGTCATTTTCCATTCCCTGCATCGGGATAGATTTCCAAAGCAGAATACTTCCACCCGTGGGAACATTAAATTCTTGGTGGGGGACTCAAGGTAGACACCATCTAGCAAAAACAATAGAATGAGTGTCTTCATGCAACCTTAATATCAGTCTACACTAGCAAAGCACTTGAAAACAAAACTTCTTTAAGTCACCCCCACTGACATATTTCATTTTTATTTTTAAAATCCTGTAAAGTAGGGGAGGCAAGCATCCCTTGCTCAGCATTTAGAGGACAATTTCACTTTGGCCACTTACTATAGCTTACTACAGCTAGGTGGCACAGCGAGTAGAGCGCTGGGCCTGAAGTCAAGAAGACTCGTCTTCCTGGGTTCAAATATAGCTTCAGACTCTTATTAGCTTTATCACCCTGAGAAAGTCACTTAATTGTGTTTTCCTTCATTTCCTCATCTGTAACATGTGGTGGAGAAGGAAATCACAAACCATTCCAGTATCTCTGCCAAGAAAGCCCCAAATGGGGTCATAAAGAATCAGATCTGTGGAGTTTAAAACTGTCAAACCTAAAATAAAAGAAATTAAGGCAAAGCTCTGAGTCAATGGCACTTTATTAAAGGATCTGTGGTGCCCTCTAATGAAGTGGACCTCAGATCTTCCTCATGATCTGAGATGCCCATGTCCCTTGGAACTTACTTTTATAGGGTTCAGTGCCCAAGTATACAAAAGAGGCATGGTAAAATACAGAATCTCATTTCTTTTGAGGACCAAAAATGATGTATCATCCAAAAAATGGCATATCAGTTGGGGGGGGAGTCTCAGGTCGGGTAAAGCACAGGGTATCTCCACTGACTTAAGTGGCCATAAAAGCATCATAAAAACATACAACTCATGTTGGATGAAAGAGAATGGTCCAGATGTACAAAAAATAAGTTGGGGGACTTTCCAAAGAATCAAGCCACCCTACCAATGCTGGCTTTGGACATGGAATTTGAGTAAAATAGGGTGGAGCTATCTTTGTCAGAATTCTTGTGGTTGCACAAGTGAGCTTCATAACTGGTAATCAAGTAGTGAACATCGCATTAAATTTTGAGGCCCATTATAAGGGTCTGCTATAAGAACCTATCTCTTATTATTCCCATATGATTTATGTAAAATATCAAACTGATTAAAACTTATTGGAATAGAGTAGAGGTCCAAATGAATCTTTTCTCACAGATACAACTGAAATGACTGAACAACAACACTATGTGTGACGCATATATATACACATATCTGTGTGTATGTATTATGCATCTGCATATATATAGACAGACATATATGTGTGTATTTATATATGTGTGTATGTATATTATCTCCTTTACTCTACAAGCTCCCTGAAGGCAGGCACTGAGTCTTATTCCTCTTTTATCCCCAGCCTGGTATTTTGCTTGTTGTTGGTGGTGGTGTTTTCAATCATGTCTGACTCTTCATGACCCCAATTAGGTCATGAATACTGCAGTGTTTTGCCATTTCCTTCTCCAGCTCATTTTACAGATGATGAAATGGAGGCAACTAGGGCTAAGTAACTTGCCCAGGACCACATGGCTATTAAGTGTCTGAGACTAGATTGGAACTCAGAAAGATGAGTCCTCCTGTCTCCAGGCATAGATTCTTAATAAGTGTCTGCTCTACTGAATTACTAATATTCTTCAAAGCACAGCTCAGGCTCAGAGTTGTCTCCTATCTGAGAACCCTATGTGATGCCATGGAGAGCCCACTGGATCAAGAGTCAGAAGCCCAGATTTGGCTCTGCTACTTACTGCCTCTATGACTTCGGGTAAATCACTGGACCTGGTTAGTCCCCAGTTTCCTACATAGAAAGAGAGGGCTGGACTTAATGACCTTCTGGCCTGAAATCTACAACACTCTGTTCTCCTGGTTACTCCCCTTCTCTCACCCCACAATTGTTAGTCTTCTTCCACATACTTTATAATGGCTTTGTGTTTATTTGTCTGTGCACATGTTATTCCTCCCCATTAAGCTTGCCAGGCACACTCCTGTGACCACTGTTTCTGGGGAAGCTGAGGCTGGTGGATTGCTTGAGACTGGGAGTTGTGAGGTACAGTGGCTAAGCCAATCCAGGGTCAGACCTGAGTCTGGCACCAAAATGGGGAGCTCCTCAAGATTGGGGAGCCACTCGGCTGCCTGAGGAAGGGTGAACTGGCTCAGATGGGAAACAGAGTAGGTCAAGGGTCCCAGGTCCAATGACCCCTGCACTTCCAACCTGCGGGAGATAGAAGACTCAGGCCCCTCCCAAAAAAGAGAGAAAGACTATAAGCACCTTGAGGGCAGGAACTGTTTCATTCTTTTTCTTCTACACACACACACACACACACACACACACACACACACACACACACCCTCTCCATGCCTAATGTCATGCCTAGCACATAATAGAAACTTAATAAATTGTTGTTGAATAGAACCAGAACCAAGAAGGAAGGCTGGTGAGGTTCCATGATTTGCCCATGGTCACACTGTTACTAAGAGACTAAGTTACTGTTAAAATCCAGGTCTCCTGATTTAGCCTCAAAGCCTAATGCTTTTTATGGATAAATGGCTCTCTGTGAGGGTCCCCCAGCTGGTGATGAGCTATTCTCTCACAGAGTTACTGTTCATAGGGTCAGAAAACTATGGCCCAAGGGCGAAATCTGGCTTGCCACCTATTTTTGCATAGCCACAGAGTTGAAGATCATTCTCACAATTTTAAATGCAGTGTCCATATCTGCTTTCTTTTGTGGCTTAGACAGAGGACCTTAGCAAAAACTACGGAGTCTGCTAAGCTTATCTTTCAGGCATCTCATCTGTTCTTTCATTACTTTCCTTATTCTCAACTGCCCAACCTCCCAAAGCCAGCAAGTCCTCTCACCATCAAAGTCTAGCCTTAGTATCATAAAGGGCTGTGTTCCCTTGTCCAAGGGCCTTTGTGATATAAATCTCAACTCCAAATTGGAGACCAAAAGTCTTTGTCCCTCTGAATAAGTCACAAGCATCAGAGAACCAATGGGAAATATCTGGAGAAGAACAAAAGGAGATATTTTTCTGGTGAAATTTCACTGGGGGAAGGGGAATAGGATGAGGCACTATTTCATCTGAATAATTAAAATTATTAATTAATGTTAATTCACCATTCAATTAACATTAATCAAATATTGATTATCATAATATTATACATAAAATAATTATTCTACTATTAATTAACTATTAATGTTATAGCTAAAATCTAATTGCTGATATAATCATTTTTATTAATTGTAAAACTTACTCAAGGGAATAAGCCAGACGCAGGAGTCTCTGTTTTTTAGACTCCACACATGATTCCTATTGCTGTCTCATCAAAGGCAATGACATCCATGTTAATGGAACATCAGTGAGAGTTCTGAAAGCCGGGAGGAGTAGTGGCATAGATTTAGTGCAAGATCAGAGAGCCCTTCCCATCACTTCCAGCTGACTCCCTAAATTTCTTTCCTAGAAGGAATGAATTTGATCTTCGTAGCTCCAACGCACACTGCTCCAAACAACATGAGCACTCTTTAATTTCAAAGAATAACAGATTTGGGGAATTGGAAGGGATCTCCTTCAGCCATTTAGTCCAATCTTACATGAAAGGGATCCCCACAGAAAAGCAGCCATCCAACCTCTACTTGAAGACTTGTGAGGAGGAAGAACCCAGCACCTCTCAAGGCAATCCTTTCTTATTTTACACAAGAAGTCTTTCCTGGCATCAATCCTAAATTGACATCTTTGTCACTTTCACCAGCAGGGAGATAATCTGCTGGAGCCATAGAAACCACTATGTGATATAAGGAATACTATAGGAAAATAGAAGACTGGATTTCAAATTTCCTGGGGGACCTTTCAAAAGTCTCTTCATCTCTCTGGGTCTCAGCTGCAAAATGGAGGGGCTGAATGAGATGTTCTCCAAGGTGCCTTCTAAATTTAAGATCTGTGACTGTGGTCAGATATGACTAAGGCCTCAATATTCATCTGTGCTCTTCCCAATTAGAAGACAATTCTGTATATTTGAAGAGAACTGTCATTTTTCTACCACTAGAGGGACATGTGTCCACCAACAACAGAAGCAGACTTTGTGAATAGCAATGTTGTACAGAATCCCAGGCTTCTGGAACTGATTTCACATTCAGACGCTGATATTTAGCTTATTCTTAAAATTCTCCAGGAAAGGAGTATGATACCTTGTGGTGCTGCTCCAGATAAAGCAGCTCTCTGAGTATCTGAGATGTGGAACACAGAAAAGGGGCCTCTCCCAAAGAGAAAAGGCCCCAAAAGGTAGAACTAGGGTCAATGGGTAGAACTTATAAGAAGACAGATTTATGCTCAATATAAGGAGAAACTTCCTATTATTCACAGCTGTCCAACAATGAAGAGATTGTTTGAGGTAGTTGATCCCCAGTCATTAGAAGTGTTCAAGCAGAGGCTAGCTTGCCAATGAGAAGAGACAGCTAATGATGCATTAATAAGATCCCTAGATCTAGAGTGAGGAAGACCAAAGTTTTAATCCAGCCTCAGAAACTTAATAGTTATGTGATCCCAGGCAAGTCACTTAACCTCTACCCCAGTTTCCCGTTCTGTAAAATGGGGGCAATTACATCTACTTCCCAGGTTGTCTTGACTCTAAAGTGTCTCTACTGGTTGAATCTCTCTGGGATTCGTCATTGTAAAGGAGATTCCCCTTTCACGTAAGTATCTAAGAGTCTTTCCATCTCTAACATGCCATAAATTTGCGTTTAAATTCTTGGTTTCTTAATGGCCTCTTTCAATGTTCTTAAGATGGTGGCTCAGTAGATAGACCAGGTCTGGAGTCAGGAAAATTCATCTTCCTGAGTTCAAATCTGACCTCAGACATTTACTAGCTGTGTGATTTTCTGGGCAAGTCAATTCACCCTGTTGTCCTCAGTTATCTTATCTGTAAAATGATCCAGAGAAGGAATGACAAACCACTCCAGTATCTTTGCAAAGAAAACTGCAATGGAGTCATAAAAACTGAAATGTGACTGAAAAATGACTGGACAACAAGATGGTTCAATTCTTAAGCTGTTTCTATATCCAAGAAGACATATGTCTCTTCCCTACCCATATTCTACAAACTAAGGCAAGAAAGTATATTTTGCAAAAAATTTATCCAAAATGGGTTAAAGTAAAGTAGAATGGGGTAATGGATCACTGCATGTGGATTTAAAGAACCTGAGTTCAAATCCTGTCTTCTACTTATTATCTGTGTGATCTTGGGAAAACCAAGGTTGTCTATAAAATGAGAAGGTTGGACTAGATGATCTCTATAGAATCTTCCAAGTCTAAATCTTATGGTGAAAAGAAGAGTGGCGTTAACCCTTAGTTGACCTAATTCCAATTAACCAGACATTGCTTGAGCATCTTAATTATTGAAGGTTTTGCTGGATATGGAAGGTGAATGACCCATTGGTTCCTCCTTTATCCCTCCATGTGATTCAGGTAAAGGATGGAGGATTGAACCTAATTTCAAAATATGGATGGCCATTGCTTGACTCAGAAACAAGGTAGTGAGGTGGAAAGAGGATCAAATATGGTGTCAGGAAGACCAGAATCTGGGTTAACCTTGGGCAAGGCACCTAAGGTCTTTGGGATTCAATTTCTTCATTTGTAAAATGAAGTGGGGTGCTGGACTCAATGACCCGGAATATCCTTTCCAGCTCTAAATCTATAATTTTGTGAGTACAGAATTGCCCAAATGACTCTGGGATATGTATAAGACAATGTAGTGGACAGATCGTTAAGTTAAAGCTATATCCAGTGCTAATGTCATGGAAAGGAAAGAACATCTCCAAGAAGGGGATACATAAGTCTTCAGGAATGTCAGGATACAGGACCCTCCCTGTGGCAAAGAGATCTCACTGATGGAGACTGAGGGTGGAGAAGGTGGATGAATTGGCAACAGGAAGAAATACCTGCCCAAGATCACTTTAGAAGGGAGGAGCAGGGTAAAGTAAAAAAAAAAGTATCCTTCTAAATGTCTAAATATAGGGTCAGACTGAAGCGTCGATGATGCTATGCTGGGGTGGGGCCATTTCCAGCGCCTGACTCCTCAGTCATGCCAGCTCTCAGACATGAATTATCTGTGGGTGTGAGGATCTGGGTTGCACCATTCCCATTTTTTTGGTCTGAGGAAGGAATGCATCTAGGGTACATTACATGAGCACCAATAGCAATTTATCCACTCTATATCAATAACCAACTAGCTCTTGGTCACAGTAACTAGAACCTGAGAAATCCAGACCCACCATGATGACACTCACCCCAGTCCTGGGAAGCTAAAAGGGACCAAGTTTTGCCTGCTCAGAGAAGTATAAGATGTCACAGTTGAAGGGGGCCACAGAGGTTTAACCTACAGGACTCACCCAAACAACACAGAGGCCAGTGTTGGTCTAGCATATGGTCAGTCATTTCAGTCTTGTCTGACACTTTGTGACCATACTTAGAGTTTTCTTGGCAAAGATACTGGAGTAGTTTGCCATTTCCTTCTTCTGCTCATTTGACAGATGAGGAAACTGAGGTAAACAGGGTTAAGTGACTTGCCCAGTGTTACACAGCTAGTAACTGTCTGAGGCCAGATTGGAATTGAAGAAGACAAGTCACCCTGACTCCAGACCTGGCACTTTATGTACTATGGCACCATCTAGCTGTCCATGGTCTAGTGCAAAGGTTCCCAAACTTGTTTGGCCTACTGCCCCCTTTTCCAAAAAAAAAAATTACTCGGTGGCCCCTTGGAAATCTATTTTCTTTAACCCTTTAATGTCTTTTTAAAAATTTGCAACATTTCAAAAAATGTAAGATATTTTAAATGATACATCTTAAATTTAATAATTTATTGTAAATTTGTGGGGGTTTTCCTGTATTGGAATTTTGATGATGCAATATTGCATCATGTAACCATATAGTACTGTATTATAAACAAGTCATTACAACACACATATTCCTGACAACGCATGCTGGGCTTCCCAACAATGCCCACATAAGTACCTGCCAACACTTGCTTGGTAAGACCTGTTAGCCTACTTGACCATTGATTGCTTGTAATTTGTATTTTGTGGGTTCATTTGTAAAATAATGCAATCACTATGACTTTAACTCCGTTACACAACATATATGAATGTTTTTTCAAAATGTTCTTATCTTCCCTTCTTTCCTTACACTTCCACGGCCCCCTTGTTTTTATTCAACACCTCATAATTGCACCTGAAGCTACTACTATCTTCCCAGAAAGTTCTAGTGCCCCTCAGGGGGCAATATTGCTCACTTTGGGAACCTTTGTAGGTTCTCAAACTTTTTTGTCTCCACACCTCTTTACACTCTTAAAAATTGCTGAGGACTATTGTGGAGCTGTTCTGCATAACTACACATATATGGTCTGTATTGAATTGCTTGTCTTTCCAGTGGGGGTAGGGGGGAGGCTGACGAGGGAGGAAAGGAAAGAATCTAGAATTTAAAGTTCTAAAATAAAATATTAAAATAGATATCATTATTATTATTATTTACATGCAACTGGGAAATAAGATATACATGCACTGGGATAGGGAGATCCATCTTGCCTGACTGGAAAGATATAGGAGATAATAGGAGATATAGAAGATATAGGAGAGAGCAGATTGGGAAAGGGGGTATACAGTGGGGTCACTGTTTTGAGGTGGTGGGTAGGGGAAAGATGGGGAGAAAATTTGTAACTCAAAATCTCATGGAAATAAATTATGTAAACTAAAAATAAACAAAAGTTAATTTTTAAAAATTATTGAGGACTCCCCTCAAAACTTTTTTTTGTTGAAGTGGATTATATTTATAGTATTTTCCATATTAAAAATTAAAACATCTTTGTATGAAAATAGTTTGGCCCTAATGGACTCCCAGGGGTCCCCAGACCAAGCTTTGAGGACCTTGGCTTTAGCAGAAAGGATGATGGATTTGGAGTCAGAGAACTTGGCTCCAAATCTAGTCTATACCATTTATTGCCTAAATGACTCTGGGTGAGTTGTCTAAGCCACATGGGTCTCAGTTCCCTCAACTATAAAATGAGGAGGTTGTATTAAATGACCTTTGAGATCCTTCTAGTTCTAAATATGTGGTCCTTGACATAACGTCATTGTTGTCCTGCCTTCTACTTAAAGACCCTCAGTAATGGGGAGCTTTCCACCTCACAAAGCAGCCTGGTTTAGTTTGGGACAACTCTGTTAGAAAGTTGTTGCCCTTAAAGGCAGGTAGGTGGTTCAGTGGATAGAATGCTGGTCCTGGAATCAGGAGGACCTAAGTTCAAATCCAGCCTCTACATCTACTAGCTAGGTGACCCTGGGTTTAACCCTAATTGCTTTTAAAAAGAAAGAAAAAGAAAATTGCACCTTACAAGGAATCACTAACAAGGTTTTGGTGTAAGGGTTGGAGTCTATCCTTTTGTATTGAGAAAACCTCAAGTCAGAAAATGAGAAGAAAAAAGGATCTTGTAAGCAGGACTAGTCTCTATTTAGGAATGATTTGGGGGACCTTTAGAAGATACCACCAACCCCAAATCCCTCCCACATCCAGCTCATGGTTGCTTCTTGAAATTCTACACTTATGGAGATAAAAGTCCAAGCTCTGGGCTTTACATCTTAATGAAGAAAGCTTTGTATGGTGAAAGGAACACTAGACTGGGTATTGGGAAAAACTGTTCGAGTTTTTATTCTATTTACTTCCTATGTGACCTGAGGCAAATTCCTCCACCCCTCTAAACTCCAAGTATCATCTGTAAAATGGGATAGCATTGGACTAGACATCTCCATCTACAAGGTCCACACAAGCATCTTTTCAGTGATTCTGTGAAATGTGTCCAGCTAAAAGCAGGTGATGTCCCAAATAGAATGTGGAAAATAATAGGGGCGATAGGTATCCTACAAAAATATCCCAGTCTCTTCCACACAGCAACAAGACAGGCAGCCCTGATGCGAATACAATAAACTGACTTTTATACAATGGGGAGGGGGGTGTAATGGTAATGGGAATTTGAAGATCTTCCCTGTCCCTTAATAAGCTGAATACAATCACATGGAGCTTGTGGGAAGGAATTTGCTGAATGGGTGAAGCAGGAAGGGGTGGAGCAGGAAATGAGTCAGAGCAATTGGTACAGAGGGAGAGAGGGGACACAAGCAAGGAGACAGCTAGGATTGTGTTTGTTTGTGGAAAGGCTTTGGGATGTTATAGCTTGCTGCAGTGATAAAATGTATTAACTTCTTTGTTTCTATGATGGATTCAGTTTTCTGGTGTTGGGATTTGACTTTCTGTGTTTGAATAAATGTTTTGCTTCTGTCTTCCATATGGAGTCTGTTATATTTTGTGATTCAGCAGTATGTTGGTATATTCATAGTCACTGTCAGTGCTGTGAATATTTCTTGGTGATACAGGGGGAATACATGAAAGAGAAGACAGTTCTAATAACCAGAATTAACTGATATGCTCAAGCATTTTTTTGATCGTACTACTCCTCTTCCCAAATGGTTTAATGGCTCCCTATTGCTGATAGAATAGAGTGTAAAGTTCTCAGCATCACTTTCAACTCTTTTTAGCCTTCTCTCACTGTACTCTTGTATTTTTTTTCTTGTGCTCTAGCCAAACTGGACTTATTCAGTCTTTCCTAAACTTGATCCCATACTTTTCTGTCCCCTCAGATCATAGATTTAGATAATCTTACAGGTTATCTAGTCCCACTGTCTCATTTTACAGATGAGGAAACTGAGGCCCAGGCAGTCCCAGATGAGTGACTTGTCCAAGATCACACAAGGAGCAATCAAATAATAAACAGTTGTTATATGTCAGGCACTATCCTGTTTGCTTCAGTTTCCTCATCTGTAAATGAGTTAGAAAAGGAAATGACAAAGTACTCTAGTATCCTTGCCAAGAAAACCCCAAATGGGGTCACAAAATTGGACATAACTGAAAATTACTGAACAAACTGTCAAGTGCTGGAGATATAAAAGAAAGGGCAAAAGATCGTTCCTGCCCTCAAAGAGCTTACAATCTAATGGAGAAGAGGTTTTGGGGGAGAGATCATGAGTCTCTTTTGGACATAACTGAGTTGATGATGTCTATTAAACATCTAGTTCCAGATGTTAGTTGGAGTTTAAATGCAGTGGAAGATGTGATATTGGAGGTCGGCAGAGGGATTAAGGCAGGAAAGGCAAATTTGAGAATCATTGGCACAGATATCAGAGGCAGGATTTGGACCTAGGTCCACCAACTTCAGAGTCAATGTTCTTTTTTGGGTTCGTCATAGTGACTGTCAGTTCACAAGAATTGTTTAGTTAACCAGAATACCACAATCACCAACCATCATAAGGAAACATAACTTTTTGGAGGGGAGTTTATTTGTTCAATCCCTCCATGTAACCATTTTTCAAAGATTCCTTGGGGTGATGGATCCCCAGCCACTGGAGGTGCTTAAGCAGAAGCTAACTGGCCTATGGAAGGAGGTCCTGAGGGGCAGAGCAATTAGAGAGTTGGAGCTGGAATCAGGGAGAGCTGAGTTCAAACCCAGCCTTAGACACTTACTAACTGTGTGACCCTGGACAAGTCATTTCATCTCTACCTCAGTTTCCTCATCTATAAAATGGGGATAGTAATTGCACCTACTTCCCAAGGTTATTGTGAGGATAAAATGAAATATAACGTTGTGAAGCACTTTGCAAATCTTAAAGCAATATGTAAATGCTACCTATGATTATTGTTATTATCTTTTCCCTTCCCAGAGTACTCACTTAGCCTCTTCAAGTATAAAACTGTGTCCTGATATCCCCGGTAGTAGTATTCATGCAGAGCCTGGGGAGAAAAACACCATGAAAAGCCATTGTTTCTCCCACTGCTGAAATACTAATGGGGGATATAGAGAGAATGGGGGATGACTTGCTTCCCCCCTCCCTCAGAACTATGAAAGGATTAAAATTTTATCCTCAACTAGATCAGCAGAAATAAGCTCCTTAAAGGCAAGGAGTGCTTCGTTTGTGCCTAACACAGCACCTGAAATACAGTAGGTGCTTAATAAATGCTTGTTGAATTCAATTGAGCCATTATAGTCTTTTTTCTTCCTAGATTGATATTACATCACACTCTCTGTGGATGATATTCTGAGTCCCTTCTTCTCTCTTCTACACCACCTACACCACCATCTTCTCCTCCCAACCCCAACCAAGGACCTCACCTCCAACTTTACAAGAAAATCAAGGACCTCTGCTGTGTACTTCCTCATCTCCTTTATTCCACACCTCCAAACTCCTGTCATCATCATCCTTCATTCCCTTCTCCTTTGCTGTAGTTCCTGAAGAAGTAGTCTTACTCTTAACTAAGGCTAACCCTTCAACATGGAGTTCTTGATTAGAATCCTCCCTCACACCTGTCCCAGGAGCCTGTCCCTCAATTATTCCCTCTTCCTCTCATCTTTAATCTCTCTTCATCCACTGGCTCCTTATTCACTGCAAGCTCTGTCCTTGGCACTCCTGTCTTCTCCCTCAACACTCTTCACCTTGGTGATTTCATCAGTCCACAAGGGTTCAGTTGGTATCTCTCTCAAATTTCTCTATATCCAGTCCTAATCTCTCTCCTGAACTTCAGTCCCATATGTCCAAAGGTTAGCTAGACCTTGACATCTGATGTCCCACAAGCATCTCAAACTCAAGATATCTAAAATAGAACTAATATGCAACTAATTTTGCAGTAAGTGGCACAGTGGATAGAACTCTGGGCCTGAAGTTAGGAAGACCTGAGTTCAAATCCAGTCTTAGAAACTTACTGTGTGACCTTGGGCAAGTTATTAACCTCTGTTTGCCTCAGTTTCTGCAACTGTAAAGTGGAGATACTAATAGCACCTGCCTCCCAGGGTTGTTGTGAGGACCAAATGATCCATTATTTGTAAGCAGCTTAGCACAAGGCCTGGCACATTTTTATTATTCAGTCATTTCAGTCATGTCTGACTCTTTGTGACCCCATTAGCATTTTTCTTGACAGAGATACTGAAGTAGTTTGCCACTTCCTTCTCAAGATCATTTTACAGATGAGGAAACCAAGGCAAAGTGGGTCAAGCGACTTCCTCAGAGTCACTTGGCTAGTAAGTATCTAAGGCTGGATTTGAACTCAGCTCTTCCTGATTCCAGACCCAGCACTCTCTCCACTACATCACCTAGTTACCCCTAGCCCACAGTAGGTGCTTAATAAATGCTTGTTTCCTTCCTTCTTTCCTTTTCTTAAAATCTATCCCCCTTTTAAATGTCCCCATTTCTCCCAAGATACCTCCACTGTGCCAACCTTGAAGTTATCCTTGACTTTTCCCTCATTTTCACCATGTTACCCAATCAGTTGCCAATTCTTGGTGAATTCACCTCCCTCACATCTCTTATGTCTGTCCTCTTCTGTCCACTCTGCCTCTAGTCTTGTTTGGGCCCTTGCTATCCTTCTTTTAAACCACTGCAATAGTCGGGTTGCTATCCCTGCATCCCATCTCTCCTTTCTCCAATTCATCTTCCATATAGCTACCTAACTGATACTACTAAAAATAATCTGACCATGTCAGTTACCTATCAAAAATCTTCAACAACTTTTCATTGCCTCTAGAGTGAGGAGCAAACTTTTCTGATCGGCATGCTTGGCGTGCAATGGTTCCCACTTCCCTTTCCAGTCTTGGTATTTCTACATACTCATCATTCTAGTCCAACAGGCTGGCTCTCTGTTCCCTGTACGTGACATCCCATCTCTTATTGCCAGGGTTTTGCACAGGCTGTCCTCTCTGTCTAGAACATACTCCCTTCTCATCTCTGCCTCAAAGAATCCCTAGCATTCTTCAAGGTGCAGCTCCGGTTCCATAGCTTATGGACCTTTCCTGATCCTCCTAGATGTTAATGGTCTTTCCCTCTTGGAATTACTTCCTGGATTTTGTACTTGCTTGTTGTCTTCCTCAATAGAATGTAAGCTCTCTGAGGGCAGGAACTGTTTCATTTTTTTTCCTGGTACCCTCCAGTGCCTAACATGGTACCTGGCGCAGAATAAGCACTTAACAAATACTTGTTGAACTAAATTGCTTACACTGCTCTCTTCATTAGAGTTTGGGTACTAATGGATGACCCCCATGCCAGACCGTGGAGTGTTCCCTGGGAAGGGAAGGGCAACAGATGCTGGAGCCAGCTCTAACTGGCTCCTTTGAACCAATGATTAAAATGTCAGTGTGAGCACTTACACCTCAGAAATTAGTAAATGACACAAATTAAGGCTTGTTTTATTATTTTGCTGATCATCTTAAGAAAGTGATGGAGAAAATGTTAATAAAGCCGATAAAAAGTTATTAAATCCAGCCCCATGTGCTGTCTCCCCACAGTGTTTTCTAGACCTGAGGCCTGGAAATTTTAGACGATTCTGCTGGGAATTCATGAAGAAAGAAAAAAACACAAGACTGTTTTTGCTGTTATTTGCATATAACAACTTCAGCAAATCCTCAAATCCCCCAATTTCCACATTTGTTTCATAGGTCACAAAATCTGACGCCATGAAAGACCTTGGAGATTATCTAGCTTTCGTTTCATTTCTAGTTTTCATTATCTAGTTTCATTTCAAGAGCAAACTAAAGTCTATGGAAGTTGTCACTTACCCAAAGATGCA
The DNA here is from genome assembly GCA_028646575.1 of Pseudocheirus occidentalis. Lineage (NCBI taxonomy): Eukaryota > Metazoa > Chordata > Mammalia > Diprotodontia > Pseudocheiridae > Pseudocheirus > Pseudocheirus occidentalis. Next base: position 202,814,919 of record CM053593.1, on the reverse strand, counting down.
CTGGTAGTAAGCAACATAACTAGATTCCTATTTAAGTCTTTCAACCACAAGTCCAATGCCCCCAACTCCAGAAAGAGTCTTTGTGATAGAAAGCACCCTGGATGGATCTGGGTTCAAATACCTTGCCTTACTATTACTATCTTGGGCAGGTCACTTGTACTCTTGAGCCCTGAGCTGGCTCATCTCTAAATGGAGGGAGAGTAGACTAGATAGGGTCCCTTCTAAAACTCTCTGATCCTGAGCAGCCCTATTTCCTCTCCAAATGGTGACTACAGAACCTCTTACCACTTACCATCAGGTCGGGGGGAAAGAGTGCATGTGTCATCCGGGTAATATTCTCCAAGGAGAATTGGAAGGTACAGTTGAATAACTGAAAGTCATGGAAGATAGCCGGGCAGTCCCTGGGGCAAATGTCTTGCTGACCACTGAAAGCAGAGATGGTAATTGAGTCTGTCCAGTAGGAGCATGGCTGCATTCCAGTGAAACCCCCGTCGATATACCTCTGTTTTTAGAAGCAGGAGAAAGAAGAGAACAAGAATATTTAAGGGGCTTGGAGTTATTGATTTTTTTTGTTATTGATAATGCAAAGGAAAGCATTTGGAAATATACCTGTGTTAATATTCTAAGAAGTTTTTCATTCAAGGATATTAAAATTCTAGAATGTTAGAGTTATCATAGGGCCTTAGGGACCATCTATACCAAAGTTTCCCAACTAGCACTGGTTTCTGACCACAAAACTATCTCTGCCAAAGGTCCTTAATTCTTTGAACCTATACTAACTCTTCCTTCTCTTCGTTTGTCCCACCAACATCCTGCTCCTTCCTTCCACTCCCAGGTCCCTCCCTCTCTTAGCCTCCCTGTTTAGCAATTAATTAGAGTCCTTCATGATCTGACTCCAAGTTTCTTTCCAGGCTAATTACACATTAATCCTATGCACTTATTTGACCCTCCAGCCAAAAATGGGCTCTCTGTCTCCCGTATGTGATGTGTGCCATCTCTCTCCTATTCCTAATATGCCCTCTCTCCTCACTCTGCTTTTTGGAACCCCTAGTTTCTTTCCAAGTTCAACTGAAGTTTTGCCTCTTGCCTTCCTGCAAGGGGGCTTTCTTCACCCCCTAGTTGTTAGCACTGCCCCCCAAAATCACTTTGAATTTATTTTATATATGTCATGGATTTACTTCCCTAGGAAAATATTCTATCTTCCCAGAAGAATGTAGATTCTTTATTTCAATTTTGTATCCCTAATATCTTCTTTGTATTCATTGGAATATAGTAGATGTTATTAAGCATTTCCTTAAGGCTAGTAATTTAATTAAGCTACTAATACAGGTGCTGAGAACTTCCCAAGAGAATTTATCATCATCATCGATTTAATGTTGAAAGGGATTTTAAAGGTCATCTAGTCGAACTCCCTCATTTTAGAAGAGGAAGATGATTTGCCAAATGATCACTGGGTGAGTTAGTGAGAGTCAGGGCCAGAATTCAAGTCACCTGATTCCTAATTCACTGCTCTCTTCACTAAGGCTTGGTACCAATGGATGACCTCCAGGCCAGACCATGGGATGTTGCCTGGAAAAGGAAGGGTGGGAGATGCTGGAGCCAGCTCTGACTCCTTTGAGACAATGATTAAAATTTCAGTGTGAGCACTTACACCTCAGAAATTAGCAAATGATACAAATTAAGTCTAAATTTACTATTTTGTTGATCACCTTGACTTGTGAAGGTGATGGAGAAAATGTTAATAAGGCAAATTAAAAACTGTGTCCAGTATGTATTTTTTGAGTGGTTGTTAAATTTTTACCAGCACACTTCTAGGTATAGGGTTGGTACTAAAACACACACCCAAGTATCTCCCAGAGAATGTGTACATGGCTAAAGCCATTGTCTCCAGAAGGCCCTTGTAAAAACGGGAGGGAGAAAGCTATGAAGTCATTGTCATCTATCAACATGCTGGCTTGAATTATGTTTATGACCTGATGAGAGGTGGATGTTGGTGGGTGTTTTAAGCCCAGAAAGAGCATTCTCCAATTTAAATAAGGACCTTCACTAATTAAATGGGTGGCCCTAAGAACTCTACATTGTTCTCTTTATTGCAAAAGGATTCTTGAAACTTACATCTAAAAAAGACTGAGGCTTTTGTTTTTAGTTGGGGGACTAGGATGGGAGTGGGCAGGAGTATATTATATGGAATCAGAATTCCAGACTTGTCTTAACTCTAGTTTCCTTTCACACAGCTTAACGTTACTGCAATGGGCATTGAGGAGTCTATCTCTTGCCACCCTGAAGGACAGGTGAGAAATTTCCTTTTCCTAGGGGAAAATTTTCTGTCTTTGGACAGAACAATAGCAAGCACATGCCAAGTGTATGCTGTCATTGATTTTCCTGGCAATATGTTGCTTGTTTCCAGAATGTTCTGTTCTGCCCCTTATTTGTCTTTCAACTCTATACACCCCTTAATTTGACCTTTGTGTTCTCCATCCAAAGGTTGCCTATAATTTGAGTGACACTTTCTCACCTGGGAAGAGATTGTCAATGGCACCTGTTAGTAGGTCACTTGACTGGGACTTCCCTTGAGACCAAAAGAAATAACATTGCCTTTGCTAAGCAAAATAATAATGAGGATGAGGATGATGATGATGAATCATGTCAAGTTGATTCCTCAACACTTGGGAATCCTAAACCTCTCTCAGTGGACAGTGGATAGAATACTAGACTGAGTCAGAAGATCCTTGAACCATCAGAACCTTCACACACACACACACACACACACACACACACACACACACACACACACACACACACAAACAAGAATGACCTTGACAAGTCACTTTATCCCTCGTGGCCTGTTTCCTCACTTGTAAAACAGAGTTCATGTTTTCTTCTCCTCCTGCCTCATAGGAGTATATATAGGAAGATCACATGAGATAACATGTCATCTTCTTTAAATCTTAAAGTACTATATAAATGCTAGCTATTATTATTATTGATATCATTAACAATATTGATATTAAGACTTGAATACAATAATATAATAACCTCCTCCCCATTTCCTGGTCAAACCATCCTTCATACACACACCATTGCTTTATCATAGATCTGATTATTTCATTCTTCGGGCTCTCTATTGCCTCCAAGTTCCTTAGCATGGCATTCAAGACCCTTCATAATCTAAAGCCACACTACCTTACCAGACTTATCTCATACTATTCCCATTTATGCTTCCATCAGAATGAACTATTGGGTCCCCTATACATATGTCACACTTTCTCATCTCTATGACTTTGTTCATTAAGTTTCTTATCTGTGAAACATTCTCATCCCCATCCCCAAGCTAACTGATTAATTCATTAATTGATTGATTAATCTAATTATTACCCATCTTTCAAAACCCAACTCAAATGCTCTCTCCTCCATGAATCCCTCCTTGATCTAACCCTGTTAAGACCTTTCCCCCACTTAGACCTCACATGGTACTTTGTCTGAATTTCTCTTAGGCAGCTATCACATATTATTTTATATTATGCATATTTGCGAAGAAAGAAGCACCTAGCACTGGCTAAGCATTTTACAACTATAATCTCATTTGATCCTCCTCATTTGATCCTGGGAAGTAGGTCCATTTTACAGTTGAAGAAACTGAGGCAAGCAGAGGTTGACTTGCCCAGGGTCACAGAACTGGTAAGTGTCTGAGGTTGGATTTGAACTCAGGTCTTCCTGACTCTAGACCCACTCACTGAACTTCCTCATTCTGTCAATATGTCATATCCCTCTCCTACAGTGGCTCTCAACCTTCTTAATGCCATGACCCTTTAATACAGTTCCTCATGTTGTGGTGACCCCCAATCATAAAATTATTTTCGTTGCTACTTCATAACTGTAATTTTGCTACTGTTATGAATTGTAATGTAAATATCTGATATGCAGGATGTATTTAAATTGAACATAACCCACAGGTTAAGAATCGCTGCTCTACTAAAATGCAATGCTTCATGAATGCAAGAAACTGTGTATCTCATGGTTTGTAACTAGAGTGCTAGATTTGAATCCAGGGAGACCTGAGTTCAAATTCAGCCTCTTCTGTTTACTATGCATATTGTGGGTAAATCCCTTATATCTCTTGGCTTTAGCTTGTTTATCTGGAAAATGAGCAGGTTAGACTAACTAATCTCTTAGACTTCTTTCTAACTCTAAATCAGTCCTCTTGTGATGTCCCCCAGAGCCTAACCCAGTGCTCTGAACACAGTAGGTTCTTAATAAATGCTTATCAAAAGCATTGACTTCCCCTTTCCCCAGCCTCTCCTCTGATGCTAAGGATTGAGCACTCACCACACCCCGGTAAGTTGGTGGAATGAGGCCACAGTACACGGGTATAAAGCAGCTGCAGTAGAGTGCCTGTGGAGAAGGCCCAGAGGGCAATGGAAAGATTCATGGTTGGCATAAGCAGGCTGACGCATATTTCCAATGATGATGTGCATTCAAGTAATACCATAAAAGACAGGCTTCAGAGATGAAAGAGACCTTAGAAATCATCTAGTCCGTCCTTCTGATTTTATAGATTAATCAAGGATCAGAAAGAGAGAAGGGCAGGTCATAGAGGAAGGGGAAAGGATAACAGACAGGTTATGTGAGTGCTGTACTGGTCTCCATAAAATATGAACATAATCAGAGGGGCAAAGAATTGGAAACGGAAGGGATGCCCCTCAACTGGGGAATGACTGAACAAGTTGTGCTATAGGATTGTGATGGAATACTATTGTGGTATGAGAAATAATGAGCTTTCTAAAAAATCTAGGAAGATTTAGATGAACTGATGCAACGTGATAGGAACAGAACCAGGAGAATATTGTAACATATGACAGCAATGTTATACTGTGAATGACTTAGCTATTCTCAGCAATGTAATGATCCAAAGGACTTATGATGAAAAATGCCACCCACCTCCAGAGAACAGATGGTATATGGATGCAGATTGAAGCTTTTTTAAAACTTTCTTTATTATTCTTTTGGGGGGAGGTATGTGTGTATGTTTTTGTTTTTTGGTGACATGGCTAATAAGGAAATGTTTTGTATGAGTACACATGTATAATCTATATCAAACTCCTTGCCTTTGGTGGGGGGGAGACAATTCAGAACTCAAAATTTTTTTAAAAATGAAAAAAAATTATTTACATGTAATTGGAAAAAATTAAATTAAGAAAAAAAGGAAAATAACCAGAGGAAGTCCTCCAATATGTTGGGTGGTGCTTCTTTGGGGGGTTTCAACGAAAGGCATGGACAAGAATCAGACCAGAGGAGAAAGCATTGAGAACATGACTTCTTGAAGTAACTGGAGTAACCAATTATTCTGGGAAAAAGGAGATGAAAAGGGGGTCATCAGTAACCCAGAAGACCATTGGTCCCATTCCAACCCTTCCCACCACCACCTGCTGAATTTTCCTTTGATCATGTCACTTGGCTGCCCACAAACCTTCCTACAGGATGAAGTCTAAACTCCTCAACCTGGCATATAGAGTCCTCTGAGTTTTCTTCACAGCAGCCAGGTGTTCAGCAAATACTTGTTGATTGGTGTTCAACAAATACCCATCATTTGGTTCTTCTATTCCGTTTTATAGCGAAAGAGGAGGAGAAGAGAAGGCCAATGAGACCAAAACACACTTGTACCTTCCCCTAAGACTCCTTCCTGTTCACGGCCTTTCTGTAGTTTTACATGTAGTGTGGATGGTGACTGGATAGTGTAGTCATGATCATGGAGGGGAGCAAGGTAAACAGTGGGAGGGTAGAAACCATTTTCCTTTCATTAAAAAACAAAAACAAAGTAGGTGTAGACCCAGGGCTGGATCCACTCATTGGGCTACCCAGTTGCCAGCTAACCTCACTGGGTTATTATGAGGCTGAAATGGGAATGTGAGTAAATTAGATGATTGGTACATTGTGTTATCCTTCTGCATATTTGCAATAATTGTTTTATCTTGGCCTAAGTGAGAACTCAGTACAAGGACAATTTTTAGGGGGATGGGGGGATCCAGGTTTGTGATTCCATTGGTATAAGGAATTTATATTATAGAAATTGCCTCTAGTTATACAGATGGGCAACTCACCTGTAATACATTCTGGAGGGAGCTGCACTAAGAGGAAAAAAAAAATTAACCAGAGTCACAGAGCTAGTGTCAGAGGTAGGAACTCAACCCAGGTCTTTCTGATGCTAAAGCCTGTCCTCTACCCACAACTTCATCCTGTCTCTTGCAAAGTACAGCCTATGGCAGCAATAATTCAGTCTCATTAATGAATCACACTGGGAGGGACTTCTTTTCCCTGGCTGTTTCTTCAGGGGAGCTGCACTGTAGCCAAGGTCAAGAGAAATAAAGGAACCAGAGAACCCTCTCCCAGACTCAGGGTCTTATGAAAACAATGAGAAGTTTTGTAGAAATTGACCATGATTCAATACTACGGGACATATGAGGGGATGAATAGGAATTCCTTGCCCCAAAGTGATCAAACAAAGAGAGAAAGGCTACGTAGGTACAAAAATATCTATAGCAATTCTTTTTTAGTGGAAAAGAACTGGAAATTAAGGGGGTACCCATCAGCTGGAGGAATGGATGAATGAATTGGAATAAGTGGATGTCATAGAATACTATTGTACCATAAAGTAACGATGAAAGGAACAGTTTAAGAAAAACCTGAGAAGATCCCTATAAACTGATGCAGAGGGAAGGGAGCAAAGCCAGAACAATTTATTCAAAAACAATGTTTAAAAAACAAAAACAGGATGAGAGGGGGGAGGATGGAGGGGAGGGCAGGTTGGGGGGAGGGTTGTTAGAAGTACACACTTCTGTAAAGGGACAGGGACAAAGTAGAGAGTAGGATGGGGGGGCGGGATAGGAAGGAGGGAAATATTAGTCTTTCACAATATGTCCATTGTGGAGATGTTTTGCATAACTACACATATACGGCCTGTATTGAATTGCTTGTATTTCCAGTGGGTCTGGGTGATGAGGAAGGAAGCGAAAGAATCTAGAATTTAAAGTTTTAAAATAAAATGTTTAAAATATATAATAATAATAATTATTATTATTATTCACATGCAACTGGGAAATAAGATATACAGGCAATGGGACAAGGAGATTCATCCTGCTCTACCAGAAAGTCAGAGGGGACATGGCGGAGGATATAGGAGAGAGCAGATCGGGGGAGGGGGTATACAGTGGGATGGCTGTTTTGGGGTGGTGGGTAGGGGAAAGATGGGGAGAAAAATTGTAACTCAAAATCTTGTAGAAATGAATGATGTAAACTAAAAATAAACAAAAGTTAATTTAAAAAACAAAAACAACTGTGAAAAATTTAAAGAACTCTGAGTAACACAAGGACCAACCATGATTTCAGAGGACTGATGATGAACTACGTACCCAAATTCAGAGAGACAGAGACAGAGACAGAGATACAGAGAGAGAGAGAGAGAGAGAGAGAGAGAGAGAGAGAGACAGAGAGAGAGAGACAGAGAGAGAGAGAGAGAGACAGAGAGAGATAGGTGATAGATTCAAGATAGAAAGATAGAAAATGAATCATACATGTTTGGAGAAAGAGAACTTCGGAATTTGTTCCACTCAGCTGTGCATATTTGTTACAGGCATTTTGTTTTTTCTTTCTTTTTTTTTTCCAAAGAGGGTGGGATGGAGAAAAAATAACTGCTTCTTATTTTAAAATGTAAATTCAATGAAATTTTTCAAAAAGAGAATGGTTTTTCTGGTTCTTTAGCTGACTTCTATTTTTAATATATTTAAAGTATTTGTTTGAAGGCTTTTCTTTCTCATTTTTTTCCATTAGGGACAATTGGAATAGAGAGAAAAAATAAATGCTTGTTAAAAGAAAAGAAAAATCGATTAATCAGGAAACTCCCTGTTTCTCTCCTGGGACAATTCTAATCAGAATCCATCTCCCAACTTAACCCCAGGGCTGTACAGCACCTTTACCTCAATGAGCTCTTCCTTGGAGGTAAATTCAGAGACCACCACATTCTCCCCATCTGTCACCCGCGTAAGGGCCACGTGGAGCCTTCCTGTTGCCAACTTGTAGGAATCCTCAGGTAGGACTTCATACAGAAACCGCCTCATCATCTGAACCATCTTGCAGGAAGGGGAAAATGGTCCAAGAAATGATTTCCTGACCTCAGCCACACCAGTATTTAAGACTTTGAGATACTCATCTAAGGTAGAAACAGAGGAAGAGTGATCAGCATCCAAGTCCCCCAAGATGGAGAGTGTCCTAAAGTAATTTCTGTATCTTCCGGGTCTATGCAGTATGTGGGCATTTCTGCTGAATTGTCACTTAGTACCAAGAAGAGAAGGACAAGGGTGGAGTAGAAAAAAAATTCTAAAGTCCTCTCTGTAGATTTCAAGGTCAATCAATTAATCAACAAGCAGTTATTAGACCATCAATTAGACCATCCTCCATGATCCGGCCCTATAACCCTATGCAGTCCTTCTTCAAGACAACATCTCTTTATTCCCTTTTACTGAACAGTGGCTTAAGAGCCAAGCCTAGAAACCAACTAAACATGGGTTTGGGTCCCTCCTCTTATGCAAACTGACCATATAACCCTGGGCAAATGCCTCAACCTCTCATTGCTCTAGGAAGCTCTGAGACTATAAATTGCAGAGAAAGTGCCAACCTGATGTGGTAGAGGGAGTAAATGCCAGTGGAATCATACATCCAGAATCTTACACAGGCCACACTCATCTCCACATCTGCCCCTTTGCTCACATCATTCTCTCCACTACCTGCTCCTTCCTTCTCCTATTCAAAATCATTCCAACCTTCAAGACCCAATATAAGTCCCAGCTCCTCCAGGAGGCCTCAGTAATGACAAAGAATCTCTGTGAAGAAATTGTCCTCCCTCTCTCTTTCCTGACACTGTATCACATTGTAGGTCATGTTTATATTCAAGTTAGCTTGAAGGCTTTATAAACCTTGCTTTGTAAAAATGAATAAAGTATCATGAAATTGAGAAAACCAGGGGACACAGTGGATAGAGTGCTGGGCTCAGTGTCAGGAAAAATACCAAGTTCAAATCTAGTCTGAGAAATCTAGTCTGAGTTCAAATTTAGTCTCAGAAACTTCCTAGCTTTGTGACCCCGGGCAAGTCACTTAATCCTGTTTGTCTCAGTTTCTTCATCTGTCAAATAAACTGGAGAAGGAAATGGCAGACCACTCCACATCTTTGCCATGGTGAAGTCAGACATGACTGAACAATAATGAATTCTAGCTGAATTGATCATGGATACAGAGGGAGAAGGTATTTCAGAGTTCATCTATTTCAATTTCGTCATTTTACATTTGAGGAAACAGACACCAAGGAAGGTTAAATGACTCCTCATAGGTCACAAAAGTAATAAGCTCAGAGGCAGGATTTGAACCAGGTCCTCCATCCAGAGCCACTGGGTCTGATTGTATCTCACTAAATTACAATCTAATTAAATTCAGCAGATCTTGAGTTCTAGTGCCTGTGATTACTAATCCAAATTACATAGCTTCTCTGAGTCTCAGTGTCCTCATCTATAAAATGGGGGCAATAATATGTGCCCTTCCTACTTCATAGGACTGTTGAGAGGGAAGGATTTTGCAAACCTCTGCTGTAGAAATTACCAAAAATACTGATGATCGTTGGGGTAGCAGGACTTGGTTGAAAGGACACAGGTCTAAGAGTGAGGATGGTTGGATTTCTAGCACTAGCTCATCTGTAAAGTCAAGCTGTGATTTCAGACAAGTGACTTCCCTTCTCCGGGTCTCAGTTGTCCCAATCTGTAAAATGGGATTGTTGGACAAATTGATCTTTAAGGTCTCCCAGCATTTTTAACATTCTAGAAATCTCTGATTCCATGTTAGTTATCTGTTTCTCTTCTTCTGCTTAGGGATAATGTGAGGCTCAAATGAGAGAGAACTAATATTACTGCCTTGTGGGGAAAGTCTTAAATCATCCCATAAGCAGGAGCTAAGAATTACTGTTCAGTCATTTCAGTCATGTCTGACTCTTTGTGACCCAGAGGTTAAGTCCGTGAGGTTCTCTTGGCAAAGATACTGGAGTGATTTGCCATTTCCTTCTCCAGCTCATTTGACAGATGAGGAAACTGAGGCAGATGGGATTCAGGGACTTGTCCAGGGTCACACAGCTAGTAAGTGTCTGAGGCCAGATCTGAACTCAGGAGTCTTCCTGATTCTAAGCCAAGTGCTCTATCTAGTTCATTAGCTAGCTTCCCCCAACTAACAATTAGGACTCTCCAAAAATGCCTTATGAAATAATGATAATAATAATAATAATAGGACTCATACAACCCTTACGAAGCACTCTGTAACCATTATGGCACTGGATCCTCACAACGACCCTGCAATGCAAATACAGGGTCTCCAGGAGGAACTGAGTTCAAATATGACCTCAGACACTTAACACAAAATCTAGCCCTGTGACCTTGGGCAAGTCACTTAGCCTCAATTGCCCTGCCCTCTCCCCTCCAACCCCCCCCCCCAAATCAACCTTAAAGCACTGTACAAATGCCAATGGATAACAACTCTCACTGCTGTTTACCAAAGTAGGGAACTTCCTGCCATGAGAAGGGTTCAAATGGAGAGTGGACTTCCACCTGTCAGTGATGCTATAGAGAAGATCCCAGCACTGGGTGACACTAGACGGCCTCTAAGATGACTTCTGACTCACTGCTCCTATGGTCCCAAGTTCTTGTGATTCCTATATAAGGCATTATAATATATTAACTCCTGTTGTTTTCACAAACTATTCTGTGAAGTGGGGCACTAATGATTATAGAGAGAGAAACCAAAAAACAGAGAGGTTAGCATTTGCCCAATGTCACACAGCAAGTGAATAACAGAACTAAGACTAATAATCATTCCTTGCATTTATATAATGCATTAGTTTTAAAACTACTTTCATATCCATTATCTCATTTGACCCAGATAGCAACTCTGTAAAGCAGACAGAGGAGAAATTGCTCCCAAGTTACAGATGGAGAAACTAAGCCTTGAAGAAGCGATGTGATTTATCAAAGGGTCAGTAAGTCAGTAGCAAATTCAGGACTAAAAAAAAATCCAGTACTTCTTTTTATTATCCCACATGTTTATTCCAGGAATGCTGTGTTTGTCCTCTGTTTCTGAAGAGGACCGTGGCATCAGAGAAAAGATGACAGTTGACTTTGATTTCAGTGGGGGAGGATGGTGCAAGGTCGCCAGCCTCACCTTCTCCTCCCATCTGGGTCCAGTGGCCAGATATTCATCAAGATGACTGGAGATGGCCCAGGATGCAAGGGGAGACTCCGGCCCTTTTAAGCGAAGATCTTTTCAGGTTCTTACTCTGAATGGAGTAACACCCATTCACTGAATAGTCCTGTTTAAGAAGTGTCAAGGGATGACCCCTTTAATGAAAAAAAAAATCAAACTGGGAGGGGAAGACCTTCTGGGTTCTTGACCAAAAGAGAAACAGTTACTATTGACATTCACTCTGAGTCAGAAGGGCCACAAAATAACCATTAGGTGTTTCTTGGGCCAGGACCTATTGTCGTCCAATCTATGAACTCTAGAGTGCAACATGGTAAGAGCTAAAATTGGAGTGAATGGTCTTGAGTTCAAATTTTGAGTCCTCTGTCTCTAATTCCGGTGTAAGAAAAGTCACTTCCTTCTTTAGGCCTGTTTTTTCACTGTAAAGTGAGGTGATTGAATTGGATGGTTCTGAGGTCCCTTCCAACTCTGGGATGTCCAAGATTCTAAAGCACTTCAAAGTGAGAATTCTTTATTTGGTTTCTTTCCTGAGAAATATGAATAACAATCTTTACTTGGGCTAATTATGCAGTATTGTGGAAAGAGCCCTGAATTTGGAGGTTTTTACCTGGATTTTACCTCTAGTCCTGTTCCTTAGCAGGTTACTTTTTTTTTTGAGGGGGAAGGCAAGGCAAGTTAAGGTTAAATGACTTGCCCAAGGTCACACAGATGATAAGTGTGTCAAGTGTCTGAGGATGGATTTGAACTCAGGTCCTCCTAACTCCAGGGTCAGTGCCCTCTTCACTGCACCACCTAGCTGCCCCTAGAAGGTCACTTTCTTTCCCTCAACCTTACCTTCATAATCTCTCAAACAAGGGAACTCAATTAAATGATTATTAAGATCCGTTCCAGTTCAAAATCTTATGTGCCCAAACTATCTTGGAAACATGGGTGGTTAAGACAGTATAGCACCCAGTTGCTAAAAGCTTGAAGACTTTGAGGTCAATGGATTTTTTGTTTACAAGTATTACTACAAGCAAGCAATTTTTCCCTCCCGGCCCTGAGGGGAAGGTAGGCGGACAGTCTAGAATGTCATTTACCAACCAGACAGTACAGATACCAAGGTGTGTGCTCACATAAGGGACCTACCTGAGAGGACAAAGAAGCTGCCTGTCCACACTCAAGGTGTGGTCACCCCTCTTTTATTGGATTCTTAACTAGTAGCTCTCAAGAAACCCCCAATGAGCTTTCCTGACACTGTCAGAATCCTGAAAATTTGGGTTCAAACGGGAGCTAGGTGGGTGGGTCTTAAAGCTTAGGGTTTATTTTTCCCCCTTTTGACAAGGATTGTGAAAAGGGGGCGGGGGAAACCTTCCTTGAACTCGGGTTTACTAAGAGTCATTTTGGGGCTGATGACACCAGCAGTGCTGGCATGGGAAGTTCCCACACCCTGTAGATGGCTTTTCTGAGGCTCAGCTTCTTCCTCTGGAAAGTAAGAGAAGACCTGATGGAGTCTTCTAACTGCATGCATGCATCCAATAAGCATTTACTAAGTGCTGCTATGTACTAGGGACCACGAAGACCAAAAGAACGAAGAAGGTCTCTACCCTCAAAAACCTTACATTCCATTTGGGGAAACAACCTGAACAGAGATATGAGTAAATGATAGATAGAGAGATGGACAGAAAGAGAATGTAGGTGTGTGTGCATATGCACATATGTTTAACTACATGCATCTATATGGATGTGTACAGACACATGTATATCTATGTTTATTCTACACATGTGGAAATTACAGACTTGAATCAGCATTCTTCCTAGCAATTTGGAGAGTCTCACATACAGTGTCCCAGATTTGGCTGGAAACCTTGGCTACACTCACAAAGTAATATTCTGTGGTTCTGTGAGTTCAGTCAGGAGGCTCTGACACTTATTAGCTGTCTGACTTTGGGTGAGTAACTTCATCTCTTGGGTCTGTTTTCCTTATCTGTAAAAGGGGGGAAATGATTTTACTACTACAACCCCTCATTGTGAAGGCTCAGGTTATTAGAACACCCAACAGCTCCTCTGGGGAACAATCCCAGGCTGCTTGGGTACATAAGGTTCTGGGAAGGGGAAAGAAGACAGGAGAGAGAGACAGACAGACAGACTGACAGACAGACAGAGAAAGAGACACAGAGAGAGAAAGAGACAAAGAGAGAAGACAGGGAAATGGAGACAGAGAGAGATGGAGAGAGACAGAGAGAAAACAGAAACAAAAACACAGAGACTTGAATTAGACTAGGGGATGGACTTTCATCTTGAAAGGGATACATGGGGTCATTCCCAAAGATGTCTCCATAGTGCCATTCAGAGGGACTAGGAGACCCAATGAGTAAAGAAACATCGCTGGTGGTATGGATTAAATAACATGGACTTTAATAGCCAGTTGAGTGATACAACTATTCACAGACATTATCCCTCCACCAGGACAGCTAGGTGTTACAGTAGATAGTGTGCCAGAAGACCTAAGTTCAAATCCTGCCTCAGACACTTATTAGTTGTGGGATCCTGAGCAAGTCACTTATCCTGTTTGCCTCAGTTTCCTCATCTGTAAAACGAGTTGGAAACGAAAATAGCCAACCACCCTAATATCTTTGGCAAGAAAACCCTGAATGGGGCCATGAAGAGTCAGGGACAACTGGACAGGGGAAGGTACCAAGTGTCTGCACTTTCAGGACTCTAGCAAGAAATCCGCCTCTGCTCTTTGCCATCAGAAAGCTCTGGTTTTTGTGTTTTAATGTCTTTGTTGATCAATTTACTCTCCCCACCCCCCCAGGTATTGATTGTTCTTGTTCAGCTCTCTAAATACATATATAAAATGGATTTAGCAGGGCAAACATCTTGTTAGGGAATTATTGTTCAACACCTCCCAAGTAAGGTGCCAGGAATAAACATACTAGCCTCACACAGTATCTGGTTCTGGAGACTGTCCCTAAGGCTAAGCAGTAGTAAGAACCATGAGCCCTCCTGGGAGCCAGGCCCAGCCCTTGGACCAACACCCACTGTTGTGTTCTAAGCTGGCCCGAGGTGGAAGCAGGGGATGGATAAAGATCAATGAAGGCCAGCAAGAGTATTTATAAATAGAACCAGAATTCCCCTCTAACCCAGGAGCCAGGCCATAGAGAGGGACATAGGAGAGGCAGGCTTGCCCTGACTTCTATCTCTGCCACTCCAGGGGGCCCTTTTGGCTATGCCATCTGGGTGGCACAGTGGAGAGAGTGCTGGGCTTAGAATCAGAAAGACATCTCCATGAGTTCAAATCCAGTGTCAGACACTTTCTAGCTGTGTGACTCTGGGCAAGTCACTGAATTGTGTTGGCCTCAGTTTCCTCATGTGTAAAATGAGCTAGAGAAGGAAATGACAAACCATCTTCGCCAAGAAAACCCCAAAATGGGGTCACAGTCAGACATGATCGAAACAACTTAATAACAACAGAATCATTAAGACCACATTATACTACAATACAGGATGTTTCCAGGAGCAAATGAGATAATATATTTAAAACATTATGTCCACATTAGCTTAACTGTTTGGCCACAGGACATCATGTTTCCTAAGGCTATGAATTAAATCAATTATCCACGAGGAAGGAGAGCACACCAGGAGATTGGAATGGAGAAGTCTAAATTTTACTTTGGGTTGTGTTTTTGGTTCTTAAACTCGGTCTTCGGACCCTGAAATTATGGGAAATGGCGATGACATATCCCAACCATGTCAGCAATTGCTGAGGAGCTGAGAAACTAATTTCCCCCTAGTTTAGGGGTCAGGAAGATTTTTTTTTTTTTTGGTAACATGGACCACTTTGACAATCTAGTGAGGCCTATGGATCCCTTCTCAGAACCACAGTTGTTGTTGTTGTTGTTGTTGTTGTTGTTGATGTTGTTTTTGCTTTTTGGAGGGGAGAAGGCAGGGCAGTTGGGGTTAAATGACTTGCCCAAGGTTACAGAGCCAGTAAGTGTTAAGTGTCTGAGGCCAAATTTGAACTGAGGTCCTCCTGACTCCAGGGCCCGTGCTCTATTCACTGTGCTACCTAGGGAATTATTGTTCAACACCTCCCAAGTAAGGAGCAGCCCCTAGAACCATGTTTTTTTAAAGGCATCAAATAAAGTACACAAGATTGTTGAAATATATTTTTTCAAAAACAAATTCATGGAACCCTGGTGTTGAGTTATCTCACATCTAAGATTTCTCCTTCCTTACTCTCTCTAAGTGAAGGCAGAAAGACACCCCCCAGGCAATAGGAAGGTAATGAAGTATTTTGGCTTAAAAATCTTCCAGCTGGTGAGTGAAGTGACCAGAAACAGGGGAACATTGTATACAGTAACAGCAACCTTGTGTGATGACCAATAAGACAATTCCAAAGGATTCATGATGGAAAAAGCTATCCACATCCAGAAAGAACTATGGAGCCTGGATGCAGATGGAAGCAGACTTTTTGCTCTTTTTTTCCTTTCTTTTGTTCTGATTCTTCTTTTACAACATGAATAATGTGGAAATACATTCAATATGATTGTACATGTATAACCTACATCAGATTGCCTGCCATCTTGGGGAGGAGGAGGGAAGTGAGGAAGGGAGAACAAATTAGTAACTCAGTCTCATAAAAGTAAATGATGAAAACTATCTTTTCATGTAATAAGAAAAAAAATAAGATACTATTAAGTGGAAAGGGGGAAAAAAAGCTTCCAGCTGGGCTGGAGGAGGAAGAAAGGTGAACGAGAATCTTAAATGAAATAGTGCGCTTACTATAATGGTAGCAACTTGAAAGGAATCTTTGCAATGGATAGTAACTTTAGTCATGTTGATTCACTTCCTCAATTTAAGTAAAAGGGCTGAATCCAGACTCTGCCATTTACTAGCTGCATGACTTTGGGCAATTAACTTAAGTTCTCACCTGGAAAATATAAAAAGTTTAAAAGTACATACACAATATACTCATAGATTTAATGCTTTTTGTTGTTGTTAAGTTATATCAGATTCTTCATGAATGACCCTGTTCGGGGTTTTCTTGGCAAAAGTACTGGATTGGTTTGCCATGTCCTTCTCAAGCTCAATACAAGTAAGGCAAACAGAGTTATGTGACTTGCCCAGGGTCACTCAGCTAGTAAGTGTCTGAGACTACATTTGAACTCCTGAAGTTGAGTCTTCTGACTTCAGGTCCAGTACTCTATCCACTGTACCACCTAGCTATCCAATTCCTCATCTGTAAAATGGGAGCACACTAGAGAAGGAAATGGAAAACCACTCAAGTATCCCTACCAAGAAAACTCTAAAACAGTGGTTCTCAACCTGTGGGTTATGTTCAATTTATAGCAATGAAAATACATCCTACATATCAGATATTTACATTATGATTCATAACAGTAGCAAAATTACAGTTATGAAGTAGCAATGAAAATAATTTTATGGTTGGGGGTCAATACAACATGAGGAACAGTATTAAAGGGTCGTGGCATTAGGAAGGATGAGAACCACTGCTCTAAAACGTCACAGCAAGTCAGACCTGACTGAAAAATGACTTCACTATATCTAATTGACCATCTAGTTGACAGGATCTCAGAGGCACTGAAGAACAATAAAAAGAACACTGAACTCAGAGCCAGAAGAGACAAGGCTATTTCCCAAGCGTGTGACCTCAGGCAGATAGGTGAATTTTGACCTCTCTGAGCTCATTTCTTTCTCTGTAAAATGAAGGTATCCTTCACCCCCACAACCCCCAAATCCTTTGTAGTGTGGCATTGCTGAGGAAGACTAGACAGTCAGGAAGGCACACTCTTGAATCTCATGTGTTAACTGTGATACCATTTTGTCTGGAGGGAGTTAAAACTTCTCAGGCAGTTTTGGATTGTTAATTTCCCTTGTCCTCCTCCATTTCTGCTGTCAATCAGCAGCAAGTCCCTTCCAGAATCTTTCGACCCCTACCTTGAGTCCTTTGTCTGCTTTCCCGCCTCTTAGCCTCTTAGCCAGTGGGAGTCACGGACAGCCCAAGCCCGCTCCCCCAACAAAGGGAGTGAGGGACAATGGGGGAAATATAACCCTGCTGTGTTAGGGTATAAAAACTTTGTTCCCCCACACCTTGGGACCTTCTTGATGTCTTGGGACATCTTCATGATGAGTCATGGGGAAGACTATCCTTTTCTCCCAGGGAAGAGAATAAACTCCTGTTCTTGTCCTAAGAGATCACTGTGTTTTTTTTTATTAAATTATGGATGAGGTTTTTTTCATCCCAAACAATTTCCACATTAGTGATAGGTGCATAACAAGAGCACCTACCTCACAGGGCCATTGGGAGGCTTGGATCATGGAAGGTATTTAAGAATTTTAGCAAACTTCAGAGTCCCATGCAAAGGGGAAGCTGCTTTTGATTTGGAAGTAGAAAGGACCTTAAGGTCATTGAGTCCAACCCATCTCATTCCCTTCCATTTCCTCATTTTACTGGAGAAGCAGGGCCAGGAAGACCCAGATTCAAGTTCTGGCTCTGATACATATTGGTTGTGTGACCCTGAGCAAGCCATTTAACCTCTTTTTTTCTGACTTGTGCATAGATTGGATTTAAGTGAGATAGGGCTGCACGAAATTGCCAGCCTCACTCTCTCCTCCAGAGTTATCACAGTCCACAGGCAGGACAGAATCAAGATAACTGGTGATGGTTTAGGATGCAGTGGATGACCTTGGAATCTTCAATGTCTAAGCTCTAAGCTCTCCATAGCACCTGCTTCAGCCACCTTCATGGCTGTTGGAACAAATTGTTCTCTTCCACCCACTCCACCAGGGGAAGTCTTCAAGTGCTCTGGGTAGATATTGCCTCCCCAACTCACCAATGGGTTTGAGACCCCTTGGTAACCCTCAATCTAGTTTGGCCCATCTGCTGAAACAATTTACGGGGGGTGGGGGTGGCCGTTGTGCATGCTACAGCTTCTTGGAGCCACAGGTGAGAGTTGCGTGGATCAGGGGGCACCAAAGGTAGAAAGCAGCCCTGGAAATATCAGAGGTGCTAGTCTTCCCTGAACACACCCTACACCCCACCTCTCACTGCTCTAAGTAACACTAAGACTTTCATTTGGAGAAGTCTTTCTTGATCACTGTTTCAGAGGACCAATGGCATCATAGGGGATGCCTTGACTTGAGCATGAATTGGATTTAAGAGGCAGAGTTACGCAAAGTCATCAGTCTCACTGTTTCTTCCAGAATCATCAAAGTCTAGTGGCAAGACAAAAGTCAGGATGACTGGCGATGGCCCAAGATGGGTGACCTTAGTGTCCTCAACATCTGCTCAAGCTTTAAGCGCTCCACAGAGCCTTCTGCTGTCACCTTCCTAGCCTTTGAAACAAATTGTTCTCATCCACCCATTCCATTGGGGAAAGTCCTCACATGCTTGAGGTAGATACCTCCCTAACTCACCAAAGGGTTTGTGGCCCATCAGTTACCTGCAACCTGGTTTAGCCCATTTTCCAAGACAGCTTACCAGGGTGTGGTTGTGGGGCATACTACAGCTTTTTGGAGTCACAGGTAAAAGATGGGTGAAAAGTGAGCAAAGCCCTCATACCAGAGGTGCTAGTCAGAAGAGCTACTGACCCATGTTGGTAGAGTTCCTCTGGGGACTGTACTTCCAAGCTGGTAGTTGGTAGAACTGGCAGTTCCAATAAGATCACAGATCTGGTCCCTATCTCCTGTCTCTCATTTTACAAATAGGGAAACTGAGGTTCCACAAAAGGTTTAAGCAACTTAGCCACAGGGCAGGATGTGAAGCTAGCTTCTTTGACTCCTGATCCACTCTTCCATAACGTATGAACCATGGAAACCAGATGCAAACCACGATGTGAACCAAGCAGAACCAGGAAAAAGGGCAAAGGGACATGCCCTAGGAAGACTTTGCCTGCTGCTTCTGGCTCATTCCAGGGAGAAATGAACACAGAGGACTACGGCCCTAAATGGGGCTCTATGGTGCCTCAGTATTTAAGGCACTGACAGGTCCTTAGTTTGCTCCTCTGAAACATGGGGTTTGTGATATTGTTGACAGAGCAGTGTCCTTAGAAGGAATCTCAGAGGTCACACATTACAATAGCTCATTTTATACAGAGCCCTTAGGGGGCACCATAGTGCACAGAGCATCCAGCCTTTAGTCAGGAAGATTCATCTTCCTAAGTTCAAATCTGGCCTCAGACACTTACTAGCCATGTGACCCTGGGTAAGTTGGGTTTTCTTACCCCTATATGGGGTCACAAAGAGGCCAACATGACTGTACAACAACAAGGGAGAAAATGGAAGCCCAGGGAGGTTGAGTCCAAGGTCATATAGGGAGGAAGCATCAGAGGCTAGGTCCTAGATCTTCTGCTCTGCAATGAGAGATCTTCAGTCATTATCCTGTGACCTAGCTTTGAATCCCTTCCCTTTCCTAGATGTATGACCTTGGGTAAGTCATTTCTCCTCCTCTTGGAGGAGTTTCCTCAGGCTGTCAAATACAGAGGTTGGACTAGATCATCACTAAGGCCCCTTCCAGCTCTGACATTTTTTTCCCCTTTACTAGTTCAAACCAGCTCAGAATAAGGTCCCTTGCAGAGCATGGGTTCTTGGGAATTTTTTAATCCATCATCCCTAGACCTAGTTGCTAAGCAACCTGCCTCAGGCTCAGCCATTTATCTATAAAGGATTTTCATGGTGTTCTCCAGGTCCCTTCCCCCACTGTAGTATCTGCTAGAAAAGAGACAGACAGAGGGAGACAGAAACGGAGAGAGAGAGAGACAGAGACAGAAATAGAGAAGGAAGGAATGGAGAAAGAGAGAGGGAGAAAAGGAAGAATAGAAGGATGGAGAGAGAGGAGAGAGAGGAGAAAAGGAAGAAGGGAGGAGCAGAGAGAGATAGAGAGGAGAGGCAGAGACAGAGAGAGAGAAAGGGAGTGGGGAGGGAGAGAGAAGGAAAAAGGGGGAGGGGAAGAAAGAGAGGGAGAAAAACATCTCTGTACCCATGTTCCAAAGACACTGGTCATTCCCAAGAAAGTGGGACGAGTCTCAGAGAATCCCCAGGAAAGCCTACTGAGGATGCCACCCTCCCCAAGCAATGATCTCCTCAGCTTAGTAAAAATCACCAGTCAATGATATGTGTGTCCTAGTTGTTTGACCAGCCAACTCAGGCCAAACAGTGGATGCCTCACCCTGGGGGCGCATCTACCTGGGAAGCAGGTGAAGTTTGCCTTACACTTGTCCTCTCTTACTCTCTACCACCCAGAGTCCTCCTTGTTTCCTTTAGATCTGATAATCCTCTGCTAATAAAAACAACTCATTTAGTTATGACCCTTTACAGGGACAAAAGATTTGGCCCCATTATCTTCTCTGATCATAACACATCCTTATGAGATAAATGCTATAATTATTATTGTTCCCATTTTAGAGTCAAGGAAATTAATTATCATCTGGATAATTAGTTATGGAGCTACAGGGGATAAAGTACCAAGTCTGGAATCAGAAAGATGTGAGTTCAAATCCTACCTCCAAAACTAACTGGCAGAGTGACTCTAGGTTTAATCTCTGCCTGTTTCAATTTCCTCATCTGTAAAATGGGGATAATGACAATAATAGCACCTCTCTCCTATGGTTGTTGTGAATGAGATCATAATTGCATAGTGCCTGGCATGTAGTAAACGTCATCTATTATAATTCTTATTATTGAGTTGATATCAACAATATCATACAATATCACAGCAGCCAAGTCTCCCGATTCCAGTCTCCTCCCCTTCCATCACTCCAGGGCTAGCCTGGATCCACTGACAAGACGTTAGAATGTAAGACCTGAGACTTTGGATTAATATGATGACCAATCTTGATTCCCAAAGGACCAATGATGAAACAAAGCATTAGAGTCTATGAACTTTTTTAATATTTTGAAAACTTTTTCAATATAGATAGTTTTCTTTGTTTTTTATTTATTTTAGGCATTTAAAAATATTGTTCTGAGAAGGGATTCATAAACCTCACCAAACTGCCAAAGGAGTCCATGACTGATGTAAAGGCAGAAGGGACCTGAAAGATTAATTGATATTTCCCTAATTTCTTTATAGAGTAAAGTGTGGAATGCTGTATGTTCTATTAAGACATAGCTGGTATGTAGGTTTGTTTTGCATAAGGCATCTTCCGTTGTGACCCTCAAACCTTAGAAAGATATGGTTTGGGTGAGTCAGAAGCAGCTAGGTAGGGCAGTGGATAGAGTGCTAGGCCAGGAGTCAGGAAGACCGAGTTCAAATTTGGCTTCAGATAATTACTAGCTGTGTGGCCCTGGGCAAGTCAGACTATCTGCCTCAGTTTCCCCAATTGTAAAATGGAGTTAACAAAAGCACCTACCTCCTAGGGTTGTTGTGAGGTATCCAACAAGACAGTATTGGTGAAGCACTTTCCAAAGTATCTGGCACATAGTAGGTAATTAATAAATGCTTTTCCAGGGCAGCTAGGTGGCACAGTGAATAGAGTACCAACCCTGAAGTCAGGAGGATATGAGTTCAAATCCAGCCTCAGATACTTAACATTTATTAGCTGTGTGACCCTGGGCAAGTCATTTAACCCCAATTGCCCTGCCCCCCCTCCAAAAAGCAAAATCAATTATTTTTTTAAGTAAATGCTTTTCTTTTTCCCCTCTTCCTGTTTCTTCACTTTGCCTCCACCATTCAACCCAGCAACAAGGATTGCTACTGAACAACAGATATTAGACTAGCAAAGCCCATCTGATACAGACAGGATAGCAGGAACACAGATCTCTGGTTCAGTTTACAAGAACTATGGAAAGGAATGAAGACAGAGCTGAAAGGGACATCCTCCATTAAAGTCATTCCTGGACTGATTGAGCCCCCACCCATCTCTCCCTCATCTGAATTTTATAGCATTTAATGTCATGGGAAACAATGAGATGTCATAGACACAGCATTCATCCTACTGCAGTGGTCTGATGCATGAGGATCTGCAGTGCCCTTCCCTGCCCTGCTCGCCCTCACCCATGACTCCAGCCAAGTATTCCATTCACTGCATCACCTAGCTGCCCTGGGAATTAGAAGACCAAGCTTCTAATTCCTGCTCTGGCACTAAGTCACTTAGCCCATGAGGGCCTATAGATTTAAGCCCCCACCTTTCCAAGCATGATGTAATTGAAAGAGCCCTGGATTTCAGCTGTACAACTTGGGTGACCTTGGATAAGTTACTCATCTGTTTTCACCTGAAAAATAAGAGACTTGTTCAGGGGAACTTCTGACATCTCCTCCAATTCTAAATCTTTGACCCTGAGAGTTAGAAGAACTGTGTTTAAATCTGAGCCCTCCCCCCACTTTTGTTTGAATGACCTTGGGGAAACAATTAACCTCTATGGGCCTCAGTTTCCTCACCTATATAATGGGACCAGAGATTCATCTAGAACTGGGAGTTGTCTAAACTGTCTAGTTTAATACCTTCATTTTACAGATAAGGAAACTGAGACCCACACAGGTTAAGATAAGAAAAATAATACTTTGCTGCCCACTCACATGGAAGAAGGAAAGGAAGGAAGGAAGAAAGGAAGGAAGGAAGGAAGGAAGGGAGGAAGGGAGGAAGGAAAGGAGAGAAGGAGGGAGGAAAGAAGGGAGGAAGGAAAGTTTTCAGCTGCACAAATCTTCCAACTTAGCAAAGCTAGTCCTGGACAATAAACACATAGTCCCTTGCTGGGCCCATACTCAAAGCCTTCCTACGTTTGGTGTATTTGCTACACCTTGCACACCCCTGGCATGGTGTTAGAGAACCTTCCAAGCCATGGCAAATTGAAGATTTGAGAAAGGGTCTACTTTGAAGAACAAAGTGTTTACTTAGCAAAAATGGAGGAATGAAGAGTCTTAATGTGATTATTCATTTATTCCCTAGTTACTTAGAAGAAGAGGAGCTTAGATTTTGGGGCAGGCACAGACCCTAAAGTCCATTTAATCTTTTACCATTCATTTTATAAAAGGAAACTGAGACCCAGAGAAGTGCTCAGGGTTATAGAACTCATCAATATCTGAGGGAAGATTTGAACCCAAGTCTTCAGCTAGGTGGTGCAGTGAATAGAGCATTGGCCCTAAAGTCAGAAAGACTCACCTTCCTGAATTCTAATCTGACCTCAGCCACTTACTAGCTGTGTGACCCTGGGCAAGTCATGTCACCCTATTTGCCTCAGTTTCCTCATCTGTAAAATGAGCTGGGGAAGAAAAACCACTCTAATATCTTTGCAAGGAAACCTCAAATGAGGTCACAAAGAGTCAGAGACGACTAAAATGACCAGACAACAACTTTTTTCAAGCTCGGTGCCCTAACCACCACTGATTATCAACAAAGCCACCGAGTCCCTTGCCAGCCTGCCACGGCAGGGATGAGGCCTTTCCATTATACAAGTTAGGACATTGTTTTCAGAAAGTCCCTGATGAAATTAATATGTGGTTCTTTGCTGGGGTGACATACTATGAATCCATTAGTACCCAGGAATATATTGGTACAGAGTTAATTGTTAGTATTACTCACATTTATAGAGTTCAATGTTTACAAAACACTACACAATTCATAGCCATGACCTCACTTGATTCTCACAACAACCCTGTGGGGAAGGTAGCACCAGTATTAGTAAGAAAGTAAGTATTGCATCGTGCTTAGAGTGGTGGGAGTGGACCTGTCACGGTCCTGGGTTCAAATTAGCTTGTGTGAACCTGGGTAAGTCCTTAAATCTCTCTGGGTCTCACTTTCCTCATCTATATAATAGGGATAATTGTAGTCTCTACCTCACAGGGTAGTGGTGAGGGTCAAATAAGACCCTTAAAATGTCTTGAAAATCTTAAAATACTTTCAAGATGTTGGCTATTTTATAGATGAGGAAATCAATCAATAAATCAATTAACTTTTATCAAGCACCTACTATGTGTCAGGCAGTGCTCTAATGGCTGGGATACAAAAAGAGGTAAAAGACAGTCTCTCTGCCCTCAAGGAGCAGTCTACTGGGGCAGACAACAAGCTACATACAGGATGAATCAGAGGGGGTTATTTGTGTTATCATCTCTATGTTTATATGGTACTCTGAAGTTTGCAAAGTACTTATTTGTACTTAACTTATTTTATCCCCACACAACCCTGTGAGGTAGGTACAGATGGGGAAACAGATGCACAGAAAGGTTAAGTGCTTTGCCCAGGGTCACATACCTAGTTAGTATCAGAGACAGGATTCAAACTCAAGTCTTCCTGACTCCAGGACCCACATCACTGCCTCATTTTTCTTACAAAAGATGTTGTGTATCTTCTAGGATCATTCTGGAAACCTGACCCCCAGCAAAAATACTGGTGTGATTTGTGGCTCATTTTACAGTTGACAAAACTGAGGCAAATAGGGTAAAGCGATGTGCCCGTGTCTCACAGAGAGTCTGAGGTTAGATTTGAACTCAGAAAGATAAGTCTTCCTGACTCCAGGCCAAGTATTCCATCCACTGCATCACCTAGTTGCCCTGGGAATTAGAAGACCAAGCTTCTAATTCCTGCTCTGGCACTAATAATTTGAGGCCATAGGCAAGTCACTTAGCCTATATGGGACTAACTCATTGTCCTCCATGTAAAATAAGAGAATTTGACTCAGCCCTAAAAGCCTGTGAAGTTTCTCTCTTACTCTCTGTCTCTGTCTCTCTGTCTCTCTGTCTCTCTCTCTGTCTCTTTCTGTCTCTCTCTCTCTGTCTCTGTCTCTCTCTCTCTCTCTGTCTCTCTGTCTCTGTCTCTCTGTCTCTGTCTCTGTCTCTCTCTCTCTCTCTCTCTCTCTCTCTCTCTCTCTCTCTCTCTCTCTCTCTCTCTCTCTCGTTGTCTCAGGGGCACAAGAGAAGGATGATAATCCTGCAGGGAGGAGAACCAGCAGAGAAGCATCAGGAAAACAGCTGGAGGAGAAGACAATGAACAGCCTCAAAGGTGCAGAACACTTAAGAAGAATGAGCAGCAGGATGTGGTCATCTAAAAATCACCATTAATCTCTAAGAAAGCAATTTCAGTGAGTGTTGGGATTCAAAGTCTGATTACTGGAGCTGAGAAATAAGGAGGAAAGAAACTGAATGAAGTTAAGTAGTAGGGATAGGTTTTGTTTTTTTTTTTCTTGCAGTTTGACTGTGAAAGGGAGAAGATTGTGTTCTTCCTTTGTACTCAAAGAGGACCATGGCATCAGGGAAATGATGACATGACTTGCAGTTGAATTTGATTTGGGTGAGGGAGAGCTGTGCAAGGTCACCAGCCTCACTTTCTCCTCCAGAGCCATCTGGGTCCAGTGGCCAGATATTTATCAGGACAACTGGAGATGGCCCAGGATGCAATGGGAGACCCTGTCCTTTAGGCTAAGATCTTTTCAGGTCCTCACTTTGAGTGAGATAACACCTAATGGTTTCTCTTTTGACAAGGAATGCTGAGGGTCTTCCCCTCCCAGTTTGATTGTTTTCTTTTGGATTGAAGAGGTCATGCCTTGAGGACCTACTTAAAGAGGCCTATTTATTGAATGGTCCTCTCACTGAGCACCTGAAAAAGCCTTAGCCTAAAAGGACATCATCTCCCTGATGTCATGGTCCTCTTCAAGAAAGAAAGACAAACACAACTTGTGAATGAGTAGCAGTTCCTCTCCTCCCTTCCCCTTCCCTTCCCTCCCCTCCCCTCCCCTCTCCTTCCTTCCTTCCTTCCTTCCTTCCTTCCTTCTTTCCTTCCTTCCTTCCTTCCCTGGGGGTACTCTGCCCAAGGCAAGGTACATTTCAGTAACCAAAAGCTGCCTTTTTTTCCTTTGGGTTTACTGGCTAGATTTCTTTCTCAAAGAAGATATCACTTTAGGGGATGGTAGGATTAAGTCAGAAGCAATTATACAGCTCAATGGAAGGAACACTGGGTCTGGATTCAGGGAGAGCTGAGTGCAAATCTGCCCTAATTGTTTAGATAGATATTTAGATAGATACAGAAGAGAAAGAGAAAGCATTCTTCCACTTTGCACGTATTATTTTATATATTTTGTGTATACAGGGATGGTCTCTTGATATTCATTCCCAGTTAGAGAAGATGACTTTACTTTGATTTCATAGCTCAATGAATTCCATATTAAAGGTATATACAAAGATAGGAAGCTGAATTGATCTTGACAGTTATTTTTCTGGGTTAAAACATGGATTTACACTCCATTAAAGTCAGAAAGAATCCTCTGGTCTAATTATAATCTAAATTCCTTACTTTATAAAGGAGAAGACTGAGGCCCACAAAGGGACAGTGATTTATCCAAGGTTAACAGTGGAGTGGGGGCCTAAAACCCACATCTCCTTTCTGACTTGGGAAAGAAACAAAATTCATCACAACTGACCACACTGCCTTGTTCTCTAAGCCAGAGCCAAGCATCTCTATCACCACATTGCAATGGATGAGGAATTAAGAACTTTGGTTGGCCTAATTTGCTTCTGAACATCACCCACATAATGACAAAGGTGCTCTTAGGTCCCAGATGCTCAGCTCCTCCAAGAAAAGCAACCTCAGCCTGGGTTGACCACATTTCTCCATCTGGCCCTTGTCCTTTGTTGGTGGGTGGTAAATTGATAGAGAAAAGGAGGGGGTTGTTCAACTACTTATGAGTGAAGGGCTTTAACAAGTAACATCTGTATTTAAACAAATAAATGCTTTGGGGATCTATGATTTCATCGCTGTGGGCACACCCTCAGAATATCAATAGGAATGCACCCAGAAAATAGAAACAGAGAGGGATAAAAGGAAAAATCACAGAATTTTCAATTTGGAAAAGACACTTCAGCAGTCACAGAGTCCAACCCATACTCAAAAAAGAATCCCCAAAACAACACACCCAAAAAGCAGTCATCTACTTAAAAACTTCAAATGAGTGAGAACCCACTACCCCCAGAGGAATCTTATTCCACTTTTGTATGGCTCTCGCTGTTTTTCTTTAAAAAGGTTTTCCTTACATCAGACCTAAATTTGACTTTGTGAGGCCAATCTTGTGTCTTTGGATCTCATCTCCTCCCATCTCCTCCAGGCCCTTGTGACTTTGATCAGGCCCCTTTTTCTCTCATCTCCAGTCCCTAACTGGCTCCTTCCCTCCTTCCTACAAATGGTGGCCAGGTCACCCCAACACTTTAAAACCAACCAAACAAAAACCCAACAATCCTTGTCATCTCCTCAATCTACCTTCTCTGTCTACCATCCCTTTCTTATTCACCATCCAGGGTTGTGGTGAGGATAAAATAAGATCATATAAGTAAGTTGCTTTGCAAACTTTTAAACACCATGTAAATGCTAGCTGTTATTATGGTTGTTGTCACTATTATAAGAAAGAAAGAAAGAAAGAAAGAAAGAAAGAAAGAAAGAAAGAAAGAAAGAAAGAAAGAAAGAAAGAAAGAAAGAAGAAAGAAAGGAAGAAAGAAAGAAGGAAGGAAGAAAGAAAGAAAGAAAGAAAGAAAGAAAGAAAGAAAGAAAGAAAGAAAGAAAGAAAGAAAGAAAGAAAAAGAAAAGAAAGGAAGGAAGGAAGGAAGAAAGAAAGAAAGAAAATAAAGAAAGGAAGGAAGGAAGAAAGAAAGAAGGAAGGAAGGAAGAAAAAAGAAAGAAAGAAAATAAAGAAAGGAAGGAAGGAAGGAAGGAAGAAAGAAAGAAGGAAGAAAGAAAGAAAGAAAGAAAGAAGAAAGGAAGGAAGGAAGAAAGAAAGAAGGAAAAAAGAAAGAAAGAAAAAAGAAGAAAGGAAGGAAGAAAGAAAGAAGGAAGGAAGAAAGAAAGAAAGAAAGAAAGAAAAGAAAGGAAGGAAGAAAGAAAGAAAATAAAGAAAGGAAGGAAGAAAGAAAGAAAGAAGGAAGGAAGGAAGAAAGAAGGAAGGAAGAAAGAAAGAAAGAAAGAAAGAAAGAAAGAAAGAAAGAAAGAA
>CM053593.1:202751675-202786225 GCA_028646575.1 Pseudocheirus occidentalis | reverse complement strand
AGGAAGGAAGGAAGGAAGGAAGGAAGGAAGGAAGGAAGGAAGGAAGGAAGGAAGGAAGGAAGGAAGGAAGGAAGGAAAAGAATCCTGTCTGCTTCACTCCTTGCCTCTATTTCCTATCTTCCCACTTCTCACCCCTTGGTCCAAGGCCATACTTACAGTGATCTCTTCATTGCTAAACTTTAGCCTTACTACTCCTTTCACTCTTGACTGCTCCCTTCTCCTGAGCACTCTTCTTCTCCCTGTTTGCTTCACCCTCATGGTTCGCCTCTTACCTGTCTAACCGCTCCTTCTCAGGCTCCTTTGCTGTATTATCCTCCATATCGCTGCCCCTAACTGTTTCTCAAGGTTCTCTTTACCGTCTCTCAAGTTCATCTGTGCTCCCATAATTATCTCTATACAAACGATTCCCAGAGCTACATACTCAGCCCTAGTCTTCCTCCTGAACTCCAGTCCCACATCACCAATTCAATAAGCAGTTATTAAGGTCCTACTGTGTGCCTGGCACTGCTTTTTGCTCATAACCATTGTTAGCTCTTTGGTTTGGTTTGGTTTTATTTCATTTTTCCAAGTTTAATAGTTTGTGTTAACCTCTGTATTTAACTTGTGTGAATCTTTGGTCATTAATTTTCAGTCTGTTTACTTGTTATGGGCCCCTTTTACACCCCACCCCCAGTTGAATCTAAGTCCCTTGAGGACAACAACTGTCTTTCTTTTCATCTTATTGTCATCAGTCTTGCACACAATAGACATTTAATTACTACTTTTTAGTTACTTTAGATTGGGTCACTAATCTAAGCTGCATCTCCATCTTGCTCCCCACAGCTCCAAACTTTATTTTCTGTCCTCAAGCCTCGTATGCCACTCCACCCCCTTTGCCCTAGTCAATGACATCACTTCCACCTCAACCAAAGCCACCTGTGAACTCCCTTATCTCCCCTATTTTCAATCTCATTGTTCCTCCGCATCTTTACAAGTCCACCGACCCTTTACTCTAGCATCTGAGGAAGAGGTGACCTTTCCAAGGTCAATCCAACTGTGTCCTCACAGTGGAGGGTAAATGTTTAACAATAAGCTCTTCAAAAAAATGTGTCCAGGGCAGACTTTTAAGCCTCCATACTACACCCTTCCAGTTTCATCAAGAATTTATACTGTTTTGGGGCGGCTAGGTGGCACAGTGAATAGAGCACCAGCCCTGGAGTCAGGAGGACCTGAGTTCAAATCCGACCTCAGACACTTAACACAAAAACTAGCCGTGTAACCTTGGGCAAGTCACTTAACCCCAATTGCCCTCCAAAAAGCAAAAAGAAAAAAAAAAGAATTTATCCTGTTTTATAGCACCTAGACTAGGAACCTGGGTGATTGGGAGAATTGTGGTAACCTTAACAATAATAGAGAAATTCAGAAGAGGTGAGGTTTTTTTGGGAAAAAGATAATAAGTTCAGTCCTCAATTGAATGGCCTTATTTATTTCAGTGAAATATGAGACAAGATTCTGGAAGAGGATCAATGACATCAGCAGGGTAGTTTCTTGACTTGGATTTGAACTGGATTTAAGTGAAGCAGAGCTGTGCATAGTCATCAGCTTCATTTTCTCCTCCAGAGTTATCAGGGTTCAGTGGCAAGACACAGGTCAAGACGACTGGTGATGGCCCTGGACACAGTGGGAGACCTCTGTCTTTTTAAGCTAAGGTCTTTCCCAGGTCTCAATTTGTCTGTGGCAATTCTCATTCAATAATTAAAGGCTAGGTACAAATTGAAGTAAAAGATGGTCTAGTTTGACCTTACAACTGAATCTGGGAGGGGAAGACCCTCAGAATGAATCAATAAGGGAAGTATTAAAAGCATTGCCTTGCCCTAAAGAGGGCCCAGTTGAGATTAAGTAATATAAACTTATAGTGGATCCAGGGGGTATAGTTTCATTATTTTCTCCAGTTTTTTTTAGCATCACATGAGTGGGTAGAGATGCTAGGCTTTTAAAGTTTCGAATCAATATTCATTAATAGTATTGTTCTATAGCAGAGGGCAGCAAATCATCACAGTGGACCAAATCTGGCTTATTGCCTTTTTTGGTACTCCTTGAGAAAAGAATAGTTTTCATAGTAACAGATAAACCTTTACTGTGTTTTTTAAAAAGAGGGTAAAAAATAGGGTACTATTACCCATTACCTCATTATCTCATTTTTACTCTTTCCCCACTGTCTACAAGTAAGTGAGGTTTTTTTCCACCTTTAAAAAAGCTTCACTTGACCCTGCCATCCTCTTAAGAGGTTTTCCTTTATCATTTCTACCTCTGTTTCTCACTACCCATACAATCATGCTGTAGTGAAAGGAGCAATTGAACTTGGAGTCAAAAGAACTAAGTAGTGCAAGGAATTGAGAACAAGCTTGGTCAACTGAAAGGGCTATATAGATGTCAGTTATCTGGGCTCTTCTTATCAGTGATACTTAATTCATCCCCTGGTTATATACTGTCTCCCTTCATTCTTCATTTCCTTGCATGTTAGCTCTATCTTCCCAACTAGAAAGTCAGATCCTTGAGAGCCAGAAGTGGCCTTTCTTGAACCCTTCACACACACACACACACACATACACACACACACACACACACACAGAGTCTAGTACTTGGGGACACAGTAAATATTTGTTAGAATAGATTGCATTGAGAGCTTTGAGCACAACCTAGTTATACTTGTACATAATAATAATCATTGTCTTTTGCATAGACTTTCTATCATTTCTTATTTATCCTGTATCTAGCTTGTGTTGAACAAATCTGTTTGCATGTTGTCTCCTCCATTAGACTGTGATCTTCCTGAGGGTAGGGACTATCTTTTTGTATCCCCAGCACTTAGCACATGTGGTGCCTGGAACATAGTAGGTGCTTAATAAATGTTTATCAACTGATTTATTATCTCATTTTGTCCTGTTAACAATCCAGTGAGCAGCTTCTACAATTATTAACCCCCCTTCCTGTTTTACAGAGGAGGAAACTGAGTGGCTTGTGAAGTGACTTGTCTAAGGTCACACAGGGAGCAAATGTCTGAGGCAAGATTCAAACCAAGGTCTATTTCAAGTATAACATTCTTTCCACTAAGGCTTAGTGCTAAGTGAGGCTGATAAAACTCTGATAATTCCCCACACCCCTTACCATCTACTATATATAGAGAGAGAGAGAGCCTTCATATATGATAGAGAGAGCCTTCATATAGAGAGAGCCTTCATTCCATGTTCTCTGCCACTGGACTGCTACCTGGCACACAGTAGGTGCTTACTAAATGCCTGTTTACTTCTTTCCCTTCCCTCCCACCCTCTGGGCTGAATATCTAATCATCCTTTAAAAGGCTAACTCCAACCTCACCTCCAGGAAGCCTCCTCTGATGCCCCAGCTCAGGAATACCCTTCTCTCTAAGTCCATATTGTACTTTCTTTGATGCCTCCTTCCCATTTTCATCCTAAGGTAGTAAGAATTATGGGCAGCTAGGTGACTGGCTGGCTGGAGTCAGGAATACCTGAGTTCAGACACTTCCTATCTGTGTGACCCTGAACAAATCACTTAACCCCGTTTGCCTCAGTTTCCTCATCTGTAAAATGAGCTAGAGAAGGAAATGGCAGACCACTCCAGTATCTCTGCCAAGAAAAAGCCCCAAATGGTTGACGACTGGAAAATGGCTGAACAACCAGGATGTATTACAGCTGTGTTGGTGTTTTATCTCCCTGATAAGCTCCTTGTGGGGCCCATCCCCTATCTTTTCAAAACTTTGTAACTCCCCCAGCTGGTTGTACATTTTTCTGCATACAATGGACACCTAATGAATGTTTGTTGATAAGGAGGGAGCGGTACCTAGATAGTGTGGCAATGTACAAGGAGAGATTGGCATTTGTCCCAAGGGTCTTTAGCCCAAGGAGTCAAGCAGGGACCCAGTGCCCACAGAGGCTGGCCCCAGAAGCGAGACCTGAGCCTCGAGGCAGAACACCTTATAGCTCCAAACAGGACTTCAATGCCCTCCTCATTCCAAGACCAGGCTCTTTAGCAAAGGGTTTGGGTAATAAAAATCATTGTAATAACAATAGTAGTCAACATCTGCCTCGATCTTTAATGTTTACAAAGTGTTCTATATCATTTTACTCTCATAAGATAAAATTTAAAAGAAGTAGTAGGATGTGATGGCTAGAGAATGGCCCGAGTTCAGGCATACAGGATGGACTTAACCTCTCAGTGCCCAGGCAGCACTCTGAAGCTGTAATTTGCAGAGAAAAGGGCAGACTGGAATTGGTGATGAGAGCTTTCTCATTCAGGAGTATCCTGAATCAGTAAAATCAGTTCAGTCCTCATTTTCATCCTCATATCAACCATTTGAGCTAGGTGCTAATATTATACCTATTTTATAGAGGAGTAAACTGAGGCAAACGGAGGTTAAATGACTTGCCCAGGATTGATCAGCTAGGAGGTGTCTGAAATATGAGGTGAGGCAGACAGGAGTGCTAGAAGCAGGAGGAGCAAGCAGGCTGCAGGATGTAAGACATAATTTGTAGGGTGTGATAGCCAGAAAAATGATCAAAAAAGAGTATGCATTAAAGCCCCCCCACCATGGACTTACCGGGGAGCTTCCACAAAGCACTCCTAATACAACAACTTCCTCTCCCTTTCCTATTCTCTTTGCTTATCTTTATGGAGTAGATAAAGTCCTGGAATAGTCTTCCCCTTCCCCTTCCCTGTTCTCCTTGACCATCTTCCCGTTCTCTTGTCCCCCTTCCCCCATTCCATAAAATTGTTTTTAAACCAGGCAGCTAACCCCAGTAATGGCCTTTGCCTCCTACAAGAAGTAGGGTCAAGCTATCTCCCTTAGGGTAGCAGGGCTCTCTGCCTCTCACATGGAGTAGAGCCCTTTGGAGCTCTACCTCACAGAGAACAAGTCCACTTGGGGGCGTCACCCCAATAAATGTCTGTTGGAGACTGTCCTAGTGAATGTGAATTCTTTCAAGACACTAGGACCCACATGTCTATATTTCATCATTTCAGGTAGCAACCCAATATTCTTGGGGGTATACCCTGAACTCATCATGAGGAAGGATTTGAATTCGTCTTCTTGACTCTGGATCCAGCATTCCATCTACTATGTTACCCAGATACCTTTAGTGGTGTGAGAGACATGCTCCCTCTAGTAAGAACAATACTCGTTATTGAATCTAGAAAAGCTCTTATTTTACATTCTTGTGAATGGGTAACTCCTTAAAAGAGCATGCTTTAAGGCAGTGGTTCTCAACCTGTGGGTCTCAACCCCTTTGGGGGTCAAATGACCCTTTCACAGGGGTCACCTAAGACCATTGGAAAACACATATTTCTGATGGTCTTAGGAAATGAGATACCACTCCTCTATGTCTCCAGGCAGGTCTGTCCACATGCAGATACGCCCACATACCAGTATCAAAAGGTCGTGGCATTAGGAAGGCTGAGAACCGCTGCTTTAAGGAGTTAATACAAGGCTGTTTATTTCCTTTTCCTGATTTAGATTCCCCCCCCTGTTCCTCACTGGCTAGATATAAGTTCCTCAACCACCTATTCTGTGTTCTCCTAGATGTGTTCCCCCTCCCTTGTCATACATTACATGGGCATTTAAATTAGCTTGCTCCAACCTAGCGGTGTTGAATAATATTAAACAGTTCATTGAGCATGTATACAAGCTTCTGATCAAAAGGTCAGAAGCCTGGTTCTGCTAGGTCACAACTCTGGTTAGAGCCAGTCACCTCTGACTTACATCCTGTTATTACTCCTGCAAAACTGGGAGTAGCATTAATCCTGTGGAAACAAAATTCCTTCTTTTGATTCTCACCATGGTAATAAAATTCCAACAGAATAAGATAAAATAAGAGCTGGGTACTGGAAATGAATTCCAGTCCTATTTTTCATCAGTCCTATATTTACTGACAGTGTGACCTTGGCAAAATCACCTCACCAATAGGAATTTCAGTTTTCTCACCTATAAATGGGGCTATCGATTTCTGCCCTGTTCACCTCACTAAGGTCATTTGTAACGATTAGGATCTATAGAAATGCGATCTGAAAGTGGTTATTTTTTCTTTTCCTTTGGGGTTCTCCTTTTGGCTTGTTCAATTTCTTTTTATGAAATTGGATTATTTAAATTCTTTGTCTCTTGATGTGTTAATCTGGGGTTACTGAGATCCAGAAAACTGTTGTGTTTTTTTTTAATTCTTGCTAAACTGTACACATAAAGGTATCTTGACAAGGTGGGCCTAGAGAGTTCGAATTGGAGGCAAGAAGACTGGCTTTGTGGTCCTGGGCAGGCCCCCAGGCAACTCTTTAAAACATTAAATTGCAGAGGAATTGCCAGTTCTCCTTAATGCAGGGACTTTGCTCACCAGGAAAGTGTAGATTTCAACAACAAAAAGGGAGATACCTTGGAAAAAGCACTAATTCTAGAGTCCAACCCCACTGGTGCTACTTAGAGGCAGGTTGGATTAAGTGCTGGGCTTGGAGTCAGGAAGAATTGAGTTCAAAGTCAGCCTTAGACACTTACTAGCTGTGTCACCCTGGGCAAGTCACTTAACCTCTATCTGCCTCAGTTTCCTCGACTGTAAAATGAGAAGGAAGAAAACACACATTTATTAAGGGCCTACTATGTTGCAGGGAGGTAGATGGTGCAGTGGATAGAGTACCCTGCCTGGAGTCAGGAAGATTCATCTTCCTGAGGTCACATCTGACCTCAGACACTTCACTCAGTTTGCCTTGGTTTCCTCGTCTGTAAAATAAGCTGGAGAGGGGAATGGCAAACCAGTATCTCTGCCAAGAAAATCCCAAATGGGGTCACAAGGAGTCAGACATGACTGAAAATGATAACAAAGGTATCATATGCTATGCAAAGCATTTTACAAATATCTCATATGATCCTCATAACCATCCTGTGGATTGTAACAGCACTGATCTCCCAAAACTATTGAGAGGATCAAATAAAATAATATTTATAAAGTGCTTAGCACAGTGCCTGGTACCAAATAAATGCTTGTTATCATGCTTCCTTCTTACCACCATACAACATATGGACATTGGGCACTTCATTTTAATCTCTTTGTGCCTCTCAGTTTCCTCATCTGGAAAATGAAGGGTTTGAACTAGATGACCTCTTAGGTCTCTTCCACTCCAAATTTATAATCCCAAAGATGCACATACATAGAGCTACAGAACTGGCAGGTTGGTGTTTGGGGTTTGTTGTTGTCCTTATTGCCTGAGACTTCTCCCCTTGCCTTGCCAAGATTGGCAGTGCAGCAGCCACTCTTAGGCTTAACCCCACTGCTGATCAATGGGCTTTGATCCACTCTACTGCCAATCTTGGCTGGTTCATCTCTCCTGGTGGCTCTCCACCTATGGGGGCTCAGCAGATGCTATTGGACTTTATTGTAAACAGCTGATAGGCTTTAGCCTTAAACTATGAAACTCCCAAACCCAACCGATCCACCAGACTCAGCTTTCAGTAACGGCAAGGATTACAGGCATGTGCCACCTCACCCAACCAATAGCCAGTTGATATTCTGAATAAGAAAATAATATCAAAACTAGGCACATTGGATTTGAAGCTCCTCCCGCTAGACTGTAAACTCCTGGAAAACAAGCATTGTCTTTTGCCATAATTACTTTGTAGCCCCAGTGCTTAGCACAGCTCTTGGCATATAGTAGGCATTTAATAAATGCTAGTTGACTCTAATTAATACTAATACTCCCAGATGATTTATCAACAGACTATTTTCCCCCAGTAAGGACATAGCCCTTTCCCCATAAGATTGTAGGATTTAGAGCTGGAAAAGACTTTAGAAGTCAAGTAGTTCAGTCATATGTCAGATGAGACCTACGGGGCTTAAGTGAGCATCCAAGGTCACACAGAGAGGAAATAAACCCAGGATTCACACTTAGGTCCTTAGACTCCAAAGCCAGTATTCTTTCAACGTCTTGTCCTAGCTCTCAACCCTACTTTTTCAATGAGAACCAGAAAGGCCTAGAAGTTAAATTTGTCTTTGGCATCCGCTAAACCCTTCTCCTTCTGCCTTTCTGTCTCTCTGTCTCTCTCTCTCCCTCCCTCCCTCCCTAGTGGGGGGGGGGGCACCTTGTCAGCACCTCCTTCCTCATACCATAGTACAATAAATCCTCTACATTCTGGCTCCAACCTACCTTTCCAACCTTGTTTCCGCATCATTTCCCTTCACACTCTCTCTAATTTCCAGACAAACTAGACTGCTAAACTCAGCGGCCCATCTCCATCTCTGTGCCTTTGCACAAACTCTTCCCTCATGCCTGGGACTGCAAATAGGCCTCCCCTCTAACTCTTAGGGATTCTTAGCATTCCCCAAGGCCCCAGGCAGGGAGGGGCCCCTCCTACCAGAAGCCTCCTAAATGATCCAAGATCACAAAGCTGGAAAACGTCAGCACTAGAACTGAGTCCACATCTTTTGATTCCCAAGCCAGGAATCCTTTTACTATACCTCACTGGCCAGTTTTTATTTTTTAGAACATTAGTTCAAGTTTGTCATCTCACTCTTCTGGCCACATATTCCTGTAATATAGGAAATGGATTTTCGAGAGACCTCTCTGTCCTCAGCATCCTAAGGGATTCTACCTTGAGCCTTCCCTGATCCTGGCCATGATGAGTGCAGTTAACTTTGTATTTACTGACCTGTGTCCTGTCTTCCTAAGTGGAAGGTGGGCAGACACTGCTTGTTTGTCAGT
Source organism: Pseudocheirus occidentalis (assembly GCA_028646575.1). Lineage (NCBI taxonomy): Eukaryota > Metazoa > Chordata > Mammalia > Diprotodontia > Pseudocheiridae > Pseudocheirus > Pseudocheirus occidentalis. The sequence goes on along the minus strand of CM053593.1, from coordinate 202,777,492 downwards.
AGCCTTTAAAATCCCAATCAGCACCTCTCACAATGACATGTTCGTAGCAAGCAATTAATAAATATTTCTTAAATCAATTAAGATTACAGGAGCTAGAGTTAGCAGAGTCTATTAAATCTAAGTCATTCATTTTGTAGACCAAGAAACTGAAACCTAGAGGGGAAAAAGACTTGCCCAAAATAACATAGTAAATAGCAAAGCCAGGATCAAGACCTAGGCCATAGTAGAGAGATGGATATATACACACTTGTATTATATATATTAAATTTGCTGTAAGAGGACTCTGTTTCCTTGTGTATGTACACATATATATGGGTGTTATATGTGTGTGTTTATACATGTGTGTATGTGTGTGTGTTTTAAAGCTGTTAAGGCTTTAAGTTAAAACTGAGATTTTTGGATTTAGAATTAAAAGGAAGCTTGGGAGTCATATAGTCCAACCCCCTTATTTTTCAGATGAGAAAACTGAGTCTCAGAGATGTTAAGTGACTTACCCAAAGTCACACAGGTCTTAAGTTACAAAAGTGAGATTTAAACCTGCGTCTTCTTACTGCAAATCTAGTGTTCTTTCCACCTAACAGCTCAACCAGGTACCCACTGATTTCTTCTGTCTTTTCTATCATAAGGAAAGTTGATCTGATAAAGCAAATTGAAAGCATCTTGTTGGCACAATGGATAGAGTGTCAGGCACAGAGTCAAGAAGACCCAAGACCTCAGAAATTCAGAGCTGTGTGACCTTGGGCAAAACATTTAACCTCTATTTGCCTCAGTTTCTTCATCTGTAAAATGGAGATATAATAACACCTATCTACCAGGGTTATGGGTTAATAATGAGTTAATAATGGAAGGCACTAAGCATTTAGTAAGAACTATATAAATATTCCCTATCATTATTAATTCCCACTAAAGTGTTGCGCCTCTAGGAAAATGATTCTCCAGTGGTGGAGCTTCAGGCATCATTGGAGGTAATATTTGGAGGTCAAGACAACATTCCTAGTTCCCCTCAAATCTTAACACAGAGAGGTCTATATAATGTAATTCAGTGGAAAGATTCCTCGATTGGAAGTCAGGAGACATATGTTCTAGTCCTAGTTGAGGCCCTATTAAGTTGTATGATCCTGCCAGGTCATTATCTTTGGGACTTATCTTTGAGTCTCAAAGAATCACACAATTCTGAGAGTTGGAAAAGACCTCAGCAGCCATCTATATACTCAACGGTATGGATATGGGTTGAATTAACCCATACCTACAAGGCAATCTCCATTATAAAATACATGACAAGAGGTCATCCAGCCTCTGCCAGAAGTCCTCCAATAATGGCGAATCCATCCCCTTCCAAGACAATCCATTCATTTTTAGACAGATCTAATCATCAAGAAGTATTTCTTTATTTGGTGCCTTTATTTGACTCTACAACTTGAACCCATTGCTGCTGATTCTGACCTATACCCACCTACCCCCAACCCCTTCTTCATATATGTCAGACCTTCAAATGCAGAGAGTTGTAATGTATCTCCTGAGCCTTCTCTTCTCCAGGATAAACAACCCCAATTTCTTCAGTCTATCCTCCCATGACATGAATTCAAAGCTTGCCGAAAAGCTTTCAAGGATGCTGAGATCCTGGTCACCCTCCTCTAAATGTTCTCCATCTAGTCAACAATCTCCTATATTGCAATGCTCAGAATCAAACACAATATTCTAGATGTCATGTGATCAAGGCAGAACACAGAAGAAACTATCATTTCCCTATTATTAGAAACTGTCCCTTGGTTTCCCTGCTATGTGAAAGACTAAAGGGCAGCTATGTGGATAATGCACCAGGCCTGGAATCAGGAAGACCTGTCAAAATCCAGCCTCAGACACTTACTAGCTGTGTTACTCTGGGCAAATAATTTCATCCTGTTTGCCTCAATTTCCTCATCTGTAAAATGAGCTAAAGAAGGAAATGGCAAACCACTCCAGTATCTTTGCCAAGAAAACCCCAAAGGGGTTCGTGAAGGGTCAGACATGACTGAAATGACTGAAAAACAGCAAAAAGGTGAAAGAGGGGGCTTAGGGTAGATCAGCATTTTTCATATTACTTTCCAGAGAATTCTGAGGTGCCGCATGACTTGAACAGCAGTCTCATGGAACAATTCCTATAATAGTGAAACAGTGATATTTTCTCTTTTAAAAATAATAAATTTTGGGGCCATTAGGTGGTGCAGTGAATAGAGCACCTGCCCTGGAGTTAGAAGGATCAAATACGATCTCAGACACTTAAAACTTACTAGTCGTGTGACCCTGGGCAAGTCACTTAACCCCAATTGCCTTGCCTTCTCCCCTCCAAAAAGCGGCAAAATAATAATAACAACAACAATAATAGTAACAAATTTGAAATTATGCATACATCAAAATACTAAGAATGGGAATGTCCAGCATAAAAAAATAAGCACAGGGGTGGGAAACTTGCTGCCTCGAGGCCATATCTGGCCCTCTAATTCCTCAAGTGCAGCCCTTTGACTGAATTGTTTGGATTCCATCAAAGGACCACACTTGAGGACCTAGAGGGCTACGTGTGGTCCTCAAGGTCACAGGTTCTCCTCCCCCAAACTATGGGGTATAAACCTGTAATACCATTGATACAAAGGACTCCCAAATGAAAAAGCTCCCTCTACCAGTGCAGGTCAGCAACTTCTCTGCAATTTAGCTTTAAAGGCAGACAGTTAGGGGATACAGTCAAGAAAGTGAAGAGCCTAGATTCAGAAAGACACGAGTTCAAATGCCTTTGTGACCTTGGGCAAATCATTTAACATTTGTTTGTCTCAATTTCTTCAACTGTAAAATGGAGATCATAATAGCTTCTACCTCCCAGGTTTGTTTTGAGGTTCAATCAAGATAATCCTCCTAAAATGCCTGGTGCAGTGTAGGTGCTAGGTTAATACCAACCACAATTATCATTATCATATTATTGTTTAGAGCACTCAGAGGTTAAGAAACTTGTCCCAGTCACACAGCAAATATGTGTCAGGGGTGGATTTGAACCATGAACTTCTCAGGTCTGAGACTAGATCTCTAGTCATTCTGACACGTGGTTTCTCAGCCAGTGAGAAGACTTAATTTCTTCAATTGTATACCACCATTTTCTGTATGCCTTTCCTTTATCCCAACGTTGTTCCATCATCTTCCCTTCCCTTCCCCAACCCTAAAGTTCCTGCACAGGTGCTGTCAATATACACAGTTTGAATCACAGGCTCTCAGAATTAGAAGGGACACCAGAGTCCAATTAATTTTACTTAGACCTGTGTAAGAATCCCCTTTCTCATGCCCACACGGGTCATCCAGATTCAGAAGATCACCACGGAGAGGGAATGTACTATATCCTGAAAAAGCCAAGCAGATCTAACATGCTTTGACTTTGGAATAACTCTAATGACTCAGGAGCTTTCGCTCCATCAAGAAAAAAATCTATCACTTTCCAAATTCTCCCTTCCCCTCCTCCCCCCACTATTCCTAGTTCTGCCCTCTGGAACCCAGCAAAACAAGTCTGTCTCTTGCACATGACAGCCTTTGAAATACCTAAAGACAGCTTTCACATCCCCCTTCAGTTTGTTCTTCAAGCTAATTATCCCTAGTTCTTTCAATGAATCCTCTGATTTCATAATTTTCAACCCCCTCACGATCTAAAGTACCCTCCATTGAAGATTCTCCAGTTTGTCAATATTTTGCCTAAGATGTAGCAATCAGAACCATGCTAAGTACCTTACGTGTGTGGTCTGACAGCACAGAGCACAGTGCTTCTTTTACATTCTTTTTTCCAGGCATTATGCATCTGTTAATACAACCCAAGATGATATTAGCTTTCTTGGCTAATGGCACACTGTTGACTAATATCAAGTTCATACACAGATACACAAACACACACACAGACACACACACTGAGACACATACACACACACACACCAGGTTACCTTCCCTTACTTGGGCAATTGATTGTTTTAATAACCCAAGCATAGAACTTTATACTAATCCCTATTAAGTTCAACTTTTTCAATTATATTCATTGTTTTGAACAAGAAAATTTTTTCATTCTAAATTTATCGTCCAATATGTTAGCCATCCCTCCCAATTTCACATCATTCATAAATTCAATGAACATTCTCTCTATGCAAGTCATTGACAAAAAGGTTGAAGAGCCCAGGGCTCTAAAGAAGGATCTCTGGGGACATCCTTTTGATTTATCACTTTCTACATTTCTACTCTTTTTAAAAAATCTAATCTTTCAATCAATTCCAAATCTACTGAGTTATACTGTCATCCAGTCCACATTTCAGCAATCTATCCACAAGGATGTAGGGGAAGCAAACAAGAATTTATTTTAAGTGCCAGGCTTTGTGCCAAGTACTTTACAAATGGTACCTCATTTTGTCCTCACAACAGCCCTATGAGGTAGATGAGACAGTTGAAAAAACCAAGGAAGACAGTAAATTGATCGATTAGCCCAAAGTGACACAGCTAGTAAATGTCTGAGCTGAATTTGAACTTATCTTCCTGATCCCAAGTTTAGTGCTCTATCCACTCCATCAGGTGGCTGTCTCTCTAGGAATATGTCAAATGCTTTCCTGAAATCAGGAAATAACTCCTCCCCCTCAGATCTAGCCAGTAACCCTGCTCAGAAAAAAGGAAATGAAGAAATATTGGGGAGCTGAACTTTCGTTGTTGTTCAGTCATCTCTGACTCTTGACCCCATTTGGGGTTTTCTTGGTAAAGATACTGGACCAGTTTGCCATTTCCTTCTGCTGCTCATTTTACAGATGAGTAAATTGAGACAAATAGGGTTAAGTGACTTATGCAGGGTCACACAACTAGGAAGTGTCTGAGGCCATATTTGAACAAAGGTCTTCCTGACTCCAGGACTGGTGCTCTATCTACTGGGCCACCTGATGGCCCCAAGATGATATATATGCCTAGATGACATCTGTGGTCTATTTCATCATTCAATACAATGATCTTTTGAAATATTGCAAGCTCTGAAGTGTTCTAAGGCTCTCTGAATGAGGGAAACCTTAGATAAGCTCATTTCTGAAGTCCTTTCCTGTGTTCAGCAAAGTGCAGTGAGAAGGATGCTGGACATCAGAAGACTTGATTTTAAATCCCAGCTCCATCACTCATTTTGTAGATTTAGAGCTGGAAGATACCTTGATCCAATCATCTCATTTTATAAATGAGGAAACTAAGGTCAAGAGACCAAATGACTTGGCCTAGATCATACACCTAATTGATCAAAGAGCAGGCACTTGAACCCATTATTTTTACAGATAAGGAAACTGAGGCCATGAGGTCAAGTGACTTGCCTAAAGGCAGGAATATCCTTCAGCGCCAGATTCTTTTCCATGATACCATATACCTTGGACAAATTAGCTTTTTAATCCCTATGGGCTTCCTTTTCTTGATCTGTAAAAGGAGAAGGTGGGAATAGACCATCTCTTCTGTCTCTTCCAGAACTAATGCTGTGCTTCTGTTGCCCTCATATGTAAGTTCTTTCCTGGAAGAATGTTTATGATTTCTATCATGTATAGGAAAGCCAGAGGGAGAAGGAGTCATTTGTCCACACTAACAGATAAAAGCAGGGGCCGCTGTCCACCCAGTGATTGGATTTCCCCTAATGGAATGTACTCAGGATCCCCTCCAGTTCCCAAATGCCTACTTCGGAGTGCTTTGCTGGCACCCAATGCCAGGCTTCCTGCCAGAGGTTTCACCAGGGGTGTAGGGAAAGCAGAATAAACTCCTTACTCATGCCAATGCCGCACACCGTCAGGGCAGCCACCACGGAACCCGCTGACGTCCCGACCACGCGATGAGCCGTATCCAGCATGCGGGGTGCCAGGTCTCGGAAAGCATCTACGGCCCCCACCTGATAGTAGCAGAGAAACCCGCTGCCCGAGAAGGAAATGGAATGCGGGGTATCGGGGTCCCCCTTAAAGACCTGTTCCATCATCTTTGCAGCTGTAGGTGGGCCTCCCTCGAGGGGGAGGAATCAGCCTCGAGTGCTCAGCTTCCAAGAGCCCCTCGCCTGCCTAGTCCTGTCGGGACAAGCTGGGGCCTCTCTGGAGCAGACGAGGCGCCTGATCTGGGCCGGATCGCTGGCTCTGCACCTCCTGGGCCTCCTCGGCCTGAGCTAATTTCGGTCTAAAAGCAACAGCCACAACTACGGTGGTTCCTGAAATCGCAGGCTTCTGGCTGGGGAAGCAGGAACCCCTGTCAAGCCAGTGCAGGCAGCGTCCCAGTTGCACGGTCGCAGCGCCTGATTTAGTAGCACTGTCAGCTCCCTCCCGAGCCCATTTTCTCGGGGGTTAGAGCCCGAGCCCACGTGGTGAGGGTGGAAGTGGGGGATACTGGTAGGAGATACCTTGGGATCCCCACTAGGGGAACAGCTCAGGGCTCCCCAAGTTCAACCATCCTCCGACGACCTGCCACTAACTAGTGCCTCTACCAGCTCAAATCTTCAGCCTGTTGCAAAACCAGGTGATGGTTATCTGCAGATGGGTGTCTCCCTTAGCACAGTGCTGTTGGGATGCTGAGTGAGGGAGTGAGTTAAAGGGTTGGCATTTCTCCTGAGGGAAGATGGCCCGATGGCAGGAAGTGCAGCTGGAGGTGTGCAATGGTTAACAAGGCAGGAGACCTTGTTTACAGGGAGTGTTACACCCATGATCCTCCCCACACTCCCCCCAGAAGTAAGAGCTATCCACAGACTTCACTCTTTAGGCCTTTTAAAAGAAATTTAAAACCAACTGTATTTCTCGACCTTTTTATTAGGTCTTCTCCACACCCAGCTTGGATTTAATCAGTGGTTATTAGAGGCATTTCTTAAGACTGCCAGAGGCAAAATTGTAAAAATATATTGTCTTCAACTGGTGGTAACTACCTCTGTGCATCAAGTGCCATAATGACTTCGTCCACCCCACTTCCTATTTGGGGGCCCCTAGGCTCTGATGAGACTAGCTGTAAGATATCAGAGTTTTCCTTGTTGTTATTTTTGTTTTCCTCTGGCATAATTATTTCTGGAGGCTCATTAGAACCAACTTTCTGCCTAGAAGCCTAGACTTGAGATGTTTCTGCACCTATTCTCTTCCCCTACCCCCTACCATCTTAACTACCTCCTTCTCCTATGCCTAAAGGCAACCAGAGTCTCTTGCTGTCCAGGAAGCTCAGAGAACATCAGAGCTGATAGAGATCATACAGGCCAGTTTGACCTTCAGTGATTTGCCTAAGGTCACACAATAAATAACTGATTCAGAATCTAAGATGAGGTCCTCTGATGGGCAGTATTCTTTCTACAACACACTGCCTTCTCAATGGCTTTTTAAACTATTAATGAGTTAGTAATAACTTCACATAAATAATAAGGATGTTCTCATCTTCAAAAGAGAATCAATGGCAATTTTAGTTCAAAGGAATGACTGCAAAAGCCTAAGCATTTCAGGCAATTTCATGCCTGGGTAGGGGAGATGTTTAGGAATAAGGGGTGGATGGGAACTTTCCTAGGACCTGGTAAGTGGCCACCTACACAAGAGGCTGCCTTGCATATTTCATAGTTGAAACAGAAGTAGAGTCATGTATTTTGCTGTTGGGAGGTCATAAATTCTTAGATAGTTACAGCAGGAAGATAATCTGAGCCATTCTCCCTCATTTCTTTGACCCAGAGAAAGGAAGTGACTTGCCCAAGATTATATAGTAATAATGCCTGACATTTGTATAGTAATTTAAGATTTGCAAAGAGGTGAAGTACTATAGGTATGGAATGTTGCATATACAACCAGACTAGGTTGATGTGTTAGTTAATTTTGCTGAACTGGTTTTTCTTTTTTATTCTTTGCTAAAAGAGATGACTCAAAAATTTTTTTCTTTTAAAAGGAGTTTGGGGTGGTTAGGTGGCACAGTGAATAGAGCACCAGTCCTAGTATCAGAAGGACCTGAGTTCAGATCCAGCCTCAGATATTTGATACTTACTAGACATGTGACCTTAGGCAAATTGCTTAATCCCAGTTGCCTTGCCTTCCCCTCCAAAAAAGTGAAGAAGAAGAAGAAGAAGAAGAAGAAGAAGAAGAAGAAGAAGAAGAAGAAGAAGAAGAAGAAAAAGAAGAAGAAGAAGAAGAAGAAGAAGAAGAAGAAGAAGAAGAAGGAGGAGGAGGAGGAGGAGGAGGAGGAGGAGGAGGAGGAGGAGGAGAGATGTCTCTTCAGGGAGGGGAAGGGAGATATATTTGTAAATGATGGTGATATAAATACCAAAACAATCAATAAATATTTTAAAATAATATTTAAAATTTTCACACTACTTATGATGAAGCCTGATATCTACCTCCTACCAGAGGCAAGGGATTCAAAGTATAGACAGATATATTTTGAGAGCATTGCCAATGCAGGAAATGTTGTTTTGCTAGAGTAGATATTTGTTACAAGAGTATTTTCTTTATTTTTCAATCGGAGAGCAGAGGATGTTGTGAGGGAGAGAGGACAAACTATGGTTAGTTTAAATATAAAATTTAATTTAAAAACAAAGTAAAGAGATTGGAGACAATGATACATACCTCCTTTCTCTTTGCAAAGGGGATAGAGAAGACTAGTAGAGTATGATGATTTGTATATTGTCACTGTATTCGAATATTTTTAGTTAGTTATTTTTCGTTGTTACAAGAAGGATTCAGTTCAGAAGGCAAGGACGGAGATTTCCAGAAATGACTGATACACAAATGAAACACAACAATAAGACTTATTTTGGAAAAATGAAGGAATTGAAGTACATGATCTCTAAGGCCCCTTCTTGCTCTAAACCCATGATCCTATTTCTGTCTGAACCTGAAAGGAAGGGTCAGAGAATAATATTTTGAATCTTGTTCCTGGGGAGGATGATAGAGGTGAGTTTAGAGGACCTTACAGGGTAAAAGTTGTCAACCCAGAATTGTGGCAACCACTGTGGAGTAACAAGGAAGAAAGATACAGTCTACAAATCAAATCGCTTAGGATCTGGTTAAGGGTAAGCTCACAAAGCAATCAGACACCAACACTAGTATGTGTGCAATTAAATGTTAAATTATGTGACACAAACCCCTGGAGGGACTCTAGGAAGTGTTATGCCTTGTGTGGGTTAGAATAATCAGGAAAGTCTGCAGAGAAAGGGAGATTGGATTTTGGTCTTGATGAGTGGAGAGATTTGGAGTCAGTGACCACTTAAGTGTTTACTATGTACTAGGTACAAAGTCAAGTTCTGGGAATACAAAAAAAAATCCCAGTCCCTGCCCTCAAAGAGTTTACAATCTAATTGGGGAAGACAGCAGGTACATAACTAGGTATACACAGGGTAAGTAGGTAGGTCATCGAGCTGTAGCAGGTAATGTCAGAGGCAAGGCTTTAGCGGCTGATGGTGAGGAGTAGTGCAGACTGGCTGCAAAAGGTGGCATTTGACTTAAAAGTTTTGAAGGAAGCTAGAAACACTGAGAGGTAGAGGAAAAGCATTCTAGGTATGGGGGACAGCCAGAGAAAAGACACAGGATGTCTTTTTTGACACAGAAGGTCATTTTTGAGCAACAACAAATAGGCTGTGATTGGTTCATGAAATTTGTACGGGGAAGTAATGTGTAAGAAGACTAGACAAGTAGGGAGAAGGCAGGTTATTAAGACATTTAAATGCTAAGCAAAGGATTTTTATATTTGATCCTTCATGTACTAGAGAGCCAGTATAGTTTATTGAGGAGAGTGACATCGATATTAGAGACTATGCCTTAGAAAATGTAGACGTTGTATCTCCCCTAGCTCTAGTATCTATGGTAGTCTCCTGTAGAAAGTAGGTGCCTAATAAATGAGAACTGAATTGGATTGCCAATGAAAAGATGGAGAGGGCATTTCAGCAGGAACAAAGAAAGGCGCATTGAAAAGACTGGAGCAGAGGGTCCTGGGGGTAGTGAAAGTTTCAACTGGATGGATTCAGAATAGCCCTATGACCATAGATTTAGAGCTGCAAGGAGCCTTTAGAGATCATCCAGGCTAACACCTTCATTTTACAATTGAGAGAATGGAGGCCCAGTGAGGTTAAGTGACTTGCCCAAAGTCACAATGGTAGGAAATAACAAAGCTGGGATTTGAACCCAGGCTTTCTGATTCCAAATCCAGAGCTCTTTCCATCACATCACACTGCCTTATGTGGTAGGCTTTCAATGAAAGATGTAGAGATTCATTTATAGGTTATTGAACAGAAAGTGCTATGATGAAAGCCCATGTGGCAGTATGTTTTGGGGGCCATCTGTGTATGCAGGATGGATTGGAATAAAAAGAAGCCAGAAATATCAAGTCCAGTGAGAATGTTGCAACATTCAGATATGATGTAATAAGGATCAGGGTCAAGATGGCAAGAGGGGAGTGGGGAACGAGGAAGGGGAGATGAGAACAAGAGCAATTATTATGAAACCTCAATAGGCTTTGGTGTCTGTATCTTTGGATCAAGAGGACAAAGGAAAGACATGAGTCAGAAATGACTCTGCGTTTTGGAACCTGAAGGCCTGGAGAAGGGTGGTACCCTTGATAGAAATGGGGAAACTGGGAAGGAAAGCTGGTTTAGGAAGGGAAGAAGACGATGTTACCTTGAAACATATTGGGTGGCAGGTGACAGTGGGGCATCTGTGTAGAGGATGAGAGGAAATATCACAGGCTCCTTATTTAGTCTAACCTCCTCATTTAACTGAGGAGGAAACTGAGGTCCACTTAAATTGACTTGCCAAATTCACACAGGTAATAAGTAGCAGAGTTAGGATTTAAACCCAGGTCCTGATTCCAAATTCAGGACTCTAAATCCATTGCCTGAAGGAAAATGAGGCCCAGAAAAGAGAAAATAACTTGACTGAGATCATCACAGCTCCCAGGCAAAGTAGGCACCAGAGAGTCAGAGATGGGGAACATTTGCTCCTCTCTCTTCTCCATAAGCCTCAGTGGCTGTAGTTTCAGGGAGTGTTTTGTGTGGAATCCAAGCTGGAGGGGAATAACTTAAATGATCCATAGATGGACTGGAGGGGCTCATTGCCTAGGACCAGAGCCAGGGCTCTGATCCATAGAGAGTGTAAAGCATCAAAAATTCCATGCCAACTACCATGTATCTATCTTAATTTAACTATGGTAATTCACAGAATAAAGGACAAGACTTCCCAGTTGGTCCATAGCTAGAGGAAGCTTTTTCCCCTGAGCTCTTGAACAGAGTCTGCCTGGTATTTTTTTGGGAACATCTAAATATAGCTACAGGTTGTCAAAAATCATGACTGTTTTGGTCAAATGAGCAACTAGGTGGCACCCCAGAGAAAGTGCCAGGAAGATTCATCTTCGTGCATTCAGTGACTCTGGGCAAGTCACATAACCCTGTTTGCCTCAGTTTTCTCGTCTGTCAAATGAGCTGGAGAGAGAAATGGCAACCCACCCCAGCATCTCTAGCAAGAAAACCCCAATTGGGATCATGAAGGGTCCGACATGACTGAAACAATTGAACAGCAACAAAACCTGGACAAACTGGGGAATTTACCTTAGTCTATACATACATTGGCAGAATAGTTCCAAAAGTAAATTTTTGTGTGTAAATAGTTTGATTGTTGAAAGTGGAGGGGGAAAGGGAAGAAAGAACATTTGTATAAGGAAAAAATGGTAAAAACAAAAACAATTCACTTGTGAACAGATACAGTCTCAGAGGAAAAATGTAGAGAAGGGAGACAGACTTCTCTGAGAATTAGATAGACACTGGCCCTCAGATGAATGTACTAAGACCTGTTTGAGGGCAGAGCAATGACTGAGGCAAGAATAGCTCAGGGTATTATGGTCCAACACCTCATCTGCATGGCACTATTTTTAGAATTTTAAAATTCATAACTGACAAAACTATAAATCAATTAATTGGGGACGTGAGAAGATTCTATAAGGACTGTTGCACTAGATATGGAATGTTCATACCTGATACAAGGATTGATTTCTTGAATTTTATTTCACACAATAAAGATAAGTCTCTGACCAAGAGGCCTTAAGGATTGTTAATAAACTAGCAGGAATGGAAGTAAAAACCCAACAGGGGAAGATTTGAAGACTCCATAGGAAGAGACAAGAAGCAAGAGAGAAGCCAGGGATAGAAGATATAGAAGGCTTCCAAATGAGACAACTGACTCTAGCTGCTTTGCTGAGATCTTGCTGACTGGAGGAGAGAAAATGCTGTGCTGATTGACAGTGCAAGACTGGAAGAGCTGCTGGAAACTCACTGGAATAGAACTGAACCCTGCTGCAAAGTGCAGAGCTATTGGGGTTTATTGTTCTAGCACCACCTTCAGGCTGAGAAAGGAGATACCTTTCAGGGGTACCTGTGCAGCTCCCTACTGTCCTCTATGATGTGAGGGGAAGGAGTGGGCCTAGGGGTGGGGAAGCCAGCTTCATCTATTTTCCCCAGAACTGTGCTTTGCTGTGAGAAGAGTCTTGGATGTGATTCGAGGAAACCTGCTATTTTCAGATCTTCACAACTTGGCAGTTCTGCAGCTAAAGAACACTGCTTGTCACTAAACTAGCATAACACTTTTTCTCAGCACCCTGTTGAGTATGGCTGTAAGAGAAAAGAGCTTGCCACTGCTTCATTGCCTTGAGAATAGGCGAGGAGCAGCTTTTCCCAGCAGGAAGGGGAGTGGTTAGGTGAGAAGTAGCTTTGCATGGTCAGGGAGGGTCCCAAAAATATCAAGGACTTCAGTCCAAAGTTTTCCCAAATAAATTGGGAAATACACTGCTAGGTTGCTGCAAGTGCATTCCCCCTCCTCACAATGGACATGGTGCATTGGTGGGAAACAGTGTCCTAGGTTTATAGATAGACAGTCATGTTCATTACCAGGGTTGTTGTAAGGTTCAAATGAGATATGGCTGTAAAGCACTTCACAAACCTTAAAGTGCTACATAAATGCCAGTTATTGTCATTATTTTCATTATTACTATTGTTATTCTTATCAGTCTGCAAGTCACCAGGCCTCCAGGCTGATGACAACTTTATTCTCTGAGACTTCTACATACTTGTTGAGTTCAAGCAATGTTTATAGAGTTATCCTGAAGTACAAGTGGTAAATGGCTCTAAAGTAAAAAAAAAATTATGCATACACACTTTTAAGCTTAATCTGTATTATTAGCACTTTCTTAAGTCTAAGTAATCAACAAAACAGTAAATCAAACCCCTGCCAATTTTTGAAGTGTGAATGCTCACACAGAAAATTTCACAATCTCTCCAGCAAGTTAGTAAAAGCTGACTTCAGCCCCTTCCCCTGCCCCTTTTATTCATGCTCTGGTCTTCTATTGAGTAAATAGTATGATTATTCCTGCTTTTGTCTTCAGATGAGTAAAGGTTATAATAATTATTTTGTCTTATAATTAAGTAAATGTTTTATGTTTGGTGTTTTACATGATGGTGTCATGGTGACTGATTTTATACAGGTGAGTGAGTAGTAATGTACCCCAGGCTACACAGACATAACTTCAGGTCCAACAGACAGATGCCATTTACTGATACATTAAAACCCCTAGAGACACTGAGACATGGGAGATTCTGCTGGTGGAGCCATCATGAGCAGGATTAAAGGGAATAGCCTTTCACCTCCTGCCCACCTCCCCCTTGGAGGTTGGAATGGCTGTCAGAGACTTGCTGCCCCTATGAATAGAGGATGCTCAGAGTGTAGCTCATTGATCCAATTACATTATGTTATTTTAGCAGTTTAACAAGCAGAAAATTGCCAACAGCTGCCCATACTTTACATTTTGAAGTACATCAAGAAGCCAGAGAATCCTAGAATGATAGGGCTGGATTTGAAGATCTTTCAGTCTAGAAAGAAGTCCTTGGTTGATTGATTGTTGTCCTTCATGCTCAAAGAGACCAAAATGACATCACTACATTGGGGTCCACATAGTACAGAACCCTCATTTTGCAGATGTCTTACTCCTCTTCAGGCTGCACTTGGGATTTCCTCTACTATGCCCTGGCTCTTCATCCTGAAGCCTCCCTCTAGCACTGGAATTCACACACTGGAAGTACCCTCTGCCACCTGTGGCCTCTCTCTCTGATTTGATGACTCCTCTTAGAACCTCCACTTTAGGAAGGTACTTAAGCCAGCCATATCTCCTCCCTTCCCAGGCTGTCCTCCAGACTTTTTCTGTTACCTCCTCCCTACCCTCTCCCCACCCCACAGACCCTTATTAGCTTCCCTTTTTTATGCATCATCTTCTCTCATTAGAATGTAAGCTTCTGAGAGGAAGAACTGTCTTTATATTTGAACTTGTATAATATCTCACACCTAGCAGGCGCTTAATAAACGCTTGCTGAAGGCAGGCTTAAGAAAACCTGGAAAGACTTATATGAACTGATGCTGAGTGAAATGAGCAGAACCAGGAGAAAAATGTACACATTGAAAGTCACATTGTTTGATAACTGACTTTGATATTCTTAGCTTTTCTCAGCAATGCAAGAACCTAAGACAACTCCTTAAGACTCATGATGGAAAATGCTGTCCACATCCAGAGAAAGAACTACAAGTCTGCTTTTTTTTTTTTGGAAGGCAGTTGGGGTTAAGTGATTTGTCCAAAGTCACAGGGCTAATAAGTGTGTCAAGTATCTGAGGCAGGATTTGAACTCAGGTCTTCCTGACTCCAGGGCCAGTGCCCTATTCACTGCACCACCTAGCTGCCCCAGAACTACGAGTCTGAATGCAGATGGAAGCAGACTATTTGCTCTCATTTTGTTGTTTTTTGTTTCTTCTTTCTTGTGACTTCTCCCATAGTTCAAATCATGACTACTGTGAAAATATGTTTAATATGAATGCATAAGTAGAGCCTATATCAGATTGCATTCCTTCTTGGGGAGGGGGGAGGAAAAGGAGGAGAAAATTTAAAACTCAAAATCTTATGGAAGTGAATATTGAAAACTAAAAATAAATATATTAATTATAAAAATAAAAAGATGGCTGCTTACTCTTGTTCACTGATGAGAAAACTGAGGTATTAACACAGTCTTTATAACAATGGTCTTTACAACTGGACACAAACTGGTGACTTCAGGCTGTAGGAAACATGTCTTAGGAGTATGGGGAAGACCTAAGAAGCAAATAGGGATTGGAATCAATTGGCACAGAATCTCAAAGTCCAACCCACCTCTCAATGAAATCAAGACAGCACAACCCTGGTGGCTCCTTTTGATGGGTAATTGCATCACTTGGACCTGCTCCCTTTTGGTGGTTTTTCCAGCTATAGTTTAACCTGCCTCAACCTGCCTACCTGTCCTAATTGTTTAAGATGTCTCCAAGGCAGCATGTAGGGGTGTGGTAGGTACTTAGCATTGATAGTCTCTGGATCATAGAAGATCAGTCCTGGAAATGGTCTTAGAGATTATGTAGTACAACCCCCTTGTTTTACAGAGATGGAAACTGAGGGAAAGTGAGGAAACTGATGAGGTGACTTGTAGAAGGTCATATAGTAAGTTATCAATGGAACTAGGATTAGAAACCAAGTCTCCCTCTCAAAGACTCATAGTTCTAGAGCCAGAAGGTAGATACCTTCTCTTAAATGACCTCTGTTCCTCAGAGGTCATTTAATCTAAACTTCTGTGGGAGAAAAAAAATTGTTCTGTCCTTTGCTGTCCAGAGAGCATTGTCTTTAGCAAAGAAAACAGAGCAGCTCAACCTTCTTCCAGTCACTCCATCCACTCCAGTAGCAGTTGTATCTTTTCTTTGATCTTAGTACTTACCACAGTGCCTGGCATATAGTAGGCACTTAATAAATATTTGTGATTGATTGCTCAATCCTTCTTTTTCCTCCAAAAGAGCTTTTTTTTAAAAGCGCACTTGTTTGTTTTTCTTAGCTTTCTTCAGTAACCTTAGCTCATTTTGACCTTCAGTGAAACTTAAAGGACTGTGCCATGCTTTTCGGTTCACACTATATTATCTCCTCTTACTTCTACCTTCCATAGAAGTCTTTTAAAAATCTAAGTTGACTAATAATTTCCCTGTACATTTATGTCAGCCTTTTTGAATTACCCCTTCTCCACACTCCTCATTTGAACTGTTTTTCTTTTTGTCTTCAAAATTTAATCCTTGAGACCTTCCCACCTTCCCTAGATCAGTTCCCTGGTAGAATTTTAGTCTTTTTTCTGAGTGGTTCAAAATCCATTCTACTTATCCAGCCCTAAGCTCTCTCCTGATTTCTAGTCTTGCATTTCCAACTGCCTATTGGATTTCTCAAACTAAATACCTTCTTGGTCCACATCCTTCTTGAGCTCTGTAGTCTTTGACACTGTTGATTACCCTCTTCTCCTAGATACTGTCTTCTCTCTAGGTGTTGTGGCATTATTCTCTCTTGATTCTTGACCCGATTATGGGGTTTTCTAGGCAAGGATACTGGAGTGGAATGCCATTTCCATTGTGGATTAAGGCAAACAGAGGTTAAATGACTTGCTGAGGGTCATACAGATAATGAGTATCTGAGGCCAAATTTAAATACATGTCTTCCTGACTCCAGGCTCAGCACCTCTATCCACTAAACCATCTTTGGTTTTTTAAGGACTTTTTAAAGTCCTTCATAAATACATTTTACATGATTGCACATGTTTAACCTATATCAAATTGCTTGCTGTCTTGGGGAGGGGAGATAGGAGGGAAGGAGGGAGAAAAATTTGGAACTTAAAATCTTTCAAAAATTGAATTTCAAAAATTGAAAATTGTCTTTACATGGAATTGGAAAAGATAAAATATTATTAATTTTTTTATAAAGCCTGACCCTTTTCCCCTACCTTTTCCAATCTTCTTATACTTTATTCCTTACCATGTACTCTCTGATCCAGTGATGATGGCCTCATTGCTGTTCCTCAAATAATATACTCTACCTCCAGGCTCTGGGAATTTTCACTGGCTATTCCTCATGCCTGGAATGTTCTCCCTCCATATCACTGCCTCTTGACTTCTCCAGCTTCCTTCAAATTCCAGTTAAAATCCCACCTTCTACAAGAAGCCTTTCCCAATACTTCCCAAGCCTTCCCTCTCTTGATTATTTCTAATTTATCCTTTATGCATCTTGTTTGTAAGTAGTTGTTTTCATGTTGTCTGTGAATTGTTTGACTTGCCAGCACCTTGAGAACAAGAACTGTGTTTTGCTTATCTTTGTATCTCTGGGACTTAGCACAGGGCAGGAGAAGGGCTGGCATGTCAGACTAAGCCTGACTTTTCTCTCCTCTACCACAAGTTTTAAGAGGGAATGGTGACTCCTGGCCCCTCCCCAACTTTTGCATCATACTAGTTTCTCCTAGTTGATGAGAATGTGATACATAATGTTTCTTCTACCTTTTGAAGGAAAAAATATCATTAAGGCAAGTCAAGAAACCATTGCTGCCGTTCATTCATTTTCAGTTGTGTCCAACTCTTCATGTCCCCATTTGGGGTTTTCTGGGCAAAGATACTGGAGTGGTTTGCCATTGACTTCTCCAGCACATTTTACAGATGAGGAAACTCAGTTTTAATGGTTAAATGGTTAAATTTATTAAGTGTCTGAGGCCAGATTAGAACTCAGGAAGATGAGTCTGACCCCAGGCCTAGCACTTTATTCATTGTGCCCCAAGAAACCCTTAACCATTCTGTTCTGGGTGAAAAGGGCACAATGTCTACTTAATTACAGTCCCTGCTATTCTGTGCCAGACGCATTACCAAAGTCCTCTTCTATTTCCTCTTCCTGTCCTGGTGGTCTGTAATATGCTGATGAAAATATTACTAACATATCTGTTTAACCTCTTTGAAGCATCTTGTTGCAGTGGAAGTGAACAAAAACAGGTGTCTTGAGACAGCTTGAACCTGGAAAGAAGGACTTCACCAGCGGACAAGGGGAAAAGGACAAGGGATTCAAAGGCATGATTCCTAAAGCTGAAGTCATCCGTGCAAGTGACATCCAGCAGCCAAAGCACCTGGAGTAATTTTTGAATAAAATTTCCCCCAAAGTACCAGTTCCTTGCATCAGATGCCATGACCAGAGCAGAGCTATGATAAAATGATCAGACTAAGGATGGCCAGGAGCGCAGGCCAAGCAGAGATGTAATATTTAGCTATGGGAGCCTGCACACTACTCTCTTCATTTATTTTTGAGTCTTCTTCAAGTTTTGAGTTCCTGGTGGCCCTGCCTGGGCTCTAGATGCTTCTGGATTCCAGCTTCAAGAGGGAAGATGAACATTGTCAATGGTACATCATGTTGCTGAAGGAAAAGACTCTGGAAAGTCAAAGGAATTGACAGTCTCTACATCATGTCTCTATTCCCAGCTTGCTATACTAGTCACACTCTCTCTCTGTGTCCCTGTCTCTGTCTTCTCTCTCTGTGTCTCCGTCTCTGTCTCTCTGTGTCTCTGTCTCTGTCTTCTCTCTGTGTGTCTTTGTCTCTGTCTCTCTGTGTCTCTGTCTCTGTCTTCTCTCTCTGTGTCTCTGTGTCTGTTTCTGTCTCTGACTTTGTCTCTCTGTCTTTCTGTGTCTCTGTCTATCTCTCTCTCTGTCTCTGTGTGTGACTCTCTCTGTCTTTGTCTCTGTCTCTGTTGAGTAAAATAAACCTCACTCCCCATGGGAGAGCTCCTTTACTTTGTATTGTCTGGTACAGGAATGTGATGTTTTGCTATTGTTATTAGCTATGGACTAGACAGATTCCAAGAAGTGGAATCTTAATTCAGAGACAAGCTAAGAGCTATCTTAAGTGGGCAGACAAAAATTTATATATATATATAAAGGGGTAAAAGATGGGAGGCAGCACATTTTGCTAAAAATCACTCTAGATTTAGAGAGAATCTGGGTTCAAATCCCAAGTCTCTCTTCTTGTGTAACCTTGGAAAAGTCCTTTCTCCTTGAAGGGCCTCTGTTTCCTGAGACGTAAAATGAGGGAGTTGGACAATGCTAGCTTTTAGCAGCCTTTCAGCTATAAATTCTGTGATCTTATAAATCTATTGACAGTAATCCAGTTACAAGGACTTTGTGGTTAAGTTATAGGAAACTTAACTCCAGAGAAGGTAGAGAAAAAGCCAGGAACCAACCCCTTTCCGTTCCCTCCTTTCCGTTCCCCTCCTCCCAATTTCAATGTTAAGCTATAGCACAAGACAGGAAATACATCTTTTGGTTTGTTTTCATCAGTCAACTTAGATTTTATCTTTAATTTTTAATATATATATATATAATCTTTCTTTTTATTTATAGACTTTGCTTTAAATAACCTTTACTTCTCAGTATATACTTCCACCTCCCAAAATTCCTTATAATAGGGCTAAAAATAGAGACGAATCATATCCTTAGTTTGGGAACTTGCATGTGAGGAAACTCCTTTTAACAACGCATGTCAGCATCCTCTTTGCAATGTATAGTCTTAAAGAGTGACCAGGAATTCCAAGAAGGTAAATGACTTCTTCAGGGTTATTTAGTCAGAAAGTATCTGAGGGTGGACTTGAACCCAGGTCTACTTGGCAACTCTGAAGTCAGGCTTCTGGACCTTGGAGCCCAGTCACAGGACAGTAGTATTCAAGCCAGCCATGGATTTAAGGCCTGTGGACTTGGTGGATGAATCTTCCTAAAATGTAGGTCTCACCCTATCATCCCTTTCAATAAATTTCAGTAACTCTTTACTGAGGCAGCTAGGGGGCACAGTGGATAGAGCACCTACCCTGGAATTGAGAACCTGAGCTCAACTTCAGCCTCAGACACTTACTGGTTATATGGCCCTGGGCAAGTCATTTCACCTTGTTTGCCTCAGTTTCCTCATCTGTAAAATGAGCTGGAGAAGGAAATGACAAACCACTCCAGTGAGGGAGGAACCATGGAGAGCAACTAAGACTCAAGTCAGTTGGGAGTGGTTGTCTTGATGCCTGAATGGGGATGTGAAAGTGACCCAAGCTGGGACCCTGTACTGGGAAAAATCCACTCCTCTCTCATCCAACCATGCTCTCCATGGTTCCTCTCTCTTTGCCAAGAAAACCCCAAATGGGGTCATGAAGAGTCAGACACAACCGAAATGACTCAGTGACAAGCTCCCTGTTACTTTTAGGATCAAATATAAAATCCTTTGTTTGACTTTTAAAGCCCTTCATAACCCAATCCCTTCTACCTTTTCATTACCCCTTATTCCCTTCTACTTAGTCATCTTATTCTTCTGTACCCACTCTTTGATCCAATGACTCCAGCTTCCCTTGCTATTCCTTGAACAAAACACTATTTCCCTTAGCCCATGAATTTTCACCAGTTGTCCCCTGGATCTGGCATCTTTTTCCTCCTCTTCTCTGTCTCTGGGCTGTCCTGGCTTCTTTCAGGTCCCAGCTAAAAACTAGTCTTCTGTAAGAAGCATTCTCTAGGGCTAGGTGGCACAGTGAATAGAGCACTGGCCCTGGAGTCAGGAGGACCTAAGTTCAAATCCAGCCTCAGACACTTAACACAAAACTAGCCATGTGACTTTGGGCAAGTCACTTAATCCCAATTGCCCTGCCTTCCCCCATCCAAAAAGAAGATGACTTCTAGTATCCCCCTAAATGGAGTGCTTTCCCTCTGAGATTACCCCCAATGTATCCTGTGTACATCTTGTTCGTACATAGTTATTGCAAGTTGTCTCCCCAATTAAAGTTTCCTTGAGCTCCAGGAGAGTAGACTCTTTTGACTTGACCACAGGTCTCAATGGTCTCTGCTCAAGCACTGATGGCTTTG
Source organism: Pseudocheirus occidentalis (assembly GCA_028646575.1). Lineage (NCBI taxonomy): Eukaryota > Metazoa > Chordata > Mammalia > Diprotodontia > Pseudocheiridae > Pseudocheirus > Pseudocheirus occidentalis. Next base: position 202,756,772 of record CM053593.1, on the reverse strand, counting down.
GCACTATTGGCCTGCATCTTCTTCAGTTCCTTTTTTGCTATGTTTCTTAGCAAAACACATGTTTCTGAGAAATTTGGGATCAGCCTCTTTCAGAGACTCATAGCTCTGTTACCTAGGTTTCTTGATGCCATCTCTGGGCCATTTGAAGGATTGGTTTGTTTGTACACTTGACTTTTACACCACTACTGCCCCAGCTGCTAAGCATTCACTTCCACAGCCTAAGATACTGTCATTTCTATTGTGTGTATATACAACCTCCCCCATCCCTGGACAATTTGGGTTCACATCAATCAATTGTTTTATCACACTTAAAGGTGTAGGAGAGAAAAGACACATTTAGAACAGAAGCTAATGAATGCTTTCTGAACACAAAGGAAATCAAGGATTATAAAGTGAATAATAATCCATAATAGATTCAGTTTCTCTCCCTGGAGAGAAGGAATGGGAAGGATGGGGTGGATTTTGCCCAGTACAGAGTCCCAGCTTGGGTCACCTTCATTTCCCCATTTAGAAATCAAGACAACCACTCCCAACTGACTTGAGTCTTAGGTTGCTCTCCGTGGTTCCTCCCTCACTTACTGCTCACTTTCAAGAGTTTCCTCCTCTTCTTGCTAGTTTGACTTCCTGTCTCTATAGCTCACCACCCCTTTTCAAGCCCAGGTTCAAAGACAGAAGCTCCAGGGCTCAGGAAATGCTGAATAAATAAAAGCAATTCCTAAGAGCAGGGCAGATGCGTAGGTCCCAGGTCTCTCTAAATACTCTCTCTCTAGGTGGGGCTGAGGATGAGTTATAGCTATCAAATGAGAGGGTTAGACTAGATAGATGGTCTCAGGTACTGTCCAGCTCTAACCACTTTCAAAGCACTCCAGTATCTGTGTCAAGAAAACTCTAAATGGGGTAATGAAGAGTCAGACACACCTGAAATGACTGAACAATAATAACATACTGTAGTTGGGTGGTTTGCTGCTAACGGTTTCTGTTAAGTAATGACAATGAAAAGAAAGAATGGCAGTATTCTCCTTAACTCATGTTTTTATGGACCACGTAACTATTTCTGGGGTCTTCCATCAATGAAACATATGTCCAAGCTCCTATGTTTGAAGTTGGAGTAGGTACTTGAGGACCATTGGCAAACTCAGAATTTTTTTTCTTTAATATAAATATTTGTTTATATTAAAGAGTTTTAACTATGTTTTTTGCTGGTGAATAAAGGAAGAGGGGCCCAATTTTCATAGAGGAGAAGGACATTTCATGATTGTCATCACTGTCATCATCATAATCACCACAGAGCATCTTGAAGAGCCTGCCCATGTTGGCCATTTGCTCAGAATGAGACAGAATAGTGTAGATAGGATCCCTGCCCTCTGGCAGCTGACGGTCCAAGGATGTGTCTACATTAAAAAAAATCCAACTACTGAACAAATAAACACCTACTGTGTAGAGGGAATATTGATAGGTGCTGAAAAGACACACACAAACACATACACACAGTAGTCCCTAACCTCTAGGAGCTTACATAGGGGAGGGAGGAGAGGAAGAGATCCAACATATACACAAATAAATTTTTTAAAAAACAAGGAAAATTCAGAAGGCATAGAACACTAATGTCTAGGGAGGGAGTAGATCAAGGCAGCCTTTATAAAGAAAGTGACACTTGAGCTTTGAAAGAATGGATGAATCAATCAATCAAAAAAACACTGTTTATTTTAAGTTTATTTATTTTTAGTTTACAATATATAATTCCACAAGTTTTTGAATTCCAAATTTTCTTTCCCTTCCTCTCTTCCCTCCTCCCCCCTGGACAGCATGCAATCTGATATAGATTCTACATATACCTTCACATTAAACATATTTTTACAATAGTCAAATTGCAAAGAAGAATTATAACCAATGGAATGAACCACGAGAAAGAAAAAACAAAACAAAGAGAGAGAGCACATAGTTTGCTTCGTTCTGCATTCAATCTCCATCATTCTTTCTCTGGGTGTAGACCACCTTGTGGTGGCAAAGAATTGGAAGTCAAGGGGATGCCCATCAATTGGGGAATGGCTAACAAGTTGTGGTACACTAATGTAATGGAATACTACCGTGCTATAAGAAATGAGGAGCAGATGGACTTCATAATAACCTGGAGAGACTGATATAAACTGATGTTAAGTGAGAAGAGCAGAATAAGGAGAACTTTGTATGTGCACAATTACAGACACATGATATCTATGATGACTGACTTTGATAAACTAGATTTATCTCAGCAATGAAAGGTTCTAAGACAACTCCAAAAGACTCATGATGCAAAAACAAACAAGCAAAACCCTAAAACTTATTAAGTATCTGCCATGTATCAAGTACTGTTATAAGCACTCAAGGTAACAACTGGATGTCCAGGATCATGATGATAATTTAAAACTAACCCTTTAAGGTTTAGAAGTGCTTTACATAGGTTATCTCATTTGAGTCTAATGATAGAGGCAACACACAAAAGGGAGTATTGGCCAGAGAAGGGCACTTTGGTTCAGAAAATTAGATTGTGAGCAGAAAAGACAAAGATGCTAAGAGGATTCCAGAGGGAGTGTATTCCAGACATGAAGGCACTGAGTATTGAATACACAGTTATGAGAGGTGGAGTATTAAGTTCTGAGAAAACTAGGAATCTCTTCTAACTGGAACATAGAATTCATTAAGAGGAATAGTAGGAGATAAGGTAGGTGGAATCTGACCTCAGGTGGGAAGTAAGATTGGGCCAGGGTGAACAAAGTTTCCAAATTTAGGTGGGTGCCCTTGGGTGAGGCATGGGAAGGGAAGGCATCAGGGCCTGGCCTAGGACCTGCCATTTTAGTTTAGAATCCCTTTGTTAGAATTCAATTTGAATAGGGGCTAGTTCCTGATTTCTTACTCACATGGTCACTCACCCAGTAGGACTTCACTCTACCCTTTGGCTTCTTAAAGGAATTTCAGCCCTTTAATCATTGTGACTTTACAATTGCAAGCATTTTAAGGAAAATTTTTGAATTTAAAAATCCTCCTGCCACTGAAAGCAGTAAGCCCGAAGAATCATTCACAGGGTCTCTTTAGATGGGAGTTTCTTGTATTTTTTATGGAGTTGGGGGAGGGGGGATATTTTGTTTTTTAATAATGTGTTCTTTTGGCCATCAGAGAATGGCAGCTGTTGTGTTTTACATGTTTTCTATATTTTTATGGATTCTGAAAAACATAATAAAATAAAGTTAGTTGCTTCTTGAAAAAAAAAAAGGTAGATGGAAATCAGATTTCAGAAGACCTTAAAGACCAGATCAAGGAGTTTGCATGTCATTCTATTAGCAATTAAGGAGCCATTAAGGACTTTTGACTGTGTCAGGTCTGTACCTTAGGAAGAACTATGTGAGGAATTGGAATTAGGAAAGACTAGAGACAAGGAGGTTAATTAGAATGATATTACAGTAACATAAGTGAGAAATGATGACCATCTGAATTAGGGTGGCAGCCATGTGAGTAGAGAGAAGTGTGGATGTGAGAGATATCTTGGAGAGAAGAATTAACAAGACAGTATCTGATGAGGTTGGTGGGGAGGAAATCAACAATGACTAGGAGCTTAGTAATGTGGATGACTGGAAGGATGGTGGTACTCTGAGTAGAAATAAGGAAGTCTGAAGGAGGGAGTGGTTAGAGCAAGAAGATAATGAATACTGTTTTGAACATGTTGAATTTGAAATGTCATTGGGACATTAAGGTGGAAATATATTCAGCAGCCAGTTTCCAGATTGGAGCTTGAGAGAGATCGGGGTTGAATACAAAGATCTGGAAATCCCCTGTGGAGGAATGATACTTGGATCTATAGGAGCTGATGAGAGTAGAGAGGGTAGAGAGAGAAGCGGAAAAGTCCTAGGGCAGTCCTAGGGACCATCCACAGCATGGAGGGAGTAACTGGATGATGATCCAGCAAAGGACACTGAGGAGTAGTTAGGTGGAGTGCCAGGAGAGAGCAGGGAGATAAGGGAGGAGAATATCCAGGAGGAGTGTGGGTTAAATGATACCAACATTTTCAAAGGTCAATAATAACTGGCATTGGTACAGCCTTTTAAGATTTGCAAAGCACTGTACTACATATTATCTTATTTGATCCTCATGACTCTGTGAGATAAGTGTTTTTTATTATTTCCCCTATTTTACAGAGGAGAAAGCTTAGGTTAATAGAGGTTAAGTGACTTGTAGAGAAATCAGTGAAGAGTTGTCCCAATACTATAGATCAGAGGGGATGAAGGCTTGAGCTAGGAGGCTGTCTATGTGTGTGGACAGAAAGGGACAGATAGGAATTGATTTTCTCTGCTACATGGGAATACGTTTTTTCTTCCTTGTTTGATTTTCTACTCTGCTCCTCTTAGTAGCTATTGCAAACCTCTCCTCAATGCTTCCCACTCCCCCCTCAAACTTTCTAACTCAGCAGATGTTATTGCCTCCCACTTTACTGAGAAAATAGAGACCACCCACTGTGAGCTTCCTCTTTCCCTCCACTCCTCACCTCAAAACCTTTCCATATCTTCATGCATCCTCTCCTTTATTCCTGTCTTTTAGGAAGAAGTGTACCTTCTTGCCAAGGTCAGCTTCTCTACCTGAGTCCTCATTTCCTTTCCCTCCCATCTTCTCTGGAAGCTTGCTCTTTCAATATTGCCCTCTTCCCCCCCCCCTCCCTCTCTCCCTCTCTTCTTTCCTTCTCTCTCCTTTTCTACTCTGCCTCTCTCCTCATCCCTCCACCCTTTTTCATTCATCTTTAATCTCTCCTTATCTACTGACTCCTTCCCTGTTGCCTATAAATCTTGTCAGGTCTCTCCCATCCTTAGGAAATCTTTTTTCTTATTTTTTTTTTCAAGGAGATATTTCACATTGCTTTCTATTTTTTTGTGTTTTTTGTAACAGTTTAATAGTATCTTGGTTTCTCATAAAGTCATTAGCTTCCACTTGCTCCACTCTAATTCTGAAGGAATTATTCTCTTCAGAATGCTTTTGAGACTCTTTCTCCATCTGGCAAATTCGACTTTTTAAGGCATTCTTCTCTTCATTGGCTTTCTGGGCCTCCTTTGCCATGTGAGATAATTTGCTCTG
>CM053593.1:202727634-202751175 GCA_028646575.1 Pseudocheirus occidentalis | reverse complement strand
GGAGATTGTGGAGGGTCTTCAGGAGGAGTCAGATGAGGTCAGACTCCAGCAATGAGTAGTTAAGGGTGGGAAGTTGCTGGAGGCTACCTGGAGACCATAGACAATGGTGGGCCAAGCCAGTTCAAGGGTGGGAAACTATTGGAACAAAGGAGGGCTAAAGACTTGGGCAGAGCCACATCTCAAGGCTCATGACCTCAGGCAAATGTCTTCCCTGGGAAGGTTTACTTTCCCAGAGCCTGTACCTCAAAGAATCAAGGAGAGCTCAAAAAGGGGGGAGGGGTCTCAGAGCCTACACCTCATCAGATAGAGTGCCTGGACTGGAGTCAGAAAGACTCAGCTTTTTAAATTCAAATCCAGCTTCAGATACTTATTAGCTACATGACTCTGGGCAAGTCACATAACCCTGTTTGCTTCAGTTTCCTCATCTGTCAAATAAACCGGAGAATGGCAAACCACTCCAGTATGTTTCCTAAGAAAATCCCAAATGGGATCATGAGGAATTGGACATGACTGAACAGCATAAAACCAATCCTGAGGTGGTCTGTACACACTGCAAGTTAGCAAATATGACAAAAGACTGTTATAGTCAATATTGGAGAAAGATGGAGATGAAGAGGTACCCAAAGAGTGTTAGGGCTGCCAGAGACCCCAAAATACAAACATGCCGGGTCCTGCAGAAAGAATTCCACTCAAGTCTTCTCAGAAAAAGTAAAGTTTATTGAAAGTTCAAGTTAGCTATATGGGGTCCTAGGGCATTCTGTGGCACTGTCACACAGAGCAAGTCTGTGCTAAGCTATTCTATGACGCTCTCACAGAGAAAGTCTCTGCTAGGCCATTTCAAGGCACTCTCATGGAGATGGAGGGAAGATGGGGTCTTATATACAGAGGAATCTAGGGGTGGTTCAGAGGAGGAGCCTGTGGAGGGTCTTAATGAGTTTGGGGAAGGTCTTCAGGTGGAGTTAATGAGGTCAATGCAATAGGAAGATTCAGACTTCAAGGGGTTTCCCAGATCATGTACCTCCAAGATTCAAGAAGAGCTTAAAAGGGGGGAGGGTCCCAGAGCCTACACCTCATCAGAGATACTACATTGTTGGTAGAGTAGAGAAACATAACCATTTTGGAAAGCAATTTGGAATTGGTCAAAGTGAATAAATCGGCTGTACCTTTTGACCTAGTGATTCTACCATCAGGTATATACAAGAACACAAGATAAACCAAAATATTTATAGCAGCATTTTTTTGTAGCAAAAGATTGGAAACAAAATAGATGCCCATTGATTGCAGAATAGCAAAACAAACTGTTACATGAATGCAATGGAATAGTACTGATCTGAAAGAAAGGACAAATGTAATGAGTATAAAGAAGCAAAGAAAGATGAGCTTGAATTGATACAGAGTAAAGTAAGCAGAGCCAAGAAAACAATTTACTTAATGACTAGCAATGTTAACAGAATAGCTGCAAAGGAAAAAAAAAATCTAAATTAGAAGAAGTATGGCTTGAAAGAACAAATGAGATGCTACTCCTATCTCTGCCCTTGGTAGGAAGTCCCAAGTGTGGTATGTTACACATGTTTTCAGACTTTTTCAATGTTATGTTGGCTTTTTCCTTTTTATCTTAAAACAAAACAAATGGATCCCTGGCAAGAAGAAGGGAAAAAACTCAAATAATACAGCATTTACTGCATGGCAGGTACTGTGATAAGTGCTGTACAGTTATTTTATTTGATCCTCACAAAAGCCCTGGGAAGTAGGTGCTATTATTCCCATTTTGCAGATGAGGAGACTGAGGCAAACAGAGAAGTGAATTGCCAGGAATCATACAACTAGCCTCCAAGGCCAGCTTTGAATTCACAGGTTACTGACTCTAGGCCAGTGTTCTATCCATTTCACACCTAGTTGATAGAAAGATAACACTAAAAACATTTTTGTAAAATGAATGGTGATGCTAAGCAGGAAACAGCAAAGCAGAGTCTAAAAACAGAACAATCACAATTCTAAGTGTAATAAAGATTGGATAGGTATGGGATGGGAGGAAGTTACTAGGGAATTCAGATTTGATGGGCAATACGGATTTAAGATTATTAAACCAGGTTAAGATGTGATCAAAGTGTTAAGAAAGATTATCCTGGTGACTGAGCATCAGATAGACTGGAGTGGTTTAAGGGTATATAGCCCATGAGACAGATCAGCCAAGAGATGGTTGGAGCAACTAGGCATGAGATAATGAGGTGAAATGAATGAAAGAAGTGGTAGTGGAAGAGAAAGAGTCAAATCATACTTTGCAGAGGAAAATTGACTTGTGACTGAAGATGAGAAGGAAATGAGAAAGGAGTGAAAATCAAGTCCAGGTTTTTAAGCTTGGATAATGTATTGAAGACTAGTGTAGTTGACAATGAGATTAATTTATTTAATAAATATTTATTGAGCTTATTTTTCCTTCATAGGGTTTACAATTAAGGTTTTAGAAGATATACACATGAAATTATAACATGGTTTTCTGAAGAAGCAGGCACTGTAATTAAACATGATGAATTCAATTTCAGGCATTTTGAGTTGTTTGAAACCAGCCTTGGGAACATTTATTGCCCTGACTTTGAAATGTCTTAAATATGGATTTTAGTTAACAATAGTCTTTTTGTTTACTATCCTGGAAATGCTAAACCATGAGCCTGAAAGGCATTTGTATGTGAAAAGTGTAAATTCAATTGAATATAGCATATTTTTATTTCAACCTTTACTATTTCTACTAAATTGCATCTCTTGACTACACAGGAAGTCACTAGGCCTAAAATATACATTATAGGTTCTTAGTAGTAATTAAGAGTGTGTGTGTGTGTGTGTGTGTGTGTGTGTGTGTGTATTTGATGGCTTTCTACCTTTTGCACTTTCACAACAATGTAACAAAGTTTACCCATTTGGTATGATCTTACCATTTTTTAATGGGGATTCTCCTAATTGAAAGAGGTAGAGTGTAGTGGAAATAGCAACAAACTAAGGAATCAGTATTACTGGGTTCTAGACTCAGCTTCACCACTGACCAGCTGTATGAATTTAGGTCATGTAATCTTTTTTGGACTTCAATATTTCAGTGGACTGTGTGTATTCCCTTTGGTAGGATAACTATGGCCCTTTTCTCTTAATATTTTATGGCATCATTAGTGAAAGTCATCATTAGTAATATGCAGTGGCTTTTTTCCAAAATATGATCCTGCCTATTTTCTTCTTCCAGATTGATTCTAAACCCAGCTTACTGTCTACTCTGCAGTATTTGTTCCTTACATGTGTATCAACAGACTAACTCAATAGGTTACTCATCCAACTGCATGTCATAAACTGGTTAATATGCATCCTTTCATTTACTTGTTAGGTTGATCTCTTCTGAGTGACCATTGATTTCAATAAAGAGATCCCTGCCATTGAGAGCAATGAATCAGAGAGAATACAGAGTACATCTGGGGGGGGGGGGGGGAAAGGGGGTGTAATGCAATCACCAAAATGTCACCTACCAACAGAACATCTAGAGAACCTCACCATCTAGGGATAATTCATTTGGACTTTTTTTTTTTTAGGACATTCTCCAAAACAGTAGCAATCACTTATGGCAAATCTGTCTTCCTGTTTTATATCTTACTTGATATTGATAAATCAGAGAATTAAAGTTCTCTGTGGCTGAATCTACCAAGGAATCTTGAACCATTGTATGGGTACCATAATATTAGAAGAGGGCCTTTAAGTTTATTGGGTTCTACCAAGTCAAGTGCTTTACTGGTGATTATTAAAGGATAAATACAGCAAAAATTTATCCTCTACATATTTGAGTCAATTCTTCAAGGCAATGTGGTATAATGGATAGAGATAAATAGCCTTGGAGTCAGAAAGACCTGGCTTCATGTTCTGCTTTGGACATATATAGGCTATGTGATCCTCAGCAAGTCACTTAACCTCTCAGTGACTGGGGCAAATTTCTTAACATTTGCAGAAGTGACAATCTACATTCAAAAACAAAGTTCCTCAGCCTCTCTATACTAAGGAAATCATGGTTCCAGTCCATGTCCTGTGTGGCATGTTGTAGAGAATCACTTAGGAAAAATTGCCTATTCCATTCTGGAAACTCCTTCATATTCACAGTAACTCATCTCAAAGACTTTATATTTATTTTGTAATAATGCTATTCAGGATATTTTTCTTTCTTTTGGAATTCACTGAATGGTTTTTTAGGTACTGTGATGTTAAGTTTAAATGTGGTTTCACTGTCATCGATTACATTGTAGAAATATTGCTATATATGTTCCATTTGACATCTATTTGTCCTTCCTGTTTCACCCATAGCTGTTCTATCTCTATGGGGCCTATGCCAACCTTTCTATATGCTTGCTGCCTTCTCCTGGACTGCCTTTTCACTGTTTTATGAGTCACTACTGCTCATAATCTTTCATCCTTTTCCTAATGTTTTGCAAATAATCATGAATTCTAAACTGGTTTTCCTTTTTACTGCCATGTCTCTCCATTTGGCAAAGACATCAAATGTTTAATGGCCGTTGTGATTTATGGACTCTTTTAACCTCCTATGTGTGGCAATTGTTTTATATCAGTTAAACTTATCCAAGAAATAATAATCAGAGGCGGTGTCTTTTATCCATTTCCCATTTTTCAGAGTCAACAACTGGTTTAAGTGGGTTGAGTTGGAGTTGTAATTACACACAATGGAATAGTTTCAGTAGGAATGAAAATAAAATCTAAAAATCTTAGTTTTCCTTTCTTCCAGTAGAAGGTAATTATTATACAATTAAAAAAAAAACCCTCCCATAGCAATTTATATTCACATGGTCATAAAAGGAAGCCAGACTTTTCTTTTTTTTTAAAGAAAGTAAATTCTTAATCCTTATATGGCCCAGGGACCCACAGACTAAGTTTAATCCTGGGAGCTGACTTCAAGAAAGTTAATTTTTCTTCTTTGATTCATTGCCTCCACCTGGAGTCACTCCAAGAAAATCTAACATATTAATGATTTAATCCCATGTTTAGTCAGTTAATACATATTAAAGCCCCTCCTTCCTTCTTTATTTCCTCCCTCCCTCCCTTCTTCCCCTCCTTTCCTTCCTCTGTCCACATAGAGTATCATACCCTTACGTGTGGGTACTCTTCCCACAGGAATGTAAACGTTGATGCTGAAACCAAGCAAGATACCTTGGGGTTTTTAAAGATCTCGCCTCAAACCCAGTTTACTGCTGTTCTCATTGATTGGTCAACAATAGGCCTCAGCCCAAGCCCACTTAGTAGTCATTGGTTGGGCCCAGATGGAGTGCTGGGATCCTGAAACGGTAACATTCAGGTCCTGCCTGAATGAATTAAACTCAAGTTTTTTTTTCAGCTGAAGGCCAGATTTATTAGAACACAGAAGGTGGGCATGATTCTAAAAATCTGCCCTATTTGATGAGGTGTAGGCTCTGGGACCCCCCTTGAGCTCTCCTTGAATCTTTGAGGTACTTCAAGGAAGCACCTTGAAGTGTGATTGAATCTTCCCACTTGATAAGGCATTTGCAGAGCCATAAGTATTTCATTGTGGCTGGTCCCAAACCTCTGTTACTAGCCTGGCCCCCCATTGTCCATCTGCTTTCCACCCTGGAGCCTATCAAAATATCAACCCACTCTTGCATTGACCTCATTAACTCCTCCTGAAGACCCTCCCCAAACTCATTATTGGAGTCTGACCTCATTGACTCCTCCTGAAGACCCTCCCCAAACTCCTCCTCTAGACCACCCCTAGATTCCTCTGTATATAAGCATCCCATCTTCCCTTCCTTTGTGTGAGAGTGCCACAGAATGCCCTAGCACAGACTTGCTCTGTGTGAAAGCGCCATAGAATGACCTAGGATATACTGGCTCCTTAAGAGTCTACCCCATATGGCGAACCTGTAATGAACTTTCAGTAAGCTTTACCTTTCTTTGGCTAAGAAGGCTTGAGTCAAATTCTTTTGGCAGGACCTGGCATGTTGGTATTTTGGGGTCTCAGGCAGCCCTAACCCTCTTTGGGCTCCTCTTCAAAGACAGTGATTCATCTTATAAGACCTTTCAGTTAAACATCTGTGGTTCTGTGAGATATGCTCTACAAACTCTGAAGTTCATCGTCAGGCAATCATGCTTGCTCCATGACCCACCAGGATTTTCTCACATAATTTCCTTTCATTTAAGGTTACCTTCCATCTAACTGTTATATGTCTTATGTGTATAGCTTCTATCTAAGATTACCTTCTATCTACATGTTGTTTACTGTGACCAGCACAGTTGCATGGCCTAACAACCAGCTGATTAAAGAGAGACAGGGATGTATTCGATAGTCTGTTTATTACAGAACCATTTCATACAGAGCCAAGATACAAGAAAATCATAAGGCTTATATTCCCTATAGCAGAAATTCTTACATAACCAGAATGCAAGAACCCTCTGGTCTCCACCACTCCCTACCCCAGCCTAAGGCTAGTTATTAAGACTTCATCCTAGGACCATGTCCAGAGGCACAAACAAACAGGGAGTCACAAACAAGACTGGCTAATTAACTACTCTGAATTTTCTTTAGTTATTTGTAGGACCAGTGGAGGCATCAACAAATAAGATTATACTCCTCCTGCATATCTGCCTAGTGACCTCATAGAAGAGGGGAGCATTTCCTTAATGGGGACCCCTGAAAGTCTAGTCTACTACATTATTTATCTTGCATGTATATATTTATATACATGTTGCATTCCTCATTAAGATGTAAGCTTTGTGAGAGCAGGGACTGTGTCAAGACAAATCAGACAAATATTATCAAATGTCTGCTGTGTGTCATGTACTGTGCTAAGTCCTGTAATACAAAGAAAAGCAAAAGTAATCCCTGCTCTCATAGAACTCAAGGACACACAAGGAGACAACATCAAACAACTATGTAAGTACAAGAATAAATTGGAGATAATCGTAGAAAGATGATACTAATATTAAGGGGGATCAGGAAAGGCTTCTCATGGAAGGTGGGGTGTTAGTTGTGATTTAAAGCCAGGGAAGACAGGAGGTGGAGATGAGAATGGAGAGAACTCCCATCACAAGAGACAGCTAATGAAAAGGCAAGGAGTGGCAAGTTGAAGTATCTTGTAGATGGAACAACAAAAAAGCCAGTATCACTAGATTACAGAGTCCATGGGAGTGAGTAAGGTATTAGTATAAATAGAGGAAGGGGCAAGGTTATGAAAGCTTTTATAAGTCAAACAGATGACTTCATAATTGATCCTGGAAGTAACAGGGAGTCACTGGAATTGACAGAATAGGAAGAATGCCATTAAATTGAAAGGTTTGGGGACAAACAAAGCCAATGCAACCAAGATTGGAAGGAAATTAGAAAGCTGAGAAATAATTTTTATAGCCAGTGTCTCTGACAAAGGCCTCATTTCTAAACTATATAGAGAAATGAATCACATAAGAATACAAGTCATTCCCCAATTGATAAATGGTTAAAGGCAGTTTTAAGATGAAGAAATTATCTACAATCATATGAAAAAAATACTCTGAGTTACTATTGATTAGAGAAATGCAAATTAAAACAACTCTGAGGTACTGCTTCACACCTAACCAATTGACTAATAACAAAAAAATGTTAGAGAAGATGTGGCAAAATTGGAACATTAATGCATTGTTGGTGGGGTTGTGAACTGATCCAACCATTCTGAAGAACAACTTGGAAATAGACCCAAAAAGCTATAAAATTGCACATACCTTTTGAGCCAGCAATATCACTCAGTACTAGGTCAGTATCTCAAAGAGATCATAAAAATGGGCAAAGGACCCACATGTACAGAAATATTTATAGCAGCTCTTTGTGTGGTGGCAAAAAATTGGAAATTGAGGGAATATGCATCAATTGGGAAATGACTGATCAAGTTGTGGTATATGGATGTAATGGAAAGACTATTGTGCTATAAGAAATGATAAGCAGTCAGATTTCATGGAAAAATGGAAGGACATACACAAACTGATGCTGAATGAGGTGAGCAGAACCAGGAGAACATTGTACACAGCAACAGCAACATTGTGCAATGACCAACTTTGACAGACTTAGCTCTTCTCAGCAATACAATGATCTAAAATAATCTCAAAGGACTCATGATGGAAAATGTTATCCACATCCAGAGAAAGAACAATGGAGTCTGGATGCAGATAGAAGCATACTGTTTTCTCTTTCTTATGGTTTTTCCTTTTTTTTCTGATTCTTCTTTCATAACATGACTAATGTCAAAATATGTTTCATATTTTGGATATGGATAAATTGTGTCAGAAGGGTTGACATTTTGGTGAGAGGGGAGGGGAGAGAAGAAGAAAAGAATCTGGAACTCAAAATCTTATAAAGATGAATGTTGAAACTATCTTTATATGTAATTGTGGGAAATACTATTAAGTGGAGGGGGAAAAGAAATGAGAATTATGGCAAAAATGATTGGAAAGGAAATTAGTGGTTTGATACAAAAGACATAAAACCTTTTATAAATAGCAAACTTCTTGAAGATAAGAATGGGTCAAACGAGACAACAAGAAATATTGAAGTCAGAAGAAAGAAAAAAATAGAATATAATGTAAGGTGTCTCATAGAAAAACAACTGACTTAGAAAACAGATTGAGGGGGCCAGAGCCAGGGGCCGGGAGTGGGAGGTATATGAGTCTTTTCTGTGGCCTGAGGCAGCAGGGTTATGCAAGCACACAGGTTTGTGAGATGGCTACAGACTTTCCTGAGTCCACAGCCCCCTTACTGCAGAGGAGATCTGAAGAGCAGCCACAAGCTAGACACAGATTACCTGCTGCAGATCCTTTACTGCAGAGTCTGTTCATTACCAAGAGTGCTGTGAATATATGCCTGATGTTGCTAAATGTAGACAGTGGTTAGAGAAGAATTTTCCAAATGAGTTTGCAAAACTCACGTAGAAAATTTCACCTAAACAAGAATCTGGAATTGGGGAAGACCCACGAACAGCAGGAGAAGAGAAGAAAAAGAAAAAAGAGGTGGAAGGGGTCAGATAAAACAAAAAAAGACAGTTCTGCAAAAGGTTATGATAGTCAAAATTCCTAGAGCAAAGAAGAAATACATGACAAGAGTGTGTGGCCCTGCAACTTTCAAGATTGACCTTAAAGAAGCACAAAGGTTTTTTGCTCAGAAGTTCTCCTTTGGTGCCTTAGTTATAGGGGAGGATGAAATCATCATTCAGGGAGACTTTACAGATGACATTATTGATGTAATTCAGGAGAAGTGGTCAGAGGTGGATGATAACAGCATTGAGGACCTTGGAGAAGTAAAGAAGTGATTTTAAAAATTTGTCTATATTTAATGACCCGAAGTTATAGTTGATGTAGCCAAAAGGAGGGAGGCCTTTAAAATATATATAAACCCTACAGTAAAATTGTAGACTACCCTTAAAAAAAAATAAAACAACATATTGAGGAGGAAAAAATTCATTAATGGACTACCCAAACACGATGACAAAAAAAAAGCCTAGACATCATATTTCACAAAATTTTAATAATTGTCCCTATATGCCAGAGAACAAAGTGGAAATAGAAAGAATTCACCACCTCTTGGTCACCTCCTAATAAAAGCCTTCAAATGAAGATTCATAGGAAAACTAGAATCAAAATCGAGAACTTCCAGGTCAAAGAAAAAACACCACAAGCAGAAAGGAAGAATTCAAGTACTGAGGAGTTTAAGTCGGCATCACACAGCCTAGCAGCCACCACTATAAAGGAGTGAAGAACTTGATACACAATATTCCAGAAGGCAAAGAATGAGGGCTTACCACCAAGAATGACTCAGAACCATTTCTGATGAAAAGAGCTATGTAGAAACTTTGTAGTTCAACACAGGAGTTAAGAGAAACATAGAAAGGTAAGTAGGAATAAAGAAAGATAAAGGACTAAACAAGGGTAAACTGTTTCCATTTAAATATGGGGAGGTGATAGATGTGTCCTCCCTGAACTTTATATCATCAATGGTCATAGAGGGAGCTGAATTGGACAAAGCCTGGGAGTAATTCTGTTATGTCTTAATGATTTTAAGAGAAGAATGGAAACAGGAAGAGGAGTGCGCTGGGGTGAAAGGAAAGGAAGGTTAGGAAAATCACACACAATCAAGATGTACAAATAGATATGGTAATTCAGAGAAAAGGACAGCACAGAATCAAATTGGTTCATCATTGTGTGAATATGGGAAGGGAGAAGAATATTGCCAATACAGGGGTATTGGAAAGAATTGAGGAGTCAAGGAGATTGGAGGAAGAGCAGGGTTAAAGCAAAGAGGAAAAGGTGGAATGGCAAGTGATCAGGTAAGGGACTTTTGGAATTCATGAACATGGAAATAGAATGTTTGATAATAGGAAGATCAAGGATATGACCATCTCCGTGTATTACTGAGGCAGGGTGGAGAAGTAGGTCATGGGAAATAATTAAGCTTAGTAACTGAGAGGTTAGACTATGAGGGCAAGAGTTAAGGAGAGAGAAAGACTACTTTTCTTTATACTTCTAGTCCTTAGCACAGTACCCAGCATATAGTAAGTGTTCAACAAATACTTATTGTCTTCAAACCTTTTATACATCCCTTTTCTAAAAATTATAAATTTATAATAATAAACAATATATTTATATAACATAATAAATAATATTAATAAATTATAAAATTATTGTCTCATGTAGAATAAGTGAACCATCATGTACATACCAAATAAAAAGGTTTTTTTTGGTTTTTTAAAATAGCATATTTAGCTCAAGCATCACACTTAATATGATGTTATTATTCTACCCCTTTTCTCTTCCTGATCTGACTCACTTCTCAACCTGCTTTCATGCTATCAAGTCCAGGAGGTTTTCTGAGAGTGAAACATTCTGACCATAGCCATGACCACACTCTTTTACAGTTTTATGAGTAATCTTAGTGGGATGGAGGAGGGGATATTTTCATATTCAATCCTTTAAGTCCTTGGCCCCCGTAGATGTGCTTGCTTCAAAACATTTACTAAACCCAAAGGAAAAAGCAAAAATAATCCTGACATTTGATTAATAGAAGGCAAAAAGCAGGAATGATCAAAATATTGTTCTATTTTGTCTGGCCCCTAAACCTAGGTCATACTCCCACCAATGCACAAAATATTAATGACAGAAAATGGATACAAATATATACTTATATGCATATACACATATACATAAATCTATACATATATAATTTTTATGATAGTTTTTAGTGTTCTTCAAAAATTTTTAATTTTTTAAAAATTTCAAATTCTCTCCTTTTTTCCTGCCTCCTCTCGCACCCACTGAAAAGGCAAGCAACATGATATCAATTAAGTGTGAAATCAGGTAAAACATTTCCATATTAGCCATATTTTTTTTAAAGGGAGAAAAAGAAAATGAGAAAATTATACTTCAATTTACACTCAGAGCTCATTAGTGCTATCTGCAGTGGATAGCATTTTTTCATTGTATCCTTTGGATCAGTGTATTGATCAGAGTAGACAAGTCCTTCACAGTTGATCATCATTACTATATGACTGTTATTATGCATAATGATCTTCTGGTTCTTCTCACTTTGGATCAATTCATGTAGGTTTTGTCATATTTTTCTGAAACCACACCCCTTGTCATTTCCCACAGCACTATAGTCCTCCATCACAATCTCATGCCACAACTTGTTCAGCTATTCCTCAATTAATGAGCATCCTCTTAATTCTTTTCTACCACAAGAAGAGCTGCTATAAATTTTTTTTTGCTTATAGGTCCTTTTTCCTTTTCTTTGATCTCTTTGGGATACAGACCTAGTAGTGGTATTCCTGGGTCAAGGGGTTTTATAGCCCTTTGGGCTTAGTTCCAAGTTGTTCTCTAGAATGGCTGGACAAGTTCACTGCTCCACATTAGTGTACCTATTTTTCCCTCATCCTCTCCAGCTTTTGTCATTTCTAATAGGTGTGCATATACCTCAGAGTTTTTTAATTTGCCTTTCTCTAATCATTAGTAATTAAAAGCATTTTTTCATATGACAACAGATAGCTTTGATTTCTTCTCAAAACTGTTTATATCCTTTGACTACTTATCAGTTAGGGAATGACTCTCATTTTTATAAGTTTGACACAGTTCTACACTCAGTATGTATTCGAAGTATGAAGCCTTTATCAGAGAAACTGGCTATAAATTTTTTTTTATATTACTTCATCATCTATGATACCTTTTTAGCAAAATGTAGTTTTCCAGATTATTCCTTTTAATTAAGTCTGTTTTTACTTTCATCTTATCTGAGATCATGATTGTTACCCCTGCCTTTTTTTAGTTCAGTTGAAGCAAATTAGATTCTACTACAGCCCTTTATTTTAACTCTATGTGTATCCCTCTTGTAAAGGACATGTTGTTGGATTCTGGTTTCTAATCCATTCTGCTATCTACTTCTGTTTTATGGATGAGCTCATCCCATTCACATTCACAGTTACGGTTACTATATATTTCCCTCCATCCCATTTTCTTCTGTTTCTTCTTCTCTCTCCCTCCTCAAAAGTCTATTTTGCTTCCAACCATTGCCTTCCTTAATCTGCCCTTCCTTTTATCATTTCCCTCCTTTTTCTTATCCCCTTCCCCTTTTATTTCCCTATTGGGTAAGACAGATTTCTATACCCAAATGAGTGTGTGTGTGTGTGTGTGTGTGTGTGTGTATGTATTATGCACAGCTAAGTAGTGGTATTGCTAGGTCAAAGATGTATAGTTTTATAGCACTTTGGGCCTAGTTCCAAATTGTTCTCTAGAATGGTTAGGTAAGTTCACTACTCCACATTAATGTACCTATTTTTCCTTCATCCCCTCCAGCATTTGTCATTTCTGATAGGTGTGATCAGTAGCAATATATTTATTTATTTCTGTGTTTACATGTATATACACACACACCTATATGTATGTATATGTGTGTATATGTGTGTGTTCTTCCCTCTTTGAACCAATTCCAATGAAAATGAGAATCAAGCACTGCCTACTATTCCACCCCATTTTCCTCTCCACTATAAAATCTCTTCCTCATATGCCTATTTTATGTGAAAAAATTTTTTACCATTCTATCTTTTCTTTCCTCCTTCTCCCACTGCATCCCTTTTTCCTCACTATTTCAATTTTTTTTGGAGATCATTCCAATGTAATCAACTCACATTCATGCCCTCAGTCTATATAAACTCCTTTTAACTGCCCTAATAATGATAAAGTTTTTAAGAGTTACATGTGTCATCTTCCTATAAAGGAATCTGGGAATAACTTCATTGAGTCTCATTACTTTTTCATATTTACCTTTTTATAATTTTCTTGAGTCTTCTGCTTAAAAATCATATTTTCTATTCAGCTCTGGTCTTTCTATCAGGAATGCTTGAAAGTCCTCTATTCCATTAAATTTTTCTCCTAAAGGATTATACCCAGTTTTGCTAGATGATTCTTGGTCATAATCCTAGCTCCTTTACCTTCTGGAATATCATATTCCAAGCCCTACACTCCTTTAACATGGAAGTCACTAAATTTTGTTTGATCAGTGAGAGAAACATTACTGAGAAATAAAGCGATTAAGCATTGGACTTTGTCTTCTTTCATTCCTGTGACTTGGAGAACAGACAGGTAAACTGTTTGGATTTAAGATAATAGAGTGGCAAGCCTCTGGAGTGCAGAGACCTAGATTCAGTTGAATCTTGTGTCTCTCCTTGTACCTAGCACATTTAACTACACACAATAGTTGCTTAATAAATGCTTGTTTTCTGTACTAAAAGGTACAGCTGAGACAAAGGACTATGATGGTCTAAAAAAGATAATCCACTAAAGCAATGGTTATCAACCTGTGGGTGGCAACCCCTTTGGGGGTCAAACAACCCTTTCACAAGAATCACAGGGGTCACTTAAGACCATCAGGACCCAGACACACCTCCTCTATCCATCTCCACTGCCGTAAAGGAAGCAACAAAGTGACTGTGAGAAACTCCTTAGTCTAGGAATAAAGAGGCAGCTAAGTTGTAGGACAGGGGTCCTCAAAATGTGATCCAAGATCTTCTAGGGGTTCCTGAGAACACTTCAGGGGACCATAAAGTAAAAGCTATTTTCATAATAATACTAAGATATTTCCATTTCTAAAATGGTAGATATCAATAGATTATAACCCACATAGACAAAGACTCTTTGGTAGGAGATTAGGGAGGGTCAAGATGAGGTCAGACTCCAGTAATGAGTGATTAAGGGTGGGAAGTTGCTGGAGGCTGCCTGGAGACCATAGACAATGGTGGGCCAGGCCAGTTCAAAGGTGGAAACAGGAACATTAAGGGTGGGAAACTATTGGAACAAAGGAGGGCTAAAGACTTGGGCAGAGCCACAAGTTAAGGCCTATGACCTCAGGCAAATACCTTCCTTGGGAAGCAGGAGGAAGTGAGTGCATTCTAGGCTCTGGGACCCCCCTTGAGTCCCTTGAATCTTTGAGGTACAGGCTCTGGGAAAGTAAATCTTGGCAGTAGCCAGGAATCTGTTTCTTAACTGAAATTCCTTTCTTACATGCTATAAGTTGTAATATTCTCAGATCTTTTCCTTTATCTTTTAAACCCTTCACCAAGTTTCCTCCCATATTAACGTCTCTGTAACCTCTGAATTTTTTTTTCAAACTGAAAAACTGGGCAAACTGGCAATCACCCTTCATAGAGCCTTCCCCTTACCTTGAATGAAATCCGCTGTCCCTCTAATCTCTTGTCGGCACGCTATCACCACCTGCTGGCAATTTCAGGGGGACTGGTTGCTAGAGACTTCTGTCCTGATACCTCACGTTGGGGCGCCACTTGCTGCGGCCAGCACAGTCTGGGCCTAGCTACCAGCTGATTAAAAACAAGGAGAGAGTGAGAGAGAGCTTCCAGCTTTTTATTAAGAAAGAGAGAGAGAGAGACACACACACACACACACACACACACACACACACACAAAGGGATATATTCCATAGTCTGTTTATTACAGAGCCATCTCATACTAATCCAAAGATACAGGGAATTTACAAGGTTTGTATCCCCTTAGGGAAATTTCCAGAACCACCCTAAGTCTCCATCTTTCCCTACCCCAGCCCAAAGCCAATCACTCATTAACCTCTTTATCCTAGGACCATGTACAAAGGCACAAACAAACAGGGAGTCACAATCAAGACTTGCAAATTAACTTTCACTACTTTCTTAAGATATTCACTAAAGCATGCACCCAACAAGATTATACTCACCTTTCCTATCTGCCTAGTGACCTTGTAGAACTGGGGAGCTAATGTGGCCAAGGCCCCTGAAAGTCTTGGACTACTACAAATAAAGGAACTCAGAGCAGGAGGAAATGAGTGCATTCTAGGCATAGAAGATGTTGAGTCAAAAAACCTGTTCCAGGTAAAGAAAATGGTCAACTGGGTCAGATATAGCAAGAAGTTAAAAACAATGAGAATTAAAAAGAGCCTATTAGACAAGCTGATCTCTGGGGGAAAAGTATACTCCAAACTCTGGCATTTAAAGACATCCACATGCGGGGCCGCCAGGTGGCGCAGTGAAGAGAGTGATCCTGCAGTCAGGAAGACCTGAGTTCAAATCTAGCCTCAGACACTTAATACTTAACTAGCTGTATGATCTTGGGCAAGTCACTTAATCCCAATTGCCCTCTAAAAAGCCAAAATATTTTTTTTTTAGTTAAAAAGACATCCACATTTTAGTTACAATTTATTCCAGCAAAATTTGACTATTTTGTAGTAGTATTCATCTTTCTCTCTACAATCTCCATGTCTTTGCTCCTGACATTCCCATGCCTGAAATGGACTCTCCTCCTCCAACTTTTCCCTATTTCCTTCCTTCCTTCCTTCAAAGTCCAGCTCAATATCCACCTCCATCTAAAGCCTTCCCTAAACACCTAGAACTCGTGACACTTTCTATTGCCCTAGATTCAATTCAAGCCAACAATTACCAAGCACATGCTATATTTAGCCTCTATTTGTGCAACGTATAAGTGCCTGCCTAGTGCCTTGTACAATCCTAGGTGCTAGAGATGGTAAATTTGCTGTTCTTTGGTCTCAAAGAGGATCAAAACAATATCACTATATTGGGATCAACATACAGTATGTCCAACTATGTCTAATCAGACCAATATGAGCTCACAAGTCTCTTCCACAGGTTGGGCACAAATAGTCTATATGAACATATGGTGTGGAAATATCTCTAAATTTCTACATCTCACCTATTTTTGAACTACCAAAATTCTGCTTTGCTCATAGAGTACAGTACCTTCTTTGATGCAGACATGCCACGCTGGGCAGTCCTGTGCCAGTGTCTCCCATGTCTCATTGGGAGATTGATTCCAAAGTTCTTTAGAGAAACATTGAGAGTGTCCTTGTGAAGAGATACCCAAAGAGGGTGAGGGCTGCCTGAGACCCCAAAATACCACGTGCTGGGTTCTGCTAAAAGAATTCCACTCAAGTCTTCTCAGCCAAAGAAAAAGTAAAGTTTATTGAAAGTTCAAGTTCGCTATATGGGGTAGATTCTTAAGAAGCCAGTCTATACTAGGTCATTCTATGGTGCTCTCACAGAGCAAGTCTCTGCTAAGCTATTCTAAGGCGTTCTCACAGAGCATGGAAGGAAGATGGGGTTCTATATACAGAAAGGTTACGGGAGGAATCTAGGGGTGGTCCAGAGGAGAAGATTGTGGAGGGTCTTCAGGAGGAGTCAGATGAGGTCAGACTCCACTAGGGAGGGTCTTCAGGAGTCAAGATAAGGTCAGACTCCAGTAATGAATGGTTAAGGGTAGGATGTTGCTGGAGGCTACCTGGAGACCATAGACAATGGTAGGCCGGGCCAGTTCAAGGGTGGGAACAGGAACATTAAGGGTGGGAAACTATTGGAACAAAGGAGGGCTAAAGACTTGGGCAGAGCCACAACTTAAGGCCCAGGAGCTCAGGCAAATACCTTCCTTGGGAGGATTTACTTTCCCAGAGCCTTTGCCTCAAAAATTCAAGGAGCTCAAAGAGGAGTCCCAGAGCCTACACCTTATCACTTGCATCTCCTCTTCTGACCTTCATGTGAGTGCTTGCCTTATGGGAGTTCTCTCTAAAATAGTCTTTTAGGCAAACAAACATTGGCATTTGAACAACATGGCCAGCCCATGAGATTTGTACTCTCTGTGACAGAGTTTGTATTTCTGGCATCATCTATGTGTACATCTCTGGAAAGTATACTGCCAAGGTAAGAGAACTTATCCACAGCATTAAAAAATTTCTCCATTTGTTTTACTGATGATATCACATATGCATGGTGCAGATTGTCTGTTAGAGAACTTCTATTTTCTTGGTGTTGTCAGCCCAAAATTAGCACAAGCAGCAGAGAATCAATTCATACTTTGTTGCATCTCAGTCTCAGAAATTGCACTGAATGCACAATCATCTGTGAACAAAAAGTTGTGTACCAACTCTGTCTACTTTAATCTTGGCTTGTAACCTTTGCAAATTAAGTAATTTACCATCAGGGCCATAAGTGACCTTGATACCAATTTTATCTTCATTGAAGGAATCTGACAACATCACTGCACCATCTAGTCGCCCCTGGTAACAGGACCACAGTTTTTGTTGCAAATATTTAGTTTAGAGAGGATGTCTATGGCTAGTCCAACACTCTGTACCACAAATCACCTTTGTATTCTCACATCCTATCTTGTCTATTACTGTCTGTTAATAGACATAGTCTATTAAATGCCAATGTTTGCTGCAAAGGGTGCATCTGTGAAGTTTATTGTGCTTAGGTAAGTGGAAGACAACGTTCAATTAGTGATGAGGTGATGAGACGTATGGGACTTCAGTACTAAGTGACTGTTGCTGCTGCTATTTCCCACTCCATTCCTCCCAAGGACTCCCTAACAAGTATGATAGTCTGTGCCTGCTCTTACATTAAAGTCATCCAGAATAATAAGCTTGTCTTCTTCTGGCACATTGATGATGAAGATTTCCAGGTCTTCATGAAATTTTTCTTTGACCTTGTCAGGGTTCGTCATGGTGGGAGCATATACACTGATGATGGTATTGTCAGCCTTGTTTTACTAAGGGCTGCTATTTGGATGTGATACCTGATTCGTTCTCTTGTAATAAGAGTTATTCCTCTCTCAGGTCTACTGAATTTCATGTTGTTCATAAGCACACACACATTCTGTGTACTGAGGGTGAGTAGGAATCATCTTTGCAAAAGTTTTTGTACATTTTTTTGTATGTGTTCAACCACAGAGTGGGAACCCCATCTGTAGTGGCAAGAAGATTAGGGTTGGGCACCTTTTCTAGCTCCTTCATCATGCCAGGAGGTGAGCAGTGTGGTCTTTAAAAAATTTGCTCAGATGTCCAGGGGGTTGCCAGATCCCACTACTACTTCAGTCCAGTGAGAAAAGGAGTCTACGGTCTGGACTATGCAGGGTTGTAACTATAGTTCCCAGTCTATCCATACCTGATGATTTGTCAGTTGTCAGTGGCTGCAGGACTTTGAGGTAGATAAAAATGGTAAAATGATATGAGTGATATCTTTTGACACTTACATAAACTGGATTTAAGTGAGGCAGGCCTGTATGAAGCCTTCAGCTTCACTCTCTCCTCTCACTCTCTGATGATTTTAATCATCAGAGTCCAGTGGCAAGATAAAAAATCAAAATGACTGGCAGTGGTTCGGGATGCAGAGGAAAACCTCAGCATCTTTCATGTCTAACCAAGCTCCTCATGGTCCACAGCATTTGCTCCAGTCACCTTCATGGCCACTGGAACACTTTGTTCTCATCCACCCATTCCTGGGGAAAGTCTTCACATGGATGGGGGTAGACACTCCCCTAATGTACTAATAGGTTTAAGACTCCTCAGTTACCCTCAACCTGATTTAGTTGATCTGTTGAAATAGTTGTAGGGTGTGGCCACTGCCCATGGTACAGCTTCTTGGAGCCATGAGATGTTGGTTGAGATCATGAAGACAATGAAGGTAGAAAGCAGCCCTCACACCAGAGATACTAGTCTTCCCTGAATACCTTACAAGTGCTAGACATACAAGTATGAAGAATGAAGCACACCCATACAGTGAGTTGAGCCTGTATGCCGCAGCTGAGTGTCCCACAGGGGGAAAACTGAGAAAAGTCAGTGACTCTCTAAAGGTTTAAGTGTCACTGAAGCAAGGAAACAAAGCAGGATGCTGAGAGCAGAAGACTGAAGGCAGGGGCAGCTAGGTGGCACAGTGAATAGAGCTCTGTGCTGGGAGTCAGGAAACTGAGTTCAAATCCAGCCTCAGACACTTATTAGCTGTGTGACTCTGAGCAAGTCACTTAACCTTTTTTATCTCAAGTTCCCCAACTTTAAAATGAGAATAATAACAGCATTTATCTTCAGGGCTGTTGGGAGAATCAAATAAAGGTAGTGTTTGTAAAGCACTTAACACAGTATCTGGAACATAGTAGCGCTATAAAAATCTTTTTGTCATGAGGTTCTTGGGTTGTTTTGTTCTGTTTGTTTTTTGCTTTTTGGAGGGGGGAGGTGGGGCAATTGGGGTTAAGGGACTTACTGAAGTCACACAACTAGTAAGTGTGTCAAGTGTCTGAGGTCAGATTTGAATTCAAGTCCTCCTAACTCCAGGGCCCCTGTGATTCTGGCCACAAATATTGACCAGCCTCTTAAGGAATCCGACCACTTTAATGGAGGCTCAAGGAGTGGGCGGATCTGAATGGGAGTGGACAGGCAGTGGTGGCTGTGAGAAAGGAGCTAGAAGGAATCAGGGGTGAGTGGGGGTGGGGGGGAGATGGGGAGGTAACAGACAAAGAAGAACTAGGCTAGGTTAGAGTTAACAGAGAATTGGAGGTTTGGGTGTGGGGCCGCAATGAAAGGCCAGTTGATTGGGATGGGTTAATGCCTCAGGCAAATGACAAAGACTTGGCCACATGAGAAAGTTCAAGGAAAGCTCAAGGGGGGCGGTTCAGGGTCTGTACTCCATTGTAAGGACAAATAGTTCTAAAAAGAATTATGACTTATGAACAACCATAAGAAAGAATATACCAAATCACTCTTATGAGAATTACAAATTAGAACAACCCTAAGGTTTCAATGAGTTCAGGGAGCACCCCAAAAATGTTGTGAAGGAATAGATATGCAGGTCCTAGTGCCCTGGAAGAATTCACTTGGACAGTCCCTAAGTTAAAGAAAGGTATTTATTGGAATAATGTACCCAAGCAATCCCTGTTCCCCCGTGAGAGAAACAGCATAGGCCCTGCTGCCCATAGGAGGCAAAGGCAGTTATTGGGATCAGGTAAATACAATTTTAAAGAATAGGGGGAAAGGGGACAAGAGAATGGGAGGAGCAAGCAGGGCTCAAAAATGCCTAGGATATCAGGTAGTCTGGAGGTGCCTTGGTCATGCAAATAAGCAAAGAGAACAGGAAAGTGGAGGGGAAGAATTCTGGAATTGGGGGTGCTTTGTGAAAGCACACAGTCAAGTCCACAGCAAGGAGATTTCAATGCATACTCTTCTTGGCTCACTTTTCTCACCAGCCACACCCTGAATATTATCTCATATGTTCCATCTGCCTTGGGTGTTACTTTTTACCTCATCAGTTTCATGCATCCCCTAGAAAAATGACAAAAACGGCAAAATATGGGAATAGTCACTGTTGGGGAAGGGGGCAGGCTGTGGAAAGATAGGCACAAAAAGGTATAGTTACTGGGTCTTTGAATTACTATAGAACAACTCTTATGAAAAGCAATTTGGAATTGTGCAAATCAAGTGGCTAAAATGTTCACATTCTTTGACTCCAGATTATACTGTTAGACATATCCCCAATGAATTCATTAATAGGAAGAAAGGCACCATATACTCCAAAATATTCATAGTAGCACTTTTGTGTATGTGGTAGTGATGAGGTACAGGCTCTGGGAACCCTCCCTCCAGCTCTCCTAGAATCTTCCTAAGGAAGGCATTTGCCTGAGGTAATGAGTTTAAGTTGTGGCTCTGCCCAAATCTTTAGCCCTCCTTTGTTCCAATAGTTTCCTACCCTCAATGCTTCTGTTCCCACCCTTGGCCTGGCCCACCATTGTCTATAGTCCCCAGGTAGCCTCCAGCAACTTCCCACCCTTAATCACTCATTCCTGGAGTCTGACCTCATCTGTAGAAAAAAAAAAGCAAACAGGTGACACTCATTGGTTGAGAAAGGGCTTAAACAAATGAATATGAATATTTCTGTACTATAAGAAATGATGCAAACAGAAAAGCATTGAAAGACCTAAATGAACTGATGCAAAGTGAAATAAGAGAAAACCACAGACATGATGACTACAACAATGTAAACAGAAAGAACCACAATCATGAAACAACCAAATACAAGTGCTGGAAAATCACAAATGTAGCTCCCCCCAAAATATGTGAAACCTCTTCCCCCAACCCCTCTACTTTGAGAATGTAAGAGGTTCACAGGAGTGGAACATTACATATGATATCAGATTTTTTAAAAATATATTTATCAGTTTTTCATTCATTTTTTTAAAAAACATCCTTTGTTCATTTTTTAAACAATTCTTTGGGATGAGAGGTGGCTTTCTGGGAATGGGAGAGGAAGGGAGACAGGGAAATCTAGGTAATATAGAAATAAGATATCTATAAAAATCCATGTTTTAAAAATAAAATTAATTTTGCAAAATATTACAAATGATCTTGTCCCTAAAGAAGACACCTCCTACTATTCCTTTGCAGAGATGGGAGGGAGGGGTTCATGGGTGGGAAGAAGAAACAGCATGAAAAAGCTACCAATAAGTCTATTTTTAAAAAGGTTTATAAGTGGACCTAAGATATAAGATAAGTTACAGTGGCAAATGCCAGAAGTCAAAGAGGAAGAGGACAAAGAAAAGTAATTGCATTGGAAGATGAAGTCATTAATGATCCTAGGAGAAAGCTGTTGCCTTTTCCATAAAATTAAAGAGGGGAAGCCAGGTTACAAGGGATTGAGGAGTCAGTGGATTGTGAAATGGATTTTTCCACCTCTTCATCTGTCTCCTTGTTACTCTAGCTTCCTTGAGGTCACAGCTAAAATCCCACCTTCTAGGAAAAGCCTTTCCAATTCCCTCGATTATCCCCAATTTATCTTATATATATATATGCTTGTTTGCAAATTTTCTCCCATTAGATTGTGAGCTCCTTGAGAGGCAAGATTTTTATTTGCCTTTCTTTGTATTCTCAAGGTTTAGCAGGATGCCTGGCACATTTTGTTGTTTAGTCAAGTCAGTCTCTTTCTCACCCAATGGACCATAACATAACAGGTTCTTCTGTCTTCTACTGAAGAGGCATCTGCAGAGGATCAGGGTTTCCTGAGACCCCAAAATACCAACATGCAGGGTCCTGCTGAAAGAATTCCACTCAAGTCTTCTTAGCCAAAGAAAAAGTAAAGTTTATTGAAAGATATGGGATAGACTTTTACAGAGCAAGTCTCTGCTAAGCTATCCTAAGGCGCTCTCACCTAGACCATGTCTCTGCTAGGGCATTCTGTGGCAAAAGTCTTTGCCAAGCCATTCCACCACTCTCACAAAGATGTAGGGAAGATGGGGTCTTATATATAGAGGAGTCTAGGGGTGGTTCAGAGGAGGAGCCAATAAGGTCTGACTCCAGTAATGAAATTGGTGAGGGACTTCAGGTGGAGTTAATGACAATCAGACTCGAAGATGTTTCCCAGAGTATGTACCTCAAAGATTCAAGGAAAGCTCAAAGGGGGGGGGGGGGGTTGTCCCAGAGCCTACACCTCATCACTACTATTTCTCAAAGTCCATCCAAGCTCTTCTGTCTCCCTTTGTCTTTTCCAATAATTTCCATCATCTCATTATGTAACCAAAGAATTTAAGCTTCAGATTCAGTATTTGACCTTACACTGAATAGCCAGAATTAATTTCTTTTAGTATTGACTAATTTGATTTCCTTGCTGTCCAAAGGACACTCAGAAATCCTCCAACACAACAATTGCTATTGGGAAAAGATGTAGTTTTGATAATATGGACTTTTGTCAGCAAAATGATGTCTCTTCTTTTTAATATGATGTCCAGATTTGCTATACTTTTCCTTCCAAATGAAGAGGGTGCCCAAAGAGGGTTAGGGCTGCCTGAGACCCCAAAATACCAACATGCTGGGTCCTGCTGAAAGAATTCCACTCAAGTCTTCTCAGCCAAAGAAAAAGTAAAATTTATTGAAAGTTCAAGTTTGCCATATGGGGTGCTAGGCCATTTCACGGTGCTCTTACAGAGCAAGTCTCTGCTAAGCTAGTCTATGGCGCTCTCACGCAGATGGAGGGAAGATGGGGTCTTATATACAGAGGAATCTAGGGGTGGTTCAGAGGAGGAGCTTGGGGAGGGACTTCAGGTGGAATTAATGAGGTCAATGTCAGATATCTTGATAGGCTCCAGGGTGGGAAGCAGATGGACAATGGAGGGCCAGGCTAGTAACAGGTTTGGGCCCAGCCACAATGAAATACTTATGACCTCTGCAAATGC
>CM053593.1:202680106-202727134 GCA_028646575.1 Pseudocheirus occidentalis | reverse complement strand
GAAAGAGGGACATATCACTGTCACAATATGTCCACTATGAAGATGTCCTGTATAATCACACCTACACAGCCTGTATTGAATTGGCTGTCCTTCCATTGAGGGTGGGTGACAAGGGAGAAACCAAAAGAATCTAGAATTTAAAGCTCTGCAATACCTGCAACTAGGAATTAAGATATACAGGGGCTGGGGTAGGGAGACCCTCCCTGCCCTACCAGAAAGTTAGAGAGCAGAGCAGAGGAGGGGCTCTAGGGTGGGATTGCTGGTTTTGGGGTTGGGGTAGGGGAAAGACGGGGAGAAAATTTGTAATTCAAAAATCTCATGAAAATGAATGATGTAAACAAGAAAACAAATAAAATTTATTACATAAAAAAGAACAGGTGGATCAAAGAACAAATCATAAAAACAATAATTTCATTAAAGATAGTGACAACAATGGGATAACATACTAAAACTTATGGGATGTTGCTAAAGCAATACTTACAGGAAAATTTATATCTTTAAATGCATACAGCGGGCGGCTAGGTGGCGCAGTGAATAGAGCACCGGCCCTGGAGTCAGGAGTACTTGAGTTGAAATCTTGCCTCAGACACTTAACACAAAAAACTAGCTGTGTGACCATGGGCAAGTAACAACCCCAACTGCCCTCCAAAAAAGCAAAAAAACAAAAAAAACAAAAAACAAACCAAAAAATGCATACATTAATCAAGGAGAAAGAGCTGGTCAATGAATTGAATACAAGTAAAAAACAAACTAGAAAAAGAATAAATTAAAAATCCCCAAGCAAGCACCAAAGTGGAAATCCTCAAAAATCAAAGGAGAGATTAGTAAAATAGAAAGTAAGAAAACCATTGAACTAATAAATCCAGGAGCTGGTTTTTATGAAAAAACAAAACAAAAACCTGATGAAATTGATAAAGCATTGGTTAGTTTGATTTTTTAAATAGCAACAAATTACCAGGATAAAAAATGAAATTGGTAAATATACCACCAATTAAAATAAAATGAGAGCAATTAGTAGGAGTTATTGTGCTCAGTTATATGCCAGTAAAACTGACAAGTAAAACAAACGAATATTTACTAAAATAGAAATCTCCCAGATTAATAGAAGAGGCAATAGAATACTTAAATAACCCTATCTTAGAAAAAGAAATTGAACAAGCCATAAATGAGCTCCATAAGAAAAACACTGATCAAGTAAAACACTACTTAAGATAATAAATAAATAAATTTAGTAAAGTTGCAGGATATAAAATAAACCCACCTAAATCCTCAGCATTCCTATAATTTTCTTTTTTTAATTTTTGTTTTTTCTTTTAAAATTTATTTAATATTCTTAGTTTACATCATTCATTTCCATAAGATTTTGAGGTACAAATTTTCTCCTGTCTTTCCCTTACCTACCACAAAACAGCGATCCCACTATATACACCCTCCCCCAGTCTACTCTCTCCTATATCCTCCCTCATTACCCCTCTGACTTTGCTGTAGGGCAAGATGGATCTCCCTACCCCAGTGCCTGTATATCTTATTTCCCAGTTGCATGTAAGTAATAATAATAATAATAACAACAACAACAATACTACATATATATATTTTTAAACATTTGATTTTAAAACTTTAAATTCTAGATTCTTTTCCTTCCTCTCCTATCACCCACCTTCACTGGGAAAACAAGCAATTCAATACAGGTCATACATGTATAGAGTTACTCAAAACATCTCCACAATGGACATATTGTGAAAGACTGACTATATTTCCCTCCATCCTATCCCATCTCCCACTTGACCTATTCTCTACTTTATCCCTGTCCCTTTACAAAAGTGTGTGCTTCTAAAAACCCTCCCCCCAACCTTCCCTCCCATCGATCATCCCCTTCCCCCCTACTCTTCTGTAGGGCAAGATACCCAATTTAGAGTTTATCTCATTCCCTCACCAAGTCAAATTCAATGAGAGTAAGGTTGACCCATTCCCCTTTGCCTTCCTATTCTTCCCCTCCACTGCAACAGCTATCCTCTGCCTCTTCTATATGAGACAATTGCCAACATTCTGTCCCTCCTCATCTCCTCTCATTATGGTCCCCTCCCACCTCTCAATTTCACCTTTCAAATATCATCCCTTCCTAATTCAATTGATTTTCAGATTATCTATAGCTACTAGGCATTCTTCAAGTGTCTTGGAACCAGTTGGGAGTTCTGACTGTGTTGTCTTCCTCCTGTTCCATGCTTTGATCCTTTTTGTTCACAAAAAAGGATTCTAGAGTTTTATTTCTGTTCTTGTTTTGCTTCCTTTTCCTCATGTTGGCCAGTCAATTAATTGGTTGCTTTTTTTAGCTTTGTGAAACTCTGCTTCCAGGGGGGAAAGCTCTGTTCCAAATTGCTGGGGTTTTCCCAGGTGCCGGAGCTATTAGGGGGGTGTTGCAGCCTCCCTTAGCTTTGGCTTGCTGAAAGCGCTCCCCATGACCACCACCCAAGACCATGATCTGGATCCAGGCCGCTCAATGCAAGAGCACTTGGCCCTGATCAATTGACTCAGCCCCTCTGAGGGATCCACAGGCCAGGGCCTCTGAAGCAGCCCAGTGGGGGCATCCACCAGTTACAGCAGTTTCTGCCCTTCTCCTACTGCTTCCTTGCCCTGGGGGTAGATTGGCCAAACTGCTTTTCCTCCCCCAAATTGAGCTTGAAAGCTTCACTCACTTTCACTGACCTTTAATCTTGGCTTAGCAGATGTGAAGATTTCTCCAGGTGCTTTAGATCTTCTCTGAATTTGACTCACACTGCGGCTTGGGAGACTTGGCTCCTCCTGACCGTCCTGGAGCCTGGCCGCATGGTGGTTTTAGGCTCGGCTGGCGCCCCTCCTGTCTAGCTGTCTTTCTTTAATCGCTATTTTTCACACTTGTAGATGTGGAATTACTGGAGGCTGTAGATCTTCTCTCTTGTAGACTGTCTGTGGCTCAGCTTGGCTCCTTCCTACTACCCAGGGGCCTGGTCATGGTTTCAGTTTCAGTCTGGCCTGGCCTTGGCTCATGTCCTGCCGTGATGATCCCCTGCTGCGGAGCTGCCTTCTGAGAGAGATGTGTTTTCTGTATTTTTTTAGTTTGAGGGTCCTAGAATTTGTCCAGAGTCATATTTTTATGGTGTTTAGTGTGGCTGCGTGGGAGCTGCAGGACCCTGCTGCTTCTATGCCGCCATCTTGGCTCCACCCTGATCCACCTGTTCTTTAGAATGAGTTTCAAAATAATTTTTAATCTATGCTTCCATGACTCTTAAGTGAATTTTTATTGTATTATTATCTGAAAAGGGGGCATTTACTATATCTGCTTTTTTGTATTTGTTTAGAGGATTTTTATGCTTTAATACCTGATCCATTTTTGTGAAGGTGCTATGTACAGCTGAGAAAAGATATATTCCTTTTCCATTCAATTTTTTTGCAGTCATCTATTCAACTCTTTAAGGACTCTATTATTTATTTTATGATCAGACTTATCTAGCTCTAAGAGAAAGTTGAGGTCCCTCACTATTGTGGTTTTATTTCATCCTGTAACTCATTTAACTTTTCCTTTAGGATTTTGGATACTATGCCATTTGGTGCATATGTTTAGTATTGATATTAGTTCATTGTCTATGATGCTGTTTAGTGAAATGTAGTTTTTCTCCTTATCTCTTTTAATTAGGTTTATTTTTACTTTTGCTTTGTCTGAGATCATGATTGCTACCCTTGTCTTTAAATTTCAGTTGAAGTATGCTTCCAGCCCCTTATTTTTAGCTGTCTCTTTCAAGCTTTTTTCTTTTAAAAAAATTGTTTTAAACAGCAAAGTTCTGCCTTCCCACTTTTCCACCCCAGCCCTTCCCCACCAATTGAAAACACAAGTAAAATTAAATTAAAGGATATATAGTTCATTGAAACAAATTTCTTTATTGGCCATGCTCACCCTCCCCTCACCCCCCATTTTTTTCTCACTGTATTCTGAGCCCTTCACCTCTCTGTCAATGAATGCATAGCATGTTTCATCATCCTCTGGAAGCCTTGCTGGATCATTATATTGATAAGAGTTCAGTACGATAGTATTCCATCACGTTTATATACCATAACTTGTTTATCCATTCCTCAGTTTATGGGCACTCCTTTAGATTCCCATCTTTTGCTGCCTCAAAAAGAGAAGTATTTCTGTACATCTAGTTTGTTTTCTTTAAGATTAACCTCTCCCTTAACAAACTCTCCCTCTAATAATTCTTACTCCTTTTTTCTTCCCTTTCCCTCCTATTTTCCTGTAGAGTAAAATGAATTTTTGTACCCACCTCTAAGCATATGTCTGTGTATATTTTTCCATTTTTTGACTAGTTTAGATAAGTGAGGTTTTTGGCTGTAATCCCAAATCCTTCTGGAATAGTGTATTCCAAGTTCTCTGCTGCTTTACAGTGGTGGCTGCTAGATCATGTATGATCCTAACTGTGGCTCCATGGTTCTTTAATTTTTTCTCCTTGTGGCATTTTTTCTTTGACTTGGAAGCTCTGGATGTTCCTTGGAGTTTTCATTGGGAGGTTTCTTTCAAGAAGTGGCTAGTGGCTTCTTTCTATTTCTACTTTATCTTCTAGTTCTAAGGTATATGGGCATATTTCTTTTATGATTTCGTGAAATGGAATGTTTGGGATCTTTTTTTTTTTTGTCTCGGTCTTCAGATAGTCTAGTGATTCTTAAATTTTTTCCTCCTTGATCTGTTTTCCAGGTCAGTTGTTTTCCTATGAAATATTTTACATTGTGTTCCTTTTTTTTCTTCCCATTTTTTGACTTTGTTTTAAAATTTCTTGTTGCCTCATGAGGTCACTGGCTTCTATTTGGTCTATTTTAATTTTCAGGGAGTGTTTGCTTGGATAAGGTTTTGTATTTCTTGTAGCAAGCTATTAATTCTCTTTCCATTTCTTTCTTCCATAGCTTTCATTTCTTTTCTATTTTTTTTCCTCAAGCACTCTCATTCCATTTATAAAAATATCTTCTAACTCCTTTTTAAACCCTTGCTTCATCTCTTTCAGGAATTCTAATCAAGTTTGTCTTCAAGCTGCTTTTTCCCCCCAGAGGTATTGCTTGTAGATATTTTGGAGTCACTTTCTTCTGCATTTGTCTTGAGCATCCCTGATACTATAGTAGCTCATTATGGTAGGGTTATTTTTTTGTTTGCCCCTTCTTCCATGGTTCTGAGGCTCTTCTAGAGGGAAGTTCTTGGCTTGGTCCTTTTGCTGCTTTCTTGCAGTTAAGTGTTATGTTATTCCAGGATCTCAGGGACAGGCTGGGGGTTACCAAAGGAGTCTGATCCAGGGAAGTCTTGTTTGTCCCACTGTAATAAGCTATGCAAGTTTCTGACCTGGGTTAGGGTCTGAGCAAGGACAGAGTTCTGCTAAACTCTGTCTCTAATCAACCAGACAGAAAGCTCTGGTAATTTAAAGTGGTAGAATTGTAGGCTCCCCTTTGGTCTGTGTTTCCTACTTGGTTATTTCTCTGCAAACAGGACTAGACACTAGAAGAGAGAGCCTGCTGAAAGTTTGAAATCTGAGCCACACCACTCCTACTACTGGCTTCTGAACCTCCTCCTTTCTCTTTTTTTTTTTAATTAATTTTTTAGTTTTCAATAT
Organism: Pseudocheirus occidentalis; assembly: GCA_028646575.1. Classification (NCBI taxonomy): domain Eukaryota; kingdom Metazoa; phylum Chordata; class Mammalia; order Diprotodontia; family Pseudocheiridae; genus Pseudocheirus; species Pseudocheirus occidentalis. Next base: position 202,721,510 of record CM053593.1, on the reverse strand, counting down.
TCACGTTTATAAGATTTTGAGTTCTACGTTTTCCCCTCTCCCTTTCCTCCCCCCTCCCAAGATGGCATGAAATTTGATGTAGGGTATACACATACAATCATATTAAACATATCTCCACATTAGTCAGATTGTGAAAGAAGAATCAGAACAAAAGGGAAAAACCATGAGAAAGAAAAAAAATAGTATGCTTCTATCTGCCTTCAGACTCCATAGTTCTTTCTCTGGATGTGGATAGCATTTTCCATCATGGGTCTTTTGTAATTGTCTTAGATCAATACATTGGTGAGAAGGACTAAGTCTATCAAAGACAGTCATCACATAATGTTGCTGTTACTGTGTACAATGTTCTCCTGGTTCTGCTCGATTCACTCAGCATCCGTTCATGCAAATCTTTCCAGGTTTTTCTGAATTCGCTTGCTCATCATTTCTCATGGAACAACAGTATTCCATTTCATTCATATACCACAACTTGTTCAGCCATATCCCCAATTGATAGGCATCCCCTCAATTTCCAATTATTTGCCACTGCAAAAAGAGCTGCTATAAATATTTTTGTACATGTGGATCCTTTTCCCTTTTTTATGAGCTCTGGGATACAGACCTAATAATAACTTCCTCCTTTCTTGATACACTGTCTAGGACCTCCCTAGGATCTCAATCCAGCTTTGATCTCACTTCTTTCATCTTTAGCTCTGTTTCATCTTTTTCCTTTTAAAAAATATTATTTCTGCAAATATTTATCATATCTCCCTTTCCTCTTCCAATCGAATAAAAAAATTTAAACTATTATAACAAATACTCATACTCAAATTAAACAAATCCTTATATTGGCTGGCCATGAACAAAAATATATGTGATTCTGCACTTTTAAATCCGTCACTTCTCTGGCAGGAAATGGAAGACCTTTTACCTTCTGACCTTTGGATTCAAGGGTTTTTATTGAATAATAATTATTGTTGTTATTATTATTATTATTATTATCATTAGAGTCCTAGTCTTTCAAATTTGTTTTTCTTTATAATGTTATAGTTGCATAAATAGTTCTAGTTCATTCTACATCAGCTTATAGGTATTCTCAGTGTCCTTTCAAACCATCCACTTCATCATTTCTTATGCAACAATATAATAGTCCATTGTGCAAATACATTTTGAGTATTCTCCAATAGGTAGGTATCCCTTTAGTTTCCAATTTGGGGCACTTTTTAAAAAGCTGTTTTTGTAGATGTGGGCCCTTTCCCTCTTTCTTTGTTATCTTTCAGGGCATATGCCTAGTAATTGTCAAAGAGTATGCACAATTTACTAACTCTGGGCATAGTTCTAAATTGCTTTCCACAGTGGCTGGACCATTTAATTTATACCTCCAATACTGCAACTATGTACCTGATTTGCCCCAGTCTCTCCAACATTTGTCATTTTCTTCTAGTCATCTTTGCCAGTCTGATAGGTGTGAGGTGGAATCTTAAGATGCAGTCTTAAAATCAGTTTGTTAAATATCTTGAATGTATCTTTGGCAGAATAACTTGTGAAGATTTTATCCCCAGTTACCTGCTTCCCTTCTAATTTTAAGTGCAATAGGTCTGTACAAAAACCTTTTATTTTTATAAAACCCAAATTGTCCATTTTGTCTTCTATGATTCTCTCTACTGCTTATTCATTTAAACTCTACCCCATCCACAGATCTGAAAGGAAATGTTCTTTGATCTTCTACTTTGCTTATGATGTCACCTTTATATCCAAGTTACATATCTATTTTGTTTTATCTTGGAATATAGTGGCAGATGCTGATCTATTCTATTACTAATGTTTTGCCAGACTTTTCCAGTCTTCCCAGCAGTTTTTGTCAAATAGTGAGGCTTGACCCCAAAATAACTGGAGTCATACCAGTCCCCAAGACCTAGAGGCATGATCCCCGAAAAGAACTGTTTCCTGAGGAAAATCATAAACAAGATAGTCACTAGAAGCAAAGTAGGCTAGGAGTCAGCAAGTTGGTTTCAATCAAGCTTTGATCTCACCTTGCAGTGAGATATGTAACCATATTTCTATGAGACCAAGAGCCTATTTCTACAGTGAGGAAGAACAATTCCTGGTTTTCTCCTTGTTTGGGTTGGTGTAAGCACTGCTGGGGTCTAGAATCAGTGTCAGAATCAGAGTTTAGAGCAGTGGTTCTCAACCTTCCTAATGCCATGATGTATGTGGGTGCACCTGCCTGGAGAGCAGTGTCTCGGTTCCTAAGACCATCGCAAACATGTTTTTTGATGGTGTTAGGCGACCCCTATGAAAGGGCTGTTTGACCCCCAAAAGGGTAGTGACCCACAGGTTGAGAACCGCTGGTTTAGAGGGAATTCAACAGGGATCACTTCCTCAAAAAAAGTCATCAAAGTAAGAAGTGATTAAAAAAAGAAAACAACTCTTAGAAGGCAGGTGTCATAGATAAGAAAACTGATGTATCTCTTCCCTTCTGACTTGAATGGCTGTGCACACTTGGGTGGGTACTAGGCACCCTGGCTGACATCCTGAGCCATGGATTAGGGCACAAAGGGCTATTTCCTGTAGTTTCCCAAGAGGACCACAGAGGGATAGGAAGCTTTCTAAGAAAGAATTCCAGCTTCTGTCAGCCTTTCCTTCTACCCTTCCTCAGAAGCAAGCAGCAGGACTCAACCTGGCTTTACTACAGCCACCAAGTAAAAGGAACAATGACTAGAGGAACCAGGGATGGCAAAAGTGAGTCTAGAAATCTGAATAGCAGGAAAATGCAGGATTTCCTGGAAGTCTAAGTTCTTTTTCCTCAGTGTACCTAAGCCCACCCTCCTACGGAAGGCTCAAGTAGCAAGATATCTCCAAATTAAGTCATTTGGCATGGATCAGGTGAAGTCTAGGCCTTGCTAGAGACCTATTTTCTTGGACAGGAAAGCACTTCCCATTGGAAGGAACCATCTCTACTGGGTTGTCTACAGGAGGGTTAGGCATCAATCACAACAAGCACCACACAGTTATTGCTGTCCATTAGAACATTTATTTCTCAGGGAGAAAAAAAGTTTAAGACAGTCATATTATAGTAGGTAAAATTAACTTTTGTCTTCTTTACAAGCATAGATTTTTCTCTTTTTTTAATTACCTCTCTTATACCATCTGATATAAACAATTCTAGAAAGCAAATAAAGTCACTTTCTACAATAAATAGAGCATCGTGTGCTTCTTCACAGCAGACTTGACAGTGACGCACAGGCCCGGTGCCGCAGCAGGATCTGAGCCAATTCCCATTCTAAAAGATCATTTTTAAAAAGAGATAGAGACAGAGAGACAGAGAAAGGGGCGGGGGAGAAAGCCCCAAGATCTTAAAACACAGGTTTAGACACAGGTCACAAAGTCCACAGCTCATCACTACCTGGGGAAAAGCATTGGCTTCTTTCAATAAAATGGCACTCACTGTTTGAGTTTAAAAGACCCAGCCACACAATTGGGGATTGGGGTGGAAGGGGGGACTTTCAAGAAGGGAAACAATAGGCCTGAATAATTTAGAACAATATCTTACAACTATGTACATCATGTCCTTCCCTATCCACACGGCTCTAGGCATTATATTATTATTTTACAAAAAACCCAAACCCCAGCCATCCTTTCAATGGTACAGACCTGCTCTGGTTTACCCTTAAACTCTGGCTCATGTCCCGAATGTATAAGTAGTGGTGGGTGGGTATTTTGTTTGTTTTCTTCCCTTTTAAAAAGTCGACTGAGTAGAAATGGCAGTGATCTCCCCCCAGGATTTCATTTCATTCAAAATTCCCCTATGAAAAATTTAAAACAATTAAAAAGAACGACAGGTTAAAAAGCAACGCAGTGCTTGGTGGTCTGCAACCAGGCCCTGTGACTTTGGTGCTAGAGTGTAGGGGGAAAACAACTTGGGACTGGGGGCAGAAGAGAACAGATATCAACGCTTCTGGTTGACATTCCTAGTTCACAGTTTTTTAGGGGTTGGGGAAGTAAGGGAGACACTGAAATGAAAGGATTTTTTTTGCAGGGTTTTATCATGCCCTCCACCTGAGGATTCTGCTGCAGGAGTAACAGGGAGGAGCAAGGCTGTGAGGGCAGGAGAGGGACAAGAGGTACTGCTGGCACAACTTGAGGGCCCAGCAAGCAGGGACCCTACCCATAACGGAGGACAAAGTTGGTGACAAGAGGAAAGAAGTGACTGGGAAAAGGGAAAGGGAGTATCAGGACAGACACGGCCAGAGGGCAACAAGAAACCTTTAACTGCTAATGACATCCAGTGTCTGAGGAGGGAAGGGTTCTTCCCTATCACGCTGCTCTTCAGTCATGAAGCTAGAAAGTGAAGACGGCTATCACTGCAGCCTTGTCTGTGCCTCACTACCCCAGGGGAAAAAGTACCACAGGATGCCAAGACACCTGCACTCTTAGGGACCAAATTCATGAAGTCTAACCCCGAGGCAATGTGTCTATTTCCTGATTCTGTTTCCCTGAGGGTGGATGTTGGGATTATAGATGTTTTACTACTTTCTGCGCCAGAGTCCTAGACAGGGCCACACCTGGTGACCCTGCTCTTTACAGCAGCCAGATCTATAAAGAAACTGGGACTTTAAAAATAATTTAGTTTGGTGAGAACTTCTATCAATTTGGCACAAGAGAGTAACCAAGGAACAAGAGTGTGAGCAAATGAGAGAAGAAAGAGGGGAGAGAGGAAATCTTACAGAACAAGTGATAATGAGTGAGCAGCAGAAAGGGGATGCACAGGAGGGGCTCATCGAGATTCTCCATGGGACCCTAGTGTATCTACAGCACCTCTGGGATCAAGGTCAGATCCTTGCCCAATACAAGGTGTAGTGGGGTTGGGGGGGGGGGGTGGTGGTGGTAGCAGTCCCTTGGGAATGAAGCCCAAGAGCTGTCTCTCATAGCAGGTTTATCTCCACAGCAGGGCCCTCATCCCAGCTTCTGGCCCTGCCTCTAGCTGGCTCTTCAGTAAATCATCCTCTGAAGGGGCTCAGCTAGGGATTTTTGGCACATGATAGGGCCGACCATGGGAGTCATGCTGTTGTCCACAACAGGACATTTCCCTATGGATTCTTCAGGCTCCAGCCCTCTATCCTCCACAGCACCAGGGAGAGGCTGTCTGCCATTCACCCCACCATGGGGAGGGCAGGCTTCACCACTCCCTTACAGGTAACCAGAGGTGACAAAAGGGTGGTGGCCCCGCACCCGGCTCAGGTGGATCATGGCACGGTCATAGGCCACCTGCACAGACTTGCGAATGCTGGTCTTACGGCCCTCCAGCATCTTCAATTTGTCCACGGTGTCTTCTACTCCCAAGGGGAGGACTTTGTCCCGAGGAAGCCACTGCCTGCAACCCAAACACAAGACCAGTCCTGCTCACCAGCAAGCCTTGGCCAAACCTAGGCTGATGAATACTCTGAGGAATATTCTCTCCAAGTCCCTTTTTAACTTGGAAGAAGAGCATACTTTCTTTAAAGAGTATCTATCACTATGAATTATCTTTATTAATGCTCCCATGGCCATCAATACTTGGTTTATGAGTCATCTCCCTTCATACTTCTCATATGATTTCTAATCTAGAGCCCAATCCCAGGAATGCAGGATAGAGTGGTTAGGCCCCACAAAGCTGGAGTGAGAGGAAAAAGATGGGCTATGGTGAGAGACAGAACCTTGACTGAGATAAAATGAAGAAAAGACAAGCCCTGAAGGGTTGTCTCAGGAGAAGTTTACAAAATAGAATTAAAAACAAACAAAAAATAGCCAGAGTAATGAGTGATGTGTCCAGGGCTGCAGGATTAGAGACAATTGAACCTAGTTTGTTCCCAAGGCCTTTAGGGGATAAAATCTTCTTGAAAAGTTGTCAGTGCCCAGAACCAGAGACCCATTTAGCCAGGCCCATCTGCCCCTAGTTCTGACAAGCAGAGCTATCCCTAGAATTTGGTCCTAGCAAGCAGGCTCCACAGTACTTCAGAACTTAAGTGGCTAAAAGCAGGTCAAAAGAGAGTCAAAAAGACAGGAAAATGGCACCTCCAGCCAGCACCAGAAAAAGATCTAAGTCATTCATAATTTCATAGCTTGCCTCCTGCTCTTCTAGCCACTAAGGCAATGTGGATGGGACAGAGGCCGAATGCCCAGGTCATTAATACTAGGCCAGTTTCCAAAAGCAAAGAGAAAAAAGGTTATTCAGGCCAATGAGCAGCACTCCATGAGAAGCACTACCAGACTCTAAATTAAAAATGTTTAAGGCATTTAACTAGCTGATCAGTCTCACCTCTTTGGAAATCAAGTGGCACGGGAAAAGATGCAGGGAAAATATACTCGAGAAGGGGGAGACAGACAGTCACGGGTACTCACTCACCAGGTCCGCTTGTTGTCAAAGAAGAGGACAAGGAAGAGTTTCTCTCCAACTTCCACTTGCTTCTGTTCCCCCAACTTTAGCACATCCAGTGGTGGGACAGGAATAGGTACACCGTTGTGCAGAAGGCCCTCACGGGGCATCTTGGGATCAATAATCTTGGATGAAACAAAGAACAAACACTACCCCAGTAAGAAGAATAGAATCAGCAAGTCTTCTCACACAGAGGATGATACTCTCAGTTGTTCAGCTCCAAAGGTGTCTTTCAAAGAGTTTTAACCCTTGCCCACAACTACACTTAAGAGAGGCCTTAGCAACTTTGTCTGCCCTGTTCTTCACTGCCCTAGAAAGGGAATCTTGAACAAATTCCCTTTCAGAACGCTCATCTTTCTAAACTTCCTTGGACTGCCTCAGCATGAGCCTGCTCCCTGAGAAGTATTCAATATAGTAAAAAGGGACATTCTGGGGAAATTCCTTAATGTTCCTTATCTCTAGAGACTAATCCTTTCTCATTCATAATGAATGAGACTGCTCTTGGTGATGTGAGGTGAACAAGTTGTCCTCTTCATTTCTTATATTCATTTGGGCAAAGAGAGTCAGCACCAGTGGTTTTTTCTATCTTTTTTCCTGTTTAAATTATCACAGTTCATTTCAGTGTATTAAACTCAGTGTGAGTTTAGAAGACCCAGTGAGCTGAGGTATCTCAGACACATGAAGGTCTTATCTGTGTAGCAGAGGTGGGTGGCACAAATTTAGTTAACACTGTCATGAGAAGTGTATTTCACAGACATATATTCACCTAAATCAATGAATCATAATCTTCCCTGTTAAGGGTCTCAATTGCTTCGACCTCAATGACCTCAACAAATTTTGGGCAAAACAATATTATGGAAAGAAGATATCTGGGGTTCCAAAAAGGGACTTTATTTGCTCATACAGAAGGTCCAGTTTACAGGGCTGGGGATCAGAGCAGTAATAGAAAGGAGGCTGTTAAGAACAGAATGAGTCACTGGGAATCCTCCCCAATATAATGTAAGATCCTCCTCAAGGGCAGGGACACTTTTTATTTTTGTTTTTGTATTCCAATGCCTAATGTAGAGCCTTGCTCGTATGAGACATTTAATAAATGTGCAGACATTTTATCCTCCCCACCTCCCCATTAATCAAACTTTAAAAGTTAATTGTTACAGGGGGCGGCTAGGTGGCGCAGTGAATAGAGTACTGGCCCTGGAGTCAGGAGTACCTGAGTTCAAATACGGCCTCAGACACTTAACACAAAAAACTAGCTGTGTGACCTTGGGCAAGTCACTTAACCCCAACTGCTCTCAAAAAAAAAAAGTTCATTGTTACATCCGTCCTAATCCTACCCCTAGCATTTTCATAGCAACAATCCCTTTGGTCTGTCTGGCATTTTTCCACTTCTTGAGGTTCTCTCACATCTGGGTTCTTTTTTTTAAGTTTACCCTGAAGTAACTCCCCATTTAACAGATGAGCCCATGGAGACTCAGACAGCTTGTCACACAAAACCAGACCTCCTAGTCTCTTCCTATTTTCACTCCACGAGGCCAGTCACTGCCGCCACTGCCACCTCCTTCTCACTCACTGTTCTGCTACCTCTATAGACTGAGAACAGCTGGCCATTATTCTCTGTACAATAAGCCTACAGGGACTTAAATAACCTGACTGAGAAAAGCTCTAGAGACTAATCTTTTCTCATAAATTGCTGCTCACTCACCTCTGGATCTTTGCCTCTCTCTCTCTTTCTGTCTCTCTCTTTCTCTCTCTCTCTCTCTTTCAATTCCTCTTAAAATATAGACCTAAAAACAGGTAAAGCCTTCCTTAGGAGAGCAGCAATAATTACTCTTAGGAGGACTGGACACTCGCCCAGCTGGGCATTCATTCCAAGCCATGCTTCTCAGACAGCAGAACAATCAGTTGGGCACCAATGTGCAGACTCCAGATGACAGGACATAATTTAGATTACTGGTTTACATTAGAATTCCTCACATATTTTGTGCTCATTAAAGATCACAGGAGAAGGTGTGCTCTGCACTCTGGTTTACATACCAAAACAAGCAAGTTATTTCAATGGGGCTTAGAGGACTTACAAATGGACAGTTCAAAAATCTGTTCCAAGTACATAAGCAAAAAGAGAATCTGCTATTCCTATGTTGTCTTTTCAAACTTCTTAAGAAGCGAAGTAGTATATTGGCCCTTTTTCATCTTCCACAAAGTCACTAGTCTTCAAAAGCCCATTCTTCAAATCTTGGAAGCCTTATTATGAGGTCTTTGGCCCTCACTCTCCTCTAACCCTGGACCCCCTTGTTGTCAGTTGTAACAAGTAACAACAGATGCAAAATATTGATTCTGTACCTGGCACAAATATTCCAAATTTCTTATTCCATGCTCGGCTGTGTAGCCAGAGAGGTCTGGACTAGAAACCAGTCAATCAACATGTGGTAAGTGCCTATTATGTGTCAGGCCCTATGCTAAGTGTTGGAATCAGAGGTTTTGATCCTGCCCTGGCCACTCACTTTGGACACTCAAAGTAGATCACTTTACATCTCTGAAAACACACCTGTTTTTTTATTTGCCCTACTTAATTCTCAGTACTGCTGGTGCAGGTCAACTAAGAACAACTACTGTGGAACAGCTTTAAAGATTGGAGAACATATGAGAGGTTATCATGTTTAGTAAGGAGCAGAGCACAAAAAAGCCACTAGAGGAAATGCCCAGACATTAAAACACAAACGGCTCCGAGTTCATTTCATAAGTGTCCCAAAATGTGCACTTTAGCAGCCTGAGGCACTCTAGACTGGGGTACAAGCTTTCTTTGGTGACCAAGGTCCCAAGTCACAGCTGTTTTTATGAGATAAAAATCCCAAGGGCAGAAAGAACCTGGGGCAGACACTCACCAAGGCAGGGTAGGAAGGATAGCCTCGGCACTTGGCCCACACCAGCTCCAGGGGCTCCAGGTCTGTATTATCTTCCAAGGGCATCAGGAGGCTTCTGCCTGGGGGGTGGGGGTAGGGTTAGATAGAAGAGGAAGAGACAGTTGACTCAAAATGACCCTCAGATTACACAGTAACACCCCACCCCCACCCATTGAGGTGACTTGTGGAGCCTGGGAGTTTCCAGGTAAAATTTCTCCCCTTCCCTGAAGTTCTTTATTTTAAAAAATTCCTTTAAGGTCCGAGATCCAGTCCAACTCAGTAAACCACCCACAAAGGTGCCCCAATTGGTCAGGGAGAAATTTAATTGTTTCATCACTGCAGGGAAAAGAAAAGGCTTACTGGAAAAGCTAAGCAAGCTCTCCATTCCCCCTACTCCATGATCCCTACCTAGATTCTCATCAGCACTGCTGGCGCAGGTCAATTAAGAACTGCTGCGGAAGAGCTTTTAAAGAGTGGAGACCATGCAAGAGGTTATCATGTTTAACAAGGAGCAGAGCACAAAAGCCCCACTGGAGGAATGCCCAGACATTAAAACTCAGCACCTCTTATCTGCAAAGTGTTCACAGCAGTGGCCAAATGTTGCTAGGAGATAGAAGCCTGTGTAGGAGGCACCAAATTGACTTGCAAAAGGACTCTTGGTATGGCAACACTCTGCCCATCTCCCCAGGGAGTAAAACCTATAGCTCAGATGGTTGCTGCAAGGTAGGGACAGGCCAATCAAACCAGAAGTTGGTGTTTGTATCTAGGATAGGGAGAGTGTTAAAAAGCTTATTTCCAGGTCTTGCGGTACTATTATTTGCACACTGTCCATATATTCTGGCATCGAGTATTAGAAGAGAAACCTCAATGAAAGCATAGAATGGCTTTAACAACTCCCTTTGCACTATGACAATGCAGTATTACATGTGTAAAGGACAGGTTCTTTCTCACCTCTCACTTCTAGAAGTAGTGCACGCTCACATTCAACAGGGAAGTGGAACAAAACTCAAGGGAGGAAGATAATTTTTTTAGACCTTTCCTGCTTTTGTTCCTCACCTCTTGGAAATCTGAACCCTCTATATTCTAAACTACCCATGTTTTATTCTTTTTGAGGAATTTACTTAAAAGTTTTGACAGAATCAAAGACTGATGGAGCAGAAAGGACCTTAGGAATGAATGAAACCTTTCCTTAAAGCAACAGCTCCTGTGATAGAACTACCTTCCAAGGCAGTTTCAGTCCTTTTAGGAATTACTAATTGTTAGGAAGTGCTTCCTATGTCAAGCTAAAATCTGCCTTCCCTGAAATGTCCACTTATTGGTCCTAGTTTTGCCTTTTGAGGCCAAGCAGAATAATCTAATCCTTCCATGTGACAAACTATCAAATATTTGAACCATATCCCCATCTAATGCTTATCTTTTCTGGGCTAAAGATCAGTTCCTTCAACTTCTCATAGCTTTCAGAAGACTCACCATTTTAGTTTTTCTTTTTTTTTAGAACTCTACCTTGTCAATGTCCCTCTTAAAATGTGGTACCCAGGAGAGACCTACTAGATAGTGGTTCAAAAAGGACAAGGTAGGAGTTGAAAGTACTAGCTACAGTTTAATTTGGAGATAATGACATAATTGTGCATGCTCTACTCTCTTCTCCCAAATGATGAAGAGCTGGTTGTACTGCAATGAGCTGGGACTAAGGATACTTCTCTCCAAAGTGTAAAAATTAAGTTCAGGTGGCTGATTTCCCAAGGCACACATACCAACAGAAGAGCCTACTACAAGAGTAGCTGTCTCCTCAGATCTGACCTGAACCACGGGTCTCACCTGAGCTGCTGTAGTCTGAGTCTCCATTTACACCTTCCAGAAAAGGGACTCGAGAAAGAGCTGGTTTCCCACGGCTTCGTTTTGGAGGAGTCAGACCACTGCGTAGACAAGAGCAAAGAGTAAACAAAACCATGACAAACCAACAATTAAGATGTTTCATGCTTCTGACAGGTAAGACTTATAACCACTTTCATTCCTTAATGTATTTCAATCTCCTATACAGAAATACAAAGAAATTGCTGGAGGGCTGATATGCCTAAAACCCATGAGAATCTAAAACAAGCTATGGACTGGAAGGGACCTCAAGAAATAATTTTGTTCATTCCTTAGTCTCTAGGCAAGACATACACACACAAACAAAAATGAAAAGGTGATGATTCCACAGCCTCCTCTAATTTCCCATTCTAGAGTCTGACTGTTCATGTTAACTAACTAGAACTGCTGCTATTCAAGTTATTTAATGGACGAAATAATGGACGAAAATAAAAATATATTTAAGTTTTCAGATTTCAAAAAGAAATTAGACATTCTGCTTTAATAAATAAAGATTGGCTTTTTTTTTTTTTTTTTTTGCTTTTTGGAGAGGGGAAGGCAGGGCAATTGGGATTGAGTGACTTGCCCAAGGTCACAGGCTGTTTAAGTTTTAAGTGTCTGAGGCTGAATTTGAACTCTGGTCCTTGTGACTCCAGGGATAGTGCTCTGTCTGTCTGTGAGTCCAGGCTCCAGTGAGCCACCTAGCCAGCCCAAGATTGGCTTTTTTTAAAGCTAAAAAAGAGGTCAAAATACTTGCAGATAACGATACAGGTTTCTTGGGGAAAGGCTAAATAAAATTCGAATTTACTCAGAATGGTCAGATGATACTTAACTAAGAGGCAATGTGGAATGATGAAAAGAGCATTGGACTTTGAATTAAGATGAGGATTCAAAACCTAACACCACTGCTTTCCTTTAAGTTATATGACTTGAGCAAATAATTTTCCATTTTTAGCTCAGTTTGCTGATTCGTAAAAATGAGGTTTATTTATTAATTTATATTATAATTTATTTATTTACCTAATTTCTAAGATTCCTTCCACCTCCTGACATTAACTGTTCTATAATTCTAAGTATGATATTTAAGCAATAACATAAAGTAAATATATTGTGGATAAGCAGTGGATGTATTCATGGATCTGCAGTCAGGAAAAGCCCCTGAGTTCAAGTTCTACCTCACACTTACTAGTTGTGGGGCCCTGGGCAAGTCATTTGATCTCCATCTACCTCAGTTTCTAACTCAATCTGTCAAATGAGGATAAAAATAGCATCTACCTTCCCAGGTGCAGATCAAATGAGATACTTGTGAAGCACTTCGCAAATCTTAAATGTTATATAAACTCTATTGTTAGCTCTTATAATGAATTAGAATCTGTTGTTTTTGCTAAAATTAAGGCCAATTAGATTTCTGTGCCAAAAACTTCTATACCATATTCAGACTGTATCCCTCCAATCACCTTACAAATGGAACCTGGTAAAGTAACATGACAGCTCATCAGATTCATCTGGAAAGACACACAAAACATCCATTCTAAACATCAAAACCCTTTACTGTCACTTTCCCATCTTTCATTATCAGGAGAGGATAACTCAGACATTGTGATAGGTCTGGGACCCATCCTCTGCTATTTTAGGCCACGTTCTCCTCTAAGCTGTCCAGAGTCAAACCTAGCACTTTGCTCTACATCTGACATTATGCAGATAACAAGCGAGCACATGGATATTGACTGATTCTCCCCAATGGTATCTGTTAGGCTCTTCTCCTTGTATATTTCTTCACTGGTAATGGGGCACACCCCACACTTTATAGGGTGATGACCACCTGGTGCTTCAATTTGGATTCTTCAATGTATTGTACACAGATACACCTAATCCTTGAAAGAATATTAGGATCAAAAGGCTGGGCCTTGGTTTCAGGGAGAAAAAATTTTGGAATCCCCCAAAGGCAATCCTCTTCAACTTGGGGCCCAATTAATTTTCCAAGTCTATCCAACACATACACACATATACTCCACACACAAGTATTTTTATATATACATATGTAATATTATATATTAACAGATTTTACATAAAAATGTTTACATGTATATAAAATATACACATAATCACTTCTCATATTTTTGGCTAAGATTTCAAACTTTTATCAAAACAAAGAAACATTCTTAGAAGTTTCACATTTGTTATGTCCTCTAACCAAGGAAAATATATTAAATAGATTTTCAGAATGAAGAAATAGATTACAAGCTGGTTCCAACCATTTCACACAGGAACTTCATATTGTAGAATTTCTGCGAACGGTGTAGCTCCCCTAGGAGTACATATTTTGTATGGAAAAAGGAAGACTTCTTTGTATTTCTTTAACTCTAGGTTCCTCAGTAAGTAGTTTTTCCTGTTAACTTTTGCTTGTTGCTTTCCTTCAAGGCACGTAATAGCACACCATGCTACCAAGAAAGGCAAAAAAATAAACAAATAAATCAAACCAAAAAACTGTTGGGTTTCAACAAATGTGTGTTCTTCAGTCTGTTGCGTTTTCCTTTCTTCTCTAGACTCTGCAAGGTAGAGAAGGCCAAGAAGGAAGAACATGACAAGCCCAAAATCTTTACCGTATCTGAGAGTGATATGAAGAAATGAGAAGTGAGAGACTGAGCTGCAAACTTTGAGGCAGGAAGAACAAAAACCTTACAGTGGCACTTCTAAGAATCAAGCTACTGCTAATGTAGATGAATGGGGGAAAAAAATCATTCTCTATGTGGGAAGGTGAGAATAATCAAATGAGGATAAGAGTGAAGGTCAGGAAAAAAATTGTATTTCTTTTTTTTTTTGCTTTTTGAAGGGCAATTGGGGTTAAGTGACTTGCCCAAAGTCACACGGCTAGTAAATGTGTCAAGTGTCTGAGGTCAGATTTGAACTCAGGTCCTCCTGACTCCAGGGCCAGTGCTCTATTCACTGTGCCACCTAGCCACCCCAAAAAATGCATTTTGAGAAATATGTAGGAGCAAGAACCTATAGGCAGTGGAATCTGAACAGCATGAAAAAGGTTAAATAAAGACCAACAAGGTGAAGTCATTTCAAGCCACAACTGCTGATTATCCTATCACCAACAGGCAGAAAGACAAAGAATCCTGAGAGTACCAGCATCTCCACCATTGGTACTGCTCCCACCCCAGGAGAATCCTCATGGCCATCATCAGGGAAAACAACTCCTGTAGAGAAGGTCAACCAACTACTACACAAAGGGTAGGCATGTGAGCCTAGTTAAAATAGTAAGGGACCCTGGAAGAGATACGGGAGGCAGGATGGCTAAGCAGGTCAATCCACCATCTTCCCTCAAACCATAATAGAGTTAGTCAAAGACCCTGACCCAAGAACCTTGGGAATGGCAATGCCAAAGTCATCACCCCAGATTAAAACCCCTTTGGGGATGCAGCACGGCAATTTCTCCTAAAGGTGCTACACTTACATCTCCTGAAGTTCCAAAAAGGAAGTTCTTATCACAAAGTCTTTAGTACCATCAAATGGTTCAACATCAACAATTGATGATTTTCTAACAAAATGACATTAAAGAGGCAACACCATCTGTTTTGCTGCTGCACCCTAAAAACTACATAATTTTTCCAACTGACTTGCAGTTGAAATCTCCACTTTTCCCCCTATAACACGAGCTCCTAGAAAGCAGGTATTGTATTAATTTTCTATTTGTGTCCCTAGGGTTAAATACTGCTTTGCATACAGTAAGTAATAAATGCTTCTTTCATTCATTAGAATGTGACAGTCACTGAGAAACTTCTGATATAGGAGGCTTAAAATCAGAAGAACTATAAAGTGGAAGTCTTTTAGAACAGATGCTAAAGAAAATAAACACATCCTAGAACTTTTGGGAGGTCTTTGATAGGAAGATGAGTTGCACGATGTTCATCAAGGGCTCTCTAAACTGAGAAACTGAAAAGAGTTATGATCTAGGTTCTCATTATTTGAACCCATTTGTTACAAAATAGGAGAGCAAAGTACATGTCTGCATCGTTTTTGTAAAAAGAGGCTCAAAGTTTGTTGTGTTTTCAAACCAGTTGTACTGTTCATTAATTTCTATCCAGAGTAGAAAATCTTTCTCTATATCTTATGAACAGGTGGAATATTCTACATTGGGAATCAAAAACTAGTTCTACTTGACAGCATATGCTGTCAAGTACAAGGACATTTGTGCCTTTAAAGACTATTACAACCATAGAAACACAGTATTTTCTAATCCAACTATTAATATTCTAAGCAGTCTTGTTATTTCATTTTGTTGAATGAAACTGAGATTAGGATTCCTAATCCCATTTAACAAACATCATAGAGGTGATTTCTGATTGAGCTAGTCCATTAGGTATCTGTATATATAAAATATAATTGGTTTTTAAACTTTTGTGAAACATATACACATTAAGCCCTCCCATAGTAACGAACCGGCTCCATGAGCTGTCCATCCAAGTATAACCTAGGCTGGACAAACAGATAATCTTCAGTTACCTGATTTCTCCATCATGGATAGTTAAGGCAAACTTTTATACTGGTCATAGATCTCATTTAGGATATTCTACAAGGTCCTAGGTCTTGATACAGACTGTGGCACATCATCCACAAAAAGAGCATCTAGTAGACCTCTCCATCTTTAGGGAATCCCTCTTCTACTTGGATTCTTCAGCAGACATCCTCCACAAGAGTAGCAATACCTTTGTTCAAGTGTTTTACATACCTCTTGTAATCAGACAAAGTTGATATATCTTTCAAAGAACATTGCTGAGTTTCTAGATATGAGGAGGAGAAATTTTTAGGTGGAATTTGTTATGTCAAACATTTTGCCATCAAACACAATGAAATCTTGTATTCTTTCCACCTATATCAACTGAATGACAGTAAAGAGTTGGTCTGCTATAGATTATCCTTTGTCAAAGTCTCCTTATTCCTTTCTTAAAGATGACCTTGATGTATATGTGTGTATAGATTTTTCATAAAAATGTTTACAAAAATGAGAAAATAAAAGAGATAGACTGGTATTCATTAACATTTTCTTGGTCAAACCATGATTCCTGAGTACTTAATAATGAAACATGTTACCTCATAATGGCCTCATGATATAGATTGAGATAAATAGATATTTCTGGATATGGACAATACAGGAACTTGTTTTGCTTTTCTTTTTATTTTTATTAACTTTTTTTTCAAATGAAGATATGTGGAGAAAAAAGATTTTTGTTAATTGAAAAAAATTTTAAATTTAAATTTTAAATTTTAAAAATATTTTCCTGGTCACCTTACTTTGACAACAAGGTTCAATTTTTTTCCCCCAAAGCTTTGGTACCCTCCTCTCTTTCAAATATGCTGAAAATTCAACTCCCCAAAATTGTATCCTGTTTCACTTCCAGAAACAATCTCCCTGAATACACTTAATCTAGTACATCTGTTCTTTCCATCTTTGCTTTCTTTAGTGCCTTTCTACTTCTTCATGTAGCACATGATGGCTGCAATGTTGAGGCCAAATGTGGTAGTTTTATCATTACTGATGGAGAAAAGAGTTTAAAATCTTTCCAGAGCTTTCTCATTTTTTCATCTGTTTGCTGTCCTTCCAGTTCCATCCTTAAATGCCCTTGGAGTGAACATAATTAGTTTGGTCTCTTTGTTACCAAACTTTTTGAAAAGCTGTTTTCCCCTCTACTTATTCTTCCTTTTTTATGAGCTGATATTAATAAATGTCTACTGTCTTCCCTCTTCTATTAAATTTTTGAAATGAGTTTATATAAATTGCTGCTATCTGGCAAGGAGGATCAAGTGTTTGCTGGCTGAAATAATTTATAAGGCTCTTCTGGGTCTCCAGTGTATCAATTTATTTGCACAGTTAAGCTTCTTTAGGAAATAGTAATATGTCAATGTCTGTTCTTTTATCCATTTCCCATTCCTTGTCAGTTTAAGTATGTCAGGTTAGATTTGTCTCAATTGCATGCCGTATTCTTATTTTTATTACTTCTTTTAGTTTGGTACCAGTTTTGATCTTCACTCTTAACAAGTTGGTGGTCTAATTACAGAGATAATAGAATCAAAATATGGAGATTCCACATCCGTATTCAGATGTTTCACTGATTTTTTTATTTTTTGAGGTTATTTGGTGTATACCTTGTCTAGAGCCTTCCACTTCTCTGTCCTCATAGGCATGAGGCTTCTGTTAACAAACCTTTGAACTCTCTGTTTCTATTCTGGAGCCATTTTTTTCCAAAATATTGTTCACCATGCTCCTCCTGCCCACCTTTGCACTGAAATCAGAGTATTCATATACAGGGTACCTTTAAAGTCTTGGTGCAAAAGTTTAAAAACTTTAGAAATGTCCTGTATGTGTGACTTAATTTGGCTGGTTTACCTGAGCTACAAGATAACCTTTTGCAAATGCTTTTCATGGGCAATACAATGAAATAATCAAATATTCTCGGATAATGTATGACAACTCCCATAACCCTAAGACACACAATAAAAACAATTTTCCCATCACTGCTTTGTCTCTCCAAGAAGAGCCACCCTTAATATGTAAACCCCTTCATGGCATGGGCTGTCTGCTTTCTCTGTTCCCTCAGAACCTGGTATTATGCTCAGCACATAGTAGACAAAAGAATTATTTGTTGACTGAGCCTTACATTTACCTGTAACTTCTTTTTTTGCCTTTGGGTTTCATTATAGCTGGAATGGCAAGCATGATAATTCAGTTCTTCCAGGAGTTATGTTCTACTTCATGGTCCTTAGATAAGTTTCGCAATTAGAATATAAATTATTAACACTGACAGGTAATCTAAAATTTATGATATTTAGGATCCTCTGAGGCCTCTTTTATGCCACATTGTCACTATCATTACAGAAAGTAGAATAGGACTCCACCAAGATGAGGGTCATTTTGGCTTTTTGTTGCTGTGGTCAAAGAATTCATGACCAAACAGTCAGATCATCAAGAACCTCTTGATACTTAGCCAGTCTAGTCAGAGTACTGTAGAATCATAGTTTTAAAACTAGTCAAAATCTCTCATTTTAAAGGAAATTGAGGCACAGAGAGGGGAAATTGCCCAAGATCACACAGACAATAAATGACAGAACTGGAACTGTAAAATCTCTCACCCTAGAAACCTCCATGGGGATTAACAACCATTTATCCAGTATAGTTAAAAATCTGCCTGCCAATTCAATTTACTTGGTTACACCAGAAGAATAAGTTTCTTTGCAAAATCTAGGTTTCTGTTACTTTGGTACATTCAAAGGCTTTCTTTTTATGTTCATTTTCCATTCATGTCCAACTGTCTGTGACCCCATTTGGAGTTTTCTTGGCAAAGATACTGGAGTGTTTTGCCATTTCTTTCTCCAGATTTTACAGATGAGACTTTGGCAAAAAGTGACACAGCTAGTAAGTGTCTAAGGCTAGATTTTAACTCAGAAGAGAAGTGTTCCTGACTCCAGGCCCAGCATTCTACCCACTGCACCATCTAGTTGCCCTTTTATGTACTATTGCTAGGCCCAAAAAATTACTCAAGTTTCTGAATTTCTCTAAACTCTGAAACACTGTGAAAGGAAGCCTAGTATTCAGTACAGTTATTAGTACCCCAGGTTCAAAACAAGGAAGGTAGCCTCTTCCTTAATACCTCAAAGACAAGTCAGAATCATAGACTTTGTTATCTATACACCATTCTGCAGCCAAAGGGAAAAATGCTGAGATCAGCTGCTTGGAGGTCTCTTTTTCCATTCTCACCTGCTCCCTTTTCTCCTGGTATTTTGTTCAGCACAGCATATGTTCAATAAGAATGTAGAAAGCCACAGAGCTAGAAAACTCCTTGAAGAACTTAACAACTAGTGTTAAGGTTCTTGCCATCAAAGAAAATGTAGTGCTATTTCTGCCTAGTCACTAAGCCCTGGATTTGGAACTAGAGGGGTCCAACTCTCAAGTTGGCTATGTATTACCACCTGTGTAAACCTGGAAAAAAATCATTTCACTTCTCTGAACTACCAGAACTATATAATATCTAAGGTTCCTTCAAGTTTAGTGGAAAAACAGAGAAGTTTGAGGCATTTGAAAAACAGTTTAAAAATTTTTGTAAGCACCCTTTCTAATAATAAAATCACTCACCCTTTAAAGACCATCACCCTTTGGTCAACAGCTGGGGAGAGGGTTTGATGTATAAAGAAAGAAGAATCCACCTTCCAGAGGATCCAGCTTTCTGTTTTTAATGTGTGTCCCCCATTTGGACCCTTGACTAAAATGCCATTTTGTCCACTTGGCTCTTGGTCAGTTGTTACTACCACATTTTTCTACTTTCCTTCCCCAGAAGAGTGGGCTGAAGCCACAGGCACCAAAGTCTTTGGAACATGGATACACCTGTGAAGTCACAGTCTTCTTGGCCCTAAAAACAAGAGCCAAGGGGAAAAAAAAGCAAAAAAAACCCCAAATCTAAAAAAATTTAGAATCACAACAGAAAATCAACCTGTTATTACACAGAGGCTGAAGGGAAGGGGCAAGAAGAGATAAAAAGATGAGGATTTAGGGGTTAAAGTCCTTACCTGCAAGTTTCAAATGCCAGGCCACCACCAAGACCAGAACTACATTCTGAATCAGACCCACTTTCTGTGTGCTTCCCAAAGCCGTTGGTGACTCCTGCCAAGGACGGACACACACACACACACACACAAACACACAGTAAGCTATGGTGCATAAATTAACATTTCCAACACACACCACTAGGTTCAGGGCAGAATGGAGGGAGATGGTAACAGTTATTCAAGTGAGTTTAGTGACCAGGGCTACACTATGTCAACGAATGAATATATCTTGGCAAAGTGAGGAAATTTTTTAAACAGGAATTCTCATTTCCTCTCCAAAACATTTACCCTTCCACATTTCACTTTAAAGAGGCAAACACACTCTATGTAGGCCATCATTTGAATGCAAAGGCAAAAACTGAAGCTTCCCACCCTTATAACTCTCATGAGTCCAAGCACTGCTTCTCATTTAAATCCTAGATGATCATCGGAGAGCTTTCTCTGCCCTTCTGGGAGCCCACCCTCCTTGCTTACATTCACACCCCTATACAATACACTGCTGGAAACAGTCAAGTTTCATTCTCTTTGGAGAGGAACGGTCAGGAATTAGGAAGAAGCTAGGAAAAGAATAGCCCTGAAATATCCAGCGAAGTTATAAAGAGTGGCGAACCAAGAAAACTAAATGTCCCACACTACAATTATAATACACCTATCCTGGACTGAAAGCCAGAATTTCCAAGTTCTAATCCCAGTTCTGGCAACCTATATGATAGTTAAGTCGCTTCCCTCTTCTGTCTGATAACGGCGCCTGAGGTAATTTCAGTGACAGTGTAATAAACACGCATCCCCTCGTAAGTTCTAGCAAACACACATCATCCATATCTTAATTTGTGGATAAAATGCATGGTCAAAAAGACTTAGGCTGTTATTTCTCTGACTATAACTGTTTCATCTGAGTAAAGTTCCTTAATAACTGTGCTATGATGCACAAATTTGAATTTATGTTCTCTGTTGAATGAGAGTAACACTAATAGTGCCCACTTCACAAGGTTCCAGTGAGAATCAAGTATGTGTAATTCAAATGTAAAACCTTATTCTTACCACTACTACTCACTGGCATATGTTAAGCTATGAAATGAGCAGATTCTAAAAATGTCACACTGCCCTTCACCCATGTCTATCTATCCAAGCATCTCTCAGAAAGTACATTAAATTTAATAGCTAATCCCCTAAAGCAGGACCTGTTAGCTAAGGGTTGGTTTCAATGGTTGACAAATTCTATAGACTACGCACAGATACAATTCTGGACAAAGAAATGATAGTATACAATTGCAAGAGGAGGAAAACAGGTGAAGGATATACCTATGGCTGATGCAGTGGGGCAGCTAGGTGGCCCAGTAAATAGAGCACCGGGCCTGGAATCAGGAGGACCTGAGTTCAAATCCAGCCTCAGATACTTAAACACTTACCAGCTGTGTGACCCTGGACAAGTCACTTAACTCCAATTGCCCTGCCCTCCCCCCACCAAAAAAAAAGCAAAAAAAGAGAAAGAAATGGAGGTGAAGGGTGGGGAGAGGACCAAACCACCTCTTGTAGGATTTAGGAACATCTTTCACCTCTCCTCCCACTGAGATCTCAGTCTAACAATCCAAGGCTTTCCCCAAATACCATCATGCCTAACTCCTCAAACTGGCTTTCAGGGCTTTCCTGGCTTTGAATCTCAGACCTAAGGTTTATTCTCTTTCTACTTCAGGGGGAGTGAGGCAAGTGCTTGAACCTTAAAGTCTATTATATGGCCTTAAGCTAAAAAGGTAGCTTGAAGTTGAAACTAAGTGTGGCTGATTAAATCTCCAGAGACAAATTCTCTCTGATTAGCTAGGAAGAAGAAAGAAAGTTCTGCCCCTATTCAAAAGGATAGGGGAGGGTCAGAAAAGATCAAGAACTTGCCAATCAACTCTACTATCCAAGCAACCCCCCCCCCCCTCATACAAACATGAATTAACATCACCATTCAGGACCCATCCTATTTCACTGACTCTTGCTGGAACTATTCCCCACTAGCCTACATTCCAGTCAGTCCTGATCTCAACACTGCTTTCAGCACACAACCATGTTCACTCTCACCCTCAAAAGCCTAGAAAGCACTCCACCCAGGTAAATGCTACCCATCCTTGAGGGCCCAGCTCAAGTTTCACCTCCTCAACCAAATATTCCCTAACTGCTCCATGCCATTTACGTCCTTTCACCAAGTACAAAAGTACACAAAAGACATCTGTACCACTCATAATTATACATTGCCCTATATCTTAATGTTCATATATCTTGGCTACCAACAAGCTGTTAGATTTGAGCCCCTGTGCTGTAAATACGTACTTCTCTTTAGCCCCACTGTGTCTAGGGCAGCACTAGACACAGATCAGGAGAGGAACAACTAACTGAATCTCTGGCTACTAGTAGCACGTAAAACCAGTTTGGGTTACCTGACCCTCAAACAACTGGCTTCCACAGGATTTATTAAGTAGGTAAGTGACTACTTCAATGTTCTGAGCCTGCCCCCAAGGACAGTACAACTGGCCAGCTGGCAAGCAGAAGCAGACATTAAGACACTCCTTATTCCCTGAAGCACAAGCAGCAGCAAGCAGAGTCACAGGTTAGGTCACCTGTCTCTTCCACATGCTGGGGGGACTTCTCCCCATCACTCTCACTGCAACTCCTGCTCTGTGGTCGCTTCCGAGCTTGCCTCTCGCCTTCAGTGCTGGCCGGGGAGGCAGGTAGTTCCATCAGACCGTGGTCCTCTCCATTCTCAAGGGCCCCATCAGGGCTTCTTTGAAGTTTGACTCCATTCTTGGCCTTTTTGAAGAGGACAGAGGTACGTCGGCCCACACCACTAAGGGGAGACATAGTGGACATTTCAAAGGCTGGAAGGGACAGTCTGTTAAGGCCATTGTCACTCAGCAGGCGCTGGAAGGGCTGGCTCCCTCGTTGTGATGGCACCTTGTCCAAGACCTCATCATCCACCTTCCCATATTTTGAAAGCCTTAATGGGATTTTGCTCTCACTGATGGGTTTCAAGGTTGGAGGGTCCTGGAGGGAATCCAGATCAGACAGGGAAGGTGCAGGCCCCGTAGGCTCCAGAGTTGGGGGATGAGGAGGTTTGGTGTCATCTGCTAGAAAGAAAAAGAATCTGCTTGAACATTTTAGAAAGAGTCACTCCCCCCCCCCAAAAAAAAAGAAAAAAGAAAAAAAAACCCTCAATTCATTAATTAACCTAAAGGAATGAAAGCACACGATTTCCTAAGACTTATCAAGCCTCAGAAATCATGCTAAAATAGATTTAGAGGGAATGAGGAAGGTTTTAAGGTCATCAACTAAGCTGGTGGTTGTTCTGATATTACATAGCAAATTTCCTCTGATTTGATCCAAGTGCTTTCTTATCTGTGATTCCATCTTGCTTCAGACCACCCATGTGAGAGAAGGAGGAGCTTGAAAGATCCCTGTTTTACAGATGTTGAAACACATTTAAGTGACTTGTCCAGGATCACAAAGAAAATCAGTGGAATCAAAACTGGAGCCTCTTGACTACAGTCCAAAACTTTGGCTACCCATATCATTTTCTCTGCCACATATCAGATCTAATGGGACCTTCTCTATAAGTTTGACCCCTGCCCATCTGAGACAGCACCAGACCCCAAAGAAACTAAAGTTCATCATACCAATTCATCCAACTTCTGAGTAGCAAACACTCTCAAAACCCAACTTCAGACTGAATCCCCAATTGTTGCCACCAAGACACCTCTCCCAACCAGGGAAAGAAATGGAAAGCAGCTCTATTCACTAAATACCTAAAAGTCTCTAAGCACAGTGTTCCTGGAAGCAGCTTGCAAATTAGACTCTTCTTCTAGATAGGGCCTATAGAGGATTATATTTCAAAGGGAGACAATCTGGCTCAGCCTCCTCACTTTACAGAGGAAGCAGCAGAAGCCCAAAGAAGGGAAATGACTTGTCCAGGTCTCAGAGCAGGTCAATGGCAAAGCCAGGATTAGAATTCTGGTGTCCTGGCTTAGAAATCACAGGATTACAGGTTTAGAACTTCAAAGGACCTTCAAAGGATCATCTAGTTCAACCTACACATTTTACAGATGAGAAAACTGAGGCCCAAAGAGAGATGGAATTATCCAAGACCACACCAAGTTCTAAGCAGCAGAGGTGAGATTAGAGTGTGTTCCTATGACACTGAATCCAGCATGCTTCTTGCCCCAACCTGCCTGTACTGTGCTGAGCTTCCTCACAAGCCTCTTACCTCCACATCAAAACCTGTTCTCAGATACTCAATACACACTAAAGTTAACTATTAACAACAGCTTCAGGTGTTACACTCTACCAGGAGTCCTGGCAATTCAAGTGGTGCCAGTGTCTCAAGACACAAAACTGAGGCTCTAATGGTGGGCTCACAGGCATCCACCCACCAGCTGGGAAACAGTAGGGGGCTGTCTGGGTCTTCCCTGCCAGAAACCATAACAACACTTGGCCCTGCCTG
This sequence comes from Pseudocheirus occidentalis, assembly GCA_028646575.1. Classification (NCBI taxonomy): domain Eukaryota; kingdom Metazoa; phylum Chordata; class Mammalia; order Diprotodontia; family Pseudocheiridae; genus Pseudocheirus; species Pseudocheirus occidentalis. The sequence continues at coordinate 202,697,284 of CM053593.1, read as the reverse complement.
TGCACACCTCTCACCTTTCTCCCCATCCTCCTCTTCCTCTCCGTGCAGAGCCTTCTCCACCACGTCCACCTCCTCCCGGGGCCCTGGTGGCAACTCCCCATTGGGCACCATCTTGTTTGGCTGCTGCTGTGCCAGCTTTTGCTGGAGGGTGTTGATCTCCCGCCGCAGCAGGCGAACACGGCGGGTCCGAGCCCCACTGGATCGCATCGTGCTCACCAGGTCCAGCTTCTCCAGAAGCTCCTTCAGCTGCACCTCCAGGGATAGGTGAGCCCGGTTCTCTGGGAGGAGGATGCTGTCCACTGCCAGGGAGAAGGGAGGACAGAGGGGGCTGAAGGACCAGCACGGCCGAGGGCAAGGGGAAGGAGCTCAGTCCTCTGGATGAAATATACTCTCCTGAAATGCCTGGGATGGAGCTTCTAGCAGAGTCACTGTAGAGCCTCAGCCCTGGCAATACCACTGCACAGAGGGGAGCCAATTAGGCAAGATCAGAATGTGGGAAGCATCTGCAGGAAGCAGCTCACAGTCAAGAATAGGCTTCTTGGAAGGGGTCAGAGGCAGAAATTCCCTTGCCTGGGTGACTGTCTGGCTGCTACGGCAGAGCAGAAAACCCTGAGGATCAATAATCTGAGCTCAGGTGATTCAGTGTTTCTGTCACCAACCTACTTACCCCCAAAAAGATCAACAGACACCAGCATGCAAGCCCCATACACCAACCACACAGGGAAGGGGAAGCCCAGGAAGAGGAGAAGCCTTAGGAGAGGTTCCAGCTCCCTAAGCCAGTTTTCCAAAGCGTTCCTGCTGTCCCTGTACCTTTTGAAATGAGCTAAGTGCACTGAGCTTTCGGTCTTGAAGAAGTTCCTGTTCTGCAAAGGGCAAGCCCTAGCCAGGGCCCTCCCCACCCTGAAACCAAGACACATAGTGTATATAACCAGTTCTGTTTCCCCGACATATGCCCCATCACCCTACTGGCTTTTACTGTCCCAAAGAACCTTCTCTGGTCCTCTAGCTTTGCCAGTGGTAGCCCAGCCCAGACCAAATGCTTAACTACTAGCTTCCCCACCACCCCAAGCTTCTCACCGTCCTCCCAGGAAAAGCGATAAAAGTCCTCCATTTTGGGTGACTCAGGTAGGTGGGTTCCCACCTCATGGTCATAGCCGATGTTCTCTGCCTGCCGCCGGGCATGCCGTAGGACAGCCCCTCCCAAGTCCCTCAAGCGGACAGCAGCTCGGTGGAAAATTGTGTCTTTAGCATTGTACTTCATACAGTTGGTAACTATAAGGTTAAAGTCCTCCTCAAATTCCTCCAGGGTGTGGTACAGATGGGACTCCAGCTTCAGCCTCATGGTGGAAAAATCCATTGGCTTGGATATGAATTCCAGGTAATCTGGAACCTAAACATATAAAACCTGTACAATTACAAAAACCATTTACTAGCCAAACAGAGTGCACCCTTCACCGGCACTCTTAGCAGCCCCTTCCACTTGGCCCTGCTAAGCTTACTGGCAGCTCCTTGCCCATATACCCTTCTAAACCTCACCCTTACCCCCACCACCACCTCAGAGCCCCCATCATTCAACCCATCCCACTCTCAGCTATCTACCCTGTGTGACCATTCACCAGGGAAACAACTCCTCACCCTCCTGGAAGAGTCCTGTCCTGGTCCCCTTGCCCACCTAAACCTACCCCAAGACCCCTTTAAAACTATGCGGTGACTGATCTTGAAGCTCTCTAGAGTTATCAGGTTTTTATCCCAACTGTGTCACTACCAGACAGGTTGACAGGGGCAGGGTGGTGATGGTGAGGAAAAAACTTGCCTCACTCAGGTTGACAGGTTCAGCAAAGATCTGGGCAGGATCTTTTTCCTGTAGAAGATCTAGAGTTGTGCGCAACAAGACATTGAAAGGAGTCAGTTCCAACTCCATTGCAGCCTGCTGAACCTTGACCTAAAGATTCAGAGGAAGGGGAAAAGGTGATGAGTGGGAATTTGCATCCTCTCTCCTTCTCCCAGTTCCCACCCACTCACCACACACACAACACCACAAATACTTATTCTTGTTAAGATGGCTATGCCACCAACTATGAAAGGGTTGGCAGGGCACAGCACAACTTGGAAATATCCTGTTGCCCATGCCAAATGAGGGCTGCTTCTTGCTCACCACTTATTAACCAAAGATGGGGAGCAATGATGACGGATGGCACCAGGAGCCTCATGAACATTTAGCTTGGCTCGTGTCAACCCAATGGTAAAAAAGTCCCAAGTGGTTCCTCCCAGTTCCAGTCTAAGAGGTATACACTTAGAGCTGCAACTCTCAGCTATGGCTGAGGCCCCCCTGAAAAGGGTCTGGCTGTCCTTCTGGGCCCTGCTAAGTCTCTGTGGCTGTTAGGCTGGTCTAAACACAACCTCAAAGAAAGAAATGAAAGTATTGTGTTCCCTCTGCCTCTGTAGCTCAGCAGGGCCACTTCCACTGCTTCTATAACCAAAGAGACCAGCTTTGGACTGTCATCTTTTGTCCTGATGTTTAGAGAACACTTAAGCATCCTGGGGATTATAGAACAGGATAAGATAATTCCCTACCATCAAGGAGCTCTGAATCTCAAAGGGTAGTTAAAATGTATACAAGGAGTATTAAGTAACAATGAATTGCCAAATGAATAACATAGATAGTAAGTGCTACAAAAATCTAGAAGGACCATAGATCTCAGACTGGGGGGGGAGGGGCGAGGGGAACTAGCTTGGAGTACTTGCCTGTGGGTCCAAGCCTATGCCCAAATAAACCCAAAGATGCACTACATATAGTGCATGAACAGAGCAAGAATGTTACACCACAATCCAGACATCTTGAGAGCAAGAAGGAAAGACCAACACACAAACCACTCATGTGGTAAAACCAGGCACCTCAGGAAGTAGTGGGACCACCATCCCCAGCTGTCTTTCAGCCAAGGAAGGAAAGCCACTTGCTGGATGGTCATACAGTGGATTCTGACAGCATTCAATGACCTTTTTAGATTCAGGGATTCTCTAATTCTTGGTTTTCCCTCATACCAACATTTGGTCAAGAATCTTAAGGGAAGGAAACAGTTTCCTTTTACCTGCTCCCTCTTGAGCTTCTCTCTCTTTCGGATCAATTCAATCAGAAGCCGTGCCCGCTCCAGATCATGGCGAAGTTTCTGCCAGTACTTAAGCTCTTCTTTTACAGCACTGGTTTTCTCGTCCTGTTCCTTCTAGGAAGCAAAGGTAGAAGCTGGGGGGACATGGGAAACACCCACCTTCTGTAGACCTCAGCCTCCTCCTCCTTGGCAAAAAAATTCCCTTCTCCCATCATTCCCATCCTCTATATTTTGCTACAGTCAATATTAAAATTTTCAATTCTGGCCTAACAAGGCTATGGTATGGAAAGTTACTTTGCACCTAAAGGCAACTTGGCACTTCCACTGTGGCAACAGCCAACTATGAAGAGGCACAGGAGATGAGACCATCAAAGGGAAGTTGTGTCATTAATGTGGACAGGGGGAAGGGGAGAGTATTTCCCCAAGTGGGGATTAGACTAGGGCCTTTCCTACAAGCAGTTATTAAACACCGTAGGATTGGGGGGGGGGGGGAGAGACAAGAGAGCAGGGAGGAAAAAGTGAAAGAATTATCAGAGAAGTTTGTGATTCATCCAGGAAGGCTTCCTAGACTCAATGAGTTAATTCTTGTAGAGTGATAATAGACATGAAATTGCAAAAGAAGAAATGACTTGATGAGAGCTTTGCAATTAGGAACCAAGGATGAGACTGAAAAGGGACAGCAACCAGATGATGGAGGAATCTGATTGTCAGACTGAGGTATTAGTGTAGAGCAGGAGAAAAAGCACTGAACTCAAAAGACCTAATCATTGGCTCATAGCGTTCATTATAACTCTGATTGAATCATTTTTCTCTTCTCTGGGTCTTACAAGATGGTCTTCTGGAATATTCTGACATGCAAGTAGCCTTTCTAGATTCTGAGCCTCTGCTCAGATGGTGAAAATGATTCCTAAGTAAGTCAATGGCAGCTATGTTTAAGATCCCCTGAAGTAACAAAGAACCTGAAATTAAAGACACCTCTAAGAAGCCACTACAGTAATGATAATAAGGCGTTGGAATGGGATGGAAACTGAAAGATTGGAAATGAACTGACAAACATAACAGAAGTTATGGAGGAATCAATTAAATGTAGTGGATGGCTACGTATGGGGGACCATGCAGAGAAGAATAATGATAAAAAATAATCTCATCAGAATGGTGTAGGGGGAAGAAGGCCAGAATTAAAGGCATTGATTAGGAGTTCAGATTACAATTCTGATTCTTGCAGTTTGTGTGATCTTAGGTAAATTACTTAATTTCTCTGGGTCTGAGTTTCCTGATCTGTAAAATGAAAACATTCCCCTTGGTGATCTTCAAGGGTCCTTACAGCCCCTGACGTATCATTTGGTGACCTATTCTTCAGGACAGTGAAGGGGAGTCTTGATGGGGATGGGAAAGTTTAGATGAGGTGATCATTTACAGGGAAGGGGAACAATAGTGAAAAATTCAATTTTCAAAAAATCTACAGATAAGTAACAGCAGAAAGAAATATCCTGTAGTAAACTGGAGATAATGGGACAAGAAAAGGAACAGAAGGTCAGGGCTGAGAAAGTGGCAGAATCTGGAGTCCTAAAAATATGATGTGAATGAGATTGTTGAGCCAAAGAGGATTAAAAGGAATAAAGAAGAAACCAGTAAATGAACAGTTAAAAGAGTCATCAATAAAAGGAGTTGTTAAAGAGATGGGAGAATCAGATTATGTTACAAAAGAGACATAGTATCAAATAAAGCTATTGGTGCAAGAAGAATGAGGACTAAATCATCCAAAGAAAGTGGTCATTGTGATCTACAGAAAGCCAGTTTCAGCAGAGTGGAAGTAAGAAGCTAGACTGAAAGGTCCTAAAAGAGAGCTTAAACATAGAGGAGTGTGGTTACAAATAAAAACAAGAAAGCCAGCAACTGGAGGGGGCAGTAAGATAAGAGTCAATGAAAATTTCTTCAACTCAGAAGACAGGCACATATAAAGGCTCAAGGCAGGGATTTTCAAGCTCTTTTAGAACCCATACCCCTTTAGCTTTTCAGTAAATATTCCTCTACCTGCTGTACAATAATGAATTGTAGTTTTCCATGCATGTTCACATGAAAACATAAAATTGACTAATTTTTCTTTTTCTGGACTATAACAAAAATTGTATAACCTCATTCAATGGCAATAAATTTTAAGCTTTTAAAATATTATAATAGAACAAGTTATTTGCCAAATACTACCTGTACCCTTGCCTGAAAGCACACATATCATCCAGGGCCTAGTAGAAGAAATGAGTAAAAAAGGGAAACACTATGACATTTGAGAAGGAATGACCAGAAGAATACAGTCAAGTCCATTTTATTTCTCCCCTCCCCCTAAAGTTTCCAAGCTCAGTGTCCCACTTTTCTATGTTTCTGCTACCTTCTCTGGTCTATTGAGATCAGTCTTAGCTCTGCCCTTGAAGCTTATCCCCCAAACCTGCCATGGCCCCTGGGGAGGCTGCTGCCAGTTGGAAGCGGTGGTTATATAAAGGGTAACAGTACAAACCAATCAAAATCATAAGTTACTGGCCACAAGTTCCTGGGGCAAGAAGAGTCTACCTTTGAAGGCTGCCACACCTCAAGCAGTGTGGGACGAGTCACATATGCCACCCCATCCATGTACCTGGGTATTCTTCATTCTTCCCCCCATGCCCTTACCCACCTGCTCAGCATTTCTTTGGGACTGAAGGTGCGAGTGTAGGCGCCGGATAAGAGGAACACCATTTCTTGCCTGGCGTTTCAGCAGCCAATAGTTATGAAGTCGCTGCATGAATTGGTTCTTCCTCTGCAGGGAGAGGCCACTACAGATCTTGTTCAACCTTGGGGAGAGTGGGGAAAGGGAGCAAGACAGAGTCAGAGGGTCATGGCACCCAACTCCCCATCCTGACCTCAGTCTCCTCTGGAGCTGGTGGAGCAGAGACAAGAAGAAGGCTGTAGAGTTGCCAAAGACTTCAATATAAAGAAAGACTTAAAATGATAATAGCAAAGTCATGTATCCAAAGTTCAGAATTTTGGATTTTGATAACCAGTCTTCCACCTAACCCCTCCCAGTTTCCCACACTGGAACCACAATGGCTGTTAGCTATTTGAAGCTTTTACATATAATGTCTAACAATTAGGAGATGTTTTATCAACATTTTCTGAGCAATAGAACTATGTGCATGTCCCCACATCCCTGAAGAATGGAGCCAAAGGAAATAAGAGGTAGAGTGAGCTGTAAGAAAATATCAGCACTACCCCCTGTTGTTAATGGCACAAAAAGAAAGAACTCATATCTATATAATACTTTAAGGTTTAAGGAAGTACTTTCCTCAGAACAACCCTATGAAATAGACTGTGCAAGTATTCACAGCCCTAAGGCAATAATGAATTAGAAGTTATGTGATATAAATATGTGTCAGTCAGGATTTGAACCCACATCTCCGTATTCCAAGGCCAGCATCTTTTTTTCTATACTATGATGTCTCATAAGAAAATAAAGCTGGAAGTTCTGTACCAGGGGTACTATCATTTGGACCAAGTGTGATCCCCTTAGAGACATCCTGATGTTTGACGTTCGTATTAAAAACACTGGAATCACAAAGATTTTGCCTAACTTTGATCCAGTAAAGATAACTGACATCTAAAAGCATATTGGTGTGACTCTAGAATCTCATTAAGGTCCTCCACTCTTTCACAAAGGAGAAGCCTAAGTCTAAGAATCCAGGTTCAATCTAGTAAGGCTCAGGGGAGACAAGGTGGCAACTGGGAAAAAAGGAGCATTTGTGTAGGTGTAAAAAAGGAGCTCTCTTTCATCCAGTCATTTCCCCATTCTATAACCAAAACCAATCATGGTACAAAAAAACCCCAAAACCTGCTAATATAACCCCATTCAGTTAACAGTCACTGTTGCTGAACCACTCCAACCCTGCAAATTACAGCAAGTTCTACTATTAATCTCACTCCTTCTCAACCTGTTTGCCCACAAGGATCCCAAAATAATACAGGGGTTGGGTGGAGGAAACTGTGCTCAAAGGAATGAGCTGATATAACAGTTCTGGAAATACGGACTAAGCTCTGAGCCTGCTCACTCCAGTACTGAACTCAGCATGAAGCAAATGTGGGTCCAAAAGGAGTAAGACAGGGCAAAAGTGAAAACTCTTGGTAGGATCATAAAAGTCTTGAGTGAATCCCTTTCTCTCCAGCTAATAGCCCCTGGGTATGTGTTCCACTCCAGTGTATGTGTTACTGGGAAACTCCTTAAATGGCTTAATTCTTTCTTCTTCCCATCATCACATTCTCCCTATACTTTTCTATGAAAAAATGTGATGTACTCAATAGACCAGTGGACTAGAATCAGATGACCCAGATATCTGAGTGCTAGGCTGGCTCTGCTACTAAATGAGTTGTGGTCATTCAGGTCACTGACCTAGGTCATTCAGGTCACCTTCAACAGGTCACTCCTGCCTAGAAGATTTCTAAGACCCTTCTATGTTGTGACATTCTAGAAGTCTATGAAAATATTTTTTTTAAGGTTAACCTTCTCCAGGGAAATTTCCCTAACTCATCACCCTCTCTCCAATCCAATCTCTCCTTACTGATTCAAGAACATGCTCATTACCATTGACTTCTCAGCCTGATTACTTAGTGCATGTGAGACTATGTCTGATTTAATAAAACTGGAGGGTGGGGGAGAGAGGTCAGATATCTGCATATCCAGAGTCCTATCCTTTTTTCAAGGACTTTTAAGTCCAAGGGAGGATGTGTCTCTCCCTTTCTCTAACTTTCCAAGGTGACTGAATAAATGTTCCCAAAGAATGGGTACCTGGTCTACTTTCCTGCCTGGCTTGGTGGTTATGGCTCACCTGCAGGATGGAATCTGTGTTATAGCCACTAGGGGTGCAGTTGTAGGTGAATCCCTGGATGGATCCTCTGATTCCTTCTTGATCTTTTGCTTTACCTTCATTTTGTTCTTCTTTAGGGAAGTCTTCAGGGCACTGATTACTGGAACCTTGCTTTCCTCTTCTCCTCCTCCCTCCTTTGCTTCATCTTCTTCCCCACCTTCACTGGACACCACAGGGAGGACATCCTTCTTCACAGTGCCTGGGGGGGAGTGGGCTTCACAGTAGGCTGTTTTGCGCACTGTGAAAGTGGTACCATTTAGGCTCGTTTCTCTCATAGGCTCTATCTTCATAAACAACCCAGCCCGCTGGGCACATGTCACATGAAAGGCTGTGTAGCAATTCACCTTGTGGCACTGGATAGCAGCACCTAGGCCCTTCTGTTTACAAATGTAGCAGGTCAGTTTCCATCGTGCTGGTGGAATATTGTCAATACCCTCAATAGGCTCCAGAAACACAGTATTAGCAAAACAGACCTCAGGGATCCAGATGGCACACACCACATGAGCCCAGTGTCCATCACTGGTCTGCTTGAATGCCCCACCCTTGTTGGGGCAAAGAACACAGTCCACAGGACGGGAAGGGGACTGCAAGCAGCATCGGCAAAGCCACTGTCCCTCTGGAATGTAGGGGACTCCATAGCACTCCTGGTGTACAGCCAGGTTGCAAATATCACAGAAGAGGATGACATTGCTATTGTGACACTCATCATCCATGCAGACACAGCAAAAAGCATCTTCATCAATAAGGGTCTGTTGAGCCCCACTACTTCGGCTCTCTAAATAGGATTCCTTTTCTAGTCTATCTACCAGCAATTCAAATGTGTCAGCAGAGATAGTCCCATGGCCATCCACCAATCTCTTCTCATTTACCATGTCTAACCAAGCCAGATCTTCCTCATCCATGTCATATTCCACATCTGCATCCAAGTCTTCTGGTGGCTTCTCAATGTAGCGATAGTAAGCAGCAGGGAGGGGTGGTGCATCTGGCTGACTGCAAGAGTCAACCACTCGGAAGCTGGGCTGAGGCAGATGGAAGGAGGTACCTGGGGCATGTTTGGAACATGACTCCTTTTTCTTGCCTTTTGAGGAGGTTTTCTTGGACTTGCCAGGAAAGAGAGGCTGCTCACTGTTTTCTTTGTTGCTATTACATTCAGTGATGTCCTGAGCTGTCAGCTCATCCTCAGTAATGATTTTCAGAGGGTCATAGATGCTGATTCGGTGCAATCTTCCATCAATGTCCACCTCCACAATCCGCTGTGCCTGGGCATAAGTTAATGTCTCTCGAGTAGGGGAGCACTTTAGGCTGTATGGGGATGGAGAACGCCTGCCTTCGGCATTCTGCCGGGATCTCCTCCGGGGCTTCCTCATGTTACTTGCAGTTCAAATAAGGAGTCTAGGGGTGAAAAAACCTAAGAGAAAAAGTCAAGGAAAAAAAATGTTAAGCTGATAGATGGGGAACACAAGTAGCATTAAGTGGCTAATCCAAACATATAATGGGAAAACATTCCTTTAAGAGACCAAAAAGATCACCGTTGCTTTATTTTGGATACATCCTGTGGTATAATTGGTATAGAGAACTTCCCAGCAATGAAGAATCTTCTACCAATGGAAATCAGCATCTGCTCTGACACTTATAGTCTTAGAGTTAGTTGCGTGAAGCAAGTCAAGTCACTTGTATGAAAGAATAAGTCAGAGGCAGGGCTCATACTCAATCTTCCCTCGCTCCTAAGGCCAGCTCTTTATCCACTACACCAGGTTCCTCTAATGTTTCTACGAACATTTTGAGGCTTACAAACTGCTTTCCTCACAATAGTCCCGTAAGGTTGATAGTACAAGAATTTTTATCTTCATTTTACAAAAAGAGGAAAAAGATTTTGGGTTCAAATCAAAGTTCATCTATTTCAAGTTCAACATGTTAACCTCTCATAGGTACCTACTGTTACCTCCAGAATCATCGTGACCCATATTTAACCATCATACCTGTGGTTAAATATGTATACCTTCTTGGTTCAGACTTCAAACTGCACACACACAGCATCTGAGCTATGTAATAGCTCTTAAAAGAAATCCCGAGAACTACAGGACAGGCCTTAGTAAAAGAATCAAGAAAATAATCTATAGTCTAATTTTTAGAATGCTTTAAATTAGGCATATCTGGAAGCCTGGAAACTTACCAAAGAAATCCCCATTCTGAATCATAAACCAGCAAAGGATTAAGATGCCCTTACCACTTTATAACCTCAAAAGATACTTCCTTCCAAAATACATACACTGTTCAATACTCATATGGTGTTGAGAACTATTGTCCATACAATGGCTCTGAAGCTTCCCCTTAGAGGTTTTTGGAGGAAGGGAGCTATAATTGATGACAAGGAAATTCTTGGCTCTCCCACTGGTACCTACAGTAAACAATATTCCCTGAAAAATGGCACCTAGAGTACAAGTTGACTAGAGCTGGCAATAGCTAGACAATGGTTGGTAACAGGTGCTTCTACCTGCATTATATATCTCACAAGTGAGGCTAAAATGAGATGATATATACAAAGTACTTTGCATGTTTTAATGTACTACATAAATGACAACTATCATCAGTCAACTACAAGGTTTAAAGTACTATATAGAAATATATATATAAACATCTATTATAATTCCATTACATCAAAATTAAGGCAGATTAATAAACCACATTACCCACATCTGTGAAGTGGGGTGGCCACTATGAAATTACCTTACACAGTAGACTGAAAAACATCATCCAGAAGCCATTATTCTAGAAAGGGAATGGGATGAGTTTAAAAACCTTTGCTTTTACACTCTGCTTCTATTAATTTATCACATAAATTTGAACAACTGATTTTTTCTTTGTGCCTCAGTTTCTTCATCTGTAAGATGTAACAATAGAAAACCTTCCTCTCATGCTAAAGGAGATAATGGATATAAAATTGCCTTGAAAAATATAAAGCAACAATCAAATGTCTTATTATCTTTAATAAACTGACATTTATAATTATTAATTATATCATTTATATAATTAATTATATACAATTAATTTATAATTAGTATCATGGTTAAAAACACCACCAATCCCAACAGCAGCCCAATACTGACACAAAGTAACAACCTCATCATTCTGACAATTCATCTAGGGCACAGAAAAGGGGGAAGGATGAAGGGAGGGTTGCCCTGTATTAGGAGGGCTCTGAGACAGAGACAACAGCTGGGAGGCCTTAAAAATGCCACATGCTTTTGGGGCAACCTGTGCCACATGATGCTGCTGTCAGCCTGCCTGCCCAGTTGCCCAAATGCTTTGAAGTTCTGCTTCTTTTACCCACCTCCTAAAGAAACCACCTGAGGGAGGAACGAGGAGGGAAGGGGAGGGGAGAGGAGAAGAGAAAGTATTTGAGGGAAGGGAGGGTCTCATTCAAAATAATATCCTCCCTGACTTTTCCAGTTAAGTACTCCACCCATTAACTAGCTTGGCTTGGTTCAATGAAAAGGGAAGGAGAGGTGGAAACACCAAGTCTGGAGTCCAAAGACAGGAGTTCCAAATATAACTTCTGTTAATTAAATGACAAACCACTTAAGCTCCAATGGCCTCAGTTTCCTAGTCTGTAAAATGAAGAGATTGGATCAGATGGCCCCTTAAGTCCCTCCCAGCTCTATAAGTACCCTCCTAGGAATGGTGCTCAATTCTATGCTAAATCGGAAGAGGGATGAGGGTGACCAGTTCCCAGCCCTCAAGAGGCTTACAATTTAGTTGTTGTTTAGCCAGAGGTCCATCAGTCCCACCAATGAAAAAAAAAAAACCCACAATAGCCTGCCCCAATGGTTCTCCATCCTCCTTGGGGAGCTGGAGGAGGGGGGGGGCCCTCACATACTACCTGCCCCTGCAAGCCCTCGTACATAGTAGGTGCAGAATGGAGCCCCCTGAACCCTGGCACTTTCATCAAGCAGGTCATCTCTGGCTGAGCCCTGCCCCTTTAAGAGGGTTCTTCTTCCAGAAGAATCTTTAACCCTTTGGGAAGGGGAAGAAAAGTCGAGAGTGAAACAATATCTCCTCCAGAAGAGAGTTGGGGGGAGGGGTGGGAAGAGAAGAGGAGAAAGATATCTAAAGACAGACTGATAAAGCGAGGGAGAGAAGCCGCAGCCCTATTGGTCAATCTGCCTGCCAATCCCAGAAGCCCGGGGCCAAGGGCCGCGAGGAGGCGGGACCACTCTCCACAACGTCCAATGGGCAGGCGAGGCGGGGGCGGGGCTCAAGCAACGGGGGCAGAGCTCTACCGCTCAGCCTTCAGGACTAGGGGAGACAAGATGGCGGCGGCGGCGGCGGGAGGGGGGTCCCGCTCCTCAGCTTTGCCTCCCACCCCCTCAGCCAGCTCGGGCCTCGGCCGCCCCCGCCCCTGGGAAGGAGTCACACGGTTCTGCCGCCGCCACCGATACCGCCGCCGGAGCGGGAAGCCTCCTTCCTCCCCGGGGCCCCTCCCCTCTCCTCTCCTCTCTTCCCCTCCCCCGGCCTCCCCGGCCCCGCTGCCCCCGCCCCCGCCCGGGCCCGTGGCCCCCGTTACCTCAGCCCGACCTGGCTGCGGGGGACCCCTCGACAGGGAAGCGGCGGCCTCCTGCTCCCCCACCTTCTCCGCGTCCTCCGCGCTGGCCCCCGCGGCGGCCGCTGCTCCCCGGGGGAGGGGAAGGGAAGGGAAGGGAAGGGGAGGAGAGGAGAGGAGATGAGAGGGCCGGAGCTGGAGCCGCCGCCGCCGCCGCCGCCACGGAGCCCGGCCAGGGGAGGCAGCACGGGGGGGAGGGATCAGCCCCCAGGCAGGACCCGCCCCTCCGGCCTGCCGCTGCCGCCGCCGCCCCTGCTCCCGCTCCCGCTCCCTCCCTCCCTCCCTTCCTCCCCGCCCGCGCTGCCGCCGAAAAAGCGGAAAAAAACCCACACTCGCCCGCCCGGGAGAGGGAACAGTGGCCGCTGGAGCGGAGCCGGAGCAGTACCGTCGCCGTCGCCGCCACGGGGGCACGGTCCTCTCCTCAGCCTCACGGTGGCGGTGCGGACACCATGGCGGGGAAGGGAGGGGGCGGCCTGCGCGCCTCCGGGCCTCCCTCGCCCGCCCCTCCCTCCGCGCTGCGGGAAGCCTAGGGCGGCTGCTGTGGGTAGGGGGCGGCCTCGGCCCGAGGGGTTCAGCCCTGCCCCCCGCGCCTCCAGCAGGTGGAGGTGGCTAAGGAGACAGCTAAATTCGGGGGTGTATTTTGGGCATGTAGCTTACCCTTCTCTGGGTCTCAGTTTCTTCATCTGTAAAATAAACAGGTGGGACTAGATAACCTCTAGATCCATTCCAGCTCTCTCTTGGAGGATAAGACCTAGCAATACCTTGGGGGGAGGGGGAAGGAAGAAGGACGATAAGGTTGGTAGAAAGACTGAAGGATTTCGTAGTCAAGGGACCTGGGTTCAAATTCCAACAATACCTATGAAAAAGTGTTTTAAGTCCTCAGGGCCTCAGATTCCTCTTAATATAAAATGAAAGGGTTGAGCTGTGTACACTACAGGCTCTATAGCCAGGATCCAGAGTCAGTTAACTAATCATTTATAAAGTGCCTACTATGTGCTAGCCACTGTGTTCATACACTTAAGGTACAAAAAGAATGACTGTGCCTCGTCCCTCCATTCCCCCCCAAAAAATACTTCACACCTCAAAGATCTGATTACTTTCCAGAATAGTTCCCATTCCACCTCTTTTGGAGAATAGCAGCAGAGACTTCTACCTGTTTTGTACAAGTGAAGTCAACCAGTTAGTTATCCTAATTAAATACTAGAACTATTCATGGAGTTCGATAGGGATGTGAGGAAGAAAAGATATACCTTCCTGCCCCAAAGCTACATTTTAGTAGCTTATGTTTAAATACCGTAGTAAATGTTTGAGTGCCAACTTTAAACAATAGCTAATGATACCTTGTTCCTCTTTAATAAGAAAGTAGGAAAGTCCTTTTTACCTGACATAGGAATGAGTTAATTTGTTCTGCATTTTGTTAAGGATCTTTTTGGGGTGCTGGTGAAATGGAGGTGAGAGTTCTGTGATAGGTTGCCAGGAAAAAAATGAGGGTCATTGAAACTTTTTGATGATTGGTAGTTAATAGAAGAAAAACAGGACAACTTTGAAAATTATATGTTGAAATATAATTAAAAGGAAAAACAGGATGTTCAGTCTGTTTAAATAGAAGAAGACAATGGGAAAATAGGATTTGCTTTACAATTTTGCTGAAATGTAAAGTACCTTTAAGAAAAAAAGAATTTCCTTAAGAATGGTAGTAATATTTAATTTCATTCCTTTCTTTGAAAAATGCAAAATATAGTTGCTATAAATCCATACTGATGGTTTTCCTCTTGACAGATAATCTTACCTATGTGATACTTATACCAATGGAAGTTTTCAAAATGGGATGAACACCATGGGGAAAAAACGTGGTTTTCTATCTTGTAACAGTGAGTGAAAGAAATATTTAAGTGCAATGAGGATTAAGTGCAAGTTAATATATGTGCTTTTCAAATTTTTACTCATTAAAACTTTTCATATTAGAACTTTATTTTTTTCTCCTTTGATTTTCAGCTTCCATTTTTAATGTTAATACTTTAAGGCCTTACTTTAAATGTTGACTTTTGACATTGGTTTCTTATTACAATGTAACCACATACATAACAGATTCCTTGTGATGTAATCTTACAGTATAACCAGTGGAACAATTATGCCATTAAAAACAAATTTGGAACATGTATCAAATCCTAGAGGCAGTAAATTTAATTCACTTTACTCTCTAGCTATTTTAATGGGTTGTAAGTTCAACAATTCACCAGCCCTTCCATTAAGACAATCAACAAATGAGAATTTGTTTTTTTAAAATAGTTCAGATAAAATAGTCTTAATTGTAATCTGTATAAGTAGAAATTTAACATGGTTGAAATAAAATGAAAACTGTATTAACTCTTTTATACCTGGAAGGAAAGTGGATACAAAAATACAAATAGGCATGATCTAGAATAGAGATGTCAGACAGGCTGTTTTGTCCAGATTAAAGTATAATTAGGAGCATTTAATAAAAGAAATAAAAATATAGAGCACCAGCCCTGGAGTCAGGAGGACCTGAGTTCAAATCCAGCCTCAGACACTTAACACAAAATCTAGCCGTGTGACCTTGGGCAAGTTACTTAACCCCAACTGCCCTCCAAAAAGCAAAACTAAAAAAACAACAACAACAACAAAATATATAATAAAGCATAGGTAACATTACATTTTTGACTTAGACACTACTGGTCTAGAACATGCTCTTTGGTTGTTCTTGTGAGTATGTCAGTCACACTAAGAAAATACCAATGGTGGGCTGTTATAAGCAGGAAGAGAGAAAGCTTTGTCGTTCTAACATTAAGCAAGTTACCTCCATGCTTCTTTCATGAAAAAAAAAATCACTTTTGCTTGCAAACCACCCACCTAAACAATATACTGTACTATGAAATTAACTTAAGATTTTAGGAGAAAAAAGGGCACTTTTGTGTGCATGACTTCTATTTTTTTCACTACAATGTTCAATGTAAATTTTCAGCAAATTCACTGTAGAAAGGCTAGATATGTCAATTTAATCTTTAACTCTTGTAAACTGGGAGTATAATTTCTAGTACTGTGCTCATTATGCAAAATTATAACAAAATTGGGAACAGGACTAATCAATTTTTTCTAGGCTAGTCATTTTTCCGAGCTTTCATCAAATGTTATCGAAGAGGGTTCCCAAAGAGGGTTAGGGCTGCCTGAGACCCCAAAATACCAACATGCCAGGTGTTGCTGAAAGAATTCCACGCAAGTCTTCTCAGCCAAGGAAAAAGTAAAGTTTATTGAAAGTTCAAGTTCGCCACGTGGGGTGCTAGGCCATTTCATGGGGCTCCCACAGAGCAAGTCTGTGTGCTAAGGTATTCTAAGGCACTCTCACACCACGTGGAGGGAAGATGGGATTCTATATAAAGAAAGGTTGTGGGAGGAACCTAGGGGTGGTCCAGAGGAGGAGATTGGGGAGGGTTTTTAGGAGGAGTCAGATGAGATCAGACTCCAGTAGAGAGGGTCTTCTGGAGTCAAGATGAGGTCAGACTCCAGTAATGAGTGGTTAAGGGTGGGAAGTTTGCTGGAGGCTACCCGGAGACCATAGACAATGGTGGGCCAGGCCAGTTCAAGGGTGGGAAACTTGGAACAAAGGGGGCTAAAGACTTGGACAGAGCCACAACTTAAGGCTCATGACCTCAGGCAAATGTCTTCCCTGGGAAGGTTTACTTTCCCAGAGCCTGTACCTCAAAGAATCAAGGAGAGCTCAAAAAGGGGGGAGGGGTCCCAGAGCCTACACCTCATCCTTATTATGTTCTGGTGAATATGATTCGACATAAAATCAGGGTAGAATACATTTAAATCATCAGATTTGTTCAGTCTTTATTTTTTACAAAGAGGGTATTTATCCCTTAATGTCACAATAGTCAACTTTTATTTCCTCAGAGCCTCACTGACTGGGTCCACTACCAATATATGTTCATCTCAACTGGGTCTTCATTGAAGCAAGGTAATCATTTCAAACCTCCCAAATAGATACACTGTCCCACAATAGTTTTTCCATATCTTTTCGATGCTCTGATGGCACTTCCAGCCCTCACCCCACCATTTAAAAACCCTGCCTCATTTCACTGAAAAAATTCTGAAAGCCCCCTTTTCTCACCTCCTCCATTTAAATCACTGTTGTCTGACACATAAAGTGATCCTTCTTGCCTTTGTAAACCCTTTCTATTATCCCCCACCCTCACTAATCTTCAGTCTCTCCCTGTCTAGTAGCAGCTTCCCTACAGTCCTCAAACATGCCTGTCTCCCCTATGCTTAACCCCCGCTGATGAGGTGTAAGCTCTGGGACCCCTCATTGAGCTCCTTGAATCTTTGAGGTACAAGCTCTGGGAAAGTAAACCTTCCCAGGGAAGACATTTGCCTGAGGTCATGAGCCTTAAGTTGTGGCTCTGCCCAAGTCTTTAGCCCTCCTTTGTTCCAATAGTTTCCCACCCTTGAACTGGCTTGACCCACCATTGTCTATGGTCTCCAGGTAGCCTCCAGCAACTTCCCACCCTTAACTACTCATTACTGGAGTCTGACCTCATCTGACTCCTCCTGAAGACCCTCC
>CM053593.1:202661248-202679606 GCA_028646575.1 Pseudocheirus occidentalis | reverse complement strand
ATTGTGAGAGGTTAATTGTATGTCCCTCCTTCCTATCCTGCACCCCCCCTTGTTTTGTTCTCTACCCTGTCCCTGTCCCTTTACTGAGATGAATGCTTCCCACACCCCTCTCTCCACCCCGCCCTTCCCTCCATTCACCCTTCCCTGCCGCTTTTTTTTTTACAGCACAATTTTATATTTATACTCTTCAGTGAAAGATTCTCTACTGCCCAACCAGCTATCAATCACAGAAAATTAATAATGTTTGTACCCTGATTTAAAAAGTCTGAAGTATGTTTCAAAGTGTTGAAAACCATAAAAGCAATGGAGAGTAAATGGACAATTTTCTAGACAAATACTCAGCACATGGAGAACATACCAGTAAAGGAATAAGTGATGCTTTTTCACATAACATTTTCTCTTTTACTATTTGCTATAAATAACTTTTACACTTTTCATTTTTAGTAAATGAACGTTATAAGTCTGTATACATGTATTTGACCATCTGCCAAATATCAGTGATGTCAGTTATTGTCAAAACCAAATTTTTAAAAACTGATTTTAAAAAAGAGTATATAATACTTGGAAGAAAAATGCTAGTAGATATTCAATCAGACTTACATGGCTCAAAAGAGTTATATTTACTTTCTGCCCTCTATGCTATACACTGAGACACTCACACTGTCTGGAAACCAAGAACAACTTTCTGGAAGAGAATTCTTTTAGCTTCCCCCATCAAGAACTGTTTTTATATTGCTCCTCCTAAAGGTCAAGCCTCACCAACAGGTGGCCCTTTCCCATAGTTGTTATGAGCGTCCTCACAAGTGAAGCATGTTAGATCCATTACTCTTCCAGAAATAGAAAATGAGGAACTAGAATTGGGTGATGAACTAAAAGTGATCATTGGAACATTAGTATAACAAATATATATCAAACATCACTGAGATTCAACAGTCAAGCTTATAAGCAATTAAAATTCTTTTACTACTAGGACACAAGATTAATATTCATAAATAAAATCTGCTTTAAAGTGCAAATGAAAAATCTTTGGTTTCCTAAATGAATTCTAAGTGGCTCTGGAAAACCATGATTACTCTTGGGCTGAGTAAAAGTTAGTTTTTCCAATACTGTCGGTACCAAAAAGATGCAGATATGCTTGGTCACATGACCCTAAACTCCAGGTCTTTATCAGGCTGACACTATACAAGTCTATATCCGAAGATTCATGAAGATTTCATAGAATATTAAATCTAGTAGACCAAACCCCTAATTTTCAAGAAAAAGAATCTGAGGTTAGGAAGGATCAGGGTGTCCTTTGAAAATCCTTTCAACTGGAAGGTACCCAAAATGCTACTGAGGAAGAATGAAGGACAACTAAAAGCAGCTCCAGCACTAATGGAGAAGCTGGGCCAAAGCTAGAAGGAAGCTCAGCTGCGGATGTGTCCAGTGACGAAAGGAAAGTCCAATACTATAAAAATCAATAATGCACAGGAACCTGGAATGTAAGATCTATGAACCAAGGTGAGTTGGATGTGGTCAAACAGGAGGTGGAAAGATGAAACATCGACATCTTGGGTTGTCAGTGAACTTAAATGGACAGAAACGGGTGAATTTAATTCAGGTGATCACTGCATATACATATGCTACTGTGAGCAAGAAGCCCAGAAGAAATGGAATTAGTCCTCAGAGTCAATAAAAGCACAAGAAAAGCAGTCCTAGGGTATAACCTCAAAAATGGCAGAATGGTATCTGCTTAAATCCAAGGCAAACAGTTCAAAATCACAATAATACAAGTCTATGCCCCAATCACTCATGCTGAAGAGGTCAAAATTATTCAATTCTACAAAGACCTACAACATGTAGAAATAACATCCCCCCCAAAAAAAAGTCACATTCATCACAGGGGTTTGGGATGCTAAAGTAGAAATCAAAGGATAACTGGAATAACAGGCAAGTTTGGCTTTGGAGTACAAAGTGAAGCAAGGTAGAGAATAGAATTTTGTCAAGATAGCTCTCAAACACTCTTTTTCAACAACCCAAAAGGCAACTCTACACATGGACATCATCAGATGATACATACAGAAATAAGACTGAATGCACACTTTTCAGTCAAAGGTGGAAAAGCTCTATAAAGTCAGTTAAAACAAGTACTGGAACTCACTGTGGTTCAGATTATGGGCTTCTTCTTGCAAAATTCAGACAAACTGAAGAAAGAAGGGTGAATCATCAGACCATATAGGTATGATCTAAATAAATACCATCTTTTATGAATATGAAATGGAGGTGATGAATAGATTTAAGGGATTAGATCTGATGGAATGCCTGAAGAACTATGGACAGAGGTTTACAATACTGTACAGAAGACAGCAACAAAAGCCATTCGAAAGAATAAGAACATGAAAGCAAAATGAAGGGGCAGTGAGGTAGCATAGTGAACAGAGCACTGGCCGTGGGGTCAGGAGGACCTGAGTTCAAATGTGACCTCAGACACTTAACACTTACTAGCTGTGTGACCGTGGGCAAGTCACTTAACCCCAATTGCCCTACCTTACCCCCTCCAAAAAGCAAAAAACAAAGAAATCAAAATGACTGATAAGGCTTTATAAATAACTGAGGAAAGAAGGAAAGTGAAAGGTAAAGGAGAAAAGGAAAGATATGCCCAACTCAATGCAGAATTCCAAAGAACAGCAAGGAGAGATAAGAAAGTTTTCTTCAATGAGCAATACAAAGAAATACAAGAAACCATCAGAATGGGAAAGAGGAGAAAATTCAAGAAAATAAAAGCTATACAGGGAACCTTTCATGCAAAAATGGACATCATAAAAGATAAAAATGGTAGGGACTTAACAGAAGCAAAAGAGATTAAGAAATGGTAAGAATAGGGAGCTGGCCAGGTGCTGCTGCACTGCCTCCCCACTGCCCATCTCCTGGAAGTAAGAGAGAGGGCTGTGGCGTGTGGGCTCCCAACATGATGAGCGAGTCAGGCTCAGGCCTGGGATGTCACTATGCGCGGGTCTCGCAGTGCGTCACCTTTAGCGCGAGCCATCGGCTCCACAGCAAATCTCTCAGTGATGAACAGAATCTGAAGCTGTTTGGGAAATGCAATAATCCCAATGGTCATGGGCATAACTATAAAGATTGATCCTGTTACAGGAATGGTTGTGAATCTGACAGATCTGAAAGACTATATGGAGGAGGCAATTATGAAACCTCGTGATCATAAGAACCTGGACCAGGATGTACCTTACTTTGCAGATGTCGTGAGCACAACAGAAAATGTAGCTGTATACATATGGGAAAATCTTCAGAAAGTTCTTCCTGTAGGAGTCCTTTATAAAGTCAAAGTGCATGAAACTGACAAAAACGTGGTTGTCTAAAAGGAAGAGTTATTAGCTGTTGGGGATTAGTATTACTATTTTAACATTAAATTCATGGGCGTTCTTTTTTATAAAGGAACTTTATTTAAATATTAATAAATTGCCACATAAATGCTACACTTATTGTATGTTGGAATATCTGAATGTAAAAAACATTTCAAACAAGCAGAATTTTTTATTTAAATCTAGAGAGTCATGTTTTAAAAATTAAAAAAATTTGTTGCCACAAAAAAAAAAATGGTAAGAATACACAAAAGAACTGTACATGAAAGATCTTAACATTACTGATAACCACAATGGTATAGTTACTGATCTAGAGTCAGATATCCTGGAGAGTGAAGTCAAGTGGGTCTTAGGAAGCACTGGAACTGCAGCAGAGCTATTTTAAATCCTAAAAGATGATACTGTTAAAGTGCTGCACTCAATATGCCAGCAAATCTGGAAAACTGAATTGTTTATGTCCCAATCCTAAAGAAGGTCCATGCCAAGGAATGCTGAAATTACCAAACAATTGCACTCATTTTACACACCAACAAGGTTATGCTTAAGATTCTGCAAGCTAGGCTTCAGCAATATGTGAACTGAGAATTATCAGAAATGCAGGCTACTTTTCAAAGAGGCAGAGGAACTAGAAAGCAAATTGCCAACATTTGTTGAATTATGGAGAAAGCAAGGGAATTCCCAAAATACATTTACTTCTGCTTGTATTGAGTACACTAAAGCCTTTGTGTGGACCACAACAAAATGTGGCAAGTTCTCAAAGAGATGGGAGTACCAGATCATCTTACTTGCCTCTTGAGGAACCTGTATGTGGGCCAACAGTTGGAACCAACCATGGAACAATTGATTGGTTTAAGACTGGAAAAACAACAAGGCTATATATCATTATTTTATTTATTTAATTTATACGCAGAGTACGCCAGGCAAAATGCCAGGGTGGATGAATCAAAAACTGGAATTAAGGTTGCTGGGAAAAATAGCAACATTCTCAGACATGCAGATGATAACATTCTGATGGCAGGAAGTGAAAAAGAATTGAGAAAAGAAAATGGTTTGAAAGAGGAGAGAGAGTGTAAAGGCTGGCTTGAAGCTTAACATCAAAATACCTTGGATCTTGGCAACTGGTCCCATCATTTCCTGGCAAATAGGGGGAAAAGAAATGGAAGCAGTGTCAGATTTTATATGTTTGGGCTCAAAGATCACTGCAGATGGCAAAGGCAGCCATGAAATTAAAAGACACTTGCTGTCTGGAAGGAAAGCTATGGCAAATCTGGAGAGTATACAAAAAAGAGAGATATCAACTTGTCAACAAAGATTTATAGAATGAAATCTATTTTTTTTTCCAGTATCAATGTATGACTGTGAGAGCTGGACTACAAGGAAAGCTAAGTGCTACAGAATCGATGCTTTAGAACTGTGGTGCTGGAGAAAATTTCTTAAGAGTCCCTTGGACAGCAAGGAGATCAAATCAGCCAGTACTTAAAGAAACTAATTCACACTATTTGTTGGAAGGTTAAATACTGAAGCTGAAGCTTAATACTCTGGTCACATAATGAGAAGATGGGACTCAGTGGAAAAGACTGAGAATGCTGAGAAAATGCTGAGTATGCTGAGAAAAGTTGAAGGCAAAAGTAAAAGGGAATGGCAGAGATTAAGATGGACAGATAGTGTCATGGAAACAGCAAACAAAGTTGGACAGACTTCAAGAGAGAGTGGGGGTTAGAAGGGCCTGGTGTGCTATGGTCCATGTAGTCAGGAAGAATAAGACAGGACTAAACAACAACAAATCTAATTCAGTCTTCTCAATAAGATTCACAGTATACATTATTTGTCTGTTTCTTCTAGATTTTAAAAAACTATCTAAGGTAGCTACTCTGTTCTTTTTTTTTTTTTTAAGGACATCCTTGAGTAGACACTGGTCACCTATTAGATATGTAATGTAGGGTGGTTCATAAGGTCAATTCAGGAACTTCATGGAACCATATACCTTCAGGTATCAAGTATGGTTACAATAGGGACTTAGGTATTGCTAATACTAATGAAGCCTATTTAATCTCTATTCCTCCGAAAGGAGGAGCCAGGATTCATTTTAACTAGGGATAGTACTAAACTTGTGGAACTGAGCCATGGCCAGGACTCCAGGGCTTTCCATTTCCTTCCCTTTAAAAATTTATAGCAAAGAGAGGCAGGAATGTATGTGGGATCAGAGCTCAGCGGATTTTATTAAGAAGCAGTTTTTAGTGAAAGAAGGTCATTTGATAAGACAAAAGTGTTGCAAGTTCCAATCAGCAAAAGCACCCTTTCACTTAAAACTTTCAAAGCTTCACTTTATTTTTTAAAAATATCCTGAATTCTATAACTGAAAATTATAAAGGGGAAGTTGTAGTGTATCTGTCAGTATTTTCTCAAAGAGTTGGGTGTAACCTGAAAAGTCTTTTGAAGTCTAAAATGCTGCAAAGTAGGAAAGGGACTCACTGAAAAAGAGATGCTGACCTGTCTATGGCTAGCAAAAGCTAAACAAACTCAAATCATTTTACTTACACATCATTGAATTCCTCCAGAGACTTTGCTGGTGTGAAAACATCTAAAAGGCCAATCACCTATAAGAGAAAAAAAAAAGTCATTAAATTCTCTAAAATGGAACCTCTTCAACACAAGTTTTTTCTTCTTCATTTTGGAAGGGGGGTGGGGGGTGTTGAGTGGAACTGGCCATGCCTCAATTCCACAGCTGATTTCATTGGTGTAGGGAAAGTCTCAGGGTAGAACTTCCTCCACCAAGGCAGTTCATCAAGTCTTCTAGAAAAAAATTCCTGGGACATTGAAAGATGAAGCAAGTCATCCACAGTCACATAGACATTATGTGTCAGAGGCAGGAGGAGAACTCGGGCTTATAGGATCAGAGATTTAGAGTTGAAAGTGACATTAGTGGTCACCTAAGCCAATTTTATTTTATTTTATTTTGCTTTTGGAGGGGGGGGGGGAAGGCAGGGCAATTGGGGTTAAGTGACTTGCCCAAGGTTACACAGCTAATAAATGTTAAGTATCCAAGGCTGAATTTGAACTCAGGTCCTCCTGACTCCAGAGCAGGTGCTCTATTCACCGTGCCACCTAGTTGCCCTCTAAGGCAATTTTACAAATGAGAAACTGAAGCCTAGAGAAAGGAGTGATTTGTCCATGGACTGTCTCAGGTAAACAGAACTGCTACTCATTCCCAATTCTGATGCAAACTCTGGTTCTATGACTTTCAAATATGACATTCCTTCCACAGCAAGGCCTGCCCTAGATGCACTACAGCATTTTGCTTCTTAACATTGCTGTTGTTTAGAAATAACTCATTTCAATTACAACGTCCAAATTTCGCAACATAACATTTTTTACCCAAATTCTTTAATTCAGTTCAACAAGCATTAAGTGCTTAACACAAGGCAATTGCCAAGATGTTACCAATATAATGACAAAAACAAAACAATTCCTGGTTACTTAACTCCTTTACCAATACTATTTTTATCTGTTTGCTCTTCAGTACAGACAGCCTGAAACTTAACAAAAGCTGAGGGGAAAGGAGCTTTATTTGGTGGACTTTTAGGTTTCACATGGCCTTACTTGTCTGTGTCTTGGAATTTCCAGAACCTACTATATTGCCTTGTAGGTAGCAAAATACTTTTGCTATCCATCTGGCACCCCTTACTTTGTAATCTGCCTACTTTTTCTATTTCTTTTATGACATCTTTTAATTCTGTTCTTTCAAAGTTCAAAGAGGGGTTCTAGCCCTTGACCAGAGTTCTTGAAAATTAATGCTAAACCTCAGTGCCTTAGCTTGTTGGGAGGATCCTACTCTTCCACTCCTCATCTGGGAAGTGACTCAGAGGCCCCAAAGGAGAAGGAGGCTTCTACAAATCCAAGGGGACAATAGTCCATGCTTTTTCTGAAAGAGTGCAATAATACTAGAGATGACAACTGCTGCTAAGCTTTAAGCTAGAGGTGGCAGGGGAGTCCAGGAATTTCAGCAATGTTTTAAAGTAAAACAAATCAGATTTAAAGATTTTAATATATCCTGTCCACTTCTTTCACCTGTTAGCGGTTTGAAGCTGTTTGCTGGAATATGGATTATATGGATGGATCCACCAGCTAGCATGGCACCAGCACATAATCTGGACATATATTAGGCACTTGATGAATTCTAACTGATAATAAAGCCAGCTAGATTTAGGGGGTGTTAAGAAATGTTAACTGGTCCTCTAAAGAATAAAACTCATGATTCTGACAATCCAAGGAGAAAAAGTTTTATTTAAAATATGTTAAAGATAAAAATTATCTTATTATTATATAATTATAACTTCTAGTTGCAGAAATAACGTAATACAAAAAACAAACTTAAAGGTATAGAATTTCAGAGTCTGAAAGGTCTTCAGAGACCTATTACAACCCCTTTATTTTTAATTATGTTGATTTAAAAAAAATAAACAAACATTTATTTTCTCTCCCTTTTATCTCCTTCCCCTGTCCCTCCCTCCCTCAATAAAAAGAAAAGAAGAAATTCCTTTCAACAAATATACATAATTAAACAAAATAAAATTCTCACACTGGCTATGTCTAAAAATATAGGATCTTTATTAGCAGTCTGGACTAGAACTTAGGTCTTAAAATTCCCCATTCACATCCTATCTATTTCACATTACCTTTACATTATATATATATGGATCCGAACTATAATTGTTATTACAGAATTTAGAAATCTGAGAGTTGTGGAAGCAGTGCTATAAAAGCTAGTCAGGTATAAAGAAAATAAAGGGCTGTTGTCTAACCACCCCACCTGCACAACCCAGTTAGCTAGAGAGAGAGGCAGGTGCTCTTTGTTCAGCATGACAAGGGGGAGCTATCTCTATGGTTACTTCTCTGGAAGGCTAAGAGATGGAAATGAAAAATAAAAATTTCCAGGCAGGTTGTGCTGGTGCTGATGCTGTTGCTCACCACATTACAGTCTGAGGCAAGTTCACAAATAAATGAATGAGAATGGCTCCAGAAATAAGGACCCACAGCACCACAAGGCAAATGCTTATTATTAGTATTTAAAAATTTAAAATTAGAATACAGTTCACTGAAGAACTTTGTAAATTAACAAATATCTGCCCCTCCTCAGGATATTGGAATGATTAAAACACAACTTTTTATCCCTTGAGCTCTGAACACCCATGAAGGAAGACACTGTATAAAGGTAAATATTACTGCAACTGTCTCCAATGTAAAAGCATCCAATATGAACAATATGAATCACCAACAATTTGTATGTGTGATCTATCTTAAAGCCAAAACAAATAAAGAGCAACTCCATTCACCTCAACCACAAGGCCCATAACAAGCCTCAAGCTGAAATTAAATTAAAAAGGTGACTGAGTGGTCACAAAACAGAGCACCCTGCTCTTTAATTCATAGCAGAGTCACCATATTGCTCCAACGATTGTGTGCAAAATGAGGTCCAAGATTAAGGAGAACACATTAACAATAACAAGTTACCATAAAAAAATATGTAAGAAGAAAAAAAAAGTTTTGATATTAAAATCACACTTAAAATACATTGAAAATCATTACACAGAAAACCTATGTTATGGAAGTTAATGTTAAAAACTAAATTAATAGTTTATTTTTTTAAAAAATCTATGCTCAGTCAATCTTAAAGATTTCATGGGCAGATGACTCAGTATATAAAGAACTCAGTATATATCAGAACCAGGAGAACAATTTATAAAATGCCACAATGATACAAAGGAAGAAAACACCGAAAGATTTTTTGATACTCTGATCAAGGAAATAACCAATCATGACTTCACAGTGGAGCATATCTTCTGCTTTTAGGCAGAAAAGTAATAGACAATAAATAAGAATGAAGTATGGCCACTATTTTGACTTGTTTGCTTCATTTGTTATTTTTCACAAAAAGGAAACGGTTTCTATGGGGTAAGAATAGAGCATGAATGGGTAATAATAAAAAAGAGAAAGAATGGAGCACCAATAAAACATTTTTTTCCATTAAGAAATAATGCTTATTTCTAGTTCCAAATTCTGTGTCTCCCCAGGTGTCATATACCATTGTGAGCCACTGGGCATTAGACACTAGACCATAGATTTGTAGATTTACACTGTCTACTGATCAGATGTTTACAGTTTACAGTGATTGGATTTAGAGGCAGCAAGGTATATGCTGGTTAGAGTAAGTTGGTCTTGGAGTCTGGATGACTGGAGTTCAAATCCCATCTTAGACACTTACTAGCTGTGTGACCTTAGGCAATTCATTTAACCTTTGTTCACATTAGTTTCCTCAACTGTGAAATGAGAATAACAAGAGTTCCTACTTCCCAGGGTTGTTGTAAGGATCAAAGGAGAAAAAATTTGTAAAGCACTTAGCCCAGTGCCTGGCATACATATAACCATTAATGCTACCATTATTGTTGTCATTGTGCCTGTAACATGTATATCTTTAGGCTGGATCCCTGACACATGCTGAATCCTGTTACTAGGTTAGGACCCTGACAGTAGTTATTGTTTCATTCTTTGTGTTTGTATTTCCAGTCCCTACCACAGTGCCTGGCATATGGGACATACTTAATAAATGCTTGTTAACTGATTGTCATTAATTGCATCCCTTACTGATAATGTGTGTATCCAGCTTTTAGAACAGTGAAGAACCTGGACTTATACAGGACTCCTGAGATTCTCCCAGAGATTCAGCAAGCAGGGTCACATAAGAAGCAAGGCAAAGAAAGGGGCATCAGACCACTGGAGGAGATTCCTGAGAGTCTCTCCAGAGCTTTAGAAGGGTATTTATTTCCACACTTTCTGGAGACTGCTTTGTTACCCCCTCAAACACATCAGCCAGTTTACATCTGTGTGGAACTGAATCTATTTAAATATTGCCTTCTCTCTGATCTTGGTACAGTTTCTGATCTTGGAATTTTCAGTTTCCTATCTGCAAAATCAGTCAAATTGTTTTCCTGTACTCCTGCACAAAATGGAATTCCACAGAAATATTGTTTAAGACTTAATCCCCAAATTTGGTTATTTTAATGAAATTTGAAATTACAAAATAAACAGGCCTAAATAATGCAAACAGTGCAAGGATAATAAAAGATTTAGTTGCTTAAATTTAACATAACAAGAGCTTAGGAGGAAGCTCCTTTGAAGATGAACTCAATATGCCTGAACCTGATCTTCAGGTTGGTAAACTTTCTCATTTCAAATTTGTTCCTTAAGGACTGCCTGCCTTTCCAGGTTATAGCTTTTCAGTAGTTTTGTGAGTGCTCTGAAATTTTGTTATAATGCTTATTTTGTGATGCAATAATTTTTAGGTTGCTACATATAAGTGATGGATGTAAAAACAATTCCATTTACAACTTCTAATGTAGTACTGACCAGACACTCCAATGACTAATGCTAAGTGATCATTACTGTAATCACTATAACCACATTAACTGGTTTTGCTTAAAAGAATCCATTCTCAACTTTCTGGATTCTGACTATGAAGCTGTCATCAACTTCATTATGATATATAGTTTCAGGATAATTAATGCAATCAATGTTGCCTTGTGATATATCACCTAGAACAAGAGGAAGAGAGTAAACAATCTTCCTAAAACAACCATGCATAAACAGACTTGTAGAAAAAGATGAAGATTAAAATGAAGATTAACTGATACTTTGACTCAAGAAAAAGAAAAACTTACTAAAAATCAGAACTGTCTGGAAATTGAGTGGGTTGCTTCAGAAGGGAGCAAGACTCCCTCACAGAAGTCTTCAAGGGGAGACTGTGATCCCTAGAAATGTTCTCAATAGGATTCATGATTTAGGAGAGAGGAGCTGCATTTTGAGCTCTCATAATTTTATATAAAATAAAGCATCTTAAAACTAAATCAGTCTAAATTTGGTAGATATTTTATAGACTGTTCGTAAGCTATTCACTTGTCATTTCCATTTTATTTTTATCTACATGTATATAATATTGTTTTGTTATATTACATTGTTATGTCACTGCATAGCATATAACAGCATGATAGATAATATTTATACTGTGGAATATATATATATATACAATATATATATATACATATATATGTATACACACACAATCAAGTTAGGTCAATAGACTAATCACAGAGCAGTGAGTAGTAATCTTCCATTCAACCAACAAAATGAGTTTCCTTCTTTCCCCCCACTTAATAGAATTTTACTTTTTCCAATTGCATGTAAAGATAGGTTTTCAACATTCACTTTTACAAGATTTTGAATTCCAAAATTTTTTTTCTCCCTCTCTCCCCTCCCCAAGACAGCAATCTGATAAAGGCTATATATCTCATTTCCATTTTAAAGAAAGAGGAATTTCCTTTGAAAAATTGTTACAGTATTTGGAATTAGACTCCTGATTTTGGCCCCATTTCCCTACTGCTTTAGCAAACATATGATTTTTGGTAACCTATTTAGAAGGGGCTTAGGCAACAGATTTTTAGACATGGACAAGCTGCAAATGAATCTAGTGGATTATCCAAGAAAAGTCCTAAAACAACAATTAGCAATAACACATTAGGATTAATTTTTTTAAACCTGGTTCCCATTTCTAAAAAAGAACTGAACAAAGTTAGAAAAAATAAAAGAACTAATGCAGACTGTTTTTTCATTTTTAAGTGAAAAAATTGAGTCAAATCTCTATATGAACCTCATAAAGCTATATAGAACTGTCTACATTTCCTTTTTTGTTCTCAATTCTTAAGCTAAATGCATTACCAATGTTATAATGAAACTTCCTAGAGAAAATAAGATTCACATACCAAGTATTCTTTATAAAAACTCTACTTCTAACATTCCATCAAATGATAATTGTATCTCAGTCAGATAAGGAAAATTAACATTACTCTTCCTTACACTGTGGTTTTGGTCTGTGAAAGTTACTAACTTCCCAAAATAAATTCCATCTAAGTCTTAAAAATAATTAAATACACATGACCTTACAAAAACTACTACAGTTAAAACAAAGTTATATATTAGAGCTGAGAGTTTTACATTTTCTACAAATGTGACTTGAAATTCCCTTTCTAGCTTCCTTCCTTCCTTCCTTCTATTAAAAAGTTACATGAAGATTTTTTTTTTGCCAGATCTAATTAAGCATTATCTGTGAGAAAGATGTGTTGTATTAGATACTGTTCAACTTGGAATCAGGAAGAGGCAGGCTCAAATATAATAAAACAAACAAATAAAGCTAGCATTTATATGGAACTCTAAGATTTACAAGGTACTTTGTATCTCACTGATATATTCCTGACTCTTAATCGGTGGGCAATTCTAAGCAAATCACTTAATTTCTCTAAGCCTTTGTTTTTTCCCCTATGAAATAAGAAGACTGCACTAAAAAGCTTTTAAAATCCTTTCTTGCTTAAAATCTATAATCCTATGGCCCTATTTATTTCCCAGAAGCTTAGGTGGTTCATAGGGCCTGAAAAATAACACTAGTACATACCCTCTGATTATCATCATCAGAAAAGTCTTAAAGGAAAAGGAAATGTGCCCTTTCACAAGGGGCATACAAGGAACAGTTATGTTGACCTAATACTATTAGACTCATCAATCAACAAGCATTTATTCAGAGCCTACTATGTCTGTAGAACATTATGTCTGCAGAACAGTTCTTTTTAAGTTACCAGAGATACACACAATAAAAGAAAAAAATCCTTACTAACAAGAAATTTGTATTATAAAAAGAAGACAAGGACATATGTAATGATGTAGCAAATAAATAAATACAAAGTAGTTAAATACAAGATCATTTTCACTGCCATCCCTAACCTTGTTCTTTGTTCTCACTGAAAACTCCAATGCCTTCACCCTTCAACCAGTTCTTTCCCAGGCCATCCATCTCCCCATCGCTGACTACACTCTCTTCTCTTCCTAATTGTGATTCCTTGGTGAACCAGTTCAATTCTTCTCTTCAATAATCTATTACTCTCTCACCCTAGCACCAACTTGCCCTGCTGTAATGCCAAGCAAAGGCAACTTCCAAGGCTCGGAATACCAGCATAACAAACTCCATTTATTCAGTGACAGATTAAGGGGAAACATTCATAAAACAGAGAAAATCAAAAGACGGTGTAACTCATTCATTTAGCAAGTAAGTTCTCAATTCAATTGCTAAGTACCAAGGTCCAAGTACCCCACCCCTAGATAGTACATTCATTTAGTCAAAGCCTCTCTCTTCTCAAACTGAGATTAGTTTCCAATCACAAAGTATGTTGTGGGCCAAGACTTTCTGGGGTCTTGGCACACTAGCTCCCCAGTTCTACAAGGTCATTAGGCAGATATGCAAGGAAAAGTATAATCTTGTTGGGTGGATGCTCTCATTGGTTTCCTGAATATCTAAAGAAAGTACTCAAAGTTAATTTGCAAATCCTGATTCGAACTCCCCATTTGTTGTACCTCCAGAGGTGGTTCTAGGATAAAGATCTTAATGACTGATTAGCCTTGGGCTGAGGTAGGGGTAAGGTCAGACCCAAGTCACATATTCACCCCTGCAATAAGGAATATAAGCTCTATGATTTTCTTGTATCTTTGGGTTGGTATGGAATAGCTCTGCAATAAACAGACTATGAAATACATCCCTGTCTCTCTGTCTCTTTCCTTTATTCAGCTGGAAGCTTTTTCTCACTTTCTCTTTGTTTTCCTCAGCTGGTAGCTAGGCCCAGACTGTGCTGGCTGCAGCAAAAGTACATTCATTTGGTCAGTCAAAAGAGCACAAAAAAGTCAAAAGTTTCCTACCCCTGGATCACAACTGAATTACAGTACCATCCATTAACACCAAGCACTTTCTCAAAAGGAGCAGGAGAGCACAAAAGGCCATTTTCCCTTAAGCTACAACAAGGTTAAGATACCATCACAGCTTAGAAAACCCAAGGAAAGGATCTCCCTTCATCTTGACTCAGGTGAGTTCTCAGCAATCTCTGTTCCTGGGGAGACAAAGCTTAACAAAGCCACAATATACATTGCCAGTGTCCTCATTAATTCACTCTCTACCTGCAGAACAGACCCAGAACCCCTGAAAACATCAGCAAGGCCCTCTTCCAGGATTTCTGTACACATACATACAACAAGAAAATCCTCCTTCAGGGCTTCTAAACCAACAGCAAGGTTCCAGGACCTCTACAACAGCAGCACTGTCCTTCACCAGCAGAAGAATCTGGCAAAACAACATCAAAACAGACAGACAAAATACCGGCATCATAGTCATGCCTCCTCAGTTCTCAGCAGCTCTGGGTGGCAGTTCTCAAAAGTCCTGGGCAGCTCCAACTGGTCCTCAGCAGTCTTTCTCTCAGCAATTCTGGCACCCAGCAATTCTCCTCTCTGCCTCCACGATACTGCTCCTCCAAAGTCCGTCTGGCTTCCTCTGCTTGGGCTTCTCTCTAAATCCATGGCCGAAGCTCCTCCCAGTTCAGCCCTGTCTTCACATCAACAAGTCCATCCCATAAGTGGGATTCACAAGCTCTGGGTTTCAACACTCAACCCCAAAACCAAGCCAATACAGGGGGATCTTTAAATTCTATTACCATTCTACCTGCCAAGACTTGGCCTTGGATTACTTCCACAATGTCTTGCCTTCAATTCCACTCATTTGCTCATGAAAGAAGCTAGAGAAAATCATGAAAGGCCACTCCATTAAAAATTTGTGTTAAATAATTTCAACTGGGCCTTCATTAGGGCAAGACAATTCTTTAACACTTTCCTATCCAATCCATACAGTGCCTTTGTCACACTTGATCATTTCTCCTCCTCAAACTTCCCTCAGCTAAGAAAACGAGGACAGTTGCTGAGAGTTCCCTCCTGGACATCACTTTGATGCCTTCTTCCCAGGGATCTCCTCCTTCGTTCACAAAAAGTGGCACTTCTCAAAACAAATTCCTCTATACATAATAAGTAACCCCATGTCATAATCTCACTCTAATAGGACTCCTCTCCTCTAGCA
Organism: Pseudocheirus occidentalis; assembly: GCA_028646575.1. Lineage (NCBI taxonomy): Eukaryota > Metazoa > Chordata > Mammalia > Diprotodontia > Pseudocheiridae > Pseudocheirus > Pseudocheirus occidentalis. Next base: position 202,664,255 of record CM053593.1, on the reverse strand, counting down.
TTCCCCCTCTCTCACTAATCTTTCATCTCTTCCTGTCTATTGGCTGCCTCCTTACTGCTTATGTCTCTCCCATCTTTAAAAACCCTCATCTGATCTATCCATTCCCCCTAGCTATGACCTCTATCTCTCTCCTTTTTGTGTCTAAACTTAAGAAAGGCATTGAAAAGTTAGTGCCCGCCCCCGCCCCCCACTTTCCTTCCTCTCTTTCTAACATTCTGCAATCAGTCTTTTAACCTCATCATTCATCTTAAGACTGCTCTTGGCAAGTTATTGATAATCTCTTAATTGTCAAATCTCATTTTCTCATGGTTCATCCTTCTCGACCTCTCTGTAGTTACGGACACTGTTGATCACTCTGTTATTCCATAGTCTTCTCTCTAGGTTTTTGTGACACAGCTCTCCTCTGTATTCTCATCCTACATATCCAACTCCTCCTCTTCAATCTACTTTGCTAGATCTTCATCCAGGTTTCACTCATCAACCAGAGATGTCTTCCAAGGCTCTTTCTCTACTCCTACTACACTATTTCACTTAGCAATCTCACCAGGTCTCATATGCCCCCTCAAACTCAGAACATGCAAAAACAGACTCATTATCTTCCTCCTCTTTCTAATTTTCTTATTACTCTTGAGGGTATCACCATCCTCCCAAGTTAGCCAGACTTAGGCCTGGATGTTATCCCTAACTCTTCACTCTCATTCTCTATATCCAAAAACTGTTGCTAAGTCCTGTCAATTCCACCTTTGTAGCATCTTTTGTAGAGGTAACTCCTCCTATCCCCCCCCCCACTACTCTAGTGCAGAACCCCATAACCTCTTGTCTGAACAATTTACATCCCCTTCTGATTGGTCTCCCTGTCTCAAGTCTCCCCCTTCCAGTCCAATCTTCACTCAGTTGTCAAAGTAATCTTCCTAAAGCCCAGTTCAGTCGTCCCCTATTTAATAAATTCCAGTGGTTCTAGGTTACCTACAGAATCTCTTTTGTGGTTTTAAAAGCCCTCCATAAACTAAACCCCTTCCTACCTTTCCTGTCCTCTTCCATTCTAGTCCCCTTTACCCACTCTGTGATCCAGTGACCCTGGCCCCCGTGTTGTGCCACACTTCATCTCCAGACCCAGCATTTTCACTGGTTATCTCCCATGCCTGGAATTCTCTTCCTCTTCATCTCTGTCTCCTTTATGTCTCAGCTAAAATTCTATCTTTTGTAAGCTTTTCCAGTTATTACTTAATGCTAGTGCCTTCCCTCATTTCCAAGTTATCCTGCATACACAAGTACATTGTTTGCAAGTTGTCCTAGCCAGTAGAACATGAGCTTCTTGAGATCAGAGACTGTTTTTCACCTCTCACTGCTCTATCAGGAGGTCTTCCAAAGATACCACAGAGCTGTCTATTCCTCCATAGGGCTGTCTCAACATTTTAGTGCGAAAACCAGCAAAGGACAGTAGAGAGAGCGCTGAATTTGAAGTCAATGGATGCCAGAAATGTAGCATCAAAACCTGAGCTGCATGGAACTTTGGAGGTCATCCAGTACAATCATTTCTTTTTAAAGATGACAAAACTGAGGCCCAGAAAGGTTTGAGTGGTTTGCCCAAAGTCATACACAAATACTAAGTTGCAGTGGGAACAAGAACCCCAGGGCCTCTAACGCTACACATTCAACATCTTCCTATACCTTGTTGAGATGAAAATTCTGCCTCTGCAATTTGCTACCTGTGTGACCTTGAGCCAGTGAGAACTTCTCTGGGTCTCAGTTTCTTCATCTGTAAAATGAGAGATAAAATTGCTACACAACCTCTTAATCTTCTTTCAGCTCTGAATCCTACAACATTTAGGATCTCCCTGATATGTTTCTTTCTTTTTTTTTTTCCCAAAATAGGATAATGTGTTTAATATCTTTGCAGTGTAAGCAAAAGGGAGAGATTCAGAAACTCCTGGGAGGTGAGAGAGATTCCAGGGATTGCCTTAGTACCATATCCACACAAGAAAGCACAATAAAAAAAAAACCAACCAACCAAACAACCAAACAAACAAACAACAATAAATTCCAGTAAGATTTTCCAATGTGCACACTCTAAGACCAGGTACTTTTTGACTCTAGTACCTATAGCATTTAAGTGAACAAGACGTGCTTAGGAGTCAAGGTCATAATTTTAACTAAAGACAATTTGGTCTTAGTATTAAAGGAAGAAATGGGGGGGGGGGGTTAGTAAATTTATTATGGGCAGCTAGGTGGCACAATGGATAGAGTACCACACTTGGAGTCAGGAAGATTCCTCTTCTTTTTTTCTTTTTTTTTTTTCTGATATGTTTCAAAGAAAGATACAGTACTGTATAGTGTAAAGTATTTGAGTGAAACGATCTGCAAATTATATTTAGCTTAACGCATTATAGATAGATTCTGAGACTTTCAGACAAATTTCTGAAGGATGACCTTAATTAACCAAATTCATTTCAAGAGAAACTTAAAACATTTACACTGGTAGAACCACTTGTGAAATAAATGTGCTATGCATATGGAAAGAAAAGAGAAGGTGAAATCTCCTCCAACTCTGAGGTTCAATTACTAATGGATCTGCTGGTTTCATTAAAAGAAACTGTTCTATGGCCATGACTACACCCCTACCCTTAACCGACCTCCACACAAAATATATTTTAGTCACAAGGAAGCAGGTGTGTGACCATAATAAAGTACAGGTACGAAGAATGGATCCTCAATGTGTCTGTATACTAAGGACAGCAGGGTATATATATGTACTACTCTTTATTGCTTACAGATTTGTCAAAAGTCCCATTTATGTTATTAAATAATACCTTGATCTTATCTACTCTTTTTTTCAAGTTTTTATTTTTTTGTTTGTTTTTAATTTAGTTTTTATTTGTTTTCTTGTTTACATTATTCATTTTCATTACATTTTTTGAATTACACATTTTTTCCCCGTCTTGCTCCTGCCCCAACCCCATACCAGCAATCCCACTGTAAAGCCCCTCCCCTGCTCTGCTCTCCTATT